>OX030986.1:5020000-6270000 GCA_943735965.1 Eupithecia abbreviata
AAACTGGATACTAAGTATACAATTTATTTCCTTTAATTTCAGAGGGTGTGATCGAATCCACCGGTATGACGACGCAAGCTCGCAGCAGCTTCTTGCCTTCGGAAATCTTGTGGGGCCACAGGTTTGAGACCATGGTGACGTTCAGAAAAGATACGGCAGAATATGAGGTGAGCGCATACTTTAAATTTTGTTTTATTGATATAAATTAAAATAAATCCTATGATTATCTTTAACACTCTAATAATAAATACAATATACAAAACAATCTAATGACGAAATTTGTTGTGCTATATTTCCAAAATTTTAGACATTTTCATGAAAAAGTACAGAGTAAATTTTTTTGTTGTATAATTTTTTATACCTTATCATTGAAGGCTCTATTTCCTTGTTGAGACATTAACGTTTGCTTCAAACTTAGTAGGAATGCAGCAATTGGTTGCAAAATTGGCCGCAAATTGCTCATTTACATTCTATCAATGCATTTCCCAACCAATAAACCTTTTGAAATCGATGTTTTTGATGGTCAGAGGAAGTGGGAAAATGCAGTTTATATCTATTTACTTTGAGGACGTATCCTTTGAGGTTGATATTTGCAGAATTTATTACTTCTTCATTATAATGATCGTATTAGATGCCTGCTATTATAATTATGAAGTTCGTAACAGGTAAAATAACAAATGAAAATTACCTGTAATATATTTTATCTTTTTTTTAACTGCGCATATTCATTAGGCGCATGTACCTAATGCATATTTATACTTTTACCAGGTAATATGTAATTAGCTAGCTAGGTATATTGGCTTTTCGATCTTACACATAATATTAATTGATAATAATTTTTGCCTTCGTTTTGAAATCCTTTGCTCAAATTATGCAAACGTAATTTCAGGTTGACTACACAAAATTCAACAACACTTACGAAGTAGATACCCCGCTGTGCTCGGCGAAGCAACTGGACGAATTAAGAGCGACGGTGTCAACATCGCAAAAACTAGGTAGAGTATTCACAAATCACCTACTGTTCTGCTTCTGTGACCTGACACACCTTGCAAATTTATATGCTGTTGACATTTAAGTTGTAACGGACCTCCAATCAAGCTTCTGACAAGCTTTAAATTTCACTTTAATACCTATAGCCCACTTAATCTGATGAATTTCACTTTAATACCTCATGTGGGGATTTATAGTCCACTTGATCTGATCTCATAATCTTGTTGTTATTGATCTCAAATAGAATATGATATGAAAAATAGGCAACTCTCTTGTTCGGTCTAGATTAATAAGACAGTTATTTTTTTGCTGTTTAAGTAGCCCAGATCTCTAATATTCACGTCAAATAGTCGTCAATAGTATCTATTTCAATTTAATGAACTAATCAATGATGAAATCTCTTGTCAAAATTGTTTTTACTCTTGCCGAATTGATATTTAATAATTGATTAGTTCATTAAAGAGATAATCAGCGTATGAACAACCGGTCTTGATTGAATCTCTGAAATCTTGAAGGATTATATTACATTTAATTTATTTATTTCTTCTTTTCTCCTTCACAACTTTGAATCTATGTAGATTAATCCCTCTTGCAACATGTAATAGCTCTGTAATTTTGAGCCAAATGATACTGTGAGAGTATATTTTAAATTACTTACTTTAAATCTGATGAATATTCATCTTCTTTTTAAGATCGAGTCCTCGGCACCATTCCAAAGTCCTTCTCCAACGACACACTAGACCTTAGCTCAGTCGACTCCATGTCCTTGGACGAACACATCGAAATCAAGATACCCGAGTCAAGAGCGCGCGAAAACCGACTTATGGCTCAAAACAACTTCGTACAAAACATCAACGAAAAATCTAGGAACTCAAGCCATAGTCACCTGTGTGTAGAAAATGGTCAAGAATTACTACAGAAGCTGCATAATCATGTAGAGAAGAATGGGGATAAAGAAAAGGAGAAGGAAGGACATATGCATAGGAGTCATAGTCACGCTAGCATGAAGAAACATCTAACGCCCAATGGGATTGGTCATGCGGGGAACGGGAGTGAACATAAAGATGAACACCATAGTAGAATAAAAAAGTAAGTAATTTTAGTTATTGTGGTAATAAATGTAGCTGAATTGTTCTAGAAATAATAATATATAATTAGGACAATAAGCAATCAGCGGGATCGTATATTATACATACCTATTAATGATAAAATGATAAATCGGGCCAAGGATTTTCATATAGTGGATATCGCACATTCAGTGATAAGGAAATGTCCATAAGGTAAAATGGATTCATTATACCTTAAGGCCATAATTAAGTAGTTTCTAGTTCTAAAATTATGACGATAAGGTTATCGTCATAATTTTAGAACTAGAGATAAGGTTATCGGCAGCATAACTAGCAAAAGAAAAAACCAAGCGATAACTAATCTCGTTATAAACCTAGATTGAGTAGGTTACCAATAACTTTTGCTTTTACCAAACCTTTTCTATACTTTAGTTTTTCTGATCTGATAGATTCGCAACCTCCTGCGTCACAGGCGGACCTTTGCTAGGTTAGTTTCTAATTTAAATAGTTTTTGTATTGTAATGTACGTATTTTGTATTATTTATTACATTCCTTCACTGTTTGTGCTCTACCAACACGTAGACTTATATCTTTTTCCCCATCTCTAGGTTGCCTGGTAGAAATCGCTGTCGATAAGGCTCCATATTGTACTGTTCATATGTAATATATACATATACGGATTTATTTCATTTTGTTTTTAAGTGCAATAAAGTGTTCATTCATTCATTCTTCGCCCACCGCGACACAGAGGTCGTCAAAAATAAAGATATAAGTCGTAATATAAGAATTACTTATATTCCAGATCGCCCAGTGCAAACCACCTAGAGATGCCCTCGACGATCCCCATCCTGGTGACGCCGTCCGCCCCCGAGCCCGCCTGACCGCTCCGTTAGCTGAACCCGCCAGCGACACGCAGGAATAAACCACACGTCAGATTCACTTGTATAGAGGATATTGAGAATTTTGAGAACGTATAGAGGTATTGAGGACATTAGTAACATAATATACTTTAGAGGTGGGAGTTAGTGGATATTTTACCAACGGTTATTAGTTGGATATTTTGTTCCAATAACGTTAGCACCAACCGGTATCCAATAACTTTACAATACCCAAATTTTATGATGGATATCATAATACTTACCTACTGAGCTGAGACGTGGACACTCTCAATATGGCTGGTCCACTAGTTCAAGTCGCTCAGAGAGTTATGAAAAGAGCTATGCTCAGAGTTTCTTGAGGATATGTTAAATATTATACTTTAAAAAAATACAGAGAGGATGTAAGTAACTATGCTGGTAAGAAATGATGTATCTGAGGATATAAATAAAGTTATTCAGGTACAAAATTCCCCTCATTCGTCTACTGCTGAACATACCAAACAAGAAGCGTTTTGCCATATACAAATTTAACAAAAAGTAAGACCAAACTTTATTTTTATGAAACTTCAGGGGGTTGTTCAGGCTTTGACATATGATCGAGGAAAAATATGTAAAAAATCTTGAACTTTAGTTTTCGATATAGTACCTAAAAAAAAACAAAATGACCACCAGACAGGACTGATACATGTAGGTACGTATGGTCATTAAAATAAAAAGGCCTTCAACATTTTTTTAAATATTTTTCTTGTGTTCTGTGATCGAACCCATTTGTTACCCTTTATAAGATACAAAATTGAAATCTATTAATCATAATTTATGGTGTATTTTTATATTGAAAGCAAAACACTATCTAAAACCTTACTACGTCTCAAATATCAATTCGAAATATGACGTTGTGTGCAAGGGTTTGCTGTAAAATAATTTAGCTAAATGAAGACAAAATAAATGTAAAAATAATATTTATATATAATATTATTATAAGTAAACAAATTTGAAATATTGGTGACAGTGTGAATTGGTAGCATGTGAGATTATCATAGACAATTTGTAGAATATAATATTACTTTCATATGGAGGTAATATTATGGTGATATTACTTATATATCATACAACCTCGTTATCAGAAAAACCTCCACGATTCCAAAATCAACGAATAAGCCAGGAGCTAGCCCAATATATATTTTATTATTTATATAATAAATAAATCACCATAAAAAATATTTTGTATAGTGTAAAACTGTAGTTTTCTCAAATCATTGTTTTGTACTTTAAAATAATAATTATATATAATGTAATGGTAGTTTTAAGAATATCTATATATCTCGTAAAATTTGACATATAATCGACTACATCTACTCCACACGATGTACCAGATAGGATTGTATTTAGACTATTATATGTATTTAGTTATTTATTAGTGAAATTAGTCAGCGGGGACAAGCTTGTAGCGTAACAAAATTGACAAAAAGGCTTTAAAATCATAATAATGCAGTCCCTGTATTTTTAAGTTATTATAAGGCTTTTTAGGAGTAAACTATTTAACAACATTGACTTTACGAGGTTTAATATTGTTAAATGGCTTACTAATTGTTTCTATCAATAGTTAAACTAGAGATAGATAAGGAAAGGATATAATATATATATTATTCGAATTTATTTCATGCGGTTGACTTCTGGGCCATGGATCAACCGCAAAGAGATCAATGTAAAATATATTGGCATGTATTATATTGGCTTTTAATTGGATGAAATCCAAACAAATTATCATAGTGCAAACGTATTTTATTACATTAGATCACACAGCCATGAGTTGTAAATGTAGTTATACAAATATACGAGTTAAATTTTAAGATTTAGCTTGTATATAATATTATAAAACATTATATCTCTGTTGTACTTAAAACTTTGTTAGCTTCTTGCTTTATTGTCGCAATTTTTTCCTGACTTATATAATAATTACCGTTTTAACTGTTATAGGTATGTCTATGCTGACCATATTTTTACTGAATATCTATATAAATGTTTGAAGCATTCTAGCAAATTTTATACAAATTGACGTTCGCTGTGAGTAATCAAGGGCTGGACCGGCGCAGGCGCCGAATTTATCGTGTATAGCCCATAGCATCAATTGTCCTGATACTTAAATCAGAATAAATGATTTTTTAAATAAAAATAACCAGTGTTTCATTTCCTCGATAAGTACGCATTTAATTCAGTTAGCATATATTAAAATAGGTAACACCATGTATTAATAAAATATCTTTAAAATACAGAGTAATTAATATAGGCGACTATGTCGTTTTTTTTATTACTGGTGTTGTTAATTCAAGACGATACTTTTAACAATACTTATTTCAACTTCTTACCTACAGATGGCACAGCATAATAGGCACTAAATTAATAACTTAATAAATATACATACACGTATGATTCTACTTATCATTCGACATAAAACCAGTATAATATAATTAATTAAACTGATAACATAATATGACCTATATTTGATCTACATACAATATAATATGTATTGTGTAGAAAATACAAAACAATGCGCAGGGTACCCTTCAAAGGAAACTGAAAACACCAACTGTAAAATGTATGGGCCCAGTCGCCTGTATCCTCATAAAAATAAAGTATCTACTACAATAATAGGGTAGGGAAAATTATATTTTAAAGGGAATATATATTTTATTAAAATACAATTTTTGTTGTAATTATTATCAGATTCGATACAATATTAATAAAACCATACTCGTTGTTGTAAGGCGCCTTGCGAAATAATTGGAGCAAAATAATATTTTTCAAAGAATTTTAACCTGGTCGTATTTTGTGATTTCCTTTGTTATTTATATTAGATTCATTTAAGAGAATTGCTTTAAACTGTAGGAACAGAATTAGACAATTTTCATGGAGCCTATGTAGGCAGATGATATTATCAATATCTATATAACGCACAAGTTCATAAAGCTAAGTGCCATATCACCATCGTTTACGTATATGTAAATTATTGTTACTAGGTAGTTTCACAGTTTTAATTAGCTCCATTCTATCTTTGTGTTATGTTCGACTGGTAGATATCTACATATCTCTTCAAGGGATAAGACGGCCATTTGCAGGATACGGTAGTTCTTTTTTTAAACTTATTAGTTTTCAAAACTTCTTCCTGTAACACATACCTACTGTACCTAACCTTTACAACTTTCTTGCAATAAAGTTGCTTTATTATTTATTCATCATTTAAATCAGAGTCACGTTAACAATATAAAAAATGGATATTGCTTTTTAACGTGAACCTTCTTGGAAAATTTAGCATAACAATATAATTGAAACTTTACTTTGTTTTGCAACAGGCTCTAAGATTTTAACAAAATTGCAGGCACTTTGTTCTTACTCTTCTTCCTTTTCTTCGTCTTCGTCTCTTGTTCTTCATCTTCACTCGAAGAAGAAGTATGTTCGTCGGGAGCATTGAAGAAGTCTGGAGGGTATTTGACTATGGACGGCCTGTTGGTGAGACTGGCTCGTCTGATCGCGTCTACAACTAGACGGTCTGATATTCTGACCAGCGGGGAACAAGGGGCGCCTTGAGAGTTGAGTGATGTGCGTAGAATTACGTCGCCCTCTATCGGCGAGGTGCCGAGATAGCCTGGAAAAGATTAAAAGTTCGACTAATTTTGTGTTTTGTGATATATATACAGAGCGTACCACAGCCATGCCACATGGAGGGAAAGTCCCCGTTCAGACAGGCGATTTAAATGGTTTTTTAAAATCGAAATTAAGTCTTCTTTAGTAAAATGCTCTATCTACAATATTTAAGGTAATTTTCCTCCACGTGGCATGGCTGTGGGACGCCCTGTATATTTGTTTGTTGGGGTTTTAAGATCATTGTAGGCAATTTTTTTATTGCTTTTATATTTCGACTGCTAGTCCTCTTTCTTCTTTTTTATCATCGTAAGGTTTGTGAAGAATGGTTTCATTATTTTCCAACTAGTTTAGCTGTATCAACAACTCATACCACGAAACAATTAATTATCGTAAAAATATTGTTAAACGATAACTTAACATTAACAATAAATTTAATATAGGAAGTAATATACTTACAGGACAGCACAATAGCGTGTAAAGCACAAAACTCATTGCTCGGACAGTCACCAACTTACACAATACCTTTCTTAATGATTCTATTGTTATTATTTTTTATTTTGACGACCGATGTGGCGCGGTGGACGAAGGTCCGCCTGCGACGCAGGAGGTTGCGGGTTCGATTCCCTCCTCGGAACAATTGTGTGCACGATCTGCAGATATTTGTTCCGGGTGTTCTGGTCGTTTCCTATGTATAATAAAAAATATCTATCTATGTATTGTATTGTATTATGTATATCAGTTATCTAGTACCCATAACACAAGCTCTGCTTACCATGGGGCTAGATAATGCTGTGTGAATTTGTCCAGCATTATTTATTTTTTATTTTTATAGGTAAATGAATTCATAAACCTATAGCAAAATTAAACACCTTCCTTTAAAACCATCTCATAATTACTTGAAAGCCATATTCATCATGTGATTGAAATCTATAGGTTGGATCACCATCATTGAGTCTTGGCAGCGAATGTTGGCAAGCTGTTTCTTCATCTATTTGCTTTAGTTACTCTATATTTTTATTTTCCATATCTGAATGACCTAGACATCGAAATGCAAGATAAAGACAAGTGGAACCCCAAAGGCAACATAAATCAAACACAAATCAACGTCACAACACAGGTAATTATTCTTTTAATATTTACAAACAACATAAGGGCGACAATCACATGGCATAACAATATAAAGCACATAAAATACCCAGGTTTTTTTCTAGAGATAGAAATAGAAGTTATCAAATAGAGGTTGTCAACAAAAAATCCAAATTAGATAAATCGTATAACAAATGTTGACCGCTTCCAGTATGTATTATATTATCTGTGGCTTCGGGGACCATAATCACCCTTTCGGCTTACATGTTACGTGAAACCCTTAGGTAGACTCGTTAGTGTAGTATCTCATTACTTTAGTTGTACCTATCTGGGTATAATTCAAGTAGGTTATTTTGTAAAAGACTCGGAAGCCTACCTTCCTCATAATATTATTGCGACAGATGTGCGATATAAATTGGTAATGGTTTAACATCGTAATTTGTGAACTCAATTAATTTATTACAAAGAAAAATGTTTAAACACAATTATTGCTCAGAAATAAACATATCTAATAACAATACGTCTCTTAAACCTATCTTATTATTTATTAAAATATTTTGAATATTTTATTCACGATTTTGCTACACTATTCAAAATAAAATGACCACATTTTATGCAGATCACTTTGATTATGCTTAGTAAATATTATACGTTAAATAAAGTCTTAAGTCTAATAATATCTTCAAAAAATATAATATGGAATGTTTAAACAATTTGTACAAAACTACACAACCATCAATTTTAATCTAATTTGTTACATGTTTTGAGATTCTGCATTTATCTAAACCTGACTAGTGGAAACGGATATTTATTTGGCTTGTACTTAATTTATTTCAGGGAAATACTTACAACATTATTTATTTTATGAAACTATAATTAGGGAAATATTCTTTTTTGCTGTTACCAGGGTGAGTACACATCACTGGTTAAAAAAAATACGTTTATGTATTTTTGCAATACCAGCCTACGACTAACCTAAGTTTTTTTTACATACTACTGGTTTTTTGAACAAATTTCGATCGTTTTTTATAAAGTAACAGTAAAATCCCCATCATCGTGTTCGGTTTTGGGTTCCGTGGTGGGCGCTCGCTCCGGGATCGGCATCTTCAGCATCAGCTGCGGTTCTGGACTCTCTGCCACATCACAAGACATACACAATTACATTTAATACAAGAAGACGTACACAACATATACTGAGTATTCCATTCTCAGAGGGTCAAACGAAGTTGGATTTTTTCCTATGTATACATATCTGACACAATATTATAAATGAATTGTATTTCTGAAAATATATACTGCAAGTACAAAACCAATATTATCAAAATTGTGAAGATAGTCAGCTATACTTATAAACCTTTAAATGGCAATAAAGTGGTTAAATTGAATGCAAATCGTAACCAAACATCCGTTTTCGTTAGATTCTCTAATAAGAATATCTATTTATTTGTGTATGTTAGTTAGCAACAAGATGATGATGTTATATGATTCAAAACAAGTAAATTTCAGAACATGTAACAATGCTTAATACATCAGACATTGAAAAGTTAAGAAATAAACAAATTCAATGAAAATATCGAAGTCACGGACCCTCTTCAGACGTTCCATTATGTCTAAAGATAAAAATACTGTTCCAATTTCTCCAAGAGTGATTTCGCAGTAGAACATCTTCAGTGATAATCTAACTGTCTTCTAAGGTCGCACTTGATATCTACTGATAAGGCATATCAATCATCATACACACATTACCACTTGATCTATCCGTGTGACAACTAAGCATAAGATAAAGGAAATTATGCCAATAAAATCATTTTAATTACCTTGATAATCAGGGTCGAATGTTAGTAAATAAGTTAAGATAGACTTATTTGAAAAGAAAGGATGTACGTACGTGAGAATTATATAATTTATTTTATCAATGTACTGCATACAATACATCGCTTGTTTCTGTTAAAAAAAATCTAAATCATACTACATATTATAGGCAAGATAATTATTATTTTAAATCATGGTAGAAAACTTCTGTGTGTATTACAGACTAAAATTGAATAGTTAATTCAAATCGTTACCTAGTGAATGCATTTTGAATACGTTTTTTATAATGTAGGTAGAGCTTCTAGTACGATCTTCGTATCATTGAACCCGACAATGCTTCAAGTTATTTATTGTTCTTAACACAGTCTTGAAACAAATGTATCCTGCTTTAAAAGGGGGAAACCAAATTGGCAAAATGGTACATCCTGTATTTTCAATAACCGACTAATAGACTTTAGTTTTATGATTCTTAAACACATATTTTTTGCACTAAAGTCATTTAAAATGGGATGTTACCATGATTATTGTTATTCCGTGATCATGGCGCATGAAACTGTGCCGAAATATTGGAAAACTCAAAAATCAAATCATGGTAAATATCCCATTTTAAATGACTTTAGTGTTAATAACCATGATAGTTTCAAACGTATTTTTGGGTTAGTTACACTACATGTTTATCGTACCAAAAGTTTCCATAAATGGGTTAATACTATATTAACCGTACCTAGCTAGATATTTATATACATTTAAGTTTTTGTATAATTAACACGATTTTAAACAAAATAAATAATACGTGATGGTAGAGCTTGGCACAATGATTTTTTTGGAGAATTTTCGTTCGTTATATTTATTTGGTTTTTTTCATAGACTCAGATGTCTTGAAGTATTTTAAGCATTTTTTAAAATTTAATAACGTTCCGATACCTACGAATGTTGTTTTAGAACCGAAAAGTTTTATGCATATTAAAAAAACATTTATAGAGCAGAGATAAAACTACTTATAATAATATAAGTAGAAAAAACTACTTATAGTAAAATTATATTAATTTTTCTAAATTTATATTCACTGTACCCTTTACTATAAGTTTGTTGTTACAAATAAAGACTTTTGTATTTTTTATAATATCATTGATAGAGCGTGATAGGTACAATTATTAAATTTACCTAAAGCATTTTAGTTAGATGTACCCATGTCGTATCCAACGGATAGAAAACTATTTCTACATCTATGTAATTTGCAAGGTTAGATATTTATTTACACATATATACTTTGCTACTGTTTACACTTCATGGGTAAGTAAGTATGTAAGTATATTGTAGATATGTGAGTGTGACACGCTTCATAACATCTCGAGATTGTTCTAACAGGGTATGCATAATAACTTTATGATAATGGCAAATATTATATTGGTAGTGTATCTTGTCTTTGTGTATCTACGTGTTAGCAAGTACTTGACTATATTTAGTCCATACATAGGTCTGACTTTGAATGTTATCATCATCATCACGCATGTATGTATGTATCTATTTTACCGATTTAAATTTTAGGCCGATTTTGATGATTATTTTGGTTTAGTATAGAAAATGATCCCGGAGTGGTTTCATATAAATTTTATTCCCGAGGAAATACGATTTGTCCCGCAAAACGTTAAAAAAACAATGTACATATGTAAATTTAAAGGCATTCGAAGTCAGTTTTTAGTATTTGTAAAAACATTAAATCATGCCTTAGTTAGATGCACTCAAAATTCATTTTAAAAAATACCTACTTACCTACAAAAGTTTAGATAAGTTTTTAATTGGATTTAATACACAAAACAAATAAAAAATCCAATCAATGTGACTTTCACATTTATAATATTAGTAAGGAAGGATAAATAGGTCAAATGCACCAATCAGTTCTTGCAATAACATAGCATATCAAACTGAGAAATAACATGCCATTTCCGTTTATTAACCCTAGTTAATTAGCAACAAATAATAACATTTTAGCTTTCTACCTATTTTAGTGTACTTTTTATCACATTAACACTGATATACCCTGTACTGATATATTTTGATTATTCTAGAATTAATTTCCTTTTTCGTTCAGTCAATATCTTACAGACTATTTTTAAAACGATTTATTTTATTTGACTTACAGATTTCTAGGTACAAAACTAAGCTACAAATCTCAGGATATAGTTCTAAGATAAGTCATAGTCAATATTTGAACACTAGATTCTAGCTCTCGTAGGTATACTAAAACAACTAAAACCAAATCTACAAAAGGTGTCATGTTTTGTGACGTGCCTATTTGTAGAAAAATAATAATGACAGCCTGACAACTGCAAATTTACTATCAGGACAATTTTTAGTTAATACGAACTTTCACTGTTTACGAAGCACAGAATCACAAGCGGTTAAAAGCATTTCGCACATAAATCCAACCGCAACCACTAGCCTTAGCATTGAAAAGACACTCACCGAGGGATCTACGATCGCCTTGACTACCGTAGAACTCGTCCAGCTCCTTAGCGGAACAAAGCGGCGTGTCCACCTGCGAGGTCTCGTCGAATTTCGAGTAATCCACCTCGTAACCCTGTCTCTCTCGATTGTACGTCACAAGTTGCAAAAACCTATGACCCCACATAATCTCACTAGACGTATAACTAGACCGCGCCTGCGTCGTCTGACCCGTAGATTCTATCGTTCCCTCCAAAATCACAACTATCTCAAACTTCTCTTGTAAAACATCGGCCGCGGAAACGCCGTAGAATGGACTCTCTGCGTTTATTCTATGCACCATCGTGATTGGCCAGATAAAGAATAGATTACTGTCACAACCATCCGCGTGTAGATCTAATTCCGTCTGGTAGTGGGACAGCAGCTCCCCTTCTTTGGTCGTCCTAGATCGTATCAACTGTGCTCTCACGCTGGCTCCGATTATGTGCGATTTCCGCAAATCGCCCACACGGAACATCAGGCACAGCTCACCATCTCTCTGGCACACCACCGCGTGCTTCGAGAACAGCAACGTCTGCGTTCTGTGCTTTGGACGCGTCATCTTAGCGAACACAATGCCGACCATAAACGCTTGTATCATCACACCGACAATACTTTGGAAGCACATTATAAATATAGCCTCGGGACACTCTTCTGTGGTCGTACGTGATCCATAACCGATCGTATGCTGCGTTTCGATACTGAATAGGAAGCACGATGTGAAGTCGAATATATTGAACACACACGGTTTCCAGTTTGCGGATTCTTGCATCGCTGGGAGGTGGTCGAGCTCTAAGTCTCCGTGAGTGAACGCTATCAGCCACCAGATGAGGGCGAATCCGAGCCAAGAGAGGATAAATGAGAGAG
The DNA here is from genome assembly GCA_943735965.1 of Eupithecia abbreviata. Classification (NCBI taxonomy): domain Eukaryota; kingdom Metazoa; phylum Arthropoda; class Insecta; order Lepidoptera; family Geometridae; genus Eupithecia; species Eupithecia abbreviata. The sequence continues at coordinate 5,032,827 of OX030986.1, forward strand.
TGAAAGCGAGCAGGGTCCATCGCCATTGAGCATCGACCAGCGTCGTGAACATATCCTGGAGGAACCGTAGCCTCCGCTGAGAGATTTTTGATTTGAGTATATTGCACTCTCCATTCTTGAAAACGGCGCGGCGCCTCGTCCTCCGCGTGACTCCGTGTCTGTGCGAGCGACTCCTGCAACCAAAAACAAACGCATTACGATACACATCGAACGGATGGATGTCGTTAACTATCCTCTGTGAATGTCTAGTTCACAATGCGGCCTTGGTTAATGTTAATGTCGGTAAACGTGGTCTAATAGCTTTCTAATGTAAATGATTTGCAACAATTACAACGTTTAACATGAAGGGTTCGAGCGTAAACGGACAAAAGCGGTACAGTACGGTTGGGATTCGGTCGGTGAGAGGGGCGGTTTGTCGCACCTCTTGCTGCCGGTGGGGTAGTAGACTCCGGGGGAGAGGTTTCCATTCGCGGGGACTGTCTTGATTTTGAGCCACTCGTCGGGTAGGAGCTGGCTCTCTTCGCGACAGGCGGGAGACTCCGGGTCCATAGTGGCGTGCATCGTGCGGCGCGCGTTTCACCCACGGCGGTGCGGCGCTGTCTGCGCGACTGCGACCATCCCTCGATCTCTCGGCTCCTGAAGCATCGCGCGCGATAATGCCTCGGTCACGACTGGCTCTCTCAGGCCCGCAGACTATGACGGTGCGCTAAATATTGTATAATTGTATCGCGAGATTCTATATCACAAATTATCAGCTACGGAAAACACATTTCAGTTAGTGCCTGTCGGCCAGTACAGGGGTGATGTTTCTCGAATCCTAACAGTTGTAAATGAGAACAGAACTTTATTTTTGCATATTGTTTATGCATAAATAACGTTTTTTTTTTCTCCATAATACCTTTTGCTTTCGGTCATTATTCAGGTAAAAGCAGAACAGAGGGGCTGTTTAATTTTTAACTCTACTGTGAATATGTACGTACTACAATATATTTCTAAAACAACTCCCTAGTTCCTCTCCTCAGCATCAAATTAAAAAATTGTTAAAAGCTCTATTTCACATGCTGTATTTTGCGATCACTTTACTAAATTATTTTTCTTTCCACGATTATTATGATTTAAATTCAAACGAGTATAATTTAACTTTAAAAATGTAATTCGGATGGGTAATGCAAGATTGTTAAACATTCAAGATGTAGGACATAGAACATTCTTTGAATAGGTATCCCATCCTAGATAAAACTAACCCCAAGAGAAATTCCGATACTTTAGTTCTGTAAACTACCTCTCATCCAAACCAATTCATAAAATACAAAACAAAGTTACCTTTTGTTAATATCAAAATCATTAAGTATCAGAATAAAAAACCTATATTGAGATATATATATTTTCGTAGCATCCGCTACGCGCGTAGCAGTTTGCTACGAATTGCCATTTTTGTCTCTAGAACTTTAAAAGGGGGCGTGGCACTCAAAATAAGGAAAAATAACACCATCTATACGAAAAAATACCATTTCATTAAAAAAGCTAATTTGACAGTTCGCGAATTGGTCTAATGTGAATCTTTTCTCGCTAATTTGTAATTCTCGATCATTTACTTGAAGGTCGAATAAGGCTCTAAAACGTAATTGGGTGCTTATTATAAAGTACTTACATGCACACAAACTAAATTTAATTTGTTAAGGAACAGTTCTTCATTGTATACAAAAACAAAATAACTGAATTGATAGCAAGATCAAATTATTGTAAAATAAATTTATGCGTATTTGTTAGAATTGAGAAACGGAATTATGGGTCAAAAGTTTGAACATGAAATGAAATGAAATGAAAAGTTTTATTTCATTAGACTTACAAATAAGCACTTGGACAGGTCATATGTTATACTATTCATTATTATCAAATACACACAATTAAAAAACCTTGCCTATTTTAAATAAATTTTTTGAATGACAGGTTTATACATGCAATAACCTTAATTCGAGGCTAGGTTTTATTTGACGGCAAAATAGGAATTATTCATTCGTTTTTTTCTGTGGATTAAAACCACACTCGCCATTGTAATTTTTCTGGACGCTGCCTAATGTTGTCACTTCTAGAAATGCAATTAATCTGAGATGTTTATATTGATAGAGATAAAATTTGTTATTTTCAGTAAACCAATTATCACCACGCCTCCAAGTAAATATCACGATCAAATATATTGATCATGTAAATACGCGACACTTCGTGATTTTGGAATCAGCATATCGGGTGACATTACGAGTATGTCGTATGTTTTTCTGTTTCCGATTCCACGTCATATTTCTAAATGTTATTATTTATTTTTCCGACTGTTAGCAAAGAAGTTGTGTTCGTGTTTTGGATCTGCTTTTCAAGGTCATGTTTAAGATGGTTTGTACTTTATATAATACTTATAACATTTCTATGGTTTTGATTACTTATTTGGCGTTACATTTTTAATTTATAGACCTCGACGCAAAAATGCTGTACAGGCGAACGTGTAGATCTACGGGTATGTTGTTATGGCTTAGGTCTCAAACGATAGACTCTGAAACGACCCATTTTGATTTTGTTTTTGGTTTTTGACATATCTTTTCTAGAGCAGAGAAATATAATAATAAAAACGTTGGGAGTGTTCTTACGATATAATATTCAATGAAAATCAGCTTAGCCGTTCCAATGTTAAGATTGTTTTCATCTGTGTACTCTATTTCAAAAGTATCAAGTGCCTTGGATTTGAGTAGTTGATAAATAGGTATCGTTATGTATTATTATTCATATTTATATAATTTTCATTTTCACTATATCCTACATTTATTATCCGAGTCTGAGTTTATACTGTCAATAAAGTTAAAACCTGCTAAAACTACCAATAAAATACTTTATTTTACGGTTCGTAAAAATGTTTAAAGCAAATAGATAATGATGTAACAATAACACGCGTAATTACACACTAAACTTAACATTTCAGGTACTTATCGTAAAATATGTGTTGGACTTTATGTTAAATGAAAATAATTATTACAATTTTTCACAAATAAATACCTTATACCACCACCACCAATGCTGGTCTTAGTGACGAGGCAAATAATATACTGATAATAAGGTGTCAAAATACTCATCTGGTCTCCTATATGGTTCTTAGTATTTTATAGAATTCGCCATCTTATTTGGCGATAAAAAGTGAAAAAGCAAGGAGTCAGGTTTTTTATTGTGTTGAATAACTGATGAAACGAAAAACATAAAAGGATGAGGAGGTTCTCTGTTCGGGTGTATGTATTTTTTTTATTAATATGTTTGTCGATTTCTCCGTCAAGTATTGACTGATTTGGAAGACTCTTTCGGTATTGTATTGTAGTCCCGAAGTGGTCCCATATAAAAAATATCACGAGGATTTAGTAGTTGTCCCGCAAAACTTAAAAAGCAATTTAAAAATAACGTATTCGAAATAGGTATTTTTCAGAACAATCAAATTATTACAATTTTCAATTGGTAACTGGTTCATTGGGTGTTTAATAGAGCCCTTTCTAATCTAGACTAGATTGGCCTGGGGTTTATTATCTATTCCAAGCCAATAAGACTGGGATAGTCCATACACGTAAAGTTCTCGCTTGTCCTGTTTTTTTTTTTTAATTTTAATGAAGTCAAGATCCTAATCAGTAAAGCCAAGTGTCAACTCGTGGAAAGGTTCTGAAGAGGTGATTAATCAAGATTACGTTCCTATCATTGTTTGCAGATTTTCACAGGTTTATGTAGATTAGGAGGATCTCCTTGCATCAAACTGTTTGCTCTATTGAGCGCTTGGGATGTGCCAATGTCATTTTGGAATACCTGCGAGCGTAGGTAATCCTAGCTAAAGAAAAAGTTTAGGATAGGGTGGAAAGATGTCCACTTTTGTAGAATAAAATTTTTATATCATAATCCGTCATTTAACATTTTTGTCTTTAGACTAGCATAAACTACTAACATATATTAGGTCTTTACCTATGAAATTGCCGTTTTGTATGAAAAAATATAAACGATTTTTTTTAATGTATTTTTTATTTGTATTAATCGAAGTAATCACCCATGCAATCAATGCATCTTTGCCAACGCAGTGGCAGTTTATTGATGCCCTTCTTAAAGAAATCAGTAGGACTGGAGGCAACAAATTTTTCAAAGGCATTTTGTACTGCCTCTCGGGTATTGAATTTTTTTCCCGCCAAGAAGTTATCCATATTCTGGAAAAAGTAGTAGTCTGTAGGCGCAAGGTCTGGTGAGTAGGGCGGATGACGAGAGCTTCCAAGAAAAAGAATTCCATGTTTTTAAAATAAAATTAATTTGAAATTAGAATTCTTAGCCAAACAATATTTATTTTGATTTGAAATGGCCAGTACTGCAGAACGGCAATTTTATAGGTAAAGACCTATTATATACTTGATTGGCCATCCTTATATGTATTTAATTCAATAAGCCGTAAGTTTTCCCCAAATAAATAAAAGTGCTTTTCGCGAAAGTGAAAGTTTACCCATTATGTTTTCGATTATTCTGTGTATTGTCTGTAAAGTATTTATTTCAATGGCTTTAGATTACGTTTTTACCATCTGTACTAGTCTTACGTTGCCTGAAATAAATAATTTTATTAAAAATTCACCATCCATCACACAAAAATTATCATTATTTGTTAACCCTTTACAAAACGATAATTGGACAAATGAAACAAACTGTAACGCCCTTTTTTTAATGCGGAATAATAAGTAAATTTCATCAATTGGTAGCCCCAATTGTCAGTCAGCTTGTCATTTTAATTTTGATGTTTTGATTTTAAATCGATTTCCTTAATTTAAAAAAGGTTATTTAAATCATGGCATGTATTAAAAAAATCTTGAGTGATATACATATCTTATAAAAACTTTCCACTGATACGACATTCCATTACAAATCTTACAAAGGAACAGAGCAGTTATCAAAAGAATGTAGAGTAGGTATTACTTTTACAATCTTGCGTTAACTGCTCAATTGTCCACTCATATTTGCCGTCCGTTAAACCCTCGGTCAGACATACCTTGTCACTGTGAGTTATGAGTGTATTAAACAAAAGTGGAACAAACTTCGTCAACACTGATAGTGTCTTCCTTTATCACTTCACTATTTGCGTCGACGGCGCATTTTCTCTGAATTATTTTACCGCTTTTCCATTTTCAAATACACCACACACAAAATTTGACATCTATAGAAACTATAAAACTCTTTCGATTTACAAACCAGCACGCGAAACGAGAGGTTATCAAACTTTTTTGAATATCGATTCGATTTTTAAATGTAAAGAGCACTGGCAGTAATAATGCGAATAACGCACATTTTTCACGACTATTTTGATAAGTAAAATTTTATCTTAGTACTTAGGTATTTTACACTGATTAGATACGATACCTCAAGGATATGATTCATAAAACTACTACAACGAACAAAAAGGTTGGTTTAAGTTATTTCTAGAAGGCTTGTATTTGGACTCACAAAGTCCAGTTCACTCGAACTGGATCAACGTTGTAAGGGAAAAAAAACATATTACGTATTATAAAAATTTTTTTAGAGTACTAAATTAGGCCGATCTTATTCTGATCGTATAAACTTACATAATTCTAATGAGCCTGCAGGATTTTATGGCTGGACAAAGTCTTCCATTCAGCATTGGTATATTCCATTATTAGGTACATCTGGTTTTTTTTCGATGAATCGGTAAGTAATTTTAAATTACCTGCAAGTATCCTGCCGGTAGACCGTGCTCTGTCCTATCGAGCTGCTGTAAGTGGGTATTCTGTGAAGACTGCTCGAAGGATGTATTTGCGGCGTCTTGAGAAAGCTGGTGTTGTAGCCCAGCATTGGACTCTCCACGATAGAGCTGTCGAACGCGCAGCTCGTCTCATCTGTCTCTTCTTCTATGGCGCCGGGCCTGGGATGTATTATTTGAATTAGGAACAAGTTTGTTTTTCCTACTTTCTTTTTTTTTCGTTTGATAAATAAAGTACCTAATGAGGTATTACCCAAAAAGGAGAGCCATTCGATTGACATTTTATTGTAACAAATTTTAGATTTGAATTTGATTGTTCCTCACATAATTAATTCCTGTGTGAGGTTGGTTGCATAACCATTATTTAATAAATCAATTGGACCTAAAAATAGGCAGAACCAAATCTAGAATATTAAGCTGAAAAATATGGAACTCTCCACAACTTTTATTTTTAGAACTTTCACTATTACTGAGCTATTATGGATTCTGAGTGCCTAGGTACTTTTATACCTGTAAAATATCTTCCCAGCAGAAAGCCTAGGCTTGTCCTTGCGGTTCTCATCTTCAGACGTGTTCACGCCTTGCATCTCGTACGAAGACGACGGCTCCATGACGTCACTAGCTGGTGACGTTTTGTTTTGACTCTTTCATCATGTCACTTGGATCCTTGTGCATCGTGCTCTGAGAACAAGTGAAGAATGAAGATTATACGGTCTGTAGAGGGAATAAAGTTATACAATGTCAGGGTTGTAAGGGGGACTCTCGTCTCGCAAGCCAACCTAACCTGTACATGGTACACCCTACTAGAAAACGAACTAGGCTCTGTTGAAAATATTAAATAATCATTATGACTTAATAACTCATTGATTTTAAAATTATTTTCCATTACTTAACACTTTTACACTATTCCAGAAGTGTCAAACCAGACACAGTTGCCATTAACAAAGAATCATCATATACAAATGTCATAAGTTATCACATAATTGCCAAACAAAGACAAAATCTATTAAAACTATCGAGTGTAAGCGGTGTTCTTCCTACACAAATAAGGTTCGTAGTTAGCCCGCTTACATCCGTAATGAAAGACAAAATCTAAAAAATAGATAGGTACTAAAGTGCATAAACATTTTTTTTTATCAACCAACTTCACGAATATGCCGAGGGACTTGATTTGGCTGTTTTTTAATATCGAGAACATAGGTTCATAATTTGTGTATATAGAGACACAAATTACATTACGTAGGCTAGAGAAAAAATACCAGATCCAACATAGGGGCTTCTCCTAACATATTCTGTAAAATCTAGTCTCTAGACAAGCTTATAGTGAAGATATCACTCTAGATTCTAGAGTGATATTTTCACTGCAGCTGTCATTTTGTTCTTAATTGCTACCGTACAAACTCTACTCTAAACTGTTCCCCTATTATGAGTTATGACGAAACATTAATTTGCCATGTCAGTAGGTAACCCAGGTCATTACGAACAAGAGCACGGTCAAGCGAAGAAAATTGATTAGTGCACATGCATCATTGCACAGTAACTCCATCTATCAATAAGGTTTTGCAACTTTACAGTTAAGTGTGTTGATTTTTGTAGAGTTGTCCATTGATTTAGATCTTGCTTATATACTCTAAAATGTATTAAATAAGTAACTTTTGATTTGAAATAGACATGCATTGACATCACTGCAATTTTAAGCAGCATTTTTTGTAAAGTTTGTAGGGTTAAAAAAACAAAGATGTAACGGCGCTAGCGCACTATGGTGGCGAGTAGTTGAACTTGTCATATTTCAAGTTCAGGGTGTCAATGCAACGTAATAAATGGTTTTATTTATCATAATGTCAGTAAGTATTGACACATAAAGACCTACTTGAAATCACAAAGACACAAGCTGTTCAAATTAGCACTGACCTGGTTTAGGAAGTGTTTCTTAGAAATCACTGGTTTCTATGAGACTACACTAAGAGTATAGGTATAATATATAACACGATTGGTCACTTGACTGGGACGTGGTATGATTGAAATGGACTCTTGGGTACTTTGACTTATCTTATAAAATACTGGTGCAAGTGGAGAAATATTTTACTGGAACAAGAGGAAATTCAGCAAACGCTTGTAAAATAGTAACTAGGTATGGATAAGGTTTGCTCATTTTCACTTGTGCTGTGCTAGCATTGCCGTTCGATCGTTCTGTTTCTGTTCTTAGGTTCATCTGCTGGACATAGCCCTCCTCTAATGAGTGCCCGTCTTCAGTTTAGCTTGCCGCATCCAACATCTGCCTGCAGATCGACATCCCACCTGGTCGGAGGGCGTCCTACACTACATTTATTCCTAGGCAAGGGGAGAAAAAATCCAATAAAACTAGATCTGAAAACTCAAAATTTAATAAATAAGTAAGGATAAACAATAAGTTAAAAGTAGGTCGTAGAGCGTCTACGAACATTCGTAGATCGTCTACGAAAATATGTCCCACATTTAGAACTAGTATCACTAACTGCAGACTGATAGTAGATAGTAGCTCAACTGATATGGATCAGTTGAGCTACCTGTAGTTTGTTTGATATAGATCAATACCAGTCAGAACCTTCACCAAGACGGTTTCATTGCTCCGCTTATTACTATTATTTAGTGACGACATTGTCACCACATCGTCACCTACGGAATTCTAAATCGATTTATATCGAGATATGCATTTTATCCACTTTTATCCAATTTTCTTGTCCTTGCACTCATTAGGATGTAGTCGATCTCCATACTTGAGCGCGTTTACGTCGGACGTTTTTATCCGTCCTCCCACCTCCACACCTCAGAGCGGAAACTGAGAAATAAACGCTATTCCGCATTCATAAACATTACTTCATAAAACGATGCGAAGGATGTGATATCTCTCTGCTTAAATGACTTTAACTGGCTCCATCTGAGGATGGGAGGTTTTTATTATCAAGGGAAAAGATAGGTAGAGCTTTTTTGTACCTTTAGGGGTGGCAGAGCGGTCTAGTCTAGACTGTTATAACTTATAGCCATAGCCACGATTATGAGGGTCTCAAGATCTCGGACTTTCTGAGCACTTACCGCTCAGAAAGTCCGAGATCTCAGCTCGAAGAGTAGAAATAATTTTCAATAAACAGTAAAATTTTATAAACCATTCCTATTCTCTGCTATCGCTGAAGGCAATCGTTGTTTTCTAATTATTTTTGAAAACTAATTTCTAGTCATGTATCTGTCACGATTCATAATCTGCGAATCAGCTGAACCCAGGTAGATACATACCTGTACGCGAAGGTCGATCACAATTGTCGCTTGTGCCTGGTAATTAATGAGTTTGTGACCCTATTCCAATGTTTTTAAGGCTGTTATTACTGTCATCAGATCTATGTGACTAGCAAAGTGTGAAGTTCGAGAAACGGTTTTAATGGCTGCGTACTAATGTAGAGTCGATGTAGAGTAATTTGCGTAAACAAATAGCCGTAATTGTAAATTTTTGGCAACCTCGGCAAATTCGAATGCTCAAAATATTGTCCCAGTACCATTTACTAAAATAATTTTAACAAGAATTTACTTACCTGGATTCAGGCAAGCAAATTTTCTAGAGATTACAATAAATTTGAGACATACAAAACAACTAGATGATTTTGTGTGGATTGTACCTACATGTAAAGTCAGTTCTTCGTCTTTGATCCCCTTTTAACACCAATACCCCAATGTATGTATGTACTATGGAAGGGGGTTTATCAGATTCGAGGTTATTATTTTGTACATACCTTACCTTCAAACTCCCAGTAATTCTATTAATATATGTACGATAAAATCACTAAGTAAATACACTTAGTGACTTACACATTTATATCGATGGATAAAATAAATCGAAGTCACCTGCAATTAATAACTCAGGTGCAACGATCGAAGTGACGTGAATTATTGGTAATACCTCGCTCGATTTGAAATTATTATGACTGGAAGGCTATATTGACATCTTGATCAAGTCTACCTATAAACTACTTAGCCTAGAAGCTTCTTTTACGTACGTTTACTAGTTTTGCCCATGCCTTTTAACCTATCATTGCAAAAGTCTAACGGGATATCTAACGGGATTATTAGATTTTTGAGTAGCCGAAATATTGGAAAACTTGAAAAATCAAATCATAAATCAAATTAGAAACAGTAAATATCCCGTTATAAATAACTTTTGTGTTAATAACTAAATAATAATTGGTTGGTTTGTTAGCTATGATTTTGTTTATCGAATACCTAGCTGTTGGATTTGAGCTCCTTCCAGTCAAGAGGGATCTGGATATTCCATGCAGAGCTCGTCACTTCCAAGGTGGTTCAGGTATGCTAGATCAAGAAGATATAAAATACGGGTCGCAGTAGATTTTTTTTCTATTATGCCTTCTTGAATACGTAGGTAGGTGCTATTTTTTGCACGCAAATTCCCGATCCGCTTTTGTTTTCGTACACTGAAGGCAAAGACTAGGCCTGGATTTGAAACATCGTTATCGTGGATAATTGTATTAAAATCGAAAGAAAATGAGGCCAGTTTTTAAAATATTACTTACTTTTTTCGCAGAAAGTAACTATATTGTATAGCTCTCGTGCAACAATGAACTATATTGTTTATAAATTGACATACAAGCACAATAGTTTTCATCTCAGTCTAGGTACTAGTTTTTTCACAATTAACGGCAGTTCAGTCTGAAGTTGTAAGGCTTATTACTGAAAAGCTGTCTATGCCAGCACAGCAGTAAATTGTTAGGAAGTGCTTGTGTTATTTCACTAAACCAACACGCATATGAGCCAGTTATATGATAAACTCCACACAATCGGTAAATGGTCGAATTGCTTGCATTGTGCTATGATAATAGACATTACGTTCCACTATTATGGTCATTTTGATTCAAATTTTTATTAACAGGATATTATGACAGCTTGAACAGTGGCCTGATTTAGTAAATATGCCTAAATGTGAACTGTAGGTAGATGGGTTAAAGTCTATGGCTCTAGTCTAGGTCATATTTGAACCGTACCTAATGTTAAAATCTTATAATAATATAGAAATATTTTTGTGCCTATTCACTTGGTGATAGGATTGATTATGATTCGGTCCCTCACAGATCCCACAAGGGGGCTAGCAATTAAAGGTGAAACTACTATAGAAATGAGCGAGCAGACAGGTGAAACATGGGAATCTTGATGCGTGACACCCAATCTAGGACTGAGTCATAAGTTCTAATTTATGAGTTGGAAGCACAGAGCTCGGGATGGAATATACTAGTATCACTGGATACGTCTTTTTATAATGTATATTAGCTCCAATTATTTACCTACCTACTAATTCAATTACCAACAAAAATTACCTACTAATGATGCTTATTAAACATTTTAATTAATGAATGAAAGTATTTTATGTGTAATTTAATCAACAAAAACAAAACAAACATAATTTAAAAATAAAATACAAACAGGACATTTTTTTTAATTAAAATAATAATAATAACATAGGAAAAGGAACTCATATTTGTACGGGATTTACATATTTACCTGTCCACAAGATAGAGGCGCGCTGTATCTATGCAAAAATAGGACGTCACGATCAGGTCTCGAATAGTCTCGATAATATTAATATCGTCATATGGACTCAGGTATATAATACCAACTGCCATCACGTGATTGGCAGATTATCCTCTCCATAGCAATTCAAACATCGAGAATCGAGACCCAAAATAGGCTCTTCCTGTGAGTTTTGTTGCAATAAATTTTGGCCGTTACGCCTGTAACTAGGCGTAACTAGGGTGATTTAGCAATTTGGGAACGGATGCTGTCTTGGCCCCTTCAAGGCGTTTCGCGTTTGATAACAAAGTGGTACCAATCTAAAGTGAAAAATACTACAGCTTAGAAACAAGCAGTCTCTAACAACGTCAGCAATCCATACTGTGATACTACCTATTGAGGTTACATTGATACCTAATACATATGTAATAGTCTACAGGTGTTTGTTTAAATTAATAGCACCACTAAACAAACACTAGATTTAATTTTATTGCCTGTATTTATGATAAGTATTATTCAATCGAGGCTGACTATTACCTTCATGAAGTTTAAATGCAATGTTTGCGAATAAAAACTAAAAAGTAGGCGAACCTCCTTACAGATATATTCATTTAAAAAAAATGTGTAATGGTCAAATCTTCACCTGATGAATATTCTATACTGTTTCAGTCAGGATCACTTCATAGGACTGAGATAGTAAAAACAAAAAAAAAATGGTTTCTTACCGTAGCTTACGCTCTGGCGTATTATATTAGTTCTTCAGGAGAACTTCCTGCTTAAGTTGTTGTCGATGATTTTTCCATTGTTAGAACATCACTACCGCTGCCACTTGACAATTTGAAAACAAAACCGTCTTAAGTAAACGTGCACTGACAGCTTTTCCCAACCGTCCGAATTTGAAATTTCAAAACGAAATGTTTGAATAGAATATAAACTTTTGTCTTTATGGTCAGTGCATGGCTAGGGTTATCATACCACGAGTGCTGTGATCGCCAGAATTGCGTGAACTGGCATGGCAGAAGCGTGTGCGGCTGCCTGTCGGTTGTCAAAGTACTATACCTAGTCCAATTGTGAACCGCGATTATTTGTTAACTGGCCACGCGCTCGGAAACAATTGACGGTGTTTGCTTTGCTGTAGATAAGATTTTGCATATCCCGTTACACATGGCCACAAAGAGCAAAGGTGCCAAAATGCGGAAGTGGATTACCTAACGAGTTAGAAAAGCTACCTAATACCTACTATATTATGCCACAGGGAATGGTTAGAGTGCCTACTAATCGGTTTTAGGTTGACTTGTTGTTATTCGGTAGATGCAATGCGACTGCGCTTTTGGGGAAAAAATAAGCCTTATATACCTATAAGATTTTCATCCAGATTCAACTATTAACTTGAGCTATTGCGTTTTCTTGGTTTAATTACACATAATTTTATTTCATATAGTAGGAAACTCCATAATAATGAGCCATTTACTCTACGCCCACATAGGCTCAAAGAACACAGCCCATTGCGCAGTCATCTGTCGGCAAAACAAAATAATATAACATCAGTCAATCTGTCAATCACTGCGTTACTCACTTTTTGAACCGGAGTCACTTCACATAGCCCTCTTTCACTTAGCCTCCGCAACTTCCAGGTGAATTTAATGCGATTTTACACAATGTAGATTCTATGACAGTTGATGGATCACCTAAAAGCATAGGTATTATTGCACCTGTAGTTTGCTATAAGCTTGAAAGCGTAGAATGTACCTACAAGTTGTAAAAGTTCAAGACGAGAGTGAATATGTGTCGTTTGACCTTCGTAGGTAATACACCTTCGGCCACATCGTTACTTTCTATCAGATGAGAGTGTGGTCAAACAAATATAGAAAATAAAATTAAATATACTTTTACTTTTTTTACAGAAGCATGATTTTATACTTAATTTGATTGTGTTACAAAATGTGGTTCCTTGTTCTACACAGGTACTGTAAAGTAATGTTTTGTGGAAGTATCGTGTCGTAGTTACAGAAAGTGTTAATGGTCGATGATGATGATATCACTAATGACAGACGAGATTCGTTCAGTACACCTTCCTGCGGAAAGAGCATCGGCCATGACAGAGGAGGAAAGAGCATCCAGGCAGGGAGTTAATTCGATAATGGTCTTGCTCTTGAACAGCACCGCACTCCATCTGTCATGTCACCTCTCGCAATGATGTGTAATTGTCTATGCTACCTGGTGACTGGTGGCTTGAGCACGAATGGAACGTCCGATTTATTTTTTCATGACACTTTCATTGCTCACGGCGCGGCGCACATGGACGTGCGGCTTCGAGCGGTGCGTGTCATACCTACCTGCTGCAGGTCGCATCAAAAGTCAATTATGTTAAATACCCCGATTTATATGACTTTTATTACGATAATAACCAGTTTTAAAAATACTATTCCTGGTCTTGATTTTGATTTGGCGATTTTGCGGTCCACCAACCGCAAACAAATAAAACGTAGTATTTTATTTTTTTTAACATGCTGATACTTTTTAGTTTTCAGTTTTTGTTTTTTTCATTCATAAAATTATTTGTAGACATAAAATATCTTTGATTCTAAATCGGAGTATATGTAGGTATGAAAAGTACTTGTTTACTTTAAGTAGGTACCTATTAGAATAATTATATCTTATCTCTAACTAGTTGATAATAATTTGACTGACATTTCATTTAGAATAGTCTGACTCAAACTGCATCAGTTTATATTATGTATATCTACTGAAAATCTTTCTAGTTCAAATATTTTTATCAGGCTATGTTTGACGTAGGTTTAATAACCAGCGGTTTATAGCGGAAGGCGTATGAGTCTTACACGAGATGAAGTGCGAGAGACACATTGAGATCCTGCCAACTGTCGTTTTACTTCAATTGAGCCTGGAAGCACGAAATGGACCACGACTCGCATTCATATGTCTACAAATCTTCAGACGCAGAAAAAGCTGAGACAAAATCAAATGGCAGTGGCAAGCATTTTTGTAGGTGAGTTCGAATTTCTTATTGCTATAACTTACATAGAGCGTACCGATATAGTGTTTCGAAAACATGGCTTGCCAATTTCTATAGGGACAAAATAAGAAATGAACGCTTAGTCATTATCATGTGTTAATTAATTTAATTATTGCACTTAATTATTTGATCTATTCAATGGTGTTGTAGCCGTTGACGTTAGGTACCTAGATACCATGTAGTACCTAACTAAGTAGTCTAACCTATTTAAAAAAAAAATATTTTTTTATTTTTCAGGCAGCACCGGTACAGGATTTCCAGCCAAGGCAGAAAAGCAGAGCGGGTAGTCTTCAAATCAGGACTTTTCAATTTAGAACGGTCGAAGAAATTCAAATATAGAGTCTTTCCTGACATCGTAGCGGCGTTTGTAGAAGCAAGATGGCGTTGGACTCTTCTTTACTGCATCTTCACGTATATCTTCATTTGGGTCTTCTTCGCCAGTGCTTGGTGGATCATCCTCTACGCTCACGGAGACTTCGAATCTGATCATCTTCCACAGACGAGCAACGCCACAGAATGGACGCCTTGTGTGAAAGAGATCTACGGATTTACTTCGATTTTTCTATTCAGTATAGAGATTCACACTACAATCGGCTATGGAACGAGGACCATAACACTTGAGTGTCCATCAGCTATGTTGACAATGTGCTTAGAGAGCATTGTAGGCACAATCACGCAAGCATTTATAATTGGCATCGTCTTCGCCAAATTAACAAGGCCGAAAAATCGAGCACAGTCGTTACTTTTCTCTAAAAATGCAATCATAAACCAAAGAGATAAAAACTTATGCCTTTTGTTCAGAATTGGCGATACGAGGAAATCCAGGATCATATCCGTGAGCGTCCACGCCTTCTTAATCAGATGCGTCACTACTAAATCGGAACTGGACGAGCAAATAAAGCTGAACTTATCAGTGGACTCCAGCGATACGATATCGTTCGTTTTTCCTTTGACTGTAGTTCACACAATAGACGAAAAGAGTCCGTTCTATTTCATGTCGGCTAAGGACATTTTGAAATCGGAATTGGAGATTCTTGTTGTCTTCGAGGGGACTATTGAGTCGACCGGACAGCCTGTTCAAATTACGTCAAGTTACACAGCTCAGGAAATCTTGTGGGGTCACCGCTTTGCGCCTATGGTGGAATATAGTAAAGTGAAACAAGGTCATGTGATAGATTTCAAAAAGTTTGACGAAACGTTTCGAATAAACACTCCTTTGTGTGCTGCTGATCGACTCAAGCATTTGTATCGATAAAATTATTTATGAATAAAGCTTGCAACTACAATTTTTAGAATTAAATCATTTACCGTGATCCTTTTTCATCTGGATTTTTTCAAATGAGGATTTAGTTCCTTGACAATTTTTCGCAGCTCCATGATGTCCTGATAAACAGCCTTCATCGCTATTATTTGCAGTTGCAGTGCAGATACTTTTAATTTTAATGCGGCCAGTTGAATGTTACATCTCTCCAAATCACCGTTTAATTTTGAGAGCAATCGTTTGTTGAGATCCAATGCGCTTTGCAG
This sequence comes from Eupithecia abbreviata, assembly GCA_943735965.1. Classification (NCBI taxonomy): domain Eukaryota; kingdom Metazoa; phylum Arthropoda; class Insecta; order Lepidoptera; family Geometridae; genus Eupithecia; species Eupithecia abbreviata. The sequence continues at coordinate 5,048,702 of OX030986.1, forward strand.
ATATTGCTTGCCGACATATGACATACCTACTTACCTACTTTTTAATCACAATTTTTTTATTACTACTTTACACTAGGTACTTTTTTGACTTAGCTTTCTACCCCGATACTCAATACGTAAAACTCAATTCCGTGCACAATAATTATATTACAATTTTAGTTACTTTTATAGCTTGGATTTTGTTAGACATCCATGAGTAATGACAAGATAAGATAAGATTCAAGACACGATATTTCATTTGTGTTTTATATTAGGTACTTATGAGGCCCGAGTAGACAGAAAATAGTAGAGTTTATAAAAAGACGCAGCCCTTGATTCCTTTCCACTTGATGAACAGTATAATAACTCTGGAAATCTTTTGAACTCAGAAAAAAGTACCTAGTTGTTGAAATAGACGAAATACTTTTCAATTTCCGCGCTGTTTCGCGCCCATTTAGAGATTTCCGCGCCATCTACTGAATTTCTTCGTCAACTCTGATACTTGCTTGACCAATGGCTTGACCATGGCTTGACTGATGCACAGTAAAAAAGTCCCTGGTTCTGTTGGATTATTTTTAATCTGTGTGTTGTGTATGGATGGCTAACTATAGGTGACGTTTTATCAACCAATGCAACCAACCTTCAGAAAAATAACAAAATTGACAAGACAAAATTGTGCTGTCATTTTTCTCGTTCGGGATTATTTCCAAAATAAAGAATATTATTGGCAATCTAGGGTAAAATGTTTCGTGCTAACAATTTTGATAAGCTTCTTGGTAAGTAATACAAATAATCCTCACTTGTCTACCTTGGTTTTGGTGCCAAATGCAATAAAATCACGAAATACGAAAATGCCACAATTTCTTGGTTTACATAGAACTTTCTTTATTTTTACTATGGAAAACTCTAACGGGATGCTTATAAGACAAAACACAACGCAGTGCAGTGAAAACATTGTTAAAACCTGATTAATTTCTCGTCAGAATGGCGATGAAATTCTAGACCTGAACTGCTGAAAAATGTTTCAGATAAAGCTACGAGTAATCTACGCCTAGACCCGGATTGGCCGACGATCCTGCAAATTTGCGATTTGATTAGGCAAAATGATTGCACGTAAGTAATATCATCACTACATTGAATCACAAATATCCCTTTGTTACTTGTAAACAAACATATTGATAAAGACATCAGGTCTGGTTTACTTGGACCAGAATCATATTAATAGTCCATTGACCTTATTTCATGATATGCCCAAGATTTATTAGCAGAATCTATTGATTGGTTGACTTAAATTCATGAATTATGATTTGCATCTATACAAGCTTGCAACTATTTCGAAATGATCATAATTTTTGGTTGTGTAGATTCTAGTTCTCCTACCCTAGTTTTCCTAAAGCCACATCTCAATATTATCTACAAATAATGAGACAGTAGTTTAATACTTGTGGCATCAATTTCTACTCAATAAGAATATCAATTTCAATTGTCAGCTTATTTCTCAGTAACATTAGCTAATAGTTTCTCATTCTAATCGATTGTTTTATAATTTCCAGGCCTAAATATGCAGTGGCCGGGGTCAAGAAGAAACTTTATTCAACCAATCCACACCAAGCCATGTTTGCATTGCTAACATTAGAAAGTATTGTTAAAAATTGTGGTAAGTATTCAATCTCATACAGTCAAACAAAATTATTGGGATTTACCTTACCACACTAATGATTGTAGTAAGTAGGCACCTGCTAAAATACTTGCATCATGTTGACTATATTTATTGTCAAAGTGGCAGTTTTAATGCAAGAAACTCGGGATAGGTAATGCTGGCAAAAGCAAGAAAGCCTGAACATCATATTGACTTTTAAACAATCCTACTTTGACTTTATCACATTTCTGTTTTCTGATATTATTGTGTTTGTACCCAGCAGTATAAGTACAGCAATTGATAGCCATGACTCATAGATAAATATAATTAGGCAGGTCATTTATGGTAGTATATTTAAAAGGTGTGGCTTCTCTGTTGTGTAAACAGGGTACATATTAATGTAGGAGGCCTGCATTGGACTAATATTTTGCTGAAACTACTATGATCATTGATATACATACAGCTGAAATACAATACAATACCAAATATTTGAAGATTGTACAAACATTTGTTCCAAGGCGGACCTAAAATTTGAATAAATATTATAGATAAATGTTAGTCTATTTATCAAGTAAAAAAACAAATAGCAAATAAAATACAAATTCACATGCTTTAAATAATGAATTTTGTGTAGTGGTCTTAAACATTAGTTATATTTTCTAGCGAATAATGATTAACCAGGTTCAAATAGCCAGATAGTCATTTTATTGGTAAAATAATAATTTACAAGTCAAATAATACAAATCAATGTACTTACATACTAACAATTACATAAAATTTTAAATATTAAAATGATAACAATTTGTCAAAGTAAGTACTTAATTAAATTATATTCAATTTGCAGGATGCAATACAACAAGTCATAAAATAATAGAATTATTCTTATTCATGTTCCATTCCGCAGGGTCTGGGATTCATGATGAGGTGACTTCCAAGGCATTCTGTGAGATGCTTCGAGACCTTGTGAAAACCACCCAACATGAAAACCTGAGAACAAAGATATTGGAGCTCATTCAAGCTTGGGCTTTTGCTTTCAGAAACTCACCTAAATACAGATCTGTTCAGGTAAGAATGTTTATACTTGATATTTTCGCATGATGAACCTGTAAAATGCCATTAATGAAACTCTGATAATATTTTTTCTGTAACTATGATATAACTGAATATTTTTCAGCTAGAACTGAGGCATTGTTAAAAAATATATAGTAATAATCCTCCTTGCTCAGTAGGGTAAAAATTAGGATTTTTGCAAATGTTAAGAATAATAGATTGCTGCAGCGGCGCTTCTGTGAAGATCTACAGTGATGTAATAGTAATTTTAACCAGAGCAGCAAGGCTACCACGCTATTTAACACATAACCTAACGCACTTTATCAACGTTACTACGCGAATAACGTGTGAAAACGCGAGTAACGTGGGAATAGCGTAGTAGCCTTGCTGAAATAACTGTATTGCATTCCAGTCTTAGTGAGAGTTCAGTTCTGTTCAAATTGTTTCAGTAGACTAATTATATTTTTTGTGTCACATATTATTTCATTTATCTTTGGTGTGTAATTCTAGATAAAAATAATCATTCTATTTGCATGAGAAATCCTAATTACCTATCTGATAACAGCCATCTACTTTTCATACATTAAAATTGAATGTAGCTAACTATGCTAGTCTAGGGGTCTCTCGTATAGAATCCTTTAATGTACCTTATGTAATCAAACGCTTTTGAATAGCATTTAATACAAAATATTTATTTCAAAAATATGTGTAACAATGGAGTTGGAATACTCCTGTGTTAGCTACAATGTAGCTGTGTTACACACAAACATCTTTCTCCCTTAAGTAGGTTCTTAACATATTGGCTCACATACTTGGCTAAAGCTATCCCACAAATTGGGAGCAGTCAAATTCAGCAATATTGGTCTAGATAAAAAATCAAGAAGGACGAAATCTAAACCACATGCAACACATCATTATAAATATGTATAATATTTACAAGCTCTGCCCCGCGGCTTCGCCCACGTAGAAATCTATGTGTCAAATGGTTTATAAACCTATTTCTAGAATTACTTGCGTTGCTCTACTTCTTACAGAGAAGTAGAGCAACATTATGCTGAGACAGGACCTATTGGTTCGCTTTGTGGAGTCACTTGTTGCTTGTATATAATACATATGTAGTTAATTTTATTTATTTCCTTATGTTCTTGTTTACTTATAGATTATTATTATTTAGTAGCAAGCTGTACCTTCCACTCTACCTTGTACTTGTGAATCAATAAATGTATTTTCTTTCTTTAGAATCACTTTATCTATTAAAAATACTGCATCAAAATCATTTGATTCGTTTTAAAGAACTTAGCATACATAGGGACAGGACAGACAGGCAGCGGGAAGCGACTTTGTTTTATACTATGTAGTGATATAATATATAATTAAATATTTTTTTTGTAATGATCTGTATCTGGTGTAGAATAAAGTAATTTTGTATTGTATTATATCTTTATTTCTCTGAAAGATAGCTGTGACTTAGCATCTACAGGTACACTGACCTTTTCATCAAGGTTGTTTAGCAGAGACTTCAGTAGCTGCTTAGGTATTGATTTTCTACATAATCTAATTACAGAACGGCTACATACTGCTTGCTGCTCTCTTTGTACTGGCCATTCAATTGTCATATTAGCTGTAATACGAACGCTGGACAGATCTGTGCCTGGTTAATTTAGTTGATTAAACTCATTGTCATGTGTGGTTAGGGTTGTCAATTTACGTACTGCTGTAGGTTATGAACCCCCACAAGATTTTTTGTAAGAAAGAACGGAATCTACCATCATACTTTTTAAACGTTTTATAAAGATGAGGATTTAAGGGGAGTCTAATTAGGTACCTATTTAAGATCTCTCTTGACTGAAACCAAGGGCACTTCAATTCATGTCAATTACCTCACTTACCTGTTATCACATTTTCATTATCATATTTATTTAGAAAACAGCTGCCAAGTAGATAAGTACATTTATGAAAAATATGTGATGGAAAACTATCTATGCACTTATTGTGAGTTTAATTCTTTGTGAGAAACCAATTAGATATTAAGCGTTGTCAGCGTCTATCGAGCACAGGTAGGTAGGTAGGTATCTTCTCGCACAAAAGTCGATCACCTCGCTAGCGCGCGCACTATTGAAGGATTTCTCTCCATGACTGTGCAATGTTGTACAGAATAAGCAAGAGTTAGTATTTGATATAGGAACGCAATAATACAAGGTGTCTGCGTCATTTACATTGGCGCTATCGTCACGTTATCAGTGAATCATTCTGTGCAGACAAAAACCAAACAAAACAGTTTTTCTTTTCCAATCTTGAGTTGCCCATTTGAAATAAGCAAACCAGCATAATATTAAATAAACTTCATGGGTATAAATTGTAATGGTTGTAGCAATGACATGAAAATTTTATGAAATATTTCTTAAGTTGAGTTTGTATTCGTTTTTCTAAGTGACTAACCTGATTAAGTTTCTTCAGACTCATAAATGGTAGGAGAGGAAAACAGTGAAAGTGTTTAGTGCTATTATAAAGGTACAATGTTTTAGGTGTATGTTGTGTTCTGCAGGACACGGTGAATATTCTGAAGGCTGAGGGATACAAGTTCCCTACTTTGAAGGAATCGGATGCTATGTTTTCTGCGGATACCGCCCCAGAGTGGGCAGACGGGGAGGTTTGTCATAGGTATGTGACCTTTTAATAGCTTATCCTAATGTAGGTAGGGCTGTAGGAAAATGTAAGGAACTTACAATTAGCTTTGACATTAAAGTCATGGTTTTTGTAGATTTTTTAAACTTAGAATCATGGTGCATAAACAACATGATTCTATGGAGTCAGAGTGTGCAAAAATGAGATAACTAAGCCTTGACTAAAACAACATTATTGGAATACTTGTATCTTGTATCACAAGGTTGTTTATAATTTATGTGTGCAACACAGGTGCCGCGTAGCATTCTCACTGATACTCCGACGGCATCACTGCCGAGCATGTGGTCAGGTCTTCTGCCAACAATGCAGCTCCAAGATGTCAACACTACCCAAATTTGGAATTGAGAAAGAGGTACTTAAGCCAGTAAAGAGTGTCGAACCACTAAATAGTTTCCACACAAAACCTATTATGTGTGACCGACTGATTATTAAATTTCCTACCTTTTTATCTGCCATCCAGTGCAAATGTTAGTTTTCAGATAATGGCAAAATTGAAACGATTGTTATTGTTCTACAGGTGCGAGTGTGTGATGCTTGCTTTGATAAAGTTAGCAGACCACCATCATCTTCTGCTAAATTAGACATTGTTGATACTTCCAATGACTATGGACCAACACAGCCTCAGGTAAGTTCCCAGTCTATTTTATGTGAAGCAATGTTGAGAACCACTTCTTTTTAGATGTTTCACTTGTTTTGAGGTTATATTAAATAACAAAATACAGAGATCTCCTTATAAAATATGTTTATTTACATGAAATATATAGCTATTGTCCATCAGCATAAGCAGCATCCGGCATCTCTCCACCGGGCACCAACATTGCAATGTTGTTGCCATTCAATAATATTTGGTCCAGTTTAGTAATTTTCCTGCCTTCTGGTGTTGATTCGTATTCCGTAACATCGTCTAATAACATGTTGACGAAGTCGTCGAAGCCCTGAAGAGTTCCAACCATTTCTTTGTCGTTTTTCATGATAATATGAATTCGGGAACCGATACATTTGTCCACAAGTTCGAGAGGTAAAAGAGTATTTGGGTTGGGGAGTGCTGTTGACGACATTGTTAAATTTTAGATTCCCTCATAAACAAAATCAAATCGAATAAGACAAGCACTTTGGGCGATAAAAGGAAAGATTTATTGAAATACATACACACACAGGAGGAAATATATTTCTAATCTAAACAAAAAACATTGACTTTGACATTTTACAAATATTTCATTGTTGATGTTACATTATTCTATCAGATTGACTGATTTCGTTCGGAAATTCATATCGTTCCGACTGACGCGTTCGATTCTGTGATTGGTTCTTTGAATATCCGTAAGTACTGGCAACATGAAGTATTTAATGGCAAAGCTAGCCACAACTGTCATCCATGGCATAATTCACGTAGTCGGTTGAAATTTTGAAAATTAACTCCCGAAACAGATTGATCAACAGTAGAGTTTGTTGTATTACTCAGATTTTTCATAAAAATGTCTAAAAAACATGTTACAAACTTTCGCGGCGATGGATTCTACACACCTGAGGGAAAGTTTCACTTTAAAGATGAACCAAAAACTCCAAATGAAGAGGACTTCGAATTCGGTGATTACAATCGCTTGGATTTCCCTTTGGATAACGATTTTGGCTTCATGAGGAAATCTATGTCGATGAACGATATAAATACGATGCAAGAAGACTTGAGTCATAACGAGTTTACCCACGACAGCAGCAGAGATATCTATCACCGACACCGAAAGCAGACTAGTCAGCCAAAAGAATTGTCCAAAACAAAATTCGTCTCCATGGCTGAAGCCATCTATCATTATCAGTGGGATACTCCCGGTCGTTTTCACTCGACCCGTCCTCAAACATTACGACTTCAAGGTTTCACTGGCCGTGCAGAACTGACCAGACCTCAGTCACCCAACTTGCGATCAAAAGCTCGCTCACGAACTCTACATATCATCACACAGCAAGAGAAAGAAGAAATGGAGCTTGAAGAAATCAAAAAATACCAAATCAAAGCGCAGCCCCTCCCTAAATCGGTTTTATATGGACCAGTTCATCTACCAGAAGTCTCCAAAAAGCCTGTAACAAAACCAGAACCTTTCAACCTTACTAAGATTCAAAAGAAATTGGATGAAATCAAGCCTCCAGAGCCTGTATTCAAAGCTCGTCCTGCTCCCAAACACATTCTCGAGAAACCCCATGTGCCAGTGAAACCTATACTGCCTATTACTAGGCCTGTGAGTCCTAAATTCCATTCCAAAAAAGCTAATTCGCAAAATGTGAACCAAAATAAATCTGAACAGAAACCGGTTGAAAAGCCCCAGCGACATGGGCCAGTTCGCCCAGAACCATTCTCATTTGAACATGCTGATGAAGAAAGAAAGAAACGCAAGGAGGAAAGGATCAGGCGACAAATTGAAGAGGAGAAACAGCAGGCATCATCATTCAAAGCCCAGCCTCTCCCCGGTGGTGTCCGAAAACGCATGCTCAGTGCAAACCATAAGAAAGGGAGCGCCTCAACTACATCATCCACAACATCTGACAACAAAGAAAATTTCTTGAGATTTGAAGCTCGTCCAGCCATAGTCCTGCATAAGGAGCCATTCAAACCAGTCTTACAGCCAGTACAACTGGTCAAACCTATGCCATTTGATCTGAGGTCACAGAAACGAGCTGCTGAAAGGGAAAAGTTTGATAAACAGCAAAAGGAAAAGGAGGAAGAAATGGAAAGATTGAGAGTGGAAAGAGCAAGACAGCAGGATTTAGAAGAGGAAAAGGCACAGATGAAACTTAGAGCTCAGCTTGTACATCATGCTAAACCTATGCCAGAATTTCCTGGGTTTGTCCCACAAAGAGCTATGGTACCTGTAACAGTGCCTCAAACCCCACAAATGATTAGAAGACTGAGACAAAATTAATATTACTAATGTTCATAGAAAACTTTCTTACATTTTACATAATTAGACTTACATTTTTAACTATTATTTGTAGTTCTTGAAAATTTAACATGATTGTTTGTTAATATAAGTATATTGTTCTGTGTGTGGGACTTGTAATTTTATGACATTTCTTTCCAATAATTATGATATTAGTATAATTTAGAATTTTAGATTTATTAATGACATTTTTCTTTATTTTAAGTTTGGGATAATTAATAATAAATATTGAATAACAAACAAATTGGTTTATTTTATTATTCTTGTTATTTCTGTAGACCAAGCACTATATAGATGAGATTTATATATGAGGTTAGTCAATACCCTTCTATCACAAGATTATGTTCATGTGGTATTTTTGTTGTAGAGTTTACTCTAAATTACCCTATTCAATAGCATAATATTTGCTTGTTAGTCCAAATAAATATAAACAAAATTTTCATGATTATTACAATTAAAATTATTATCATCATCAGCCTATTAGCAGTCCACTGCTGGACATAGGACTCATAAAATATTATATAATATATAAAGGTCCAGACAAAACAGTTGTTCAAATTGAAAATAACAAGATACAAAAGATACTGTCTAGCATTATCAACAACCTCTGTGCCGCAGCGGGCGAAGCCGAAGGTCCGCCTGCGATGAAGGAGGTTCCGGGTTCGATTCCCGTCTCGGGACTAATGTGTGTACGATCTGTAGACATTTAATAAAAAAATCCATCTACATTGTAGATAACTATTTTGTATATGATATGAGTCATCCAGTGTGCATAAAATTGAAAATTTATTAAGTTCTACAATTAATTTAGATACTCGTAGAAGTTTTGTGGACATTGGATTCCATTTGCTATCTTCGCCTAGGACTTGTATGCAAAATTTCAGCCCTTTTGACGTGAAGTACTTCTTCACGCAAATATCCCTCCAACCAATCTTATGCATTTATAATATTAGTGTCATTACCTACACAGAAACGCCCATCAACCGCACCCGGCGGCAAGACAGCCGAGGAGCTTCAAGAAGAAGAAGAGCTGCAGCTGGCGTTAGCTCTCAGCCAATCAGAGGCCGAGCATAAGGAGAAGGAGCGGAAATCCCGACCGCACCTCGCGCCGGACCCTACGCCTCATCCGACAGGTAGAAGTCAGTGAATATTACTTTTACAATCTATGTAGAACTGGCGGCGTGGCAGTAGATCGAATAGAATGATTTATTTTTATCTCATTGCGTAGACCTGTTCGTGACGTAGGTATTAATATACATAATTATCATATCTCAAATAGTTGCCCTGCCAGAGGGCAGATCACCCGCCCGATAGATAGACGACATCGTCGATATAGGGTGGCACGCTACCGAACAGGCGATGTCTTTAAGCTTTGTGTGGTATCCCTTAGACATTTTTTTACATACTTGTAATAAAATTGAGTAAAATCCGGAGGAATCATCTCTCAATCTATCTCTATCTCTAATACCTTATTATTTTCAGTGTCACCAACGCCGTCGTCAGTCAGCGCTTCTCCAGAGCACGGTACACAGGGCAACTCCGAGCTGTCTCGGTACCTAGACCGCAACTACTGGGAGTCTCGACTGGCGCGAGATAACACGGCCGCGCCGACCGCGCCCGCGCCGGCTTCACAGGCCTCCAATGATACTGCTGAAGTAAGATATACTCCATTAAACAAATGAAAGCCCCCACCCGGATGTTATAAGAGGTGACTAAGAGAACCTGCCAGAGGAGAGGCAACATTTTTCTTCTTGTGTATTTTTATTTTAAATACCTCAACTGCGATAAAAGAAGGCATGTTCAGCTATGGACATAATACATAATGTTCATCATCATCAGCCTACAGTAGTCCACACATAGGCCTCCTCTTATGAGCGCCCTGTCTTCAGCTTGCCGCATCCAGCATCTGCCTGTAGTCCTTCACAGTTCGTCATCCCACCTAGCCGGAGGGCATACATTATGTTAGCTGTGGGGAACTTAACTATCGTGTTTTTAGTTGCAGGATTTCGCGAAGCCTTCCTCCAGTAAAGCACAAGACGACGATGCGCAGGATAAAGAGATCGACGAGTTTGTGGAAACACTGAAGTCGCAAGTTGAGATATTCGTCAACAGAATGAAAAGCAACTCTTCAAGGTGAAATAACTCGTAGTATATATTTATTTTTAAGACCTACAAAAAATCACAATTGATAAAATATTAAGACAACAAAGTGGTCTTTAAGTTAAGTGGTTTTCTAATAACAAGGTGCCACAGCGTGTCAAAATTTTGGTTTTGTGATGCGGGTTGTTTACAAATATTATATCTTGAGAATGGTTGAAGTACAATTCCGCGTACAGAACAGCACACAGCATGAACTTGTGGAAATAAAAGAAAACCAAAGCTTACTGACTATTAATTATTTTACAGAGGACGTTCCATAGCCAATGACACAGCAGTTCAAACTCTCTTCATGAACATAACGGCAATGCATTCGCGCTTACTCAAATACATTCAGCAGTTGGACGATAAACGTGTTTACTTGGAGAGCTTGCAGGTAACTAGTTTATGTCCGCGGCTTCGTACGCGTTGCTACGATGGAAACGTTTAAAAGTTATTTCTATCCCATCCCATTTGTATCCAACTTATTTATGGGATAAAAAGAACCGGTCTACAGCTACATTTATGCAAAATTTCAGCCCGATCCGTTTAGTAGTATCATGGGTGCAAATGTGTAATTTCTGTATACAGCAGCTGTAGAAAACAACTACAGAGTAAAATTTACAATATTATTCGAACTTTTGTTAACTTAACATATTCCAGCATCGTTTTGTTTTTGAGTGCCGATCGTTATTATTAGCTTTTGCATTTCTAATTTTAATATTAAATATAAAAAAAAACAATAGGGTTCTCTATTGCATTGGGTGTGCGCGTTGGAATACATGTACATGTTTGTAAACAAATAAATTACGTAAATATAATTGTTAATATTAAATAACTGCTTCAATTTCCCTAACTTTCCCCAGGACAAAGTAACCCAAATCCGCGACAGCCGCGCAGCCCTAGACACACTGCGCGCGGAACACGCGGCTCGCATCCAACAAGCTGCGGAAGCTGCAGAGAGACAGAGACAGATGCAGATGGCGGTTAAACTGCAAGCCATGAGGAAGAAGAAGCACGAGTATCTGCAGTACCAGAGGCAGCTTGCGTTGCAGCGCGTGCAGGTAATTTCAATTTATTTATTTGAAATGCACAAAGACATAATGAAAAACGACGACCTTTGTAGAGCGGTGGGCGAAGAACCGCCTGCGACGTAGGAGGTTGCGGGTCCGATTCCTGCCTCGAGATAGTTGTGTGTACAATCTACAGATATTTGTTCCGGGTGTTCTTGTCGTATAATACTAAAATATATATATCTATGTAATGTATATAATTATATTATGTAAATCTAGTACCTATAACACAAGCTCTGCTTAGCTTGGGGCTAGATGGTGCTGTGTAGATTGTCCAACATTATATAATATAATTAAAATACAACGGAATACTGGAAAGCGCATAAGTTTAAAACTGTGTCGCAACTTTTAGCGCCCAAACGCAGGATAAGGTTAAGGCGACAGACCTAGACCAGACAGAATGCATGGTTTAATATTGCTGTAATTTTTATTAACCAATTAATCAAAACTATAGCAATATTGATACTGTAATAATGAACGTTGTAGTGAAGGAGATAGAGGCGAGTATACAATAGGTGCTTATATTCATTAAACATGCACAATAGCCGAAAATTAAAACGAACCAGAAATATCCCAATAAGTGTATATTTGAAAATCAATTGCTATTCGTTATTCTCGTTAAACTTAAACGGCTTAACTGATTTGAATTTTTTGTTTAGTTTGCTCTTATATAAAAATAATTGGGAAAATTTAGTAGGTGATACGAAGTCATCTAGTGAGTTATAGAAAGTCGTAGGAGACCTTTGCAATACTCAATATTTTTAATTGTGAGATGTATTTAATTTAATTTCCATTTTCCATTCCAGGAGCAAGAGAGAGAGATGCAACTGAGACAAGAGCAACAGAAACACCAATACATGATGTCAGCGAACAGCTACTACATTCCCGGAGTTACGCTGCCGCAGCAATACCCGCAGCCTTATCCCAATCAGCCCATCTACGCGAACCCGCAGTTTCACCAGATGATGCCTCAGACCACTGACTCCAACATGCCAGGACAGATGAATCAACCCAATATGGCGACCATAGCCCAATCTATGCCGCAAATGGCCAACTATGCAATGGCTCAGTCAGCCGTCACCGCCTCCCAACCTCCAGCGACCCAAAGCATGGCCCAGAGCCGACCTAACCAACAGATACAGATGACGCCAATGATGATGCAGCAAATGCACCAACAAATGAGAATGCCCATCCAACCTGGTATGCATCAAATGCACCCCCAAAATGGACCCGTCCAGAACATCCCGCAGCAAAACGGAACGCTCCCCAAAACCCTACCCAATCAGCAACAACCAAACTCCATGATGCCCCAGATGGCTTTAGGACAACAAAATATTCCACAGCAAATGATCAACCCAAACAATCCTATGATGGGAATGCATATGCAAAACATGAGGATGCCTGTCATGCAAAACCCCTCTCAAATTCCAAGCTACATAAACTTAGCAAACAATACTACTACCAACATGCAACAGCCTATGACAATGGCTGGTCCAATGTCAATACAAGGTCAGATGATGCAGGGCCAACCGCAAATGGCTGGACAAAACATTCCTACTAGTATTCCTTCTCAAGGTCAGCCTCAGAATCAGGGGCAGATTCCGCAGCAAGTGCAGCAACCACAGTCCATGTCACAGCAACCACAAATGCAAATGAATCAGCAACCACAGCAGATGAATCAACAACAACAACAAATGAATCAGCAACCACAGCAGATGAACCAACAACAACAGCAAATGAACCAGCAACCTCAGCAAATGAATCAACAACAAATGCCACCGCAGCAAATGAATCAACCGCAAATGCCGCCGCAATCTATGCCGCAGCAACCGCAAAACCAAATGCCAGGTCAACCAATGCCGGGACAGGCACTGCAACAACCGCCTCCGATGATGTTGCCGCATCCAGGTACCTCGCTACAAAACCACATCCCAATGCCTCAGGCCACCCAAGGTCAAATTATTAATCAGCCTGGCAATCCAGGCCAACCTCAGATGCAGCAAATGATGCAAGGTCCATTGCCCTCGCAAATTCAAGGACAAATCCAGCAAATTCCTGGACAGCAAGTCGCGGCTCAGTCAATGAAAATTCCGCAACAAAATAACTTTGCCCAAGGACCACCCGCGCAACCAGTGGCGGACCAGCAAACTCAACAACCACAAACGCACGTAAAGAAAGAAAACAACAATAACACTGCAGAACTTATTAGTTTTGATTGAGAATAGACGAAAAGTCTGCTATTGACTACAAGAATTCGCATTGTACGTATATGCAATAATTTTGCACGTAGTTTGTCTTGTTATAATTATACTTTTTTAACCAATTGTATTGTAAAGGTTGAAGGAAATTATTGTAGGTGTAAGATTGGTTAGACTGAGGATGGAATGCTGTCAAGCTGTGATCTTCTGTTGTGCGATGCGAGGTTTACGAACTATCTGAATTAGTAATGTTGGACTATCTATGTTGTATAAAAGCATTAGCTATGAGCCTCGTGAATTACGACTTAGCTTCAAGTGTCTATTCCCAAGCCCCTAACTACTGAAGAAGCTTGGGGTTGCTGTGCGCTGTTGATGGAAAAGTAATACTATACCTAAGACATCACACTAACGAAATATAATCTTTCTGTGTTAGAAGGCATTCATATTAATTATGAGCATACTTTATTTAAATTCAAATATTTAAGAATTTATTTGACATTTCTTGAACAAAAGTTGCAGCGAACGTCACATATTTATACTCATATACTCCTAGAATAGGGTTAATATAAAAAGAGCTAGCCTGTGCTTATTAACGATTTGTAGCTGCATAGCACCGATTTTTTCTCACCAGGGATCAAGGTCTAGTCGCTGACACACACACCCCTTTGGTTCTCTTAAGCCGCTAGCCCACAGCGTCGCACGCTGTGCACGGCGGCCACGTCGCAGTTGGCCACTGGCTAAACGCACACATGCGCCGCAGTGGGCTAAGCTACGCTGATTAGTTGTTGTTGGCGATGTTAAATATGTTTTTACAGTGTGACGATGGTCACACTGTATATATGCGCCTTATGGCAGGGAGAGAACTTGGTACTTGTAAAAATGTTTCTGGCAGAGATTTTACCACTAAATTATCCTAGATTATTTCGCTTTGTGCTATATTCTTATTTTCATTAGATTGTAATGGGATTTGTAATGTATGTAAATGCAGACAATGTATAATATTTGCCGTTTGTAGATTTTAAAAATGATTAAAAATTCAAAATGTTTATTTTATATCAATTGCTATTAATGTGATTATTTTGTTTTGTTAAAATATTTTACAATAAGTTATATGATGATGGTAAATAAATGTGTAAAACTTTGGAGATGTTTGTTTTATTGCTGCTGAAATGCTTATTTCCTACCAATTAGTCAATGACGCTTGGGTGGGGGCAGGCCATGTCCCGTAGCATATCCCATAGTAGTGTCGTAGGTAGTAGTTAGGTATAGTACCTACATGAGCTGATGATAAAAATGAGTGACGCGGGGACTGAATAGTGGATGTGGATTCTTCGTCCCTTTGGCCAGGGTCCAAGCCGCGGATCCGTAGAAGCTAATTGTTAAATTAGGAGAATTGTGTAAAAAGATAAAATTGTTAGGATCTTATGTTTATAAGAACTTAACTATGGATTTAATTGTTCCCTTCATGCCGACTCCATTAAAGTCGATTCTTGTAAAGTCCACTACGTCTGACTTCCCTTCACACTTCGCTTTTTTCTTGGTGTGCAGTGCAGTCGGTAGTGGCGCGGCGCAGAGAAAGCAAATAAAATAAGTTTTACTCGTACCTATGTTTTTTGATATTCATTTGATCAGGTACCTATCGCATATCGCATTCACTGCCCAGCCTTGGAAAGGGCGGCCACGCACAAGGATCGTGAATTAGGTACATACCTACTCTGCCTTCATCGTGGTCTTCAAAGGTATTATTGTACACCGAATCATAAGCAAATCAAGGGTTCCGTAGTAAAATACAGTTTTCGCAGGCCAGTAGACTCATTCTGTAAAAAATCGAATTCGAACTCGAATTCACTCAAGTGACCGAGCTCACTTCGAACGCAAACCCACTTCACCTTGAAATGGTATTCTGTTTAAGTTTAGAAGCACAAGTGATGTGAAGTGAGATGCGAAATGAGCTAGGGATTGAACCTACGCGTTACAGCTATAATCGACAAACCGATTTACCTTTTTTTGGGGTTTTATACAATAAAACGAATGAAAATTAATTCTTTTTGTAATATTATGTAAATAAAAGGTCGAAAATATTATTATAATTACGTAAAATGAATAAAATGATAAAGAATAAATAGTTGTAAATTTGTTTGGTGGAATAGGCACTGAGTCTTTGCCTCATTCGTTGTGTCAGTGTCAAAAGTTGGCTGGCTATGTTTTGTTTTGTTTTGTTTGATTTGTGGTGTTCCCCTAATTTACTGTGAAAACATAATAAGAATTTGGATATTGAGTGAATATTACAGAGAAGATGAAGTAAGTACAATTAGGTACCACGTAGGTTAGGTACCTATTCACAAAGTTACCTTGACAATCTAGTAATATGTACCTAGGTAAGCATTTTACTGTATTTACTTAAACATTCATCAATCACCATTACAGTCCACCCAACGAACGATCGTCTCACCCTAGCCGAGCACAAATAGAGGCTCTTTTGCTATATTTAGAAAGAAATCCCAGCCTTGCAAAGGGTTTCTCAAAGGTTGCAAGTGCTAGGAATGCTGCACGGAAGCATTGGGAGAGGTTGGCCATCCAACTCAATAGTATGGGAGGGAGCGCCAAGACTTGGAAGCAGTGGACCAAGGTACGTGTATATAATACTAATTTTACCATATATTTTATTAGTTATTGGCTAATATTCATGGTCAACTTAATGCAGCTATTATGCAATTATTATGTTTATGTTTTCTAGTACTGGGCCGACAAAAAGAGTGCTGTTAAAAAAAAAGCTGCTCTACGTGCTGCAGTCCCACGCCGGACCGGTGGTGGTGTAGAAGAGGTGATAGATATATCGGAGGTGGAGGAGCGGATCATATTCCTAATGGGTGGTGAAAGCTTTGCTATTGGTGATAGGCATTTAGCTATTGATCCCTTTAGTGTAAGTTTTTATTTTAGATTACTTGTAAAATTTTAGTATTTTTAATAGTACTACAGAATTTAATTTATGATACTATTTCTAGGAACCCCACCAAAATGAGGAATTATTGCCCTCATCTGCATCAGCACCTTTAAGGCTGGGGGAAGTAGCAACAGATACTACAGTGGTATGCCTAGATTATTATTATACATAATTATGATAAAATACTTCATTAAGAGTACTCATTTCTTGCTTGATATATATGAAGAAATTAGTACCTACTCATAATTAAGTCTCTCTGTTTATTTAATCATTATGTCTTTTTGTCTGTTTTAGAACCCAATAGCTGACACACACTGCATTCCTGGGACATCTTATCCATCCGTTAGACAGAGTTATGTTATACCAGATGTAAATATTAATTTATTCCTAATTTTTTTATCGTTTTTATATTTAATAAAATGTAACATACAATATATTTCTAGGTGACTACAGAAACTCTCCCAAATTTGGCTTCACCACCCAGGACCCCACCAATTGTGCTTGAACACCCCGTTGTGCAAACTACTCCTTCCAGACAGGGTGTTTATCCGATCCGGGCTTCTCCTACACCACTGCGCCTACATTTTCGCAACTCACCACCACCAAGCCAGCTGCCACCTCGACACACAAGTAGGTTATTTCCTTTCTTTTTCCTGTAAAAAAAATTCCTGGATACAAAATGTATCTACTTACAACATAACGAATGCTAAGATTGGTGAAGTTCTGAATATATTGTTATCATAGTATTCAAAATTCAAGAACTGTTAGATTTGTCTGAACATATTATGTAACTTCCTACACACAAAATAACTAGGTACCCTTGTTTAACAATATTTTTTACTAACCTCTACCTATAATATTGTTACAGGTCCACGTCGCCGTAGACGGACATTGATACCGCCATCACCACCATCACAGCGGCGATCTCAGTTGACCAGCACTACTGACAGATTTATGAGGCTGGAAGAACAGCGATTAGAGCTAGAACGCCGGAATACCGACATTTTGGAGGCTGTTACATCTGGTATTCAAAGCCAAATGGAGCACCTGTCCGAGGCAAATAGGGCCATCGCATCGGCACTTACTTCGATCGCAGAGGCTCTTAGAATGTTATCAGAGCGGAGGTAATTTTAAAATAAATGATATATTTATAAAGTGTTTTTATTTTAATGTAAATTGCGTGCGCGCCACAAACTACTTATTAGGTCTTCTCTACTTGACTGGCCTAATACAATTTCACTTTGAGAGCCTGGTGTAGCGTGGCGTGGTCGAGATCGTGCAGCGGCGCGAAAGCTTGCCTCCCTTTCATCATCGCGGTGGTCCAAGGCAGGTGCTGGTAATCCAGCTCTATTACAGATATTGTGTAGCACACAGCATGCTATCACCACTTTAGCAACCTTATCAGGGTGGTAGTGAAGTACTCTGTGAACCAGCAAACATCTAAATCTGCCTTTCAGCCTGCCTATTGCTCTTTCCACTGTGTTGCGCGCTGTCGCGTGCATTTTATTGTAATAGCCTTCAGGAGTTCCCTCTTCGGCGTTGGGCACGGGAGTCATTAAATATGAACGCTGTGCATATCCAGAATCCCCTAGAATGTAAATAATTGTATTTTATAAAATCATACTATTTTAAATATATAAATTATCCATTATGTTGAATAGTCTTACCTAGCAAATAAACAGTTTCATTAGCATTCACCAAATCCTCTAAATGTGTCTTTATAACAGTGTTATTAAAAATAAAGCTGTCATGTGTTGCACCCCCATATGTTGAATCAACATGCAAAACATTGAGATCCGCATCAGTAATCTAAAAAAAAACAATTTAGTTTATACTGGTAAGTAGGTATAAAGTGCTAGGTGCTAGGTGTAGGTACTAATTTAATTAATTCAAGACAGAAAATAACCTACCAAGAGAATATTCCTTGAATGGTTTCCTTTACGACAATAGTACCGCTCTTCGTTTTCCTTAGGCCTCACCATGGCAACAAATGTTCCATCTACACATCCAACAACTCCTGGGATCTTAAATTTTTCATAAAATCTGAAAAGAAATGAAAATTTAACAATCACTATTGATATGTACAATAATTAATATATATATGTAGGTACTTAAGCTTAATTATTTGCTCACAGATGCAATCAATTATCTATTTTAATTACTAGGTACTGGTAGTAACTCCTAGATAGGTAGGTACCCTTGATTGGCATTTTTTACCTACTTATATACATTTTATTTGTTGCTTATACAAACCTTTCTTTTAATTGTTGTCTTTCTTCAATATTTTGTGGAAATCGTATATACTTTCTCACAATACTAGGATGACATAGGGTTTCAACTATCTCATGAATGCAACGAGATGCCGATGGTTGAGATAAAAAGGTATTTATATCTCTGCCTAGTATTCTCTGATAACTTCCGCTAGCTAAAAACGATAGCGTACACAGCAACTGAAACATTAAATAAAATATGTAGGTAGTACACGGTCAAAGACCTAGGGAATTTAGGTACTTGCCGGGGCGGTTCCGGCTAACGAATATGACCCCTCCATTTCTGTATTTTATTGAAAAATCAAAAGCTATATTATCTTAGGTGGTTTCTTTTTCTTTTCTACCTTACTTACGTTACCACTCACATAAATTATATTTACTAGTTTGTAAAATAAGTAAATAAAGAGTAGGTAGGTACATAGGTATAATAGGTAGGTAACCTTAGCTATCCACTTACCTTTACTTTCGTCGAAAGGCGTCTACGTGGTCTGCGAGAACTTGGAACTAAAGTCCTTATTTCTAATAGCAAATTTTCAATCAACTCTCGGGATAATCGATATAATGCTACGTAATTTTCATTTCTGTTAAATATTGTTACACGTCTGAAATGTTCAGCTTGGTGTCTGCTAGTATTAATGTCTAGCTCGTGAGATTCTCTGAGTAAACTACTAAAAACGAATAACCGAGACATAATTCGTGTAGCCTTAAAAACTAGACCAAGAACTAGACTAAAAACCAAATTCGATCGCTCCTTTGTAACTTTTTATTTGACAAGTGAGTTCGAGTTTCAAGTATCGAGATGATGCGGGAATTCCCTTACAGAATACCAACAGTACGTCATTCTTTAGCGTAAATGTCAAAATCTCACTCAACTTAGTTCATTTCATTAGCACGCTCGTCACTGAGGCGCTACAGGCGCTATCGAGTTTCACAGAATACAAAACTTTAAACTCACCGCGGATTCAGCTTAGTGAGGATCGAAATGAGTTTATAGAATGAGTCTACAGGCCATTCGCAGGCACTCAACTCAACTCTACCGTGCGCAGTTTCGCATTCGAGAGTTCGAGCCAAACGTTCACAGAATTCGTAAAGATCTGCACGACAATAGATAGAGTCAAAATCAACTCCTCTGCAAAAATTACTTATCGATGATGATGGATAATCAACAAAAGAAAAAAATATTAAAATAGCTTTTCAATCTTGTTTTTCAACGAAAATAAAAATTGGCGGGAAAGGGAAATTTGACAAGATAAGATTTGTCGTTCTGTCAAATAAGTAGGTAGGTAGGTAAGTCAACAAAAACAACAAGAAACATGAAAACAAACTGAATTTGTGCGTTTATTTACTGTAAATGCGAAAAATCTGACACAATAAAGT
This sequence comes from Eupithecia abbreviata, assembly GCA_943735965.1. NCBI lineage: Eukaryota > Metazoa > Arthropoda > Insecta > Lepidoptera > Geometridae > Eupithecia > Eupithecia abbreviata. Next base: position 5,068,983 of record OX030986.1, read on the forward strand.
TGTTCTATCTGTTTACAATGGACGAGGATAACCAGGATGGACCGTTCACTGTTTGGCAAATGTTTAACGCGCCTACAATGGTGCTTTTCAATAACCTGGAGCATGCAGCCGATGGATTGGACCGGCTCTTGACATCTATCTTGAAATTATCGGGGTAAGTTAAAGTGTCATAGTCCTGTTATTATTTAGTACCGACCACAAAGTACTTTTCTACATAGGGGGTACCGACGTGCTTAGTTTCTTGACAGCTAAAACATCTTTATTCATTGCATAATTTATTGGCACCAAAAATTAAATTTTATTTTTCAGGGACTTTTCGGAGGTGCTTGTGCCTCGGCCAGGCTCTAACAAATATCCAGATGGTCATTACAGCGCATTCAATACTTGGCTGCTTGGAAGATTGTTCTATGTTTGGTCGGTCAAGGAATTGAACAGGTAGGCACATACCTATTCTGGCTAACTACAACTATTTCAAAAAGATATTTTTTAATAAGGTAACTATTCACCTACTTTTTATTTTATTTTAAGGATACATGAAACAAGCAAGGATGCTCAGTTAAAAATACTAAGTATACTGTGTATGAACGGAGCATCATTTTATGATAATATACTTTCTGAATACTGCTCAATACTGATTAAGCTGATACAGTATTACAAAGAAAGTCATCAAAATGAGCAGGCAAAAGAATTGGTCTTGGAAAACTTTGTATCAAAAAATGTAGACATCCCAAATGTGCAGCTGAACTTGGAGCCTATTTATGTGACGGTAAAAAATCTAGAAATATGTGAGGTGCTGGTTGATTTAACTCTACAGCTACTATCAGAGAGCTTACCAATGAACTCAATAAACATTGATAGAAGCATCTTTCAGTATGAATCTTTGTTCAGCGAAATAATATTCATGCTTGAAAACTACAGCTGCAAATTAAAATTGATTGTACTGAAATTCTTCACTAACTTGATGGTAAAGTACAGTGAAATTGGTCTGGATACATTCAACAATTTCTTCCCAGTTATTTACAAAGACCTAATGTGTGCTGTTGAAGCTATGACTAGATCAATGAATGTTTACTATGATAAAGGAGAAATATCCAAGGAATACATTCACAGTTACAATGAATGCATGATTTTTATGTTGAAACCAACAAAAAAATGTGAGGAAATTATTTTAAACACTTGCTCAGTAATACTTCGATCGAAAAACAATACAATTTTCAGAAAAGACTTAAAACTATACTGCCTGTCGCTCAGCAATGAATTAGAATTTCCAAAAGAATTAATAATTATAAAGAATATGGACTCTAACCAGATAGGTCCCGTACTGAAATGTTACAGTAAAAAAATACTTGAAGAACTGCAAAACAAAAGTTTGCCAGAAGTAAGGAAAAGCTGGTATTATCAACAAGTGTTAGATGTTATAAAAACACTGAACTCTTGTGAAGAACCAAATATTGATGCATTTCTTATACAACATCACCTAAGAAGATGTCATGCAGCTTTGCAAATACTTGTTGATGTATCATTAAAAATGCAGAAGCCAACCAATGAACCATGTCCGCTCCTGACTTCCGACAATGTCTTCTGCGTTTGGACTTCACTGATGAAATTGATAAAACACAACAAAAGCAACCTTCTCCAAGATAGAGATACCATCAAACTTCTCTTGGAAATAACTATGATGACATGCATAATCTATAAAAATTATTTGCCCAAGGATGATTCCAAGATGATCCTGCAAATATTGTGCTTGCAAACTACACATAATTTCTCAGAGCATAGCTTAGCATACCAAGATAGTATCAAGGGGTTGATACTAAAGTATATCATGATAATAAAGCTAGTCTTGAAAAATCAAACAAGTGATGATTGGATAAAAATTATATCTCATTTAAGTCGTTCTCAGATTATGACCAAATCTGTAGAGTCGTACAAGGAAGTAAGTGCACCATTAGTCTTATTGACGTTTCTATCATCTCATCATCATCAGCCTATAGTATTCCACTGCTGGAGATAGGCCTTCCCTAATGATGATGTTGTTTTTTATCCATCAAAAGATTGCCTGTAAGAAATTGCGCGCTTCACCACAATATTAATTAATGTTTCAGATACTACCACTGTGCCCATTCTTGCTAATGAACAAAATCTTCTCAGCAAGTAAATTGATTGGAGACATCCTAATGTGTGCACTGTTAACAAAGGATCAAAACATTCAAAAAGAGTTGATAAAAGTCCTACAGGCATTATCCTGTTTGTCGCTCGGCACTGTAGGCATCATTGTCACAACACCTGAAGATCAATCAGGGCATCAACTTTTTTCCTTTGATAATTTGGTTGTAGTGGCCATATGTTCAAGATGCCAAGTAAATTATTATAAAAATGTCGACAACTGCGAACAATTTTTGGCCAATATTAAAAAGGAAATTGAAATTTACTCTGTAAGCAACATTTTTGAGCATAATCAGCATTCAACTATGATGGGACTGAGAAGTTTGTTCGCGAAGTTTTTGAATGCTAACCATTATGTTGATGTGGAGTCTAATGGATTTTGGGACTTGGCTGAGACTTTGTGCCATCATTTCTTTGTATTTGATCATACAGCACCAGCATTGCTTCAAATTGAGAATACGGGACATGTCTTGAGAGCTTTGAAGCCATTCCTAGTTGAAGACTCGGTGAGTAGTACCTACTTAGGAAAATATTTTTAACATTTTGAGTTCCCATGGCGCACACCTTGTTCGATTTCGTGTAACTGCGGCGGCGGCTTGATCGACTGCACTGACGACGCTATGCAGTGAAAGCATTATCAAATTCGTGAAGTACATAGAATTAATGTAATTTTATTTATAAGCCTTTTTTAAATTCACAGATCAAAGAAGATTCAGAATTTATGACAAAGCAAGAAAAAGCCCACAATATTTGCATAAAATTGCTGGTTGAATCCACTAAAACAAGCCTAGAACAAAGTAACCACACACTACAAACCACAACACTGAATCTCATACAAGAGTTTGGCTTGTGCAAGAACAACAAAGTCATTCTACCAGCAACCAAGCTTCTTATATACTTCATAATGCATCCACATCCGTGCTCATTAGGACCTAAAGCTGTGGTCTATTTGAGAGAAATCTGTGAAGCTCACGGATATACCCCAAACCAAGTGTACCACAGATATAAGAAAGATTACTGCAAGCTATTTGTTGAATGCAGTCTTTACAATGGAAAAGAGTTTGCTATAGCGTTACTAAAAGTCGTGAGAGCGTTCGGCTTTGTGGGCTACCGGGATTTTATATCAAAAGATGTGCACCATTTTCTGCCATACTTGATACCATACTCAGTGACGATAAAAGAAGTTCCAGGAATGATTGAAGAGATTGCGTCACTGGTTCAATGCTCGGTATCAGACTTTTTAGTGGAAAGGTTCCCTCATATTTACGTCCACGTTTATCTCAACGAATCTGTGGATGTTTCGAAAAAGTGCTACGTCATTATCGAAAAGCTGACTAAGATGTCGATTCTGAGCCTTATTCAGAGGCACTTTAGGGTGATTTTGACAGAGTTTCTCCTACAGTACTGCTGTAACCCTGAAAAAGTCTTGAACGCGTGCCGATATCTGGCCTGTCATGATCCTGACGTATCCACGCCAGTTGGAAGTATAAAAATGACCACAACGCAAATAGCTGACTTCCTAAACCCGAAGTTCTTGGGAGTCCTCGCGTATTTTGATCACAAACTGGTAAACGCCAAAGTTGCATTGTCAGTCAAACGAAAGGCGCTTACTAGCTTTCCTGATATCATGCAGCTGATGGGGGTAAAGTACCTTACGCCGCTACGCTTCAAGGTTCTAGCAACTTTGCGTTCTGCTCTGCCATTGGCTAAGGAGTTCCCGACAATTCTCGCTGAAGCGTGGAGCTCGTTCATCCACAATATCGATAGTATGTCGCTTGGACCACTGTTGTCTAATCTAGCTGTCTCCTTGATGCATCAGTTCGACCATGCGCCGCAAGAAATTAACAAGATTTTCCACTACCTCGTACTGAACAACGAGAACCTTCTAAGTTCAAATATATCTGATCTATTCTTCATGGAGGATACGAAAATATCAGAGAAAATCAAGATGGTCATCAAGACGCACGTAAAACGTACACAACCGGATGCTTTTTCTGATAAGATCAAATGGTATTTGCAGCATTTAAACCAGGATATACCAAGCATTAAAGCTTTCGCGTTTTCGCACTTGGATAAGTTGCTGAAAAGCAACAGGACTGAGATACACAAGGCTGTATTTGGGGGAAAGACCATTGATCCTGTTATTGTCGAGCTTATAGACTCCTTGCTAACTGGTATGTACCATCACGGTCATACAATTTTGATCTCTATGTCTGTGAACTTATAACAATAGCGTAATCTCTGTTTCTAGGTGCCTAAAGTTGCCTAAAGTTATTTCCATTGCAGGATGCAAAGACCTTGATCAGAAAGTCAGCTCAGCAAGCGGTGCCTGTCTTGGCCAACTAGGCGCTATAGAAGCTGGACATCTACCAAGGCAGTACGTCCAACCGGACCGATCGCCATTCGCCTTTACAATCGGCGATAATTGCTTCGCCGCTACAGCTTTGGTCGAACTTTCCAGAGCCTTTCAATATGAAAAAGACACTATAGTAAGATCAAATTAACTATATAACTTTTCTCTTTACTTCAATTTTTTGATCTGAGCGGGACAGCATGATGTCGTTATTCTCCATCCCATTCTATAAGTACGCAGGTTAAACAAGCTCTGGCTTAGTGCTTTCCAAAAATTGGACTCTTGTACAAGTTATTCTAAGAGTAGCTATGGCATTTATAAATACAGTTGCGAGTGTATTAGTTCCTTTGTTAATGACCAAACTATTTTCAGAACATGGATTGCTACGCCCTTACGATTCAGGAGATACTGAAAATCTACGACATATCGCCGACTGGGTCCAAGAAAGACGTATGGCACAGCTTCCCTGAACACATGCATCAGATTATGCACCCTTTATTGAGCTCCAGGTATTTTTATTGTTAAGTTTATAAAAATCCTTAAAGCGTAGTTCTTTTATAATATGGCAGCGCTATCTCTATGCTATTTCAATAATAAAATTAAAAAAGATTCTATATTTTTTAAGTGTAATTAAAATGACATTTTATACAAAGCAGTCCTTGCAATTTCGTAAATGGTAACTGATGATAAGACGTAAGAACTGTTGCAATTGGTATTGGTTTGATAACTTTTATAAAATCGCAGACCTTTCATAGAATCGCTGCGCCATCTAGTCTTAATAGTGCAAACCGAATTGATTACCTTGTTTTAATATTAAAAGTCGATTACGAATCAGTCTTTATGATTCTGTGATTTATTTTAACCGATGGTAAGTAGTCAAATAGTTTGTATGCGTCTTATTTCTAGGTACACATTGGCTTACCCGTCTCAGCCTAAGAAAGCTCATCCCTTATTCGGTTCCACATACGCAACTACGTTTCTGGAGTGGGCTCACAAGTAAGATATCTCCAACTTAGGGCCCATTCACACAGCGTTCGTTTTATTCCCGTGATGGCGTATGTAGTTATAGGAGCAAGTTCACACCGTGACAGTATTCCGAATCCAGTAGCGAAGACGGTCCTGTAAAAACGCTGTGTGAATGCGCCTTTATATCAGCACGATTTACCCAATTTCAATCATATTTACAAGCACCTTAAGTTGAAATTTGTATTGCAAAAGTACTCTGTATCTTATCTTTCAGCTGGGCCGGCCAACTCATACCTTTAATAGAATCGGAGAGCATTCGTGACTTACTTCGCACCGTACATCCGAGTATGAGGCGTGACGTCAGAACTTTGTTCTTATTCCTTCCTTACGTACTATTGCACGCTGTGATGTCAAAGACGAATCCATTGTATATTCAAGAGGAGATACAAGCGGTTATTGGTTCGTACAACAATATTATTACTTGCAAGAAAGAACATAATATGAGTATATTTGACTAAACCTCAGTCAGATATACTCTGTGTATGTATGTGTATGTTCTCTCTTGAACCTTACATCTTAGACACTAAGAGGTATTTATCTCAGAGTATAAATTATAGCCACACTCTTAAGCCCTAGTTTATACCTTTGCTTATGCTTGTTAAGCATTGCCATTTTTTGGCATAGTCTTCTAATTTTAGACGCATTCAGCTTTAATGTTGTAGCTTATTAAATTTTCTTGTAGGCCTAGAAAACTTTGATTCCCACCAGATGACAGTGGAAAAAGCCAAGTACAAAATGCTACGGCATATCAGAATGACTCCTAGCATCAATTCTGTTCAGGCAGAAGAAGGAAATCAGGTAAGAAATTGAAATAAACCCTTTGTATATTATTTTTATGTATACTTTTGAATGAATCTAAAAGAAACATATTTTCAGAGCAAATGCAGTAAAACGATTTACACGCTTCTAGATTTCCTCAATCGATGGATATTAGAGTGGTGTAATTTAAAACAGCGCCCTCTGGAGAACGAAAATTACAAGTAAGCCATATTACTCACATCATCGGCGTGAAGATTATTTTCTATCAACGTACAATCGAAAATAAACCCTACGCCGTTTTAATAAGTTAGTTTCATGTAGATCCTTTTCATATGGCCGTATGGGCCTTTGTCTTAACTGTTACTTTTATTTTATTTATACTGCAAAATACAAAATAATGGTGTCGTATTAATCCGGCTTTTAAAACTATAAACACTTGATACTACTAAAAATGTCTGCTGTCTTTTTATTAAATCTTGATTTAAACGAAACACGGCACCAAAATTATTCCCGGGCCGTTTAATTGTTTCGTTTAGTAGTCGAACAAACAAATCGACACTATTTTTGAACAAAACTAAACCTTATTCCTTGTTATTTCGTTTTCAGAGCAATAACCTCATTCCTTGACAAATTCGACAAGTTAACCATAGCCCGCGGTAATTTCGCATGCGGCGAACTAGAGAGGGCGCTGCAGTACTTGGAATTATACATGGACGAGAATAAAAATAGGATGCAGGAGCAATTGCCCTTCTTAGCTGAGATATACGCGTTGTTGGATGAGCCGGATTGCGTGGCTGGTGAGATTTTATACTTTGTTGACTTTGAGGGCGCTGCGGGTTTGAACCCTGCCACGGGACAAATGTTAGTACGATCTGCAGATACAAATATTTATTTCGGGTATTCTGGGTGTTTTTCTATACAAAGTTAATAAACAAAACTATGTATGTATGTATTTATTTACATTGTGTTTTATTTTATTCAAATACATGGGTGTAGTCAGCTCAAGTTAACGCTATGGTGCTTATTAAGGCCAATATGTAAAAAGTGCTGCTGTGTCCAGCTGTGGACTAGCATAAGCAGATCAGGCCCTAATCTATTGGGTAATACCTCACCATGCAATAGTGTGTCATCAATAAATTTAAAATATGCGAACAGTTATTCCAAAACGACCTTTTAGTTACTAGGTACAAAGTTGAAACTAGATGGTGCTGCGAAATATCAATCAATATTAATTTCACAGGTATCCTCTCAATAAAAAGATCAGAGCCATCATTGAAAGAGTTGATCTTAGCGCAAGTAGTAACGGGGCGATTGCAAGACGCGGCGTTGTGCTACGAACGGTTAGCGCAAGAAGGGCAGTTGGATCGACATAGCATACAGGTAAGTCTAGCTCATCAGCATTAAGCTAGTCGACTACCGGATAATAGACTCCAATAATGCGAAGGGTTTATCTTTCTACGGCCTTAACAACTAACAAAGTACAGGAATGGTCACCGGCCCGCCTCACAGCCCGTGGTCGGCCTTGTACAATACAATGCATAACTCTTCATGTACATCATGAAATTAAACCAAAAACATATACATTAACATAAAACATAAAAGTACAATGGCGGCCTTTGGATGAATAGAAAATTGTATTGCATTGTAGCCGGTCACTTAATCGGCGGCTTCATATCTGGTATCAAGCTGACAATATTTATATTTAGACGCAGACCAGTTGTTCTGGCAACATTGTTCTGATTTTTATAATTTTGAGACTGTTCCTATTTCTTTCCATTTTCAATGAGTTCTACGTTCTGTTTTTTAATTCGCTCGAGAAACACTAGCCGGATCCTAGTTTTTCTCACAATTATTTCCTTTATATCATTTCCAGGGCATGATAGACTGCTACCTCGGCTTGGACCAGCCGTTCACCGCGTATCGCCTGCTGAGCGAGCATGAGACTGATGGTAGCATGCTAGAGCTGACAGCTGAGCCGCTGTGGAGGCTGGGACGGTGGGAGCAACTCGACGAGCTCGTGAAGAAACCTGTGGTAAGAGGGCATTTATTACTGAGTTAGGAGTCCATGATAGACTGCTACCTCGGCTTGGACCAGCCGTTCACCGCGTATCGCCTGCTGAGCGAGCATGAGACAGATGGTAGCATGCTAGAGTTGACAGCTGAGCCGCTGTGGAGACTGGGGCGGTAGGAGCAACTAGACGAGCTCGTGAAGAAACCTGTGGTAAGAGAGATTAGTTTCTGTGTTAGGAGTGCATGATAGACTACTACCTGGGGCTGGACTGGATCAACAGTGTGTAGTATCAGTGGCCGAATGAATACTCGGTTTCAGTAATATGATTCAGCGTCACCGAACCTTGTGTGACGGTCCACTGTTTTGTTGTTTAGAAAGAACGCAAAGTGCGTCTAATGAAATTATTACCTTCAGTAATTCTTAAAACCATTGCATTCCAGCCGCAATCCAAAGAGACCTGGGGTCTCCTAATGGGCCGGATCCTCCTCTCCTACCGTTCAGAAGACCATAACGCATTCACCATCACCTGCAAAGAAGCTACCAGCAGGTTGCTATCACAAATGGATGGGGAGAGTAAAGGGGAAAGTGCGTTACGGAGCGGATACCAAAGTGTGCTGGGATTGCATATGATTAGCGAGGCGGGGCATGCAGAAGAGATATTAAAAAGGTAAGCTTTAGACAAGAAAATGAAAGTTAACAGAACATTAAATTAAATTTTAAGAAATCCCCGACCGCGCTCGCCATTTTGTGTCGGCGGCGGCCATCTTGGATCGATTTTCATGAAACATAGCTAGAAAGAACTAAGAACATTCAATTCACCATTTAAAAAAAAAATCAGTATTGGTTCATCCGTTCGGGAGCTACGATGCCACAGTAGACACACACACACACACAGACACGTCATACTTATAACACCCTGTCGTTTTTACTTCGGGGGCTACGAATATATAAAAAGTTTTCGAGGTTTATAACAAAAAGTTTATCACAAACTCTATTCGAGAGAAATCGCTATTTTGATCTGTCTATCCAGTACAGTTTCCTACCTTTCCTATTAAAGGTGTCCCTTTAATCTCTGCATACAGAATTTTATAAATGCTCTATACAAAATAATCGCCAAAAAACTGTTTTTGAAATGTTGTAGTGCAAGTTATTTATCATATTTCTGTATAAGGGCTGTAAGAAATTCATTTACAACGGAATATTTACTATGATTTGATTTTTGTCCTTCTGTGATAGTAACTATGATAGTTTCAAAGGTTTTATCTGTAAGAAATTCTTCATTCGTTATTTTGTGTATAGTTGTAGGTAATGTGACTTGTTACACTAGTTCGTTTTGAAATATAAATCACCAATTATAACATCAAAGGCATTTGACTTTACTCTCTAAAATGTGATTTTAAAGCTTTCTAGAAGATACCTCTCAATCACTGCCATCTGTTCCAGACTTAAAAGTCTTCACGACGGCGACCGTCAAGGCACGGAGCTACTTAACCAGTTGTTAGACGAATGGCGGCGACGACTATCCGTTGTGCAATCCGACGTGAGGACGATTGAACCGCTGCTTAGATTGAGGCGGATATTACTGCAACAGACTAAGGTATATAATGTAGTAAAAAAACAAATAGCAGGGCTGATGATTATCATCATCAGCCCTGCTATTTGCTGGACATAAGCTTCCACAAATAAGTGTATTAGTGCCCTGTCTTCAGCTCTTCGCATCCAGAATCTGTCTGCAGTCTTTCGCAGATCATCACCCCATCTGGCGGACGAACAAACAATAGTTTTAATCTTTAAAAAGATTTTCTGAATTAATGTCAGATCAATTAATCAGTTCTTTATTTTAAAGATATTTAACAAATGTTTTTTTTTATTGTACTATAAAATATATACAAAACATGAAACTAGAAAATAATTAACGAAGGCGAGCTTAACCCTAAAAATAGTGTTCCTTCAGCAAACCTTATTGGGAGAGAAAAATGTTATAAAAGTGGGTACATGTGCATTAATATTAAAATTGAAAAAACATAAATTTTAACCTTTACTTATTCAATATACAAATAAATAAATGCTAAATATAATTAATGTTATGATTTACTGCGTGTGGTTAGTGGATATATTGACTCTTACCTGTCTATATTTTATAATGCCATTCACAAATCTTATTTCAGGAGTTATTAGAACCGACACACTCCCTCACTGCGAATCGACTAAAATCCTGTATCGGTGATCTTTGGCTTCAAAGCGCAAAGCACGCGAGAAAAGCTGGTATTTTCCAACAGGTAGTCTTTATTCTTATCTATGGTTCTGTTGCATTATCCTTCTCAATTCAATTCATTTATTTCACCTCCACCGTAGCTACATGTTCATACATTTGATGTCGTTTAATCAACTTGACTATTATACATATTACTTAACTACACTTGCGAGCTATAAACTGGAATCACTTCATCGCTGGTTTCTGCAGACCATATTTTACAGTTTCCATGGAATAAACTGTAGGTTGTCGTATATTATTTTAAAGATAATTTTATTAGCTTTCAAACTCTTTCGATATCATAGCGAAAAAAATGTTCATCATATGTCATGGAACGTGAAAACAATAGACATAAATTTTTGGAACGAAACATCAATTTTTTCAAACTCCTGAATCCCTATAAAAACTGGGAATTTATAAAATTTTGTCATCAGTCCAATATATCACGTCACTCAAAATACTGGAATTACAAGAAAATGGAAACCACACCAATAGAAGCCGCTCAAATCGTCACCCTAATCCAGCAAGGGTTCTCTCAGCGTACTATCGCTCGACAGCTTCATCTGAGCCAGTCCTGTGTCTCCAAAGTATACAAGAGGTTTAGAGAGACTGGAAACTTAGTCCGAAGACCAGGATCTGGACGACAGCGATGCACTTCGGCGAGAGATGACCGATTTATTGTCAGCACTTCTCTCCGAAATCGACATCTAACCGGCGTTGACGTCCAGGGGGAGCTCGGAGAAGTTCGAGGAAGAACTGTCAGCGAGTGGACAGTGTGGCGAAGACTCAAAGAAGCTAACTTGACCCCAAAAAGGCCAGCAACGGGACCCAAATTGTCTACAGCCCACCGACAAGCCCACCGACAAGCCCGACTTCAGTTTGCTCGTGTTCACTTAGATTGGGCTATACAGCAATGGAGCCGAGTTTTGTTCGCGGACGAGACTAGGATGTGCCTGCATGGCAGCGACCGTCGACGGAGAGTCTACAGGAGACCGGGAGAGCGATACGCACAATGCTGTATAGCGGAAACAGTGGCATATGGGGGTGGGTCTTGTATGATGTGGGCGGGGATTTCAATTGAAGCTAAAACGGAGCTGGTATTTGTACCCGGTGGAGGTCGGGGAGGAGGACTAACCGCAGAAAGGTATATCAACGACATTCTGCTGGGCCATGTACTCCCTTACGCCGGGTTTATTGGCGAAAATTTCCTGCTAATGCACGACAATGCCCGCTGCCACACCGCTCGTGCGACTAGACAGTACCTGGAAGAAGTCGGGATTCCCACAATAGACTGGCCAGCCGTCAGCCCTGACATGAACCCTATCGAACACCTGTGGGAAAGGCGGGTACGAGGAAGATCTCCAGCTCCGGCGTCAATAGAAGACCTAAAAACTGCTCTTATCGAAGAGTGGCAGGAAATTCCACAGGATTCCATCAGGAAACTCATTAGGTCAATGAAAAACCGTTTACAAGCAGTCATTAGGGCCAGGGGGGGCAATACAAAATATTAAGCGAGAAATAACAAAGATTTTAAATAAAAATTTGATATTTGCATATTACTTCTTATTAATTTAAACATCCACAACTTCGACCTATTGTAATATTTCACTAAATGAAGGTAGGAAACTTAATTAAATTTAAATAATTTTTATACCATTCGAAAGCTAACAAAATTTCTTTTCAAATGGTATACACCAATCTGCAGTTTATTCCATGGAAACTGTAAAATATGGTCTGCAGAAACCAGCGATGAAGTGATTCCAGTTTATAGCTCGCAAGTGTATAATCATTTAAATGTATGATTTATATAACAAAAGTTTTTGTGTAGGAAGGAAACACCATAAGGGATTGCATGGAGAAGTAGAGATAAAACAAAAGAAAAACGGACAAAACAGTGACTCCTATTTAAGCACATATAAATTAACAAATGAAGGCTGTAAAAAATGTGTCTCTTTTTCACTTATGAGTAATCATGTATCTCTGTTTCAGTCATACATGTACATTTTGAACGCGGAGGAATATCATTCAGAAGAGTTGTTCATAGAGAAAGCCAAAATGTACTGGATGCGGGGTCAGCACGAGCAGGCGTTTACTACTTTGAGGAGGAAACTAGATGATGCTTACCCTAATGTGGATAGCCTGACTAATGAACAAAGGTAACTTAGCTCTTAACGAAGAGGAACTTACATAAGTTATACAAACGTTTTAATATCTTCGACGAAAAGCCACATAGTAAAGAACATTCTCGATCAATTCACCTTCTTAACAAGAAAGTCTAAATATAAATTGGTTTATCTGCTTGGGGTCCGGCCTAAACCAATTGTTATTTAAATTGCTTGATATATATAATGCCAGATATAGCTTTCTAGCTATCTGCCAGTGAAAAACATGTCCAAATCAATCCAGCCGCTTCGGTTATTAGCTCAAACAAATAGACAGACGGACAAAATTGTTTTAAGTTAGGGATTTGTTATAAGTCCTGGGTAAACTTTCATATACATTTAGTAAAAAGCAGTTATTTTGACAATACAAACTTCAATAAGATACTTTAATTTTAATCATTTGTATAGATTTACAAAACACCTTTTCCTGTATTATAATTTTAAACTTCTTTCTAGAAAAATCTGCGCTAAAGCGAAGCTGCTGATCGCAAAGTACAACGATGAAACAACTAACGTGGATGTAGATGTTAATATCGGCTACTACAAAGAGTCGGTTGAGGTCTTCAAACAGTGGGAAAAAAGTTTGGTAAGAACTTGAATACATAATAAATGCTGGAAAATCCACAAAGCATAATCTAGCCCCAAGCTAAGCATAGCTTGTATTATGGGTACTAGATGACACTAATATAATACATTACATTGATAGATATTTTTGTATACAAAGATAATAACCCAGAACTCCCTGAATAAATATTTGCAGATCGTACAAATATTTTTCCCAAGGCGGAAATCGAACCAGCAACGTCCTGCGCCACAAGGGTCGTCAAATTCAATAGAACATTCTCTGAGATCCAATTCTATACTTTACCTCGACGATTTTGCAATATAACATTTAGTATTACTATCAGAATCGAAAAGCCATCAAAAATTCCATTCTGTCTCTTTCGCTCGCTAGCATAGAGCCATCGTACTATTGTCCCTTTCTATTTCTAGGTCTGCCTTGGCGCTTACTACGAGAAAGTCAGCACTGGTGACAACGTTACCAACAACGGCACGACTTGGTCGCGCCGCCTCTACGCGTTGAATAGCTACGGCAAAGCGCTGCAGTACGGACACAAGTATCTGTACCAGAGTATGCCACGGATGCTGTCTATATGGTAAGATATTATTATTTTATTATATATTTAAACTTACGCAATCTGAACTCATAATTACACGACCGATGTGGCGCGGTGGGCGAAGGTTCGCCTGCGACGGAGGAGGTTGCGGGTTCGATTCCCGCCTCGGAACAATTGTGTGTACGATCTGCAGATATTTGTTCCGGGTGTTGGTCGTTTTCTATGTATGATAAAAAATATCTATCTATGTAATGTATTGTATTATGTATATCAGTTATCTAGTACCCATAACACAAGCTCTGCTTACCATGGGGCTAGATAATGCTGTGTGAATTGTCCAGCATTATTATTATTATTAATTACAAGTATAATTCAGTCACCCCGTGACCAAGACAGTGTGTAAACCGGTTGAAACGTCGAGGATAATAGTTATATACCTATTTTCCTCGACGTTTCAACCGGTTCGGCGTCCAACGTGATAAATACCCGTTGTATTAATACTAATTATTAAGTTAGGTATAGAACACTGCGTACAATATTTATCAGTAGACATACGTCCACTGGACATGCCTCTCTAGACGATCAGTAATCTTAGTTGAGTTGTTTAAAATACACAGAAGGAAGCAGCTACCCTTCATCTCGTAGCTAGCGCATTCACACAGCGGATCCATTTTTACAGGACGCTATTGGAAACAATTGTTTACTGGATCCGGAATACTTTCGTGTGTGTGGACTCGCTCCTACAAATACATCATCATCATCATCAGCCTATAGCAGTCCACTGCTGGACATAGGCCTCCCCCAATGAGCGCCATAGCGCCCTGTCTTCAACCAACTACATACGCCATCACAAAATTAAATGAATCCTTTGCGAATGCGCCCTTAGACGGCTTATAACTAACATCTAGGAGCTGAGTTAGTTTTTTTTCAATTTAATTTTTTTTCAATTTATTTATTTATAAAAATGAACAAAGAATTATCTCTATATATAGATACAATGGAACACTGGAAAGTGCATAAGTGTAAAATTGTGTCGCACCTCCCAGCGCTCAAACTCAGGATAAGGTTAAGGCCGATCTCACCAAATAGAGGTAGACAGTTTGATTCCTACACTGGTCTTCGACATAAGGTTTCCACATAGTTCTAAGCTAACAGTGTCGTGTTCGACGTCCAATTCATCAATCCAGCTATAGATAGATAGATAGATAACACTTTATTACACCACACAAAACAGAAAATAATACAGAGATAAAAACTTAGAATAAAGGTATAAAGGGCGGCCTTATCGCTGAGAGCGATCTCTTCCAGGCAACCTTGGGATGGACTGGACATGAACGAACAATATAGACGGCCAGCTATGTACATATGAGTCATCCAGTACGCATAACACAAGCTCTGATTAGCTTGGGGCTGGATATTTCTGTGTAGATTGTCCAGCATTCTTTATTTATTGTGATAATTATTGTGCGAAGCCGCGGGCTTAAGATAGTTATTAAATGAATCCTGGACGTTTTATACTACTTTATAACATGTGCGCTTTACACGTAACAGGGGGCCTATTATTAATTAACTATCCAGGCCTATATTTAATAGGCCTGGATAGTTAATTATAAATGTGGAACGCACTGATTCGTTTCGTTTGTACATCCCATATTTCCCAAATTCAGCTCTATCTCTCTCTCTTGATATAATATAGTGTGATCATCTTTTCAGGCTTGACGTAGAAGTGACGGCAACAGATACGGCCGTCCACTCCGTGCTTGCTCAAATGACTGACATCATAAAGACTTACTCAGAGAGGCTGCCGCTCTACCTCTACCTCACTGCATTCTCGCAGATAGTTTCTAGAATCTGCCATCCTGTGAAAGAGGTAAGTTGGACAAATTTAAATCAAGTATACAACCTTAAACATATTAATCCAACACCGCTACCGCATAGCTTTCACTTGTTATCTTTAGATACATTTTACAGTGACATAATTGACAGAATTTGACGACCTCTGTGGCTCGGTGGGCGAAGGTCGGCCTGCGACGCAGGATGATGCGGGTTCGATTCCCGCCTCAGGACATTTGAGTGTATGATCTGTGTATATTGGTTCCGGGTGTTCTGGTCGTTATCGATATGATTAAAAATATCTATCCATAGATAGATATTTTTCTGATATAGGTACTTAATATAATAAAAAAACATTACATAATAATGTATTTGTATTAAGAATATCAGTCATCTAGTAGACTGTGAAAAATTTCAGCCTGATCCGTATGTTACGTCCTGAAGTAGTTTGGGCATGGAGAACCATGAAGCAACCATCCAAACATCCATACTTTTGCATTTATAATGATAGTGTGATCATTTCTTTCAGGTATACCTCCAACTAAAAGCCATAATAGTGAAACTAATAATAGCCTACCCGCAACACACACTATGGATGATGATGTGCGTCATCAAGTCAAGCTACGCGCAACGCATCAAACGGTGTAATGACGTCTTCAGCGACCCGAAGTTAAAAGAACCGAGGATGTTGAAGCTTATTAATGATTTCACGCAGCTTGCCGAGAAGTTAATTGAGCTTTGTAATAAACCTATTGCTGGGACTGGCTCGGTAAGTTCCCTATGTCTGTAATATACGATATATAGATAGATGGATAGAAAACACTTTTAACTGGTACACACTAATAAGTGTGGCAATCCATGGTTAGATTTTTTATTTTTTTAATATTTCCATCCAATTTAACTATGATAATTTCAAAAGCTTTATAGAAAACACTTTATATAATAAACACAAAACAGGAATCTATACAGAAATAAATACTTAGAATAGAGAAAGTATAAACGGCGGCCTTATCGCTGAGCGCGATCTCTTCCTATAATATACGTATAATATATTTTTAAGTTACAATATATTATCTTGTTTAGTATTCATTTATACTCAAAAAGACAACTTATATAATGTCACTTATAAGAACAGGGTTCTTAGGTCAAGTATAGATAGATGCATAGGTTGTGGTCGTAGCTGACTCATTTAACGTGTTCATATAATGACAAGTGATTTTAATCTTCCAGACGACAACAGTATCAACATTAGTACGGACCCTCCCGCGTCTGCTAGCCAGCGATAACTTTAGCCACATAATGATGCCCTTCCAAGAGTTCTGCAAAATAGTGCTGCCTTCGAAAGCGGCGCGGCAGGAACGAATAGACTCCAATATACCGACGGAACCACCGGTCTATATATCAGGGATCGAGGAGCAGATTCAGATACTGCCTTCGTTGCAAAAGCCTAGGAAAGTTACTTTGAGAGGTACGTCTAATAATTATGGCCATCTCCAGTCGTCTTACAGTTATGTATTGCTATTCAAAATATAAATAAATAATAATGCCGGACAATTCATACAGCATTATCTAGCCCCAAGGTAAGCAGAGCTTGTATTATGGGTACTAGATAATTGATATACAATACATTACATAGATAGATATTTTATTATACATAGATAACGAACAAAACACCCGCAACAAATATCTGCAGATCGTACAAATAGTCCCCAGGCGGGAATCGAACCCGTAACCTCGCCCGCTGCGCCACAGAGGTCGTCAATAGACACAGCATCATCTAACTAATATTAATATACCTAAGCGGAATATGATTTCTGTATATATCAATATGCCGCTTATTTATCTTATATCTATCTAATTATGTAATGTATTGTATTAGGTATATCAGTCTCTGTAAATAAGAGTGCGCTTGAAATGTGAGCTCCTATTTTGTTTGGTTCGATTGAAACAGCCAACGAAAACATCTGTTACAATGCCGCAATATGTATTCAAAAGTTGCAAAAATAATGCCAGAAAAAGCAATTCAACGACCTGAGTGTCTTGTCCAGCATTATTTATTAATCATATTAATTTTTCAGCTTCAGACGGTAAATCCTACATAATAATGCTAAAACCTCGCGACGATCTCCGCAAAGACTACCGCCTTATGGAATTTAACGCAGTGGTGAACAGGTTCCTCCAAGACGCTCCTGAGACTAGGCGCAGAAGACTGTATATCAGGACGTATAGCGTGTTGCCTTTGAACGAAGAGTGTGGGCTGATCGAGTGGGTGCCTAATCTGGTTGGGTTGAGGCCGGTTCTGGTGCACATTTATAAACAGAAAGGTATGTTAAGGTTGCTATTGTTATTTTGAAGTTATAGTAGTAATATAATATTTTAGTATTTTTATGGTAATTATTATAAGTATTTTATTTATAATATTACAAGCACATGGATGTATGATGTATTGTATGTAAAACGGATGCTGCCTGACTGCGCACTGATAATGCTGTACGGCATGTCCAGCATTGATTTATGCACCCAGCGCCTTCCCCAAACTATGCAAAGTTCTTGTAACTTTTAGATTTTTCTTGGTTTTGCTGAAAGAAAAGTTTTCCTTAGCCAAATTTAAGACCAACCGTATAAGCAAAAGTAATTTTGTCATTAATGTCAATCTAAAACTCTTGAACTGTTGATAATATTAACGTTTATATTTTAAATATTAATATTATTGTAGGCCTTCACACCAGTAACCGCGAACTGAAAGACATGATGTGCTCAAATAAAGACCCCGTGGAGAAAAAGAGACGGATATACGAGGAGAAGCTACTGCCTCGACACCCGCCTCTGTTCCAAGAATGGTTCCGCAGGGTTTTCTCGGATCCCTATGGCTGGTAAGTATAAGTAGGAGTGTTAATACAACGGGTATTTATCGCGTTTATTTACCTATTTTTCCTGCTGTTTGAACAGGCTTACACACTGTCGTGGACACGGGATGACGGCTGAACGCGACTTGTGTTACTTGTGTGTTCAGATAATGTAAGTTTATAAATAAGTAGGAGTGGTTCGAAGTCCTGCCAGATATAAAAATAAATACCTATACATTTCATGCGTAAGAAAATGTTTGAGTAACGTTCATTTCTGGATTTTTCTAGGTATCAAGCCAGATCTGCGTATATTAGGACAACTGCTGTTATGTCCATGGTCGGATACATCTTAGGTAAATATTATTTGATCCCTTGCTACTATACTTTCAAAGCATCTTTACTACGAGGCTAGGTTCCTGCTGACTTGGAGCTAAAAGAAGCAGCAATCGTCTAATTAGAAACCAGTAATATAAGAATTTTTTGGAAAAGCTGCCGCGATCGTCTTGTTTTTCATACAATTTAATTTTTACGTCACAAATGCAGGCATCCAGTTTACGAAAACCTAAAGGTAATCGCTTTTCAAAATTGACCTGTAGTGTGGATACTTCGAAGCAATAATAATGTGAGGAATCGCGCTAGCATTTAAAAATGATCTATAGTGTGTGTACGAACCAATAATGTGATTGGAGGACTTGCGCGTGCGCGTGTCATTGCGAACGCAGCCAAGGATTTCCTTAAAAGTTAATATTTTAGTATTTTCTATCGAAAATAGCGTATTATTTATTCAAATTACCTTTATCTTTGGCTTGAAAGACGTTTTATCTCATCAGGTCTAGGCGATCGGCACGGAGAGAACATTTCCTTCGACTCAACTAACGGAGACACGGTCCACGTAGATTTCAACTGTCTCTTCAACAAAGGCGAGGCGTTCGAGTGGCCGGAGCGAGTGCCGTTCAGACTCACGCACAATATGGAGGCTGCTATGGGGCCGCTGAAGCACGAAGGGATGTTTAGGTGAGTTTATTGCATCTTTGTTTTAAAAAAAAATCTAGTTGTCAAAGAAAGTAGATGTAACAATCGGAGCTCTGGAAACTGCACAGGACAGATACAAATAGCAACTTCTACTGTCGCAGGCCAAGATATATTTTTAGTAACAAAGTACAAGATTATTAACCAAGGTCATAATATAGTGTTTTAAATGACTGTCGCTTTATTGAATCCTATCAGTAAAGAAGAATTCTAGATTTAACATATGGAACGATGCGCGATGGAGTCACTAGACACCTAAGGACTGAGAGGCAAGTAAATACGCCTAAGGCGATAGACATAGGGAGAATATTTACTTCGAATCAACGAAGAGATAAGATTTTAGCTGTCTATACTATATGAGAGTAACAAGCGGAGCACTGGAGGAACTGCACAGGACAGACACAAATGCCGACCTTTCCTGTCGGATGCCAAGACATACTTTAAGTAACAAATAAATAAATAATAATAATAGATAAAATAAATGATTGACTTGTTTATGGCAGACGTCCGCAATCTCCTCTATAGCCCGATTACCCAGTCCATCCATCCATCACAATCATCATCATCATCAGCCTATAGCAGTCCACTGCTGGACATAGGCCTCCCCCAATGAGCGCCATAGCGCCCTGTCTTCAGCTTGCCGCATCCAGCATCTACCTGCAGTCTTTCGCAGGTCGTCATCCCACCTGGTCGGAGGGCGTCCTACACTACGCTTACCGAGTCGTGGTCTCCACTCAAGAACACGTTTGCCCCATCGGCCGTCGGTTCTTTGCGAGATATGGCCGGCCCACTGCCACTTCAGTAGGTCTACCATGAGTTGTCACAGTTAGATCGCCTGACGTTACTACAGCAGTTACGTAAATACGCGGATAGTATAGTTAGCCTCTTTAGTGGTACCATGAGCTGTGTTATTGCGAACTACTAACGTCATTGTTACTACTACACACCTCAGTATAAGTAAATACAGTACGGAAACTAGGAACAAACACTCGAAACGGCACACTCACACAAACATGCACATCAACACGGCTTCTGGGTGATTCTCGGGGATGCTCAGTAGCGGTTGTCGCGTCTAGGCGTGCGGTCGCGTGAAAATGAAAAATGACCCGCTACAGATATTGCGTTGCATACGGCTGTATGAACTCGGCTTCATCAAAATCGGAGCTGTCGTATTTTAAAATTCCTGCTGATTTTGAAAGGTAAGAATAATTTATTATTATGATTGTTATAGAATAATGAGTCCGTGTGATCGATCATAATGAATTCGTGAACTTATTTGTAGAATGAATGGAGGCGGTTTTGAGGATGTTTAACGTCAATGAGATTTTACAAATAGAGACGTCATACTCATTGTAAAGAACAATAAAATAACATGGCGATATTTTATTAAAGCTTCATGCCTACCTAGCACTGTTAAAGTAGATTGTAGACTTTCAAAATGTGAATCCAAGATGGCGGCTGCCATAAATTATAATTTTTTCCGTCATGGGTGTCATTTTCGTAGTTTTCGAGGGTGCTGAAGCCGATACTGCTGTCAAACTGTGAATCCATGATGGCGGCTGCCATAAATTATCAATTTTTCCGTCATGGGTGTCATTTTCATGGTTTTCGAGGGTGCTGAAGCCGATACTGCTGTCAAAATGTGAATCCAAGATGGCGGCTGCTATGAATTATCAATTTTTCTATCATGGGCGTCATTTTCATGGTTTTCGAGGGTGCTGAAGCCGATACTGCTGTCAAAATGTGAATCCAAGATAGCGGCTGCTATAAATTATAATTTTTTCCGTCATGGGTGTAATTTTCATGGTTTTGGAGGGTGCGGAAGCCGATACTGCTGTCAAAATGTGACGCAAGTACTGTTCTGTGAATAATTTGTAATTATAAAGATATTCATTAAGTAATGGTTTTTTACTAGGTATCACTCGTATTTTGAAATGCGGTACGGTTCGTAGCCGCTCATGAGCGTTGCGCGCGCGCTGCCTGCGCTACAATGTCTGCGTGCGCCCGCTCCGACGAGCTCACGAAACGTTTACGTCCAACCGCGGCTCACACGCGACGCCATGAGATTATCTATTTAAATTGTATTTGTAAGCAAATACTTTACTAACAAAGAAAATTGAACTAGTTAGACCTAATATTTACAATTGAAACAATTGACCTTACTGCAGACTGTTGTAAACAATCTACAGGTAGCTCAATTGATCCATATCAATACCAGTCGGAAGCGTCCCCAAGACGCTGGTTGCATTACCACGCTGTATGGCAATGCTGGCTGATGCGCTGCGCAACATACTCGTCAGATCTCGGGTCACGCGTCGCTTCGACCAGACGAAGATATTATTATGTTATACCAGACCACATTTGAAAGCTAGTTATTTCAATTACATTGATTGATCACTACAGAAAAAAAATCGTCTTAATAAAAAATATATATCAAAAACAAGAAAAGTGACAACCCTAGTGCTATAATGGAGCGTAGGTATTTATTTCATCAACTAGGCTTAGTTTCCATACTGTTCTATATGTGTACTGTGTACACACTGTGTAGTTTTGCGTTGTTATGTTGGCGTCATTATAAAACGTTCCTCAGTTCATATTACATATTTTCATCTCTTTTTAAATACTGCACGATGATAGAGACAGAAGATAGGTGTTATGGTAACTGTTATCCGACAAATGTAGAAAGTCGGCTTGACGCAATTATTTCAATGAAATCTAAGGCAACCCAAATTTATTGGTGTTACGATGGTTCACTTCACTGACTGGCATTTATTTTGTCACAACAACGAACAACGGATGGACTGGACGCCATGCGATTCACTAATTGAATTTTGTTTAATTATGTCTCTTTCCCGGGAGGCCTATTTCCAGCAGTGGACTGCTATAGGCTGGTGATGATGTGATGATGTCTCTTTCCCGAAATGTTACTGGAAATTTAATAAAAATATTCACAACAGTTGGATGGTTTAGTCCCTAAACAAGAAGAAGTCTATGCCCTAAACATGAAGAAGTAAGTAGCCTACTTAGGGCGTACTTTAGGGCTATTTCTTCAATGTAATAAAGTCATCGCTTCTTGAGAAAAATGGTTTGCCTCTCCAAGAACATGTTGATAATGACCGTGAGCGTAGAATAATAGTATATAATGTAAGTAGTACTTAGAGTTGTTTCAATGAGCTGCAAAATAATTCATCGTAATATAATTATTTCATTTCAATATTAATTTTATTAATTCAATAATAAATCGTTCATCTTCTAAATCGGCATAAGCTAACATTTCCCAAGCAAAACGTGCTCTATTATACATTTTGAATTCCAAAATCGCCAAATCTATCTACACACTAGACTTTTCACGAAGCAAATGGTCGGTGAGTGCCGTAACTACTGTAGTAATAGTACGCTACTATGACATCTGTCAAATTTGTAACTCATGGTACCAAATTCTATGGAAATGGAGCCCAAACTACAGTCGCTGTAGTATAGTTTACTACACTGTGACGTAGAATAGTTATCTACGCGACTCATGGTGCGCATTTTAGTAACTCAAAAAAAAAAGAGCACCACCAAACTCCCGCCCCACGCCTTTTGTACTTGACTTCCATCACAATAGCCTGGTTTTATTTCTTTCATTTTTCTTTGCAATAAATAGTCTCTACACCTGGCGGATACCATCTTTGGGTGTAACATATTGTGCACCCAAAGATGGTACCAGCTATGTGTAGCCATCGCCTTTAGATTAACTTCTCAAAGGGCCTCTGTGCTGTTGGCTTCGGCCCCACGCAAGCCTTCCAAAGGACCGGGTCACTTTAAGGCCCGAGATCATGGTAAATAAAATAATTTATTTCAGACCATAGAAAAGTGAGCGATCTTATTTAACTTATTCTACGGTCCATAGTAATATACATATACCTTAAAACTAGCATACATAAAACATAAAAAGACTTAATTAGCTACTTTTTAATAACAAAGTATTCGATTATTAACCAAGGGGTGTCCCACATCATGGATTCCAAGAATAACTGTCTATCCGAGAGTAATTCCTTATACCACCAAAATCCATGGAGTATACAAGTAATGACAATTGGCAGGCAATTTGTTGAACATATTGAAGACTATTAGTAGGTACTCAGCCTATATCTAACGAGAGATCTAAGAAGATTTAGAATCTACGTGATTTTATGTCAACAAATACATTTATGAATGAAACCTTAACAAAAACTGATAACAATAACAGAAGACAACAAGGTAACAGCAAGGTTAAAAGTAAAACACAAACTTCAATAACGCATAATCACACATAGGAAGCGAAAAATGATTAAATATGAATACGAAAACAAACAGGAGATCAATTATATGATGAAAGACGTTGAAACCAAAAATTGGTTCGAGCTTCTGCGCTTTGCTTCGTTGATACCAATGTAGTTAAAATTTAATATTTTCCTCCAATATTCTTTGTAACCCCTTTGTATACAAAACATCTATAGGTTTTTGAATTGGAGTATAGTATACATATTTAGATAAGTTTCATATTACTAGTTTCCACAAAAATGTTTTTCTAGGAAAACTAAGAAAACATGTTTGTCAACAACAGGCCGTGTATTGATATTGATTTATTTTTCTAGCCTAATGGTTCATTTTCGTTCCTCACAGAAAAAGCTGTGAAGCGGTAATGAAGGCGTTACGTGCTCAAACAGCTGCACTAATGTCAGTCATCGGACCTTTTGTCTACGACCCCTTGGTCTCGTGGGGTCGCGTAAGACCCGTCGACTGCGGCGAGCGAACCAACGAGCAAGCGTTGCAGCATCTCTTGCATATTCGACAGAGGCTCAATGGAATGGTGAGTGCAATGCAACTGGGGACCTGTACGACACCTGCCGTAAGGCCATTTGTCTACGATCTCTTGGTGTCGTGGAGTCTCGTGAGACCCGTCGACTGCGGTGAGCGAACCAACGAGAAAGCGTTGCAGCATCTCTTGCATATTCGACAGAGGCTCAATGGAATGGTGAGTGTAGTATAACTGGGACATCTACGAACCCTGTCATAAGGCCTTTCATCTTCGACCCCTTGGTGTCGTGGGGTCGCGCGAGACCCGTTGACTGCGGGGAGCGAACCAACGAGCAAGCGTTGCAGCATCTCTTGCATATTCGACAGAGGCTCAATGGAATGGTGAGTGCAATGCAACTGGGGACATCTAAGACCCACAGAGGCCTTTCGTCTACGACCCCTTGGTCTCGTGAGGTCGCGTGAGACTCGTCGACTGCAGCAACTGAAAAGTACCGAAATCTACGAATTAATGAAGAAATTGTGAGCTTCTTTTCAAATAATAAAAAGTCGCATTAAGAAGCTCCTGCTTTTTTGTTTGTACAAAGTTTATTTTCAGCCAACAGATTCAAACTAATCCGATTCTTTGCATTCAGTATTTCATTTATTTCCATCGTAGGTATCACATATACCACATACACTTAATGTCATAATTTTCTAAATTTTAATAGGACTATCATATTTATTACGCCAGTCATTATTACAAAAGGAAGCACCATAAGGAATTGTACGCCGATTATTGTTGTTATTGTGTTGTTTGTGTATTTGATTTAATATACAAACCTTACACACACTAATATCGTAATTTTCAAAATTTAATAGGACCATTCTATTTATTACTAGCGGACGTTCCCGGCTTCGCACGGTTTTAGTACGGATCCCTAACTTTAATGAAAATATAGTATAGCCTATGTTCACCGCGGATAGTATAGTATGTATTATATTATCTGTGGTATAGCTTCCGAACGGTGAAAGAATTTTTCAAAACGGTCCAGCAGTTTCGGAGCCTTAGCATTACAAACAAACAAACAAAAAATAAAACCTTTCCTCTTTATAATATACATAAGTATAGATACCAGTCATTATTACAAAAGGAAATGAAAATGGGAAAAATGAAGCACCATAAGGGATTGAACTTCGATTGTTTATGTTATTGTGTTGTATATTTGATGAGAACGTCGAAGAGAATTCACACGTTTAACAATCAGAAACCTAATGCATATTACAATCACCAGGTGCGGACGAAAAACAAACAGCTGTCGCTTTCCCTGTCGCCGGAAGGTCAAGTCGAGCATCTCATCGTTGAGGCGACGAGCGTTCACAACCTGTGTCAAATGTACATCGGCTGGGGACCTTTCTTATAAGCGAAAATGTGTCTTAGGATATCTGTGATTAGGGTTAATATCCTTTGCCTAATTTTAAAAGAGTTCCCTTCTTCGTTATTTCTTCTATTCTGTGGCAAATGTATTTACCGAAATATTTGTATATCGGGTGGGAACCGTTCTTATAAGCGAAAATGTGTCTTAAAATATCTGTGATTTAGGGTTAATATCCCTTGCCTAACTTTTTGAAAGAGCTCCTAGCTAACCTGTGTCAAATGTACATCGGCTGGGGACCGTTCCTATAAGCGAAAATGTGTCTTAGGATATTTGTGATTAGGGTTAGTATCCTTTGTCTAACTTTTTAAAAGAGCTCCTAGCTACTACCTGTGCCAAATGTACATCGGATGGGGACCGTTCCTATAAGCGAAAATGCGTCTTAGGATATGTGTGATTTAGGGTTAATATCCCTTGCCTATCTTTTTTAAAGAGCTCCTAGCTATTACCTGTGTCAAATGTACATCGGGTGGGGACCGTTCCTATAAGCGAAAATGTGTCTTAGGATATTTGTGATTAGGGTTAGTATCCTTTGTCTAACTTTTTAAAAGAGCTCCTAGCTACTACCTGTGCCAAATTTACGTCGGCTGGGGACCGTTCCTGCTATAATCGAAAATGTGTCTTAGGACATCTGAGATTAGGGTTAGTATCCTTTGCCTACATTTTTAAAGAGTACCTTGCTATTTCTACTATTTTGTGGTAGATGTATTTAAGTCTAACTTCATTCGTAAAATAATTTTACATTGGCGAGGTCCTCCCTATAACCAAATATGGTACTAACAGAATTTTGATTTAGGTTTAGTATCCTTTGCCTAACTTTTTTAAATAGACCCTCGCTATTTCTACTATTCTGTGGCAAATGTATTTACCTAAATATTCTTTAAATAATTTTATATTGGACGAGGTCATTCCTGTAACCAAATATGGTCCTAAGATTACTGTATTTAGTGTCCTTTATAAAGCGATGTGAAATTCACATTGTATGGGAACAAAAATGTATCAAAAATGACTGCGCGACACATAAACACATCTTGTATAGTGGGTGCAGTTGACTGTAAGTAATATCTACTTTTTTAACTGAAAGTTTTGTTCGTTGTTGTGTTGTTGTGGGTCCGTTATATTTGGACAATGTAAATGAGGACTGTTTCTAAAAGCAAAAATATGTCTTAAACTACTGTGATTTAATGTTAGTATCCTTTGTATACCCTAAAGAGGAAAAACTGGCGTCTAAAGTACATCAGGGACCGTTTTTATAAGCGAACGTCATAAAGTACTCTCATTTTATAGGAAGTAGGTATGCGTTGCCTACATTATTTCACGACCTAATTGAGATAAGAAAGTGTTATAGACAAGTGAAGGTAAATCAGGGAAATGTAAGTCAAGGTGTTTTTAATCTCTGTTGGTTTAGTATTCACCACCTTATAAAAATTGTTAAGACTTTCAAAGACTGTTAATGTACTTTAATCCTAGCTTCCACAAGGTTATTTGTCTAGCTTGATTTTTTTTGGTGAGTTTTGTAACCGTACTAAAATGTCATATTTAATTAAGATTAGGCATTTAAATCCTTGTGCTAGCGGGCCTTAGTCATACTATATCCTCCTATAGTTTTAAGCTAAATTACTTGCATTTATTGGTCATTCGAGATGCGGAAATGCTGGTACTAAGCGTAATACTGTGTTAAGTTTAATAAACGTTTTATTGTTATGTATGTAAGGCTTTTATTTCCTTATTTCAGATAAAAATAATAGAAAAAGGCACTGTGACTGCCAAAACACATTTACAGTTTCTTATCTTAAACATTGACTTAGGTATAAATAATGATAGATTTTTTACACAGCGTTATTATCTAGCCGAAGTAAACACATCTTGTGTAATGGGTACCAGTTGACTAAAATACCTACTTTTTGCACCGACATCCGTAACAAATGTAAATGCAAATCAAGCAAAAACCTGTGATGTATTAGAACCTGTGATGTCTTAAAACCTGTGCGCCACAGAGGTCGTATCGCATCATATTAAATTAAGCAACTGACACTTAGAGTATGTGTGCTCGAGTGGAAGAAACCTAGCCTCAAACCAGTGCACAGATTAGGAGCATTTATCGTGTTCTCTCAGATGTAAAATATGACTGAACACTCATAGACAGGACTAGCTGGCTAGGCTATAGAGTAAAGTAAAGTAAAAACTTTATTTATTGACAAAATAGACAGGGAAACAGGCAATACGTGTCCATAGGCCCCTGAACTAGTAAAAAACTGTGTTTCAGGAACCAATGGCTTCTCCAACTAATGTTTACATACAATTATGTCTATGCAATTATGGATATCTTATAACTAATTTTAAATGGTAAAATATAGGTAGGTATTATACAGTCTAAAAGTAGGTTGTTTGTTACAGCAAATAAAATAGATAAATAATTACCTAATGCTGGACAATCCACATTTCCACAGCCTGAAACTAGCCCCAAGCTAAGCAGAGTTTGAGTTTTGATACTAGATGACTGATAAACATAATAAAATATATGGGTAGTTTATTTTTATTATACATGGGAAACCTAGAACACTCGGGGGAAAAATATTTGCAGATCGTTCGATCGACAAACATTTGTCCCAAGAATCTAACCCGCAACCTCCTGCATCATAATAAGAATAAGAATCTCAAAACGAGTTTCTAATGTATTTTGAGGATAAATCTACGTCATAAATCTATGTGTTAAATGTTGTTAGAAAGCTAAAAAGTACCTACTCTCAAAATACCTATGGCAGTGATTTTTTTCTCTCGATCGAGTTTAGTAAACAATTAAGTATAGTATATTACTCAATTTGTTGGTATCACATTGGCTTAAAAGATATAAATAGTTCATAAAATATTATTAATTACTGAGACAGATCACGATTTTAATAGGACAATAGGACTAATGACATCACGCACTATATCAAATTTCGAAAAAAAATAGGTAGGTAGTTTGTGTTTTTTATTTATTTATATTATAATTATTAGTGTCAGTTTGTCTATTTTGTTATTAAATATTACCGCTAATAAGCAACTTGTATTGTTTTAGTTAAAGCGATGAAAAAATATTTCGGTCTACCCGCTTTTACATTATTATTTTTTCTACACAAATTGAATCTGGAATATTTCCATAAAAGTTAGGATATAGTTTTAAGAATAGATATAATATATATACATTTTAGTACATAGTATAGATTTTTGTGTTGTATAAAGCAGTAAGTCCTAAGCAGTAAGCAGTAGTCCTACCTACGAAAACATCTCCAACTGTTAGTACCTAATATAAGTCCGCTCTGCATATTTACTTAAGATAATCTTATATTTCTCTATAAGTGAATGTATATTCTTTTGAGAACAATAAATTTCTAAAACCGTAATATTTATTTACGTCATAATACCAAGTGAGTAGACATTCTACTGCTTGGTAAATGATCTCGGGTTCCTACTTATTAAATGGTAATCCTTTGTACCTACCTACAGTGTGTACGCTTCGGCTAACGCTTTGATTAACACGTGCATAGAGATTAATACTACACAGTGTCCATTAGGTCGTCACGTCAAGCAAGACATCTTGAAGGTAGTTTGGTACCTACCTATCATAAACTATTATAATCTAGGTACTACCATAGGATATCTCTATGGTAGTAGTTAAGTATATGTTACTTGTTAGTAGTTGTAGTTACTCGAGTAAGTAAGGTACAAAAAGTTATCACACTTATAATATAATTGCAAAAGTTTGGGTGTTTAGCTGGATGGATGGATGTTTGTCATTTCTTCACGCCAAATCAGAACATCTAAGTAGTTCTTTTTATCCTATATATCAGTTCCTATGTGATATAAATAACCTGAAAACATTTCCCTAGACAAAACGCGTACGAAGACGCGGGCAGAAACTAGTAAGAAATAAGATGAGACGATAGATAGTACCTACCTACTAAGATCTTAACTCTATGCCAATGAGTAATATTGATGAATTAGGAAACGACTGTAACCTATTGGTGTCCTTGTTTAGCCTCTTCGTAGTGTTCGTAGTGGCCTCTACGGTCTTCTGGAAAATGATTTTTAATTTGAACAAGCCTCCGTCACTGGTAATGGGGACTTTATCTTTTTAAAAATAAATGGATTTTGAAGTTCGTAGCGCTAAGTACACAACTTGACTCGGAACATCGAAATCGAACTCGCAACTTCTTTATCAGCTCTCTCTAGCGTCGCCCTCGATGCAACAGAAGTAGGTAATTATCGATTTAACTGTGAACTCTGAGATTGCTTTAGCTTCCTTATTATTACCTATAGCTACTTAGATAGAAGTTTATTTATTTTATGATACAATAGATAAACATAAATAAGAATGATTGTTGATTGTGTTGCGGAATTGTATATCTATAGACAAGACAGGTATGGTCTATTGTAAATTGTATTCCGATTAGAAGTAACAATAACATCGCTATTGTTCGCCTTTCATCACTAATTGCAAATCAATTCGCGGTCACTGGAATCTCAAGGTTGTCGACCATTTACATTGCTTCCCTATGTAGGTACTTTGCTTTCGATAGGCGTCTAATTGGATTATTTTCGACTTGAAATACATAATAACTGAAGAGAATTCTGATACAAAAGAATTAATAAAGTTTTATTCGCATCAGAACTCCCGTCAGTTATAAATAATAATAATAAAATGTATTTATTTTCAGATTACAGTTATGTTATGATGATTGATGATGATAGGATCTTTCAGGAATCGACTTAACTCCTCAAATAAGGGCGCATTTACACAGCATCCGTTTTACAGGTTCCGTTTTTTTCCGTGACGGGGCGGGCGGCGGCGGCGGCTCAGCGTATGTAAGGGCGAGTTTACATACCCGACAGTATTCCGGACCTAGTAAACGGTTGTTTCCAGTAACGAATGATAAAAAGCTGTCCTGTAAAAACGAAATTACTGTGTGAATGCGCCCTTAGAGCACACGTAGCATTTTCATTTTTAGAATTTTCTAAAAAATAAAAATAGCCTTTCATAACTATAAATCAACCGATATAATCATCGCGATTCTATTATATTACCTATAGGTACATGTCTTTTTACATATATCTTTCCACTCTACATATTTGTTGCAAAAAGGCAGGTAGGTGGGTACACAGCGCATAAAGTGTGGATTATTGTTTCGTTCTTATCACCCCTTTCTCCGTAAATCTCGTAAATTTCTAATTAATAAAATAATAAATTTAGAAGCGCCCCTGATAAAGCATTATCGATAAATGTTTATTTATGAATCGTATCGAGATGAGAAGGGTGAAATCTATTACCGTTTAGGCAAGAGACACAACGCATAAAAACTTGAGTAGGTACCGCTAGGTGTCTTCTAAAATTTGATTGGTTTGTTATTCTACCACTTACGTCTACTATGCAGGCTATGACGACCTGCGAAAGACTGCAGGTAGATGCTGGATGCGTCAAGCTGAAGACAGGGCGCTATAGCGCTCATTGGGGGAGGCCTATGCCCCGCAGTGGACTAACATAGGTTGATGATGATGATGCAGGCTAAGCACAGATATTTTATTTTAACGTTACGTAAGTTCTTCATCGAATCGGAATCAAATCGAAAACGTAAATATTTAATTAGTCACATGAACTTCTTCGACATGTGTGCAGTTTTCTATGTTCTTAATAAATAAATAAATTTCTTAGAGATAAGTGCGAGTGCGAGGTTTTACGCACTATAATAATAAAAACCTTTCTACATATATTCTGGCTTTGAAAAAACTTGCCATGCAAGGAGACTGGGGTTAGATCTCTTATGAGCACCATAGCACATTCTTTGTCTTCAGTTTACCTACCACATCCAGCATCTGCCAGCAGTCTTTCGCAAGTCATCATTACCCTTCCTTTATACCTTTCAACCACCACGACCAGGTGGGATGACGACCTGCGAAAGACTGCAGGTAGATGCTGGATGCGGCAAGCTGAAGACAGGGCGCTATGGCGCTCACTGGGGGCGGCCTATGTCCAGCAGTGGACTGCTATAGGCTGATGATGATGATGATGATGATACCTTTCTACTCTACGCACTACATTATACTACCCTGTAGGCCAAGCAAAGGGGTTGTCTAGGGTAGAATACAGAAAAATTACATCAGCGTCATCGAACGCGTAAAAACGTTCCAGTATAAGTTACGCTTATCTAACCGTGAATTAAGGTAAGTACATGTGTACTTACCTTAATTCACGGTTAGATAAGCGTTAGGGATTTGTGAAACGAAGTTGCTTACGTATGTACGTAAGCAACTTCGTTTCACAAATCCCTATTCATATTATTTTCTTTATTTGCACTATTCAGACAAGTCTAATAAGAAATTCCACGTGAAAAAGGTAAAATGGAAGACTAAAATGCAAACGACCCTTGGTCAACGAGCAAGTTAAGCAAGCATTAACTTCGTACATCCATTCCGGAGTTAATTTACCGTCCATGGGTAAAACAAATGGGCCACGAGACGTCGGGAACTATCTTTACAATCCTTTGGGAAGGAGAGAGAAGCAGGTAAGTAAGGAAATTTAAGTTTAATGAACCTGAAGCGATTTTATGACGCGTTATATGTAATATTAGTCTTGTAAATAACTTTAACATTATAAGGACCCCCATTTTACCCGAACATATTAATAACCGTTTATTTCTTTTACTTTGAGTGACTTATCCATTTATTAATACTGTATCGAGTAAATATTTAAGTGCTCTTAAAATCCCGATAGACCTGAGAGAACGACCTTGTATCTATATTTCACAAGTGAAAACTTAGAGCAAGAATCAATCTGACGACCGATTTGGCGCGGTGGGCGAAGGTCCGCCTGCGACGCAGGAGGTTGCGGGTTCGATTTCCGCCTCGGAACAAATGTGTGTACGATCTGCAGATATTTGTTTCGGGTGTTCTGGTCGTTTTCTATGTATAATAAGAAAAAAAACTATCTATGTAATGTATTGTATTATGTATATCAGTTATCTAGTACCCATAACACAAGCTCTGCTTACCATGGGGCTAGATAATGCTGTGTGAATTGTCCAGCATTTATTATTATTATTATTTATTATTAATCTATTCGACCCTCTCAAGGTTTTGGATCAAAAACTAGGTATCTAGTGATATAATTCATTGTACTTTGTAAGCCTATTTTTAAAACAAAACTTTTATTACCTATGATAGTTACTATTTCATTAAAACAAAGGTAAAAACTAGTGCAGAAATAAAAAGGCCAAAGCCGCTTGTTAGATTTGTTATGATGGGTTTTAGTGTCACCTTAACTTACCTCTACCCTACCAGGAGAGCAGAATACAAAATAGCAAGTAAAGTCGGTAAGGATAGGTTGCTAAGGAAAAGTGATAGGTCAGCTAGCGGCTTCCCCAGTCGAGATAGCCGGTTGACAGGCAATATCTGGGATGATCCATTGTTCAGCTCATTGCGGATTCAGTCGCTGTAACCTCCAGGAAAAACTGCAAATAGAGGAAACGCATTTTAGATCAAACCGGGGAGTACGGTAAGGACCACGTAAGGACGCTTTCTTTTGCATTTTACGAGAAGGTAAAGCACGGATAGGTAGATCAGGTTTTAAATTACCATTATTAATTTAATATAATTTAAAAACCGTACCTAATTGTTAACATACCTACCTATGTTATAGAACAAAGTAAATAAGATTCTGTAACATAGAACATAGGTAAAGCCTAGTATTAAATACAATTAATTACTTTACCTATTAAGCTATCTAACATCTTCTAGCACATTTACTACATTATCATCTACTACTTTGAGCGTGTACATGGTGTTGTCAGCTGTGTGAAATATCCAGCACAATTTATTTATTTACGCGGTCTGGGTTGGCCTGGACGACTCATTAATTGCATATTATACAAAGCAATGTAAGCGCGCGGGCCATATAAAAAATCTAAATAATTTGTGCATAATTATCGTTTCACCTTCCCACACCCCACACGTTTTACCTACTGAAAATGAAAAAATGAAAATGAAATGTTTTTATTTCTTTAAGCTTACAAATAAGCACTTAGACAGGTTATATTTTATACTATTAAATTATTTTATAGTTCACTTCAATTTTTTGTCCACCAGTGGAAGAAGTGAGAAGAAACCACTAGTATGTTCATAACTTATGTGTCTAGTACATTTGATTTGACTCGGTAAACTACTTATACACTGTCTATAACCCGAATAAGTATTGTAACTTTACTTATTTGTAAGAATATATTCACTCAACGTAATGCAGCCTACGTCATTGCCAAGTTTTTGTAATGAGCAAAAATTCAAGGCGTGACAAGCATAACACGGGGTTTCCCTATTAGGTACATACTTACCAACTATATAACCGCGTAAAATTACCATATTTTTCCACTCGCAAGAAAATCATATGTTTTCTTTGGTTCGATGCTAATGATAAGAAACGTTGATCGCAGTAGTTAGCACATCCTTATTGATAATCGTAAGGCGATTCTGAGAAAAATCTATTTTTATCAAATGAAAATGCTAGCTTGTAAAGTGGCGACCACAGAAGGAAAATTATGAAACTTCGAAAAAAAAATAGATAATGCTGGACAATCCACACGGCATTATATCATTAGAGCCAAGTTAAGCAGAGCTTGTGTTATGGGTACTAGATGGCTGATATACCTACATAGCACAATATAATGATTACATATGTACATAGTTATTTTTTTCTTATACATCGATAACGACCAGAATAAACATCTGCAGATCGTACACACAATTGTCGCGAGACGGCAATCGAACTCGCAACCTCCTGAGTCGCAGGCGGACCTTCGCCCACAGTGTCACAGAGGTCGTCAAAGATTGGTCAATGTTGTGGTGATCTTGAGAGAAGGTCTATGTCCAGCGGTAGACGTCTTTCGCTTGATATAATGATGTAAATGTAATTGATTGCACTATAAACTTGTACGTGATACTCTCAAGCCAGTGCGCATTAATTCACGTTTAAACGAAACATAATGAACAGAGGGATGGCCAATTTTATACCAGAAGGTTAATGCCGTGTGATAGTAAATCTGACAAACAAGAGGCAAAGAAATCACTAAAGCAATTGAGTTTTTAACAAATTACAATTGAGTAGAGTCGAAGAGAAGTTGAAAGAAAAATAAAATAAAGAAATAATGCTGGGAAATCCATACAATATGTAGCCTCAAAGTAGAGCTTGCGTTATGGGTATGTAGTAGATAACGGATCTACGCTATATAAATAGATATATTTTATTAGTGACTAGCTTGTGCCCGCGGCTTTGCACGTGTATTTTTGGCATAAGTAGCCTATTAAAATAATGTTATTTGATTATAACGAATAGTATAATTTGACTTGTGCAATAACGTGCTTATTTTGTTTAGAATACAATACAATACATATACGCTTTATTGCACATCAAACATAGAAATAAAAACAGTAAAGAACAAACAAACAAAGCGTAAAGAAACTAAAAATATTTGAATTTGAATCATTACCCGGGTTAGGTTATGTAGGTACTCCAAATTTCAGATCCTAGGTAGGTACCAAAACCAAATTCACTTTTCCAAAACTGTCTGCTTTATAATATACTATTTTTAGGCCCTATCCTAAGCATTATATAGATAGATAGATAGATTATTTATTCATACAAATAGGTTACATCATTAAGTTAGTAGTGCCTTAAAGCCTATGTTAGGTTTGTCTTAGCACTATAGTTCTCACTTAATTTAAACATAAATTGATAATCTAGGTACTGTAGTTAACAAACGATCTGAGAACAATACAAGTTAACCTATATTAAATTATTATCCTAGATCTTACATTTAAAAACTCATTTATATCTAAGCATGATAAACACACTCACACTTACCTAATGCATAAAATATAGTACGGTACTACAGTACAGTAGTACTAGTATCAACTTACCGTTCCTTTTATTGAAGGTACATAGTCTGAGTATCTTATCTAGGTATTTTCTATAAAATGGAAGTTACGAGTACGTTCCAAGTTGAGTGTTCCATTTCATGGTCGGCCGCATTCGCAATGCCGAGGTGCTGGATGACAAAACTCGTTGTTTTTTAATGAAATCGCTGTATTGTTGTGATTTAATTTATGATAATGTACGTCAAGGTAGTTTCCTATCAAAAGATATGGAGTCAAAGCGTAAGTATTTTGGGTGTTCGTTTTAATTATTTACGCTTGTTTTGGTCGAAAATTGTAAACAAAGTGTTGATTATTTAACGAAATTATTATTACAAACAATAAGGCTGCATGTCCATTCGAATTGCAGTAGGTACATTGCTTCGTACGGGCTTCTAAGGTTGAATCCTTCGAATACCCTATTATACATGTATCTATCAGCGCAGTTACTATTGTAGTAAAGTTTCCAGTAGGAAGTACCTACTTATAAATTCATGTAGGTTATAGTTAAAATAGTCCTTTATTAGTAATAATTAATATGTCAAGCATCTGTATACCTAACCAATTATACACTGTAAAACACTTTTTAAGTTGCAAAATTAATCGAATTATACAAATAAGTATTAACAAGTTATAAAATCATATCTGAAATTAAATAATTAAAAATTAACATGTACATGGTAATAAATCCATTACACTACAATACAATACAATACAAAAATACTTTATTGTACACCAGATGCAGATCATTACAAAAAAGACATTACATGAGTAGAAGTACAATGGGCGACCTTATCGCTTAGAAGCGTTATGTATCACTTAATCTTAAGAAGCCTCCGGAGGGACGAATTATTCATACAACAGATATAAGTTGATAGTGAGCACATGGTTTTAATGTGTAGAGGTAGTTTTTTATTTTGTAAGTGACCTTTATAGCCCGGTTATAATATCAGTGGAGCTTGTGCCAAACATTTTGTATGGCGAGATCCACAGATTTTGTCACCGGGATATAACTTATACTTGTTATAATTATGTAGGTTAAGGGGCCTCCGGAGGGACGAATTCTTCATACAAACGTAATACCAAAATGATTTCCAATTCAAGCATATTTCCACTATAATATTGTATTATTTGTATTTAAATAGTAATTATCTAGTTTCTTATATAGTTTTTTTTTCAAAATACTTGCCTAAAATTAAAGGAAAGCCAATCGCATTTTGCACATTTTTATGCGAAAATGGACAAGTTTTCTTGCTATTTGTTTCGTATTAAAAACATCAATATCTTACGTGTAATTTATTAAGGAACATAGCTTATATTGTCTAGTTACAGAATAACAATACTTTGTGAAGAATACAAAAAGTCTTCAGTCATAATTTTTGGTATTACGGAACAAACCAAATTTTGAACGGCTAATATTGCTATCGCGCACGCATGGGGCGCGGCGCAAGGGTTAAACAGGGACAGCGATATTCGGAGAGATTTTTTCAAGCGAGGGTCGCCGGACCCTTAAGAGCTACAAATTCATCGAAGCCGTACGACTGTGCTGTCCATAAGGCGCTGAAATTAGAGATCAAAATAGCTCATGACCTCGCCCATCCATTGAGGCTCTATCACGAAAACGCTTGCTTATACGCGTCAGCGCTATACCACTGAAACAACCCATTGAAAACTTTTTTTCGGCTTGTGTCATTTTTAGCAGCCAAAGCCGTTAGCGGTGACCGAAGTGGTACAGTATTTTTTCCATTTTAATGTAGAGCGAAACCACATTAGCTGCCATTTGGCACTTGCGTTGCAGAAACAGCGCTTGCGAGTTACGGATTCTTATAATAAGAACCTCCAATGCTTTGATGTTCGAAAACTGTTCGGAACACTACATTTAACATGGAATCACAATTTCCTACAGCGACACAAAGTATAGTAATAATAATGTTTCAAGATTTTGTTGATAGGTGTTTTCTACCGTGGCGTAGCGACGTAAGAATATAGTCAGTAAAGTCTTTAACTAGCCCGGGGTATTGTAAGAGCCGACATATGGACTTTATATAGTAGTCCGAAATAAAAGAATTTTATTTTTATTTATTTTATTTATGGGTTTCAGCTTCCTTCTGTGGAAATGTAGAATTTGTATTATGTGTAAGGGTGTGTGCGTGCGAGGGTGTGTGTGTGCGTAGATTTGCGTGCGAGTGTGTGTTCATTCAACATATTGACTTTGTCGATGACGATTTGGTCTCATTTTGGTCTATTCTACCCTAGAAGAATGTCTAGGCTGTACATACTATGCCTTCGCATCGTAAGCATAAGGAACATTATTAATGCTCAGGCACCTTGGTCAACGGCTGATCTCGTCCGTCAACTGGATCCACGGCCCGTGACAAGGAAATTGGTTGATTGCAAGATTGACATAGTACAGTCGGTTGCATTTTTCTCAAGATTAGATTTATAATTTTCCTTCTGTTATAATAAGTTATGTTTCTAGATAATCTGCCACAAAATAGGAGTCTATAGGACTCTATACCAAAAAGGTGTGATTTCTGACGACCGATGTGGTGAGACGGACGAGCGAAGGTCCGCCGTCCGTCCGTACGGGCGGGTTCGATTCTCGCCTTGGGACAAATGATTATACGATCTGCAAATATTTGTTCTGGGCATTTTCTATGTACCTACTATAATAAAACGATATATCTCTAAGTAAATGTATTCTGTTATGTGTATCAGTCACATCCATAACACAAGCTCTGCTTCGCATGGGGCTAGAAGGTGGCAATGTGTAAATTGTCCAACGTTATTTATATTTATTATTCTATGTGGAAAGTTTTCTTACCTATGGTCCAGGATTTTTCACAGACATGTTTTTGGTTTTTATAGGTACCTTAGTGGTTTAATATTAAGTAGTATTATTTATTTAAAAAAAACTAACCTGAGCCGCCCATGTCCGGAATCCTCTTTTAGATTTAGTACTCCCATCTGTGGCACTTCGTTTGTCGGTCTCTGCGAAAACTACAGCCAAAAGCTCAATAACGTAGATTGTTTGATCGAGATAACTACAACATTTTTCATTTTTATTGAGACAATATTTGGATTGTGTTTTGTTTTGTATACCGCGGCCAACTGTACCTATCTACTTACCTTATTACTATGGCAGTTTGTGTCGGTTCTCTGCCGCTTGCGCGCGCTTAAAAAATACGCATGCGCAAAGAAATATTATTTATTTACTTACTTTAAAATGATTGTTGTTTTTATAGAGAACTGTGAGTTTTCCCGGAAAACTAGTGCATTATTTTGACAAAAAGAGACTCTATAATCGATTGTTTTGTGGACTCTTTTTTATATTTTGATAAGCTTTACCTGAGGTAAATATAATTAATTAAAGATGGTATTTTTTTCGTGAGTAAGGTACTAAATTTTAAAGATATTAATCGCCCTATATCGTACAGCAACTGGGCAAAAGCCTCCCCTAAATCCACCCACTCCGTGCGATCTTGTGCGATTTCCCACCAATCTTTCCTGGCCGACCTCGACGTCTTCCATTTGGGACCTAGGATATTATGATATGAGCCCACCTCTCACGGTTGATTCAGTCCATCTGGCTAGCCCATTACCATTCGAGTGTGGCAATCTTAACCCACGGCGGCAAATCATGCCTGATTTGCCGCCGTGGGTCATAAATAAATAAAAAAGTCATGTCACCTACCAAATACGGATAGTATTTTATAAATACATAATTTTAACACCTAGCCTAAAAAAAATTGCATTACATTTCCAGACATTTATGACCACTAAAGAACCTTATTAATTTAACGAAAAGGAAGTTTTTTTATTGAAACATTGGTTATGCTAAGTAAATTGTTAAAACGTGCATTGTGCACTAGTTATTACATAATTACTACATAGTACCTACTTGGTACTACACGATATAGTATGCTTTTCCGCCAAGTTCGAAAAAAACAAATATAAAAAAAAACTAATATAAAATAGCAGGCACTGTTATGGAATTAAGTAGCATACAGATTTCATCTCCTTTATCGGCGAAGCCATTATTTTGGTTATTACTTTCACACTAAAGTTTTGGTGAGATTACTAACAAAATTATTATTATTATTTATTTTGAGCCATTATTGTCCCACTGCTGGGCAAAGGCCTCCCTTTTCTCCTTCCACTCCTCGCGATCCAACGCTGCAACAGGCCATGATGGAAGATGTGCTTCGAGCTCGTCACGCCATCTCATCCTGGGCTTTCCACGTTGCCTCTTAGCGTTGGGTGCCCACCCAAAACTACTAACAATGTTTTTTTTATTTAGCCTGATTCGTCCCACTGCTGGGCAAAGGCCTCCCCCAAATCTTTCCACTCAGTGCGGTCCCGCACGATCTCCCACTCATCTCAAAACAAAATTATATGCAGACAAAATTCATAATGACACTACTTCAGTTATCGCTATAGTTTAGACTTTAGACTGTTGTACCATTACGCGGTGCTTCGTAATGGTAGAACAATGACGTAGCACCACCGTATCTAAGTCGGCCTAACTTACCTTACTTGATAACAGAATCAGTGTCTAAGCCGGATGTTCCAACGGGACCAAAATAAAATAACTAAACTGAACAAGGGACAACAACACGTTTGTACGTCCATAAATATTGGATAAACTGTTGTTGTACCTATGTATCATGTGCTGGAGTGCCGAATAAATGTCTTAATTATCTATCTTGTGTAACTACAACTTTGGGTTGTCTATTTGCAAAAAAAAGAACTACCTACAAACTAAAAATCCTAGGACTAAAGTTTAACCCCTCGTAGTCAAAAACCACCTCCTTTCGGCTTTGTACATTACGTGATACCTTTTTCCTCATCGATTGAAGTGTTTCTCGGCCTCCGATAACAAAGGTTACCATTTTTTCCTGTTCTATGCAGTTTCCGGCCAGTCCTCCTTGTAGTTCACGAAGGGCCGCTTCCATCACATCTTTCCAGCAGTATCGCGGGCATCCTACGGATCAGCGGCTGATTTGGCATTAGTAGTCGTTGTGTCGTACCATTGTAGCTGTTTCGGTAACCCTCCACCGGAAAATAATAGAAAAAAGTCACTTTTAACGGGATATTTACCACGATTTGATTTTTGTGTTTTCCTAGTTTTCGGCACATTTTTCTGCGCCATGATAACGGAATAACAAAAATCAAATCATGGTTAATATCCCGTTATAAATGACTTTTATGTTAATAACCATGATAGTTTCAATAGAAATCCACACAATTATCTATAAAAACGTAAAAAAAACATGTTGTATGGAGCCTCCTTAAATATTTGTTTTATTTTAATTTAATTTTTTATTTTTAAATCGAATAGACAGACGGACAGCGGAGTCTTAGTAATAAGAATTGCATAATTATGCAAATAGCAGCCCGATAATTTCAGCCGTTTTCCCGGAAATAAAGAAAATCAAGAAAGTGCAGGAAACGTTGAATGTAGCTCTTTCACAGTAGCTTCGTAGGACTTGCCAAAGCCTACGGCGTAGACCTATCCTGTAGACCTGCTACGAACGGGAATAGCTATAGTTGTGAATGCGAGCGATGTCTTATTTTCTTAATTCCTTTAATTTGGATTTTATCAAGAGAAGAGTAACTGAGCCTGGAGTTTTGTTTCTCGATAATATCGATGTCCGCTCGGTACGTGTCGTAATATAAGGCACTCTAAACAAAAATACTTTTAATTGCTCGTTTTAATTGTTTTATTGTACTTTTGTTTAATATTGTATCTCTCTCTATGTTAATTGTATGAGTGTGTTATTAGTAACAAATAAATGTTTTATCTATCTATCTAAATAGAACGTCGCGACGACGAATCGATACTATCGAGTAACCGAACTCAGGGCTCTCGATATAACTACTCGTAGATTCGACTCAACTCCTAGGAATAATGTAGTAAGTAAGTAGTTTAGATACATATCAATCAGTAAACTACTTGGCGGAAAATAGTATTTTCTAGACAGCAAACAAACTAACAAACTTTTATCTTTAAAAATCACATAGTCTACTTTTTAATGTTAAGATTCGGCGCTTAAAGCAATATTTTACGGCAGGTCGGTAGATAAGTATGCAAATGGCAATAAAACTCCTTTTGTGTGTCGAAGTTATGAGTCATTGACTTCCCCAAATATATTTTCAAGAAAGTTTGGCCCAGTTTCAATTTTTAAGATTATATAGGCCTAACTATGAGAAATTGTTTCTAGAATATAAGATATTTTTTGTAAACGAAAGCTGGCCAGCATCCCACCTGGCCGGAGGGCGTCCTACACTACGTTTGTTTCGCCGTGATCTACACAAGACCACAATACAAATACGCTTTATT
Source organism: Eupithecia abbreviata (assembly GCA_943735965.1). Lineage (NCBI taxonomy): Eukaryota > Metazoa > Arthropoda > Insecta > Lepidoptera > Geometridae > Eupithecia > Eupithecia abbreviata. The sequence goes on from OX030986.1 coordinate 5,111,016, forward strand.
GCACATCAAACACAAAAAAAACAGTAAAGAACAAACAAACAAAGATACAGATGCACAATGGGCGGCATTATCGCTAAGAGTGATTACTTCCAGGCAACCTTTGGATGGACACTAGTAGTAGTAGTAGTAGCTATAGTATAGGTATACACGTTTACCCCATAGCCCATGTTTAGATAAATCCTAGCAATTTACTACCTCTTTCTTTTTTCAGACATGCTGAAGCTAAATCCAAAGCGGTGGATCAGCGGTCTACTGCCAAGCATCACCTGGTCCTCGAAATATGACCTTGGAACGGCAGTAGGGGATCTCATAGCAGGAATAACAGTGGCACTTACTCTGATACCGCAATCGATTGCCTATGCTTCGCTGGCTGGATTTGAACCTCAGGTTAGAAACTCTTCTTCTTTAGAATTTTTCTATAATATTATATTACTAAGTGAGACTGTGTAGGCATTTGACAGTAAGAGGCCAAGCACAGGCATTATTGTCAAGAGTAAAATAAACGATAATGACATCGACTCGACATACATTACGTACATTATTAGAGCTTAATAAATTAAAATCACTACATAGTATAAAACGAAGTCGCTTCCCGCTGTCTATCTGTCCCTATTTATGCTTCGATCTTTAAAACTACGCAACGCTAGAGTGATTCAATAGGAAAGTTTATAAACCTTTTGACACAACTTAGATTTTCACGCGGGCGAAGCCGCGTGGCGCAGCTAGTTTCCAATAATTTACAAAGTGACGTAATTTTCTCTATTCTATCCTAGACAAGAATTCCCGTGCTTGCCTACAGGTTAGAAGGTCTAAGGCGTAGGCTAAATAATGATATATTAATTTATGTAAGAAATTCTTGCATAAAGTAGTGCAGAAGTGGGTATTGCATCGCTAGATAATTTTCAAATTAAAAATCGATAATAAGTTACTTGATAAAATAACATTGCTAATAAATATCCATTGGTCACTTAAAAAACAACAAAAGACGACATGAGACCACGCGACTATATTTTGCTTTTCCTCCTCTGATTTTTTAACATTAAAATCGGTGTAGAGATAGCGAACGTTCGAGCATAACTAATCAATTTCATGCTTCGATTCATTATTTTCAATGACCGTGTTATTGATATTGTGCTAACCTCGGTAAAATACAATTTGAAAGAATTAAACCAAAAATCTCTGTTTATGACATAAACAGAGATTTTTTGAGTATCAACCGTTTCTTTCAAATGATTTATTGGATCGAAGGTGCTCCTCTGTTTAAAATACATATAACAATCATTTTAAGTAAATGTGTATCTTTAATAATCACTGACAAAAGATCATAAAACAAAGACATAATTTAATTCATTGCTTCAATAAATTGCAATAATATGTTTATTGCAATTTATTGAAGCAATGAATTAAATTATGTCTTTGCTGTTCGTTGCAATTTATTGAAGCAATGAATTAAATTATGTCTTTGCTTTATGATCTTTTGTCAGTGATTATTAAATATGTATGCTTGTATAGTATTGTCACGTATATTTCTCCATTATCCAGATGCCATGACAGATACAGTGTTGCCAACTGGGCTACTCCAAGTGGCGTATTCATTTGGTCAATATCTTTCTAATTCTTTTACCGCTATATTATTTATCCACAGTGCTATTCGCAAGTTTCTATGAAATTAGTCTTGAATACTCCTTCGTACACAAACATTTACTTACATCATATTTAGGTAGCCTTCCCTAACTATATAGTGCTTTTGACGACCTCTGTGGTGCGGTGGGCAAAGATCCGCTTGCGATGCAGGAGGTTGTGGCTTCGATTCCCACCTCGAGACAATTGTATGTACGATCTGCAGATATTTGTTCCAGGTGTTCTGGTCTTTATCTATGTATTATAAAAATATCTATGTATGCAATCTATTCTATTAAGTACGAGTATATCAGTCATCTAGTATCCATATAACAAGGTCTGCTTAGCTTGGAGCTAGATTATGTTATGTGAATTGTCCAACATGATTGATTTATTAACCGTTTAGATAAAGGAGTACCCTCTCACTAGGTGACCTATTAACACCTCTGAACGTTAAGTAACAGCCATTATTACGAGACGCAGTAGTAGTTACGAGTCATACAATTACTATCGCGGAAAACATCGGAAAACATGTACATAATTTTTTTGCTCAATCGTTTGCTCACCATTAATGGAATCTTCCGGGGCCTTGATAATATAGCGACCTCTTTTCCCTTGTCAGTTGGACAATAGGTTAATTTTGGGCATCATTATCCTTAAGTGATGAAATATCCTGTTGACTTACCTTTATTAGGTCACTTTTTCTCGAGTTTCTTTGTAAAGGTCACTGTACTTAACATATTATTTTTTATTTTTCACATTCTATTTTTATTTGTATTCTTGTTGATTATATTTATATTAGTGGTTGTTTGTATAGCGGTAGTGAGTAGTCAGTCCGTAACGCCAACAAGTTGCTTTGCCGGAAGACCAGCGTTGGTTGCTAGCATGCTAGTCATCCAACTCATGCTGAGGCCATTTTGTTACTGGACTTACATGATTACCAACACGTTCAGTTTACCTTTAAGTTTACGTTTATTATGTTCTGTGTAAGTCTTTTAACAAATAAATTCATTTCATTTCATTTTCATTTAAAGGCTGTCGTGTTTATTTTATTAACGAACTCTTTTACCGACTGTCCTTAAATGGGGTGCCTACCCTACTGGCTTTTGTTATTTCTATGTGCTAGTACGTACTATGTATTCCAAATTGTTTTTTGTTCCAAGAAATAGGTAGATAGTGATTTGTAATTCTTTGTGAACAAGATTTTTTGCTCATGTCTCTTAGTAGGTAGGTACTTAATGTTTACAAATTTTTTTTGCGCTGCGGATAAATGAACAAGGAAAAACTTCTTACTTGGCAGGTTATGTACACAATCTCAGCGCATTATCGCATATATCTTTACCATCATTATCATTCTTCAAGTTTCTAGATTTTTTTACTTGACCAACCATTCTGAAATATTTGATAACTTATATTGGTTTCCATGGCAACCGGCGTAAACAAGAAGTCTTCATTAGTCGTCACATGTGTCATGCATCACTCACCACATCAAATTAAATTGTAAGAATTGCGTCAATCAACAGATTGACAGCCATCTGCAAGGAGTTGAAGATTCGAATTTTAAATCGATGTCGCCACTTGAAAAATTTGATCGCGCTATCGAAGTGTTCCTTCCAAATCCGATTTGAAATCGGTTTTTTAAAATACGCTTTATTATAGTTTTTGTTATTTGAATTTGTTGTCATAATTTACAAAAATACAGACTAAATAACAGACTAAATAAAAAAACATATTTAATCGGACGTTTCTTCTTCAGAATCAAAGATAGGTACGAAATGTAGTATGTTTTGATCTCTTTATTAAATCAGAAATAGGTGCCTATCTTACCAAAATGCTTTCCTTTGTTATCCATTTTGGAAATGGCTCTATGTTACCGTGAGATAAAATCTGACCAGCTATTTATCATTCTAACATTTGCGTAAACAATACACAACGCTGGCTTCTCTAATGAGAGCGAGCTTACATTTTGGAAGCTGTGGTCTACGTAAAATAGGGATTATGTCCAGAGTACACATTATTTTGAATGTAATATCATGCACTAGAGATTAGGATAGCGTGGGGCAAAATATTAGTTGCACTCTGAAACGTACCAAAGTACCTTGGTCACTATATACCTTACCTACAGCGGTAATAAAAAAACACTAACGAAGCATATCTTGATTATATTAACTAGATAGGTAGCCTTTTACGATAATGTGGCGCGGTGGGCGATGGTCCGCCTGCGACGCACGAGGTTGCGGGTTCGATTCCCGCCTCGGAACAATTGTGTGTACGATCTGCAGATATTTGTTCCGGGTGTTCTGGTCGTTTGTTTTCTATGTATAATAAAAAATATCTATCTATGTAATGTATTGTATTATGTATATCAGTTATCTAGTACCCATAACACAAGCTTTGCTTACCTTGGGGCTAGATAATGCTGTGTGGATTGTCCAGCATTATTTATTTATTTATTATCCCTGCTGAGTGATATAGGCTTTTAATAATCGTTGAAGACCTAGTTAGACATAATGTATATTCACTAGGGACTCATACCTGCAGCGAAAAGTTTCGCTTGGGTTTGCTTCTCGTCCAAGTCTACTCTGTAGGTCAAGCACTGAAATTGTTCTCTAGTAAATAGACAATAATGACATTGCATCGTCATACATTGCGTACATTATTGAAGTTGCAGAAATTAATTTAAAATTATTTACGCATTCGATGACGCGGTGACTTAAATTAACTCTTTTCTAACCTAGACAACAATCCCCGTGCTTGCTTGGTAAACAAAATCCGCGTAGGTCTGAATAGGCCTTTATACTGGTACTACGTTGTAAAATAACCTGTTTGTTTAAATTATCACATTCGGTTTCAATAATAATTATTATTACCTACTGTTACCATTCGATCATTATCGGATGGTAATCGTAGGAGGTTGTAAACATTCTACAACGATAATTCTTTAGTCAGCAATGTAACTGCCGTTTTTGTTTGAGTAGATTTTTTAAATGATAGGCAACTAGTTTCTGCCCGCGGTGTCGTTCGTGTTGATTCTATTTAAACTTTTAAAGGTTATTTATATTTCATGGGATATATAATATGAAGAAGGAAGAAACATCTAGCCTTCTATCCATATAAACAAAAACAAAAAAAAACTCATCATCATCATCAGCCTATAGTAGTCCACTGCTGGACATGGCCTCCCCTAACGAGCGCCATAGCGCCCTGTCTTAAGCCTGCCGCATTCAGCATCTGCCTGCAGTCCTTTGCAGGTCAACATCCAACCTGGCTGGAGGGCGTCCTACACTACGTTTGCCGAGTTGCAGTGTCCACTCAAGAACACGTTTAGCCCCAACGGTTGTCGGTTCTAATTTCCAGTATGGCCTCTACGCGTCCCTCACCGGAGGCTTCGTGTACGGACTGCTCGGCACCTGCCCCCAGATCAACATCGGGCCGACTGCCCTCCTCTCTCTACTCACCTTCACATATACCAATGGAACCAGCCCCGACTTTGCGGTTCTGCTGTGCCTTATCTCTGGCATCATTCAGTTGTTCGCCGGAGTTGCTCAATTAGGTAAGTTTGTAGAGCGTACTTAAATAATGCGATTGAGAATAAATAAATAATGCTGGGAAATCCATACACCATCATCTAGCCCAAAGCTAAGCAGAGCTTGTATTATTAGTAGTAGATGACTAATATATTGAAAAATTAATAATTAATATTTATAATGCATTAATGTATATTATAAGTACATACAAAACATCCAAAACACCCAGAACTAATATTTGCAGATCGCTCAAACATTTCTCCCAAGACGAGAATCGAACCCGAACAATGTCCTGCATCGCAGGCAGCCTCGCCCGCCGCGCTACAGAGGTCGTCTTAGATCTTTGAAGAGAATCCACAGGGCATCAACTAGCCCTAAAGACAGCAGAGTTTGTGTTTTGGGTACTAGATAACTGAAAATATAAATAATTACATAAATAATGCTGGACATTCCACACAGCATCATCTAGCACCAAGCTAAGCAAAGCTTGTGTTGTGGGTATTGGGTACTGATGACTGATGTAATTGATACAATACATACATAGTATGTAGGTAGATATTTTTTTATTTACATAGATAACGACCAGAACACCCGGAGGAATTTTTGCTCGCACAAACATTTTCTCCCATAATTCATAATTTTTTTATTTGTTTGTGAATCAGGGTAATTGATAGTCAGTACATAAGACTTATTTTAGATCGCTAGATCCCAATGCGGTAATCGAACCCAAAATATCCGGCGTCGCAAGCGGACCTTCGCCCACCGCGCCACAGAGGTCGTCAAACTTCTAATGAAGCATTATCAATCGATTCCAGGATTCCTGATAGAGTTCGTCTCGCTCCCCGTAGTATCAGGATTCACATCAGCAGCCGCCATCACCATAGCATCATCACAGATCAAAGGTCTGCTGGGACTCCGGTTCAGCGCTGAAACCTTCATGTCTACTTGGAAACAGCTGTTCCAGCATATAGGAGAAACAAGACTGCAAGACACGCTGCTAAGTCTGAGCTGCTGTGTTGTGTTGATGGGAATGAAGGTAAGAGTTTTTTGTTTTTTAGAGCTTATGTAGTAGCTATTATAGTTCATGTTAGAGGGCAATTGGGTCGCAATCGGGGCTATCTCTAAGAAATAATTAATTTCGTGGCGCAGTTGGTAAGCGCATTTCCGTACCTACTGAAGACCGTGGATTAAAATCTTTCTGAAATCAAAATTATTTCGGTTATTATTTAATTTCTTAAGATTAGTAACACAGCTTTATAGAGAGCATAGGAGCCAACTACTACATAAACATAATTGGACTACTACTATTAGCTAATTAGGCCTAGCTTGCGGGTGTAGTTAGCTGAAAAGGGATTCCTTTTCACATCGCGGGTAGATACTAGTATTATGTATATAGAGGTAAATTCTTAGGGTTGCGAAAGGTTGCTTAGTCAATAACATTGTGCACAATTTTATTCAAAGAAGGCATAACGTGACATGTCTTAAATAAAAAAACTAGTGGTTTGGGCTGTGGGTTGTCTATGAGTCAGGACAAAGACTATTTATATATATACATATTAGTATAGACAGTGGCGTAGCTAGGTGGAAAAGGGCCCCGGGAGAGAAGGAATCGGGCCCTCACCGCCCCTCTTTACAGTTTCCTCGTAGCAATGAACATCATACATTAGAATAGATGCAAAGTAAGAGCGAATGAAAAATTAACTAAAAGGTTGACGGGTGGAATCAATGGGTGGAATAGTCAAATTGATCTCACGACCGTCAAGGGCGTCAAGCACGTGAGCTTATCGCTGATACAATGTGCTACGGGCGTACTCAACCAAACTATCAAATAACAATAACAAAAAATAGAGAATTCTGTGATTGTTGATGTTCATTTAAAATCATTAAAAAAACCTTTGTGTCAGGCCTGAATCCTAGCTTCGGAAGCTGGCCCTATCTTTTCAAAGCTTAGATTAGAGAGAGGGCCCCTTGAGCTCCAGGGCCCTGGTGCCATGCACCGCCAGATATATAATAATGATCTAAAACAGTCCCTCATAAACATATTTCACAGCTTTATACAAGCATGTCGTCCTACGGCCAGGTAGGATGACGACCTGCGAAGGACTGCAGGCAGATGCTGGATGCAGTCATTAGCGGTGGCCTATGTTTATCCAGCAGTGGACTGCTATAGGCTGATGATGATACAAGCAGAAAGGAGAAAGGTTTATCAATCGCAAGCCAAAAAAATACAATTCATATTTTGCCTTGTGGTAAGGTAATCTACATATTTATAATTTAGCTCCACCTATCTACAAGCTTAACTCAGATACCGAAACAGGATACATCAAGTTGGATAGTTATATCGGTCCGGTACAAACGCTCACCAGAAACCTACATCCAAAATACCCGCAGAAACTTCTCGAACATTCCAACTCCGTACCTTCAACAATCACACTGTATTTACTTAGTACCAAACTGAGTTTGGAAGTTGCGGTCGCACAACAGTACGTGTCGCTTTGAGTTATCGGCGAAATTAACAAAGAGATCTGCTAAGTAGCTGCCAGGGAATAGTGAAGTTAGTGGGCAATGCTTGAGTGGCTATTGATTAGGACGGTTGATGGATATGTGGGAACTTAGGTACCTATTTTTTTTGTGAGCAGGTGATGGTTCACCTTTCTGATTTCTAATAACCGAAGGCTTTCGGTTATCACAAATCAGATGCTTATGCGGCTGATGATGATGATGGTGATTCTTTACTTACACTTAAGTTATTATTATTACTCCTACTTATCAATGAATTTTTTTCGAGATACCGAATAACTACGGCTTGTTTGCCGAAAGAAGGTTAATTATGTCTGAGAAAATTATCCTCATAAATATGATGTTTTTGTGATAATATCACATCTTTTATCATATATTATGTTTTATATTATACAAATACAAGATGATCCAATATGAAATTACCAGCTCCTTTATTATACCAGTAACCGTAACCAACGATAATCATGTGTCCTTCTTTTATTTACGTTTCCGGTACAAGTAATTAACGCACAATACTATGTTTAGGTATTTAGTATTTTCTACGTAGGTTTCCGTGAATTTTGTGGGTAGGGACATATACGAAATAGCACAGAGGTGTGAAGTCCACACTCGGGTAAATTGTTAGTGTAAATAGTCCTCGGCAATGATGGTAATGATCAACAAATTAGTGAGATTTTAGTTATTTGTTAACAGAATATACACGTTATAGGTAAGGTAAGATATCTGGCTATCTTTCTATTTATTCAGTCAGTGTCACCCACAACATGGAAAAACTACACAAAACGCAATATATAACTGATTGAGTTTTGTATACTTTTTCCACATACAGGATTATCCTATCAAAAATAAAGAAGCGCTACCAAATTTTTAACCACCTGGTCAGAGGGCGTCCTACATTACGTTTACCGAGTCGTGGTCTCCACCCAAGAACACGTTTACCCCAACGTTTGTCGGTTCTTCGCGAGATATAAAATAAAATGATCGGATCCCACGAAAACAGCTGGATATTAATAACAAAACAGAATAGGCACCATGTGTAAAATAACTTAAAATAGAGGCGGGTCGTTCTATAAATCAAAAAGGTATTGGCCCGGGCGTACGCACGACTGCCAATTTATAATTTAATAGATATAGGTCCATGGAAGCTGATAGTTTCGGCTTTATAGCCTATTCACAATAGCATCCAAATTGCCGTATTTTGTTGACAACTTAAAGTGGTATTATAGATAATGCTTGGTATATACAGGGCGTCCCAGGGCTATGCCGCATGGAGGGAAAGTACCTTAAATAATGTAGAAAGACAATTTTACTGAAAAAAGCCTTTATTTTGTTTTTAAAAACTAAGTTAACTGCATTCAAAGAATTTTGAATAATCACCTGTCTGAACCGAGAATCGAAACTGCCAAATTGTACGATAAGAAGACCTGTAATTTTACAATACAGATCAGAAGGCACCTTCATTATTTAATGTACTTGCCCTCCATGTGGCATAGCCGGGGGGCACCCTGTATACATATATCTGTATAATATTAAATTTGTACATAAGCTGCGTGAATTATCCAGCATTATTTATTTATCTAACTAAAGGTACTCTTATTTTTATTTTTCTAAGTAAAACCTTTGATGATGTTGATGATGATGCATCTGAGTGCAGTTTGAGAGCACATAAAGGCTGAATTGAATTTATCTTTACTAGCTCCGCCCCATGTCTTCGCCCGCGTGGAAATCTAAACTATACAATAAACCTTCCTCTTCTATTAAAAAAAAACAAAGTATCAAAATCCGATTAAAGATCTAGGCATACAATGGGACAGACAGACAGCTGGAAAAGGACTTTTTTATTTTTTATTTTTGTAGTGATGTACAAAGATAAATTCAACTCACAAAACGATTAAAAATAAACAGAAATGAGTAATAAAAATGCCCCACCTCATCAATGCCGTGTTGCTCAAAGCAATCAGCGGAGTTCAAACAAGCAAAACGGCGAAAATTCGATAAAAATAACCTCAAAATCAAAGAGGGCATTTTAATTGACTTTTCAACTTGGTCCCTATGAATCATTCATAGCCTCATCGAAGAATCTAAAAACATAAACACGTTTGGGAACTCCCGGTTTGCCGTTGAATTTTTGATGCGGAACGGTCTAGTTAGTTTCTCTTCCTACTTTGCCTTTTACCTATCGGTCGCTTTTGCAAGTCCGTTTGAGGTTTTTGTGGCCATAGATAGCTTGCTCTGGTAAATAAACCCAAATTAAATAATATCCTAACCCTCAGAGACCCATTGCATTAGAGTCGTAGAATGTAGAGGGTAAAACCTCTAGAACTATGCTAGTTAGAGTCGTAGAATGTAGAGGCTAAAAACGAGAAGGTACTACGTTACCTACTAATCAGCCATTTCCCAGTAGAAAATAATCAAATAATGGTACGAAGAACATATAATAAAGAAATAACCCAGTCAAGTAATACGGACTCATCCCATAATCACAAAGATTCCCTAGTTAACTCCTACAGGCCTTAATTCCCTTACTGTAAACTGAATTAGGGGTTAATTTATTTACCTACCCTTGGAAGACGCAACACGAATTGCGCTCCCAACTCAACCTTACAGCTAGCAGAAAATTAGTTTCTCATCCTAGAAATATGATTATGAATTAGTTTTAAAATAACACTTGTTTGTTTGCGGTTTTGCAAGCAAGTAGGAATGTGTGTCTATACAAAACAATGACATTTATTTACATACAACAATTATCTGTTCCGGGTATTTTTAAGTATAATAAAAATATATATCAATGTTATGTATTGTATTCAGTATATCAGCCACTTACGACAACAGGAAATGTAGATTGTCGAGTATAAAAAAATCTTTCGCCGTACATTATTTTGTTTTTAATATTGTATGATATTAATAGCAATCATTGTGTAGTATGTGTATGTACACTACCTATCTGTCCTTCATTGTGTATGTTACTGTATTATTTTATCTATAAAATATAATATAAGAATAAATTGAAATTGAATTGAAACATAAATAAATCTATAATATGTGTGACTGAATCATAATAGAAAAATATTTCATTGAACTCTCGTATCAGAATGAAATGAAAACTGATTGCGATTGGTCTTTGTGGAGCGATTTCGCAGACTGAATACGCAATATTACTATGGAATATGGTTATTATGTGTTTCAATGTTTTCAATACGATTTAAGGGTTCAGCAGCACTATTATATCGAGCTGTTTATTTTTATTTAATTACAAAGGTCCCAAACGGCTGAATAAAACTTAATTTTGGCAAAGAGATTTTAAACCACATAACATAGAGGTAAAGTCATTGGATCAATGCAGACTATTCTAATTCTGGGATTTTGAGTTAGAACTATGGCTTGAAGAGTTATTTATGGAGGGTAAAATAGGCTACCACTTTGTATGTTTTTTTTATCTGGATAGATTTGGACATAAAAACACACTTACATATATAAATAAAAATGTCCCAAAATGTTCTAAAGCCTTTTCGAGCGTTTTATAGGTTTCTGAGAAATTCACAGATGAAAACAGGGCCAATATGAAAGCAATGTATTTTATAATATACATTGCTTGCAGTATATAACGTATTAATATAATGGATTTAAATACATATAATGTATTTAATATTTTATGGTGTCGCCAAAAAATAAAATTATTAAACACATTTTTTTTCATACTTTCAGGCTGTAAAAGACATCCAAATAAAAGAAGTTCAGGACGAGAAGGGTCGAACGACCGCGCGCATCATACAAAAGCTCCTCTGGTTCGTTGGAGTATCCAGAAACGCTGTGGTGGTCGTTTTGGCGGCTGTACTCGCGTATCTAGTGCATGAGGAGAAAGTGGATCCTTTGATACTGACTGGTGAGCTTTCAATGTTTTAGGGACCGTAGGGAGTTCAGTTTTATAGAGATGCTTATATCACTTTGTAGTCTTAAGGATTAAGTTCGATGTACAGCTATCAACACTACTGCATGCACATATATGTAGATTGTGAAATAAATAAATAAAAAATGCTGGATAATCTACACAGCATCATCACACTAGCCCCAAACTAAGCAGAGCTTGTACTAGATGACCGATATAATAACACAATATCTTTACATACATTGTTTTTTTTTATTAGATATACATAGAAATACTCAGAACACAAATATGAAATTAAGACACCGTATATGACATTACAATGTACCTATAAAAAATTCAAAATTCAATATCATTTATTTGTTTAGGCTTACAAAATAAGCACTTAGACAAGTCATGAATGATTATCAAATAAAATTATTTTACCATTTACTTCAATTTTTTGTCCACTAGTGGAAGAAGTGAAAAAGAAACCATTAGTATGTTCATCTCTTATATGTCTAATACATGGTAATTTGCCTATGTAAGTCTAAATATAATATGATTCGATACATGTCAATATTTAAGTAAAGCTATGCACAACAACAAATTACATAGGTACAATCTATTGTCGTCGGTGCGAAACTGAGCGACATCTGGCCAAGCATTAACATCATTGAGATTTATGGAGTAGAAAGCCTTCTTGATGATCTCATCAAGAAGGCTTTCTACTCCATAAAATTTTGATTTTGTATATACATACATATCTTAACCTATCTAATAATAACAGCCCTATGTGAAACAAAGAAAAACGATCGACTCTTCTTTTCGCTATGCCTACAACTCGGTATAAGCTACTAAAAGTTTAGTGCACTAAATTTCATTCAATCATACACTAATACCTTACACAATATAATTGTAGATAAAACTATTGCTGAATAATTCAATTCTTAAAAACCTTCCCATTTTCTACAACACAAAAAATCTCAAAAGCTTTTAAGACGTTTTATTAGTTTCGATGTAAAAGTAAAGTAAAACACAAAAACAACTATACTCTTTCAACTTCTCTCAAACTTATAAACCAGTAATGCACCTAGACGCAGCTACAATCTTCCTCTGTTACATCAACTTCCTTAGTTAATAAAACTCCTACCTAATCCAAACTTATATCGAATTCAAGTCAAGTCCGCTGCTTGCACTTCGCGAGACTGATAAATGGCGAATCTTCACACCGAGTTCAGTTTGTTGAGATAGAAAACGAACTCGAGACACTGCAAAATTTTACCACATAAATTACTCACACTTACGTCAACAATTTTATGATACCCCAGTATATAGTCATTTAAAAGGTTTTAGATTTACGGCACTCCTGGGTAAATGGTTACCTCTTCGTATGGAAATTCCCTTCTCTACAACGGAGGAGTTAGAATTTGCACACATTTGCCTAACAGGATACTTCGGTGCAAACTTCCAACGCGAAAATCTTTTAAAATTTTGAATCCTTTAGAGGTTTCCAATAATGTAACGCTCTTTACCAAACTGAGAGAGATTTCACACCACTTTATGGTATAAGATGGTAAATCTACATGACGAGTATAATGAACAGATGTATTAGGAACACAAATACTAAAGATTCAGTCCATGCAACTGGAACTGAGCGTATGAAACTATGCCGAAATTAGAAAACACAAAAATCTAATCATGGGGAAGGATGCCTTCCTCTGACTGCTTTTTAGGATATTTACAATTTAGTTTTATCTATCAATACATTTATTGTGTAATGTGTATAATTCTTCTTCTTAAATAAGATTAAAATACTTGACTGACGTGACGATTATCCAAAATTAATCATTTTTCGTATCATAAATTTCTTAAATACATTTAATTCGAACTTGGACTGAATCTATAAAACTTTTGAAACTTTCATGGTTTTTAACACAAAAGTATTTTAATCTTATTTGAGAAGAAGAATTATACACAATACACAATAAATGTATTGATAGATAAAACTAAATTGTAAATATCCTAAAAAAGCAGTCAGAGGAAGGCATCCTTCCCCGCAGTGAAGAGTTACTTAGAAATTATCCCAGATCATTATTATTATGGAAATAGTAATATCTAGATCGTGGTACTGCATATTATGCGATGAGTACCAAAATGGGCTTAGTGTACGGTTAGCAACCGCCACTAACATAACCACTTACCTCTGACCCTAGCTTATTATTGTTAGTTAGGGAATTTCGTTTGTAATAAAAGTAATGTGCAAAGTAATTTCGGGTCCAGTGTTCCTAATACTAGACACGCTCGTGTAATGGGGGCCTTGTGAATCTCTAGGTACGTTATTCTTAATAGTGGGCAGTAGTCCTACGACTGGTTCTTAGGGGTTCGTTCCGAAAATGTGTTTGGTTTCTTTTTCTTTGCCACTAGCCGTCCTAAAATGTACTTTCCTAAAGTAGCGTTACATTTTATTAACAGTTCCTAATAGATTTCAGTACTTTCTTTTAGGGCCTAGTAGTAGTGCAGTTTTGTTTGTGAATTTATTTCATTCCCGTATCTCTAGACATAAATTCCCGTCTATTTTAGATATTCTGTTTCGTTTTCGAGACTCGTTCCTAGACTGTTTACGACTCGATAATGTGTATATTTAGTTAGGTATGTATTTGTAACTTTTATGTATTATTTGATTTTAAGTTTCTATAGTGTTATGTTCTTATTCACTCTAGCTTATATTTGATAAATCCCTTGACCCTTGCCTTTCTTAAATTCACAAAATTATTTCCATCCAAGAGATCCTTCTAAGCGATAAGGCCCATTATACATGTCGCATGTAATCATAGCTAATGCTTTTTCCTTCAATGAAGTAATACATGTTTGCTGTTCTAAATTGCGGTCCTTAGACAACTTCTACTACACTCACGAGCCAAGTTTATTCTACTAAGAAACTCAATTTGTTTGTAGCGGCTGTAACTTAAGTAGTATGTTAGTAAGCATCCGAACAGTAACTCAATACATTGGATTGACCCTAGGTAACTTGATGCCAGGGTTGCCAACCCCGCCTCTCAAAGTTCGGCCGACGCAATACTACTATAATATTTAAAACGCGAAAGTTTGTAAGTATGGATGGATGTTTGTTACTCTTTCACGTAAAAGCTACTGAATGGTTTTTATGAAACTTTACAATAATATAGCATCAGAATAACACATAGGCTACAATTCATAAAGATATATTTTATATTATCCAAAATAACTATCACGCGGGTGAAACTGCAGGGCGCAGCTAGTACATAATAAGGTACCTTTAACATTACCCACCTACTAAGTTATGAATAGAAATGTTAATCCGGCTGTCAAATTTACGGTATTATTTACTCATAGTATTTATCTGCTATTTCAAAGAATATCCTCTTTTGGGGAGGCTAAAGTAGAGGCTTATTATTGGACATTAATAGGCTAAAGTTATCCAGAACAGAGTCGACCTCTGTGGCGCAGTGGGCGAAGGTCTTTCCCCAACCTATTATATTCACCACGCGGGTGAAATCGCGGGGCGCAGCTAGTGTATTATATTATATATATCAGTCATCTAGTACCCATAACAGAAGCTCTGGGGCTATATGATGATGTATGAATTGTCCAGTATTATTATTATAAAGGGCCGCCTGCGTATTATATTTTGTACCTGTATATATATTTAACTATCTAGTAACAATAACAAGCGTTGCTTATCTCGGGGTTAGATGAAGATGTGTGAATTATCAAATATTATTTATTTCTAGTTTCTGGCCGCGTTATTGCACGCGTTGTTTTTGTGAAAACACATAGATTATTTCTATCACATGGGAATATTTACGGGATAAAAAGTAGCCTGTAGTTTATTGCAAGCCTGAAACTACCTGTATGCAAAATTTCAGCCGGATCAGTTCAGTACTTTTGCTGTGAAGAGGTAACAAAATACTTATCCAAACACCCATCCAAACATCCAACTCTCGCCTTATAATATTAGTGTGATGTGATTTAAATTTATAATTTTCAAAATTTTTATTGTAAAATGTTAAGTACCTTTAACTGGCTTTGTATCTAAGGACAAGTATTATTTTTATTTTCATTTACTATAAAAAGGAAGCTTCGAAATATTAGTACCTGTAAGATAACAAAAAAAAAAACAATTCTATTTGCACTGTACGCTACGATTTTACTTATTCATTTAGTCTGTCTTACTTAAGTGATATCGCGGACAAACGCTTGACCATCACCAATTAATATAAAGCAAAGATAATGTCGATCAAAGCACCCACCCTCTCCTGAGTATAGGACTTCTATTGCGCAACTCTTATGTCCCATTAATATCTCGTAGATTATTTATCGATAATAAACATTTCTTTGTGTTACTCTAGGTAAGATAACGCCAGGGCTGCCAACTCCCCAAACGCCGGCATTTCACAGTACAGTTGGCAACACAACGTACTCCGCCACTGAAATGCTGTCTCACCTCGGTTCTGGCATGCTGGTCGTGCCCATTGTTGGGATCATCTCCAACGTGGCCATAGCTAAGGCTTTTGGTAAGAAACTTTTTGTTTTGATTCTAATAAAGAGCTACGATAAAAAAGCATGGTAAATATCCCGTTTTAAATGACTTTAGTGTTAAAAGAGCTACGATAATATTTAATCCAGTTTTGTTGTGACGACTAACTTGAACGCTGATACAATAACGATTTGTATTTTTAAACTTACGCTACAGTGTACTACGTTAGTTGAGCCAGTCATCCCGTGACCACGACTGTGTGTAAACCTGTTGAAACGTCGGGAAATACATAAATAAATAATAAATAATGTAGATAAATAAACGTGATAAAATTAAATACCCGTTACAGTAGTAATCGTAATTAATAACAATGTTTTTATTCTTAAATTCTAATAAATAATCTCTAAAACAATAAAAGCAAACCGTCTGCTCTAACTAATATCTACATGTAAAAAGTTAAAAAGTAAAGTAAAAAATCATTTATTTCTTTAGGCTTACAAAATAAGCACTTAGACAAGTCATATTTTATACATTAAATTATTATCAAATAAAATTATTTTACTGTTCACTTCAATTTTTTGTCCACTAGTGGAAGAAGTGAAAAAGAAAAAGAATGCTTCTGATCATATTTTATATGATGAAATTTTAAAAGCTTTTGCTGGATGCATTAGGAGATGCCGATGTCCAGCAGTGGACTAATACAGGTTGATGATGAGGATGAGCTTTTAAAAAACTAGCAGCCCTATAAGTTGTTAACGCTAGGGTTGCCCACAGAGGCCACACCTAGTTTACTAGCTAGAGTAATAAAACTCACTCAGCAGATAATATTGCGTGGACTGTTTCGAGTCTGTAATGTTTACTCCGACACTACTCGTACCAACATCTAGTCTAGACATAGTTATAGGTTCTTTGGACGACCGATGTGGCGCGGTGGGCGAAGGTCTGCCTGCGACGCAGGAGGTTGCGGGTTCGATTCCCGCCTCGGAACAAATGTGTGTACGATCTGCAGATATTTGTTTCGGGTGTTCTGGTCGTTTTATATGTATAATAAAAATATCTATCTATGTAATGTATTGTATTATGTATATCAGTTATCTAGTACCCATAAATCAAGCTCTGCTTACCTTGGGGCTAGATAATGCTGTGTGAATTGTCCAGCATTATTTATTTATTTCATTTACATATATGTTGGATTAAATTGAAGATTTAGCAATCTCATTGCCACTCGCAGTGATGTGTTAACACTTTGACTGCGATTTTTTTTCGACGATTGCGATCTTTTTTTAAACTAAAATTCGTGAAATTCGTGCTGCCGCTCTACACAGCGGTTGTGTTGCGCCGCACATGGGTTTCGTTCGAAAAATATTACGGCTGTGCTGAGTCACAAAGATCTGTATTTTCTCAGCCGCTGCGCTAGTGTGGATTTACGCATATTAGTCACTTGTAAAAAACACATACCGTGTGATTTCAGCACTCAAAGTGTAAGCATAAAAAGTCCTTTACGTAGATATATGGATATTGCAATTCGCCTATTGTCTATGGAACATCATCTGTTGTTTGACGTTAGACCAATGAAACCAATTATACAAGATAACAGAACTGGGAGAATCAGATAAGTGGAGTTCTACAAAGGAGTTCTAGTTCAATAACCGTTCAAGCAAGTCGCATTCTCTTTGCGTATCAAAGAAAATACAATAACTTCATAAGAAAGTCATAGAAATCATGTGATTAAACGGTCTCGAGAGTAATACTTTATATTGTCTCGAGTAGCCAGAGGCCCTAGCTTTGTGTTTGTGTTCCAGATATTTCCTTTTTTCAACGGACATTACCCAATTATGCCCACACAATTATGACAAATAAACTACCTACACCGTTGTATACGTCGTGTCGTCAGTGCAAGAAATAGCCTTAGATTTTGGCATAACCCTAGCTAAAATAATTTTATGTTACGTTTTGGTATATTTTGTATAGTCAGCATAACGAACTTTCGTAACTTCGCATGAACTTTTAATGGCAGAATAGTTAGCAGAGTAAAAGTTCCATTATGCCAATGAAAATGAGTTACAAAGTTTATAAAAATGCTTTGAACGATGCACTTAAATTTTGTAGCCACACTTTTGTACACAGTATTTGTGAAAAAAGTTTGGCACTCTGACTAAAACCGAATCTACGCTGCTTAAAGTAGGCGCGGCGCAGTAGTTGAGTAGCTATTGAAAAAGCTTTCAAACTTTGAGGATGCACTCTCTATCAAGGCACTTTTGATTGGCCTTTCTTAGATTTGCAGCAAACACGTGATTCCGGTACCGAACAGTATTGCGATTCAAAGTTGAACAATTGCTAACAATTTACCGGCAAATTCCTCTTTGGGATTCAGGTAACACAAACACAGTGTTGCCTACACTCCTTGTAAATAACGACGCGATCGAACAGGCAGTTTGTCGACTCAATGAATTATTTCAGCAAAAATTCCGTAACGACCTCGTTGCAAAAACTTATAATAACGGAGTTCGGAACTCACAACAAAAACATGAATATTCTGAGCAAAACTTTGATTTATGAAAAGAAACGCAGGTACAACAAACAAACAAAAAGACGATTGATGATTTTCTATGTTCGGCATAATTCATAACAGAAGTGTAACAAAAACATGACAACGCCGCGACTTTGAATATTCATGGGTTGAATTTACGAAGGTAACTTCAAGCAAGCTTCCCTAAACATCAGATCTAAACTACAACTTAGATTTAGCGTTCCTTGGCCTTATATCGTCTATAGGAATAGAATAGAATAATTTATTTATTTATAGAAGTATACATATATTTAAGCCAATATTGCATTATTAAACCAAATATTGGTTTTTATTGGTGCTCGCACTCGTTTTGAACTTATAGTTAAATTAGAAATTGCGTTTGGATAAAGATCATTATTATTGTCAACAAACAGTTGTTCTGAGGCGGGAATGTAACCCACAACCTCCGCAGGTCGGTCGTAGGCGGACCTAAAAAGGACAATAACTTTTAGAGGTGTAAAATTATTTAAGGTCAGGTTTAGCTTTGGTGACATCTGGATTGACACTATTTGAAGGTTAGCAGAAAACCACCAAATGAAATAAGCAAAAATCCAATAATCTGCAGTGCAAAATTATTATTCGATCTATCACGTTGCTGACTTAAAGATAAGCTGGATATCGAGGGCGGCTGCGTGATTGTGCTCTCAATCAGTTTGCTCTTCAACTCAGACAAGCGTTATTGCTTTTTCCTTATAAAACCTTTATAGATAGCCGAGGGAAATTATATTTGTTCTTTCTTCTTGAAAATAACAAGGTCAAATTTAATAAACTTATATTTTAAGTTAATGTTATTTTCTAGAAGAATCAAATTTGGCATATAATTGCTATCCCAGCTCTTAGCCTAATTCAAAATGAAATTGAATTATTGTAGTTTTTGCTTTGCTTATAGATATATAGGTAAATATTATTTTACTTGTGTCTTTAATCTGACCTAGATTACACATTTCTTAACTTAAATAAGTTTACCCTAAGCCTTCGTCTGTATTCCATTTTCGTAGATTCGGATACCTACTGAACTTATAAGACTTGCCCGATAGTATTGCAAACCGAATACATTTGAGCTCAATAACTCGTGCGGGATGTCTTGAACTTTGGTTCGACGCCAGTGCTCAATAGCCATTCCCTTACGCAATGACCAGTCTATGCCCATTGACTTCGCCATTACAATAATCCTCAAAGATATACGTGCAATAGGATTTCGGAACAGAATCATTTAGGTATATCCATCCAGAAACATATTACATTACAATAAAGACTTGCTTATAAGCAAAGTACTGTGAAGCTAAAATAGGTCAAGGTATGAAATGTTGCTCCGTAAAATCTCTGCCGAGAAAGTGTTGAAAGGTACTTTAAAAACTTGGATACTTTCGACATCAATTCAACATGAGCTTAGAGGTGACAGCGATAAAGTTTTCTCTTGAAAAAGTACGCTTTCAAACGAATCACAAAGCTTTTCCGGTTTGACTTCCAAAGGTTTAGACTTTAGAGGACTGTGTTGAGTTGTTGAGGACTAAGACTTTATTTCAAATTTACTGAACTCTCCTCCGAAAAACCAACAGCAAAGATGAAATACAGCCGAAACGCATTGTGACTTTAAAGCAACATTTTACAGTTGGCCGTTAAAATGGAGCCCCCAATCGTAAGATAAACTAAAACGATCTGTTACGATACTTTTGCGCAATGGCTGCGAGGGCAGTTACAAGCTCAGTATTTTAACAATGTTGATATCAGTTCTGGTGTTACATATTTTTGAAAATATTCTTTTCAGAAATATGTAACACCAGAATTTTCAGACCAGATATTTTTTACAACATTTTTGTTTTTTAAAACACAGGAAAAACTACTTTCGTAGAGACTGAATGTAGAATATCAGCCAGCAGCTGATATTTAAACAAGGAACAGAATGTTGTGATTTTGTATCGTAATATTTTATTCAGTGCAAACGTCATGAAGGCCAAACTATTATACCAAACGTACACTACGTTTGGTATAATAGTTCCAGAGGAACAATGAACACGAGGAAAACAGCACAAAATTGCTGTTTCCATTTTTGCAAACATGCAATTTACATTTACCGTGTATTTCTAGCCAGAGGGAAAACCTTGGATGCAACTCAAGAGATCATCGCATTGGGCGCTTGCAACGTAGTCAGCGCTTTCTTCCGCTCGTTCCCAGTGAACGGCTCGTTCACCAGAAGCGCTGTAAGCGATGCATCAGGCGTAAGGACGCCGGCCGCAGGATTTTATACGGGTAAGAGCTTTTCTTCCATTTATTTACGTAAAGAAACTTGTACCTACATTATCATACTAATAATGTTGGTAGGTACAATGCAAAAATAAACACACTTATGTATTTATATTATAATGCGAAACATCGAATGTTGAACGAATGAAAGAAAGAAGAAAGAAAGAAAATTAATTTATTTGAACCCAGAAGCACAAATAGTAGATAAATTATATAAATACTTACAAAAAAGTAATACTACTGAATGGATCGGGCTGAAATTTAGATAGATGTAGCTCTGAGCCTGGAATCAAACAAAGGCTACTTTTTATCCCGGGAATCAGTTCCCATGGGATGGGAATAACCTTAAAACGTTTCCATGGAAACAACGCGTGCGAAGCCGTGGGCAGACACTAGTATCAACATATACTAAGGCGGTAACTGACTAATTTTTTATAAATGTAGATTCTAATTAAGTTCTTATCTATGTACATTATATACTCGTGTAATGCAGCGAAATTTTCCACTATCACACCACAGGCAGCTTATATCCTTTGGGTGTTGTAATCGATCATTTGAGTAACAAACTTTGATAATATACAAAGTTCTTTTATTTGTTTTATTTTTGATTAAACTGTATAAATAACTAGTTTGTTTCGCTTTTATTCCCAGGAGCGTCTTCATCCCCGAATGATTAGTTTTTTTCTTATTAATGTTAAGTACCTACTACTTTGTTCTCGATCTGACAGTAAAGTGAACAAATAAGGACCAAGTGAACTCAAGTTTAAGATGTACCTAAGTGAAATGCCAAGTTTAGCCCAATAATTAGTTTGACAGTTTATTGCGACTCGCGAAGAATTTACTTTGTAACCAATTTGTTGTTTGTTTTGACAAACTCTGAAAGAAATATATGAGTTTTGCTGCACGAAACGTTATTACTTGAGGAAGATTTTATTTTGTTTGAAGGAAGTTCATCAGTTACGACTTTAGCTTTTTAGTTACGAAAAAGCCAAGATACTAAATTATTATTTTCTTCTGATTAAATTCAGGGTTATAGTATATTTTTAATGACGAACTTCGAAAAAAGTTTGTTAGGCTCTACATATGTATTAGTTTAGGTGTGTTCGTCAATTTCTCTGTCATTTATGGTCCGATTTGGATGATTCTTTTGCATTTGCATAGAGAGTGTTCTCTAAATACTCCTAAAAAATTATGTCCGAGAGATTAGTAGCTATCCCACAAAATATAAAAAACTTTTGTGGCTGACTCAAGCGATTCGAAGTCAATTTTAAGCTTTTTCTAAATAGTCAAATTTGACTTATTGCTTTAGATAAAAAAAATATAGACGAAAAATTCCGTTTTGTACACCGTTTTATAATAATAATATTCGTTTATTTGAAGATATCACGACGCTTAAAGCTGTCGCACGTCATTTTCTGTTTCCCTCCATATGTAGGGAAATCCAGTGCATATATATGGGGTTGTTGTAGACCTGGTCAGAGACAGCCTTCAAATGCTATTTTTGGAGCGGACCAACCTTTTTGGAAATAAACAGTTAACATTGTAAGTCAATGACAAAACCAAGACCGGATAATCCCACCCGACAAGCGTGAGTTCGTGCCAAGCATAGTATGTCGCGTCCATGTCACCCTCCAAAGTTCGGGTGTTTCGAATTTGCATTATTCAACATCTTTCCAATGAATATTTACTCGACCCAATTGAATACCAAAGGCTTCGAATCCAACATTAACATTGAGGACTAGCCAATCGTACAAAATCAATCGTCCTTGTGATGTTGAAATTATTTTGTAAAAACATACTTATTACTGTTGCTTTTTTGCCAGGATTAAGTTGATACAGAAGTATTTACTAAATAAACGAGAATTTTATTCTGAAACTGTATACTTTTAAGGGTCAGAATGAAATCCAGAAAAGCGTTTACTCAATGATATTATTATATCTTAAAAGCTATAGGTTAATCATGACTTTGAGTAAAAGAAACCTACTTAAGAGTATACTCGTATGTAAATAGGTTACTTTTTGTTTGTTTGTTGACACACACATACATATGTTGTGGCATTACCATGCACCTACATTTGTTTGCTATTTCACGAAAAAGAAGTTGGTATTACCCAGTAAGTCGCAACAAGTTTTTTCGATCGTTAGCCATAATCGAATCTCTTACGAAACTTTAAATTTGGGTACATTATTCTAAAAACCACTTTGTCACTATAAAATAAATCGTTTCACGAACCAATGCCAAAACTCTGGCAAACTGAACCTTAGACGAATCACAGCTCATATTTTAATGGATAATCTTTCAAGTTGCGAACTATCGCTTTAATCTTCGTATTAGTTGTTGAACTTTAAATTTGAAGTCAAATAAACCATGTTCATATATCTAGCTCGCTCACCACGTGCGGTTACTTCGCTAGACGCTGTACAGTCAACTACAGGACATTTTTATAAATATAATAACCGACTACGATTTTCTAACAAATCTCATAGTATACTGTATACCTCATCATACATGACTTAGTACTTTCTTTATAAACAAAGAGACTTAATATCAAATAATATGAACAAGCGTACATGACATTAGAATGACGGTAGGTACTTATTTTCGTCAAATATATTAGGTACCGTTGCCGACTTCAAGTTCGCTCAAGTCAAAATCAATTAAATAATAATAAATAATGCTGGACAATTCACACAGCATTATCTAGCCCCATGGTAAGCAGAGCTTGTGTTATGGATAACTGATATACATAATACAATACATTACATAGATAGATATTTTTTATTATACATAGAAAACGACCAGAACACCCGGAACAAATATCTGCAGATCGTACACACAATTGTTCCGAGGTCCCGCCTCGGAACAATTGTCGGAATCGAACCCGCAACCTCCTGCGTCGCAGGCGGACCTTCGCCCACCGCGCCACAAAGGTCGTCAATAATTCATCCATTCTTGATGAATTTGATACGTTGAACTTATAACCAACGCAACGGTTGGTTATAAAATTCAGTTCGTACCAATTTATCTTTATCTCTATTCTCTCTTTTAATTTATAAATCATATAAACATCTCGTCATTCAAGTGCTGTTCGCCATTTTGTTACAATGTTGTCTTAGTCCTGTTAAAATGATGAAATTCTAATTGTAAATTCTAAAATCATCTTTTTATAATTGCAATCTTATTCTCTTTGGAAAAATCTTTCTGCTATGGACTGTACTAACAAGTTCATAAATCTAAACTTCGCATCGCAGTTCACGTCAAGTTCCAGAGACGCTATTACAATTTCAAATGTTGGTATAGCATCTCCTTTAAAGTGCGTGCTGGGTGGATTTGCGGCTCCATTGTTTTCGGGAGATTGTTTGTTTGTTGTTATTATGTAGATACGTCTGAGATAGGTATATTTTCTTTACGATTTTCTTCATTAAATATTTGTGCCTGTTATTTTTAATTTTAAACCTTTTCTCTATATTTTGAACGAATATGTAATTATAATTAGAAAACTGAACGAGTATAATCCGACATTATTTTCTTTACTGTGAAAGGTTAGGCTAGGCTTCTGTAATTAGAGGTAGACGGGGAGACCTAAAAAGCGGCAATAATTCGGGTTTTCTTTCGATTAAGCTTATAACTGTGGTGTTCTAACAAGAACCACCACACATTTTTTTTTCAACATCGCGATGTACAAACCCACCTATGCATTTGGATAGAGGACATTTACACAAATAAAATATTCCTATAAAATCATTTTCATTACAGTGTGATTGCTGAGATTCACACTGTAGTCATATATGAAAAAAAAAATAGATAGTTATTTTCATCTGTCTATCTCGGAAACCTGACGCTTTAGGATATTATATTATGGAACATTTTTTATTTGTCCTCTATCCAAATATATAAACTTCATTGAGCACCGCGATACTCTCACTTTGAGTGCTGAAAACGCACGGTATGAGTTTTCTACAAGTGACTTATATGCGTAAATCCACACTAGCGCAGCGGCTGAGAAAATACAGATCTTTGTGACTCAGCAGAGCTGTAATATTTTTCGAACGAAACGCATGTGCGGCGCAACACAACCGCTGGGTAGAGCGGCAGCACGAATTTTTTAGGTAAAAAAAAAGACCGCAGTCGTCGAAAAAAAACCGCAGTCAAAGTGTTAAAAAAATTATCCTTCATACAAAAAACTTCAAACCTCTTTATAATTATTCACTATTTATAATAAAACAATACCATGCCTAGGCTCGCCTTGACAGACTCTGACATGTAGACAGGTCACAACACTTCTCAAACCTATCAGTTTGCCATATTCCTATACTTTAGAAAAGCTCATTTTATTTGCCATAGCAAAACGAAATGGAACTCTTTCAAATCCCCTTTTTATCTGCCCACAGGAATCATAGTGATTTTAACACTAGCATTGCTAACGCCGTACTTCTACTATATACCTCGAGCTGCGCTGTCAGCGGTAATCGTTTGCGCCGTGCTTCACATGGTGGACCTCGCTATACTGAAGAAGCTGTGGTCAACTAACAGTAAGTGACGTTCTTTCTACTTTCTTTCAGCGCAAACACGGCTAAGCTTCAGAAATGCCACCTGCAAGGGTGCGGCATTTCTCTTCCGACTCTCGATAATTGTACTGGTTTGTGTGGAGGGCGTTGTCATTTTGTGATTTTTCTAGAAATATATTGGTATTTATGGACATCATCATCCTCATCAGCCTATCTAATTATTACTATTAATATAGTGAACCTGTATATACTCCCTAATGAGCGTCATAGTGTCGTAGCTTCACGGACGTTAAGCCAGTTAAATATTTTAAATTACCTACTATCAATATGTGGGAATCTTGTGTCAATTCGGACCTTTTTTGGCCAAAACTGAAACTGTGGCCGAACCTGGCTGACACAGAAACCGACACTTTGGTCTATTATTATTTATGTGGCTCTACTGGTTCTCAAGTCGTTGCTTTGCTCTACCATATTTCTGTGGTTCTGTCATCACCCCGCTTTGTACATTAGAATTTCATTAGATTTAAACAGACTTTGATAACAGGCTACCACTGTAGCTATTTATTGTTTCTCCGTAGGTTTATTTGATTTATTTTTAAGTATCTATTGTGTTGTATCTATGTATGATTAAGTACTCATACATAGGATAATTTATTATTATTTATGGGATTGTACTAACCTAACTTGTTTATGACCAAATAAATTTATCTTTATAACATTAAATTAACAGGAAGATACAGAAAATATGAAGAAGATTACCAACTTTACTTATGCCATGATCATATTTGCAAGTGTAATGTCAATTGTCGGCCTAAATGTGGCCTCTACTACTACTACTACTAAAAAAACAGCAACAGTAACTTTATCTCCAAAGCTGTCTGAAATGTCCAGAAATATTTATTATTTATATTCACGACCCCAGGAGCTCAGCCACGTCAAGAAGAGTTTTAGCTTATTAATATTTACGCTGTAGCATACACAATTTGTATAGAATCTCTCCTCTCGGAGGTTTTAAAAAGATCCGACACTGGTTTATTATTTCCATTACCTTAAACCCGTAATTTCTTGAAATTGCCTGTAGCTATAGAGCAAGAAATGTAAATTATTATTACTTACCCTCAATTTGCCAAAGTATATAAGATTTTACGGCAGCATTTTACGCTTTTATTCAGATAAAATATGTGTCAAGCAACGAGGAGAACCTTTCCTGTAACACAACACCTTAAGACGTTCCATCTGACCCAGATCTAGGCTAAGAAAACACACACAAGCACAACGAGGAAAAATTGATACAGAAATTATGAAAATGCCAATGTTAACCTGCTATCTTATTCAATTAGAACTTGGAATTATTCGAGAACTAGCGCTTAATTTCACTAAATATTATAATGAGCTATTCAACCATGTCATTTAGGGAAAGCGTGGAAGGATATTTGTACCTAGGGGTGATCCAAGAATTTGTGACGTCACCTTAATTTTCCAAGTTTTTGACTAATTTTTATTAGTTTTTATGACTTTAGCTTTGTATTTACTTGTGGCGATATTGAGTTGGCAAATTAAAATTTGTTATAATAAGTCAATTACCTTGTAACGGACCCAGGCCTATGTAGGCTTGATGAGTACCAGATTTTATGCAATAATAGAGTTCCTTTATTATAGTTCAGAACATTTTAAAGCAATATATCAATTTATCTCTGTAACTTAGATCTCTGGTAGAATTTACTTTAGCTGTGAGTAAATTGTATCTTTATAGTTAATTGTTAAACGAATAGGGTTTTAGATAACCTTGACTTTAGTTGATTAGCCTAAGCCTCATGAAATCTCGATGTCTGTATATTAATAAAACACTCTCTTGAATTTTTATACCAAAAGGAAATGATTTATCATTGACAATTCAATAAAAATTTAATGATAAATCAGTTATATAAGTTTAAACTGCTGTTAAAGCACTTTGCCATATTTTTTTACGAGTAAACGATCTCGGGGTCATGGTACCAATAATGTTTAAAGAAAAACCAAGCTATTCTGGGTTAGATGATGCTGTGCGACATATCCAGCATTATTTTCTCACAATTACAGGTTCATACGTCTATACTTTTCTTACACAGGTCTTTATCGTGTCTCCGGAGACAAGTCTTATTAAATTATTCGTATAGGCCTTCAGAACCCTCTAAAACTAGGAGTTATTGTTATGGGTATAGAAGTCGAATCTTCACTTTATTGGGGTCTGCCTCGATCTTGGGTGGAAGTTAGTAGGCACGTGAATTTTGTGGTTTCGTTACCGGTGTAAACGAGTTGTAATTTCTTATCCAAATTGTTGCTACGTTGTTAAGATTTTAGTAGTAGTAGTAGCCTATTATGCAGCCGAAGACAGGGCGCTATGGCGCTCATTGGGGGAGGCCTATGTCCAGCAGTGGACTAATATAGGCCGATGATGATGATGATTCTTATCCATGAGTAGGAAGACAGTTACATATTAAAAAGTGGATACTCTTAACCTAGTGATTTGCCTTCTCCGTGGCCATAACTTGAAACCTGATAAAATTTGGAAGTTCTATTTACTTTTCCGTCACTATTGGTACAAAAAACAGCAGCTTCCGTAGAATTGCGTTAGATAAATAGAAACGATTAATATCTTGATTGCTCCATCAAAACCTAAGGCGTCTTGAAAAATGGCCAATGCTAATATGTCTATAACAATATTTTATTGGAAAACTGTTTTGCCAACAATTACTGATTTGTTTTATTACTATACATCATGCAAGAAAGAATATATAAATAAATACATTGAATTGAATAAATATGAGTTATTATCTATAATAGGATATATAGAGAGGCAAGGGAAGGTTCTAGGGCTAAATAAACATTTATTTAGCCCTAGAACCTTCCCTTGCCTCCTTCCAAACATTCCAGTCTAGAGCGTAACTAAGTGGACCATTCTGAGCAACGAGCGTCTAATTCAATCCGCCATCTGCGTCTGGCTCATTAATTAATATTAAATAATAGTTATTAATTAAATACGTAACATAATATTAACATGGAAAATGGAAGCCTAAATCTATATATATAAAAGAAAGTCGTGTTTGTTACAACATAACTCGAGAACGGCTGGACCTATTTAGCTGAAAATTGGTGGAGAGGTAGCTTAGAACCAGGAGTCTAACATAGGATACTTTTTATCATTTAAACAATTTGACACATAGATTTCCACGGGGGCGAAGCCGCGGGGAGCAGCTAGTAGTATATAAAAGCATAGGGCATAGGCATAGCATATAGGGGACACAAAAATACCGAGAGGAGACAACCAGCCCGTAGAGGCTTTGTGACATCAACTTTTTTAAACCAATCTTTGTTAATAAGACTAAAGTCATTAAAAGTTGAATAATGGCGCTTGCAACTGTGCTAAAATATTGGAAAATAATATTATAATAATGCTGGACAGTTCTCACAGCATCATCTAGCCCTAAGCAGAGCTTTTGCTATGGGTACGAGATAATTGATATGTGTACTTACGTTATTTAATATTTTTATAGTTATTTTTATCATATATAGAACATACTCGGTGCAAAAATTTGCATTACTGCAGATTGTTTATTATATTTATCCCGATACGGAATTAGAGCCCGCGACCCGGCATCGCCGCGGAACTTCGCCTGCTGCGCCCCTGTCGATTGATAGTCGAGACCATACGCATCATGCACGCGTAATATCATCATCATCATCAGCCTATGTTAGTCCTCTGCTGGACATACGTAGGCCCACTGCCACTTCAGTTTGCTTATTCTTAAAGCTATGTCGATAACTTTGCACGCGTAACAATGACCCGAATTAATGGCGTACTAAAGAGGAGGCCTAATAACCAACAGTGGATGCAAACAGGCTGAAATGATGACGATGAAAATATACCTAATAGATATGTTTTCTAGGGCTGGAGTTAATCCCACTTGTGGGAACGTTCCTATGCTGCCTGGCTGCTGGTATCGAGGTGGGCCTTATCTGTGGAGTCGTCATAGATATGGTGCTACTGATGTACTTCCACTCGCGGCCTCCTCTGGAGGTTGAATATATTGATGTAAGTTTAATCTTAATTATTATTGCTATAGTGAGATATATTTTTTTAAATAAAACAGAATTCGAATTCATAATTCCACTGTTTTTTAAGTTTTGTGGGTCAGATGATAATCCCTCGGGAATAAATCGGGATAATTATCCACACAATAGAGAAATAATTTTCATAATCGGTCAATAGTTGAAAGGGAAAACGACGAAAATGTATAAAAAAATCCTACTAATATTATAAACGCGAAAGTTTTTAAGTATGGATGGATGTTTGTTACTCTTTCGCGTAAAAACTACTGAATGGATTTTAATGAAACTTTACAATTATATAGCTTATACATCAGAATAACATATAGGCTACAATTTATAAAGATTATATTGTATATACTAACTTACTTTTGCTGCCTAAATTTTATATATCAACGTAAAAATAACCGCTATTTGTTGTCATAGTTTATATTTTATTGTTATAGTCTTGTCTTTTATTTTTTGTTATATATCTGTCTTGTGTTATCTTCCGTGACGTCACCAAACGGCTCTATCGGAAGACCAGCGTTGGTTGTAACATGCTTTCAATAACACATTCTGAGATAGAGTCCGTTTTGTGACTCAATTACAAAAATCTGTTTTGTCCTTTATTTTTATAATCATTTTTGTTTTATATTTTTGTGTATTGAGTTACAAATAAACTTATTCTATTCTATTCTATATTATCCAAAATATCCATGACAACGCGGGTGAAACCGCGGGGCGCAGCTAGTATAACATAAAACATTGAACCTCTTCTGTTTATTTCCTAGAATGGCATTCTACCACCTCATTACTCCATCCACCCAGTAGGTGGCCTCCACTTCGCGGGCGCAGAAAGAGTCCGCAGCAAACTGAGCTCCTTACGCCACTCTAAGCCGAAGCTCCCAGATGCAATACCAGGCATTCCGGAACTCGAAGTAAATGGATTGAGAATCACCGCCTTGAACGGTCTACAAGCAATCGAAAATGGAAGAAATGGTACTGATTGTGATGTCCAGAGGAAAATCAGTTTGTTGGTGGTGTACTGTGATTCGCTGTATAGACTGGACTACACTTTCTTACAGGTAAGAGACTTTGCTGTCACAGCTAGTCATCTATTAATACAATCCATATTTACTTTCTTTTTAGAGTTCCGTGCCTCAAAAGAAAAAAAGGAACCCTTATAGGATCACTTTGTTGTCCGCCTGTCCGTCTGTAAACCCTCTTTTCTAGAAACGCGTGGATATATTGAGTTGAAATTAATGTCTTTACTTACGTAAACTCGTCCGTAAACTCTTAGAGCCTTGATATCAATATTTTTTCTATATCAACAGCAATCAAATGTTACAGCCGTTTATGCCCAATTTTCTTTAAGCTTCCAAGGGGATCTTATCGCACAAGTCTTGCTTCTCTTGCTTGTTGACGTCTCGTACCGTTGACCTAAACTCATGATAATTATGTGACTCGGAACAAAGTTTCATAATTATACGGAACCCTCGGCTGACTCGCACTTCACGTTTTACTAAAAATATTTATCGGCTACGGTATAGCGTTAGGCCACCATGACACCTGAGAAATCAAAGATATGGCCTAAAATAGTTTTCCCAGTAGGAACTTATTCATATTTTTTTGTTTACGCAGAACACTCAAGCATTTACAAATACTATTTGAACGGGCAGGTATTTATCGCATTTATTTACCTTTTTTCCCGACGTTTCAATAGGTTTACTGTGTTTGTTATCGGACAGTGGTCACGGGACAAACAAATGTAGGGAAAAAAGGACTCGATAAATACCTGTTAAAATAGTTCTTATAATTATGGCAACTTATTCACTATTCTTCCACAACAACGCAACATTATGCTGAGACAGTACCTATTGGTTCGCTTTGTAGAGTCGCTTGTTGCTTTTATATAATACATACGTAGTTAATTTTATTTATTTCTTTATGTTCTTGTTTACCTTATAGATTATTATTAGTTAGTAACAAGCTGTACCTACTTGTGAATTTTCTTTCTTTCTTTCTTCCTCTTACCTTTTGTCCCTCCACATTCATATTCCTAAATTACACCTACCTAATCTGCAAGTGGCTTGAAAAAATAAATAACTAGTAGGGCACCTAAACAAAGATCAAAGTTCCCGATATAACCTAAAACATGTTTCTAGTTATTTTGTCTCTTGCAATCTTTCATAATTGGGGTCAAAATCCCAAAAGGGTTTTTGTCTGACCTTATAATAATTTCCAACAACTTTGATCTGAATTCAAACCTTCTCAGAAGGTTCGTCCCGTATGAAAATGTTTAAAAACATATTTCTATGCATATAATTCACCACACGACACAGGCTCGGCCTTGTGTGATACCCATCTGCAAATTCGTAGTCGCTGTAAACGCTATAAGGATTCCAGAACAGCCCAGGTTTTGTACGTTTTTACCAAGGGCATCTGTGGAAAGAGATCTTCGAAATTTTAACTGATCTCTGTTCAGAAGGCAGAATAACAAACGAATTCTCTGAAATACGTTACCAAAATTATACTATTTTCTCACATAAAGTGTGAAAAGTAGACTATTCTGATCCCTCGCTTCGCTCGTGAGTTATTTACTAGAATCCTGTAGGTGCGTTCGGTATTCAAAGACACCCGGGAGAAAGAAACTGCTTTAAACACTCGGTGCATTATCTACTATCCTGTTGTTTGTTTTTAATAATCATGTCAAATATAACATCAAAGAAGCAACAAAAACTCATATTATCCTAGGATAACACGAGTTTTGTGTTTCTTCGATCTTCTTTCTTTTGATTGCTTCCATACATTTGTTTTTTGAGAATTCGAGACATAATTTGTAGAAATGAACCTATTCATAACATCGCGATCTTCATAAATCATTATTATCTTTTGTCTATCTTCTATCAGTAATTTTCTTATTAGATTTACAGCCGAACTTTAAATTAAATAGGTCCTAAAGGGCCTGAAACTTAGTTATTGACTTCTACCTAACTGTTGGCTTTGCAAATATTCTGAAAATATACTATAATTTTTTTTTAAAGAAAATTCTTTGATGTAAACCTGCCCGAGATCTTCTAATAATTTAATGGATTGGCTTAATCATTGAAAAAATACTTACATATAATATTCAACCAATTTTGAAATTTAATATAAAAAAGTTTGTTGATTTTCCTTTTATTGCATAGTAATAAAACATTTTACGTTGTAAAGGGATTTAATTTGATTGACTGCATACAAAATTGATTTATTTTATAACAATATATGAAGAATAGCAACACGTGCAATTTTTTACCCACGGGCCACGTTTATACAGTTTAAACTTTTCCTGTTTTGGCGGCATGCATTGGTTGTATGGGATATTTATAATTAATAATTTGCAGTCCATTAATAGCTACTGTTTAAATAGATTTTGTACTAAAAAATCAATCCTACCGTCTCGTAGGTGTCAATTTTTTTACTTTTTATAGATTAGTTAATAGTTAGTGTGTAGATAAACCTCAAGATAGTGCTCTAGCCCCTTCCATAACATGAGGCATTAGCAGAATTTAATATGCAGTTGAACCGCAAGCCACAATGTCAAATCACATGCAATGTTGATGTGTAACCACAGCGCTAGTTTAAATATCTGCCATGTGTTCTCGACAACACGCCGAATAAATTATGAATTGCTACAGTATTATTAACCCCTGGATATTTCGGCGTTGAATTTATGGCTCGGTAGCTTTTGCTGGCGGTTTTGCTCCCGTGACGGGTCGGTGGGGTTGCAAATAGGGCTTGCATATTGGAAGTTTTTACGTGGATGATTTATTTCTATAACGCTTGTAACCTGTAAAACATGATATGTCTGCTGGTATAGTATGTCTTCCTGTATGTTTCTTCATTGGTACATCTATGGTGTTCAGTGTCAAGCTATAAATATTGAGGTTTCAGTAGAGATATCAATGAACACCTAGAAAGAAGGGATCCTTAGTCAAATGGGGCCGCTCGAACTTATCCCGCGGGATCAGTTGACCTAATCAATATTTTGAATCGGGCAAATCATCCCATTTATACATTTTATGATTTGTATAGATACCTAAAAACTGTTTCTTTCGAGATTAGGGTGCATAGAATTTTGTTTATGCGGAGCTTAAGAAGGTACATTTTGTTAACAGCCATGTGGAAATTCCTGTATACAATTATGGGCATACCTATATCGTTTCATCATTATTAATATCCAAGTTAAAATTCAATGAATTCCACACGGCTTTCAAGTTATTCAGGTGGTGTTGCCAGCCCTGTTGGATGCGTGAAGCTATGTCCATTCCATTCGCATACTGTGCATGGTGCTCATGATAAGCGCTTTGCGGTAAATTTATTATTTTAAATTAATAGCAAACATACATAATTAATTAATATTTTTTTAGTTAATTTTCAATACATACCTACACGCATTTATTCCATTTTTGACACATACAAACCTATGTAGGACTTTACTCTTACTTTTACTCGTTAGTTATTCTATTTTCTTTGTACCTACGAGTACCTCAATATTTCTTCTTCTATTTTTATCTAATATCCAAGAGAATTTCCAGTTGAATTACGAGCTACATTCTACATATAGGTAATATAGCTAATAAATAAAGCCAATAAAGTCTAGTCGAATATCCGATATATCATTCTGGTTGACTGATTGCTCCTACATTTAGATACAATTGAGTCTGTGTCACATTAGAGGATATTAGATCGATTCTCAGAAATAACCTTCGTCTGGCAGATTTCAAATACAAGTTCTACGAAGGTTTTGATCAGAAATAATATTAAGCACGAAAGTTAGAAGGAGGCTGCTGTATTGAAGCTTTATATCAATACCAATCAGCAATCATACGTCTTATGCAGATATGTCCAAAGCAAGGGAAATCATGTCATAATCACCACGTTTGGAAGGTGGATTGGAGAACGCAGTTGAGGTGTTAAAAATACATAGAAGGAAGCTGCTACACTTCCTCTGGTCGGTTCTCTTAGTACATTCACAGGTTGAGTTGGAGGGGTCGATTCTGTATTAAAAAGTAGCAAAAGTAAAAGTGTAGGTTCAAAATCAATACCCAATAAAAGGACCCTGAAAGGAAAAAAAAAACTTAAAATCCTTAAGGTAGATTATTTTACTTAAACGAAACATTCATTTATTTACAAAAAACAAAACTGCATTCGAAAATATTTTAAAATTAGTTTCCTTCACCCGGGAAACGAACCTGCTAAAATTCAAAATAAAGATACTAAAAAAAGTGAAAAAATATCGAATATGTTCTGTATAATGTAATTTATTTACATGACATTGGTGGACGATTGAATTTATTCGTAGCTAAAACTGGTTATCGATTTTAATTATGGTTAAAAATACCTATGTTTTGTTCTAGAAATTCAATATTTTATTCACTGAAAATGTAATTTTTATTGTGTATATTATCTAAATATTTAAATTTAATTTAAATAATGCTGGACAATTCACACAGCATTATCTAGCCCCATGGTAAGCAGAGCTTGTGTTATGGGTACTAGATAACTGATATACATAATACAATAAATTACATAGATAGATATTTTTTATTATACATAGAAAACGACCAGAACACCCGAAACAAATATCTGCAGATCGTACACACATTTGTTCCGAGGCGGGAATCGAACCCGCAACCTCCTGCGTCGCAGGCGGACCTTCGCCCATCGCGCCACATCGGTCGTCTATTCATGCCGATATATCAAAATATTCTGTGAAACGTTGTATGAAAATGGAATACACTCTTTCATTATTTGTTTGTTAGCTTAGGTCACCGATGTTGACACACATGCTTTGGGATAACATGGCATAGGAAAAGCTTTATAAAAATTCTGCATGATTTAGTTTTTTGCAGACCCTATCAATATAAAAAAGGTTTGCCGCTTTTTTATATTGTTTTCTTTTTTACCAGTTTTTACCTCACTATCTATGCAATACCCATCGGAATGTTTTTTTTATAGACGTATAGTACCTAATACATCCTACTAATATTATAAACACGAAAGTTTGTAAGTATGGATGGATGGATGTTTGTCACTCTTTCACGTAAAAACTACTGAATGGATTTTTATGAAACTTTACAATAATATAGCTTATACATCAGTATATCACATAGGCTACAATTTATAAACATACTCGTATATTATCCAAAATATCTATCACAACGCGGGTGAAACCGCTGGGCGCAGCAATTCATATATGTATGTATATAAAAATTAGCCCCTATTTTTCCGGTCACGCTTTAACTTGATAAAGGCTTTACCGATTTCATTCATCTTTGTTTTAAATGATTTCTAATATTTCGTAGAAGGTTCTATATAAAAAATATATATTCTATAGTGCTGCAATTAATAATGCTGGACAATTCACACAGCATTATCTAGCCCCATGGTAAGCAGAGCTTGTGTTATGGGTACTAGATAACTGATATACATAATACAATACATTACATAGATAGATATTTTTTATTATACATAGAAAACAACCAGAACACCCGGAACAAATATCTGCAGATCGTACACACAATTGTTCCGATGCGGGAATCGAACCCGCAACCTCCTGCGTCGCAGGCGGACCTTCGCCCACCGCGCCACATCGGTCGTCAAATTATTTATTTATTATTATTTATTAATCGTACTGGTTTGTGAGGAGGGCGTTGTCATTCTTGAATGTCATAGGTTAACACTGTCGTCATGTGTTGATGTCGTTGCGACACAGTGTTAAACTACTGCAGATGCCATAGTTTTTCAAAACTGTTTGTGTTCCATGTCGTGTACAATAAACGTTTTATTTATTATTATTTATTCTGTTAAACTTTGAATCCTTTTCAGAGTATGAAGATGCTGGTAGCAGAGTGGTCACAAACTGGTCAAATCCTGTGGTGCAATGCAAGGCCCCTCATCAAGGAACAACTCAACAGTGTGCTACACGACCCTGTGTTTTGTGATTTAGATCAATTGAGGACCTATTTTACTGGTACGTACAAAAAATACAATACAAATACTCTTATCATCAAGACAGAGAAAAAATAGTATTAAAGATACAGATGCACTATGGGCGGCCTTATCGCTAAGAGGGACTTCTTCCATACAACCTTTGGATAGACACGTAGCTATTGTTAAGTATCATTTCTATGTTTGGTAACGCAGCAGGAACATTTGCGGGTTTGATTTCCATCGGGACATAAATTTGTATGGTATGCGAATTTATAGGCAAATTGTTAAGGTACGTGATTCTGCTATTAGTAATAAACATTGACGACCTCTGTGGGGTGGAGGGCAAAGGTCCGCTTGCGACGCAGGAGGTCGCGGTTTCGAATCCCGCCTCGGGTCATATGTTTGTAAGATCTGCAGATATTCAGGGTGTCCATCGTTTTCTATGTATAATAAAACTAGCGGACCGTCCCGGCTTCGCACGGCTATTTATTATTTTTATTATTCATAATTTATTTGCGGAGGTTTATTTCCCGTACCCGTAGCCCAGAGACGCCTATTTCGCATAGTTATAGTTAGCCGAGTGTGAGCCACGCGACTTTTTTAATACTTACATATTTGAACTCGAGATATCTTTCGAGGCCAAAAGGAGGATCCAGCTGGGCTAGGCAGCGTTTGGGAAACTACGTCGAGTCTTCTTTTCATCCATACCGCAATGCTTGAAAACGAAAGTTTTCAATCAGTGCGTCCTACCCGTTATGACCTACGGAGCTGAGACGTGGACACTCACGATAGGGCTAGTCCACCAGTTCAAAGTCGCTCAGCGAGCTATGGAAAGAGCTATGCTCGGAGTATCTCTGAAGGATAGGATTCGCAACGAATACATCCGACAGAGAACTAAAGTTATCGACATAGCTCTGAGAATTAGCAAGCTGAAGTGGCAGTGGGCCGGCCATATCTCGCGAAGAACCGACGGCCGCTGGGGCAAACGTGTTCTTGAGTGGAGACCACGACTCGGTAAACGTAGTGTAGGACGCCCTCCGACCAGGTGGGATGACGACCTGCGAAAGACTGCAGGTAGATGCTGGATGCGTCAAGCCGAAGACAGGGCGCTATGGCGCTCATTGGGGGAGGCCTATGTCCAGCAGTGGACTAATATAGGCTGATGATGATGATGATATCTTTCGAATGGAATGTCCGAATCGAATAATTCAAAAAGTTATCTTATTTATGTTATGTATACCTATTGGTTATCTAGTACCCATAACAAAAGCTTTGTTGAGTTTGGGGCTAGATAATACTGTGTTTGTTAGCATTGCCATTCAACGTAGCAATGCTGCCAGCCCGGGGATTCTGTCTTTAATCATTTTAATTTTTAAGAAATAAATAAAAGTGTTGTTGCGATTTTTTATATTGTAATTTTCTTTGTTAATAAGGTGAAAGGAAACAAAGAGGTCCATAAAGGCTGGAACAGCATTTTTTAATTTTGATTGTTCTTGTAAAGGTCTAAGAAATTTCGCTGGAATTTATTATTATGATAGAGAAAGATAGCGAGAGCTTATCCAAAGGTAGGACTTGTGCCTTTTCTTATTATTTAAAAAGGCACCTATCGGAAGCTGGTATACAAATTATTTATAATTAATAAATAATAATTACAAACATTGTTTTTGTCCATTTATATACAAAATAATTGGAAAAGATAATCAATGAGTACATGAATAGCAGAAGTTGGAAGCAGAGGATGGATGGATGTTTTTTACTTCTTCCCGCCAAACTCTTCCCCCCAAAACTACTGAACGGATCGGGCAGAAAAAAGGTCTGGAATAAACCATAGGCTACTTTTATCCCATAAATCAGTTACCATGGGATATAATTACTTAATATAAGACGTTTCCATAAAAGAAACGCGTGCGAAGCCGCTGGCAGGAGCTAGTTATAAGTATAGGTATTTTATCTTTGAATAACACTGAGTTCATATTAAAATGTTCAATAATAAAGTTTTACCAATGCTCTTGCTGGAGATGAAAGTTCATAAACCCAATTATAGTTCATAATTCGTTTATTGAAAAGTTTTGATATTAGAATAATACAATAAAAAAGACTATGAACATAAAATTACTAGTTTACATACATCATCTATAAAGTTTATTAAATATTTTAAAATTACAAAAAAATTACAAGATTTGCTCTCAACACAAATTATCATCAACAGTACCATGGTCTCGGGCAATAAAGTGACCCGGTCCTTTGGAATGCTTGCGCGGAGCCGAAGCCAACAGCACAGAGGCCCTTTGAGAGAGTTGATCTAAAGGCGATGGCTACACATAGTAAGTATCATCCTCGGGTGCACAATACGATACACCCAAAGATGGTATCCGCGAGGTGTAGAGACTATTGCAAAGAAAAATTAAAGAAATAAAACCAGGCTATTGTGATTGTGATGGATAGACTGGGTAATCGGGCTATAGGGGAGATTGCGGACACCTGCCATAAATATAGTCTCGTAACTCATCAACATTATTATTATTGGCGACAAAAAGATATCTGCTGAGCTACCGCGTAATTAGTGTGATATAATATATACTGACCAGATCCGCATGCGGGCGGAAATCCACATGACAACAATTTCTGCTGTAAATATTTTATCTGGCAGAAATAAATAATGAATGTAAACGTTTACAAGGATATTTACATAACATAATTGCGAGAGAATTAATTTGTATGCTTCCATTTAAAAGTAGACACGGAAAATAATATAGTAAAATAATACGGCACGCTCTCAGAAACGTGCCAAT
Organism: Eupithecia abbreviata; assembly: GCA_943735965.1. Taxonomy (NCBI): domain Eukaryota; kingdom Metazoa; phylum Arthropoda; class Insecta; order Lepidoptera; family Geometridae; genus Eupithecia; species Eupithecia abbreviata. The sequence continues at coordinate 5,150,221 of OX030986.1, forward strand.
ATCTCTTATTTAAATTATTCTTGTCAATATATTTATGAAAACTTGTTGTACACTCATAAAAACATCAATCGATTCATTAAAAAAAGCGATATACATAATGTAAATACTAGAAATAAGAATAAACTCGCTGTTCCCACAACTAGACTACATAAGATAAGTGCATCTTTTAAAGGGCAATGTATACGCTTCTACAACAAAACTCCAAGTGAGTTGCAAAAATTATCAATAAATAAATTTAAAAAAATTGTGAAGCATATTCTTTGTAAAAAGGCTTATTACAAAATATCAGATTATCTAGAAGATAAAAAAGCTTGGAACGAGTTTTGTTCCAACTCAAAATCTAACAAATTACAGATAAGCAAATCATATGTACTAGACACATAAGTTATGAACATACTAGTGGTTTCTTCTCACTTCTTCCACTGGTGGACAAAAAATTGAAGTGAACTATAAAATAATTTTAATTGATAATAATGAATAGTATAAAATATGACTTGTCTAAGTGCTTATTTGTAAGCCTAAAGAAATAAACTTTCATTTCATTTCATTTCATTTCATTTCATTTCATTTCATTTCATTTCATTATTCACATTCGTTACCATGTGCCACAAAACGATTCGGAATGTACTGAATTAATATTTTTCAGGATAAAACGGCGACATATTGATGGCACGTTCCAGATTATTTATTGCAATACCTGTAGCACGAATAAAATCAGATGCAATGACATTATTTTTCTTACAAAATAAGCAAATACAAAAGTTTTTTCTATACTAATGTTATAAAGAGAAAAGGTTTGATTTTTTATATGTTTGTAATGAATAGGCTCCGAAACTACTGGACCGATTCGAAAAATTCTTTCACCGTTAGTAGCTACACTATCCCCGGTGAACATAGGCTATATTATATTTTCAAAAAAGTTAGGGATCCGTACTAAAACCGTGCGAAGCCGGGACGGCCCGCTAGTTGACTATAAACAGCTTGATATAGTTTCATGCTAGTTTCTGCCTGCGGAATCGCACGCGTTTTTTTTATGGAAACGTATCTATCTCATGGGAACTGATTTGTGGGATAAAAGTAGCCTATATTTGATTCCAGGATTCGGATCGAGCTACACCTATGCTATGCGTGAAAATGTAACAAAATCGATCCATACATTCATCCATCTAAACATCCAAACATGTATAATTTATAATATTTGTGATGGTTATAGATGGTACTCGTTGTAGTTAAAGTTAGTATCTATTCGTTATGATAAATAAAACCGCCTCGCTGCTGCGCAGAACATGGAGCGAGACCAACACCATCCTGCATAGGTTGTGGGCTGCAAGTTTGCCTCGCCCATCATGCAGTCTTTCAATAAAGAAACTTTTTATTATTATTTTATTAATTATAAATAATAACAAAGACTATATAACATTTGTGTTGCCTATTCTTATTTTTATGTATTTGTGGTAAACCAGCAGCTTATATACATAACACTCATGTATTCTTATTATGTAGGTTAGGTACTTATTCATGCGTTAGGTATTCGCATGACACACTTTTTTATGAATCGTAAAAAGTGATTAACTACTTAAGACTACGAGTAATCCTAGGAATGACTCTAAGTACTCAACGTTTTAAAATGTGTAGTCGCAAATTATTTAACACAAGCTGCTGCCCGCGGCTTTGGACGCGTTATTCAAGTAGGCTATGACCGTCACCGGGATGCCATGTACCACCCTGCCGATCCTTTCAGCCTTTTAAGCGTGAAAAGGACACGCAGACAGACAGTTAGGTACTTTACAATACTTTAAAATATTACGCGCCCCGCGGCTTTGCTCTTTTTATCCCATAGAATAGTGCCCATAAGATATAAATAACCTTTAAACGGTTTCAAAGACACGACGCGGTCAAAGCCGAAGGCAGAAACTAGTATTTCAATAAATTACTTGCAATATTCTTGGCTTAGCTATAAAATCCATCCAAGGTGAATGGTATGTATATACGAGTAGATGTCTATATTTTAACATCGTACTTAGAATATGAATTGTTCGTTATTTTCTCAAAGCAGTGCAAGCTACATACTTTTGTCAAAAAAATTGAAACTTGGGGTTTGACCAGATTCCTCTGGTCTTGGTTTAACCAAGACCAGCTTCTGTAGACCAGACGTTCAGTAACGCCGTAGACAATACAATACAATAACAAACTCTTTATTACACTACACATCTTTATACTTTTTACCTTTTTAGACAGCAGGTCTTCTACCGCATCCAGCATCTGCTTGATGCGGCAAGGTGAATACAGGGCGCTATGGCGCTTATTGGGGGAGGCCTATGTCCAGCAGTGGACTGATATAGGCTGATGATGATGATGACACACCATGGGGATAGATATTTTTTATTATACATAGAAAACGACCAGAGCACCCGGAACAAATATCTGCAGATCGTACACACAATTGTTCCGAGGCGGGAATCGAACCCGCAACCTTCAGAGTCGCAGGCGAACCTTCGCCCACCGCGCCACATCGGTCGTCGGTTATTATAAAACGGACTAGTTGTTAGGTGTGCGCGAGCTGCAAGCAGCTCGCGGCGGTTATGTGTAACAGTTATTTTTTATGAAGACTTCCTTTTCGTACCTTTGATTATTTTGTTTGAAATCGATAGCCATGAGAAAATTTTGCGATGAAAAAATGTCAGCCATCTTGGATTTGGAAATGGAGATCGTTTTCGTAATCTACGTTTGCGAGTTTTCGAAAACGATACCCATATTATGTGGGTGCCCGTCTCAAAGCGAGTATAAACTGCGATATAGAGATGTCAGCCATCTTGAATTTGGAAATGGAAATTTTTTTCGTAGTCGACGTATGCGAGTTGATCGAAAACGATATCTATATTAGTGGGTGTGCCATCACACAGCGCGGCTCGCTTCGCTCGCCTTGCTATATGGCGATGGTCGCATTGACGCACGACTGAGCAATCAGGTCAGGAAGCGCGGCTCGCTTCGCTCGCCTTGCTGTATGGCGGTGGTCACATTGACGCACAACTCTGCTCCTGCTGCCACACAGCAAGGCTCGCTTCGCTCGCCTTGCTGTGCGACAGCTGTCGGATCAGGTCAGGAAGCGCGGCTCGCTTCGCTCGCCTTGCTGTGTGACGATGGTCGCAATTCGATCGCATTGCCGCTCGCTTCGCTCGCCACAATGCTAACCTGGGTTAAGGGTGAGGGGGTCTTGGGGGGTCGTCGGGAGGTCACAGCACGGCTCGCTTCGCTCGCCGTGCTGTTCCCCTTGCTCGCTTCGAATTCGAAATCCTCACCCCCAAGTTAGTCAAAAATGATACCCATATCAGATTTTTTGGTTGGGGGGTACAGGGGGGCTGGGGGCTTGGGGGGTCACGGCACGGCTCGCTTCGCTCACCGTGCCGTTCCCCTTGGATTTCGATCCGGTTATAGTTAAGGGGGTCTTGGGGGGTCATTGGGGGGGTCACAGCACGGCTCGCTTCGCTCGCCGTGCTGTTCCACTTGGTCGCTTCGAATTCGAAATCCTCACCCCCAAGTTAGTCAAAAACGATACCCATATCAGATTTTTTGGTTGGGGGAGGGGGTACAGGGGGGCTGGGGACGTGGGGGTTCCCCTTGGTCACATCGAATTCGAAATCCTCTCCCCCAAGTTAGTCAAAAACGATACCCATATCAGATTTTTTGGTTGGGGGAGGGGGTACAGGGGGGCTGGGGGCGTTGGGGGGTCATTGGGGGGGTCACAGCACGGCTCGCTTCGCTCGCCGTGCTGTTCCCCGTGGTCGCGTCGCGGCTCGCTTCGCTCGCCGCGATGCTCCACCCGAAAAAAAAGGTCAAAAATAGGCCAATTTTCGGTTTTTCCTAAAAAAAGGGGATCTAGGGGGCAAAAGGGGGCTAAATTTTTTTCTCATTCAAAACCATTTGTCCTCCTCTACATGACTGTGAAAAAAAAATTCTTCCAAGCCTATCCGTTTTGGAGATGGAAAGGGGGGGCAAAAAAGGGGGTCAAAGGGGGGGTTCAATTTTTTTTCCTTCTAAAACTACGAGAAACTCTCTATACGACCCCGCAATCAGAACCCCTCTATCGCGACGGCATCTGGTAGCACACTCAAAAGGGGGGTCCTGGGGGCAGAGGGGGGGGCAAAATTTTCTATGCAATCGAAATCACTTGTCCCCCTCTATACAACCCCCATAAAAAAATTAAGCAATATGGCTCCACGTAGGAGCCCCCCCTGAGGGGGGGGTCTTGGGGGGGCAAATCTCAAAAAGTCGGAATTTTCCCTAGGAGACTTTTACCTCCCCTATACGATACTGTAAAAAAAAACATACCTTCCCATCCACCATCAAGGCGAACAATTATGTCAATAAGTCAGTCAGTCAGTCAGTCAGTGAGTGGTAATCTAGCTTTATATATTATAATAATAATAAGATTTTTATTTTAGTCGATTCGTTAGTAATAGATGTTCATGCTCAGGGTTCAGTAGATCAGTAAAGTACGAGCACAGCCAAACTGGTGGTTTAATGCGCATTCGAATAATTGTGGGACGTAACTTATTATGCCTTTTGATTCTGATGGAAATGATGCGTCAGTAAATAAATTTTTGGTTGCGCGCTGTTGCATGAAGCCATCAAGCTGGTCAAATTACGATTGCATTATCTTTGACATTTAATTGATTTATTCCTTCTAATATTATAAACGCGATAGTTTGTAAGTATGGATGGATGGATGTTTGTTACTCTTTCACGTAAAAACTGACTACTGGATAACTGGGAATGGATTTTAATGAAACTTTACAATAATATAGCTTGAACATCAGAATAATACATAGGCTAATTTATAAAGATATATTGTATATTATCCAAAAAATCTATCACCACGCGGGTGAAACCGCGGGGCGCAGCTAGTACAATATAAATCTAATTAATACATTTAGTATGAATATAAAAAAATGATACAAAATATAATTGATGAGCTTACTTTACCTCTTTTAACAGCATTAGTTCATATAAATAAATAATACTGGACAATTCACACAGCATTATCTAGCCCCAAGCTAAGCAGAGCTTGTGATATGGGAACTAGATAACTGATATATATAATATAATACATTACAAAGATAGATATTTTTTATTATACATAGAAAAAACGGAAACTCATGGACATGTGCATTCCCAATCCTCACATACGGTGCACAGACCTGGTCATTAACGAAGAGCCAAAAGTTCAGCCTCGGGGTGTGCCAGAGGGCTATGGAGCGCAGTATCCTGCGAGTCAGACTTACAGACCGCGTCAGAAACACGTTACTGCGCTCCAAAACACAAATAGCCGATGCTGCCCAAAAAGCCGCCAAACTCAAGTGGGACTGGGCTGGACATTTGTCAGACCAGCAGCGAAGATCGCCACTGACTGGGTCCCGGACGGACAACGGCCACGTGGAAGGCCTAGGCGGAGATGGCGGGATGATCTCGACCTATACAATAAGGAGTGGGTTCTCCTTGCTGAGGACCGAGATGAGTGGAAGAAGGGGAGGGAGGCCTTTGCCCTGCAGTGGGACACCCCGGGCTAATATAATAATAATAATAGAAAACGACCAGAACACCCCGAACAAATATCTGCAGATCGTACACACAATTGTTCCGAGGCGGGAATCGGACCCGCAACCTCCTGCATCGCAGGCGGACCTTCACCCACCGCGCCACATCGGTCGAATCGCCACTAACTCGTCAAATACATATAACCATAGTTAGTTGGGGGTTGATTTAAATCTTGTTTTACATAATAAAGTAATTAATTTATTAAGTAATTATGATCGTTCACATCCATATTTGTTCTACTTACAACATATTTCATAACAACACACTCGCATTAAGCCCTATAAGCCGATTAAATGTAACGATGTAAAAAGCATTAACGATATATTGCATGATCAAATGCAATTTTGTACTACCTAAGCCCTCTTTAATAGTTTACTCGTTTTGATTACATGCTTTTACGCACTAAAGTGTAAAATGATATGAATTGGTAATTAGCTTATTAAAATTTAATCTTGTATATAAAAATCAATTGCTGTTTGTTAGTCTCGCTAAAACTCGAGAACGGCTGGGCCGATTTTGCTGATTTTGGTTTTGAAATGTATGTCGTAGTCCAGGGAAGGTTTAAACAGTGAGAAAATATGGTAAAACTGCGCAGAAATTTCCACGTGAGCGAAACCGCGGGGCGCAGCTAGTATGGGTATATTTAATAGGTAAGTAGTTTAGCTAGGGAGTAAAAATTAATACTTGCATTCAGATGTCATGCTACCAACAATGAAGTTTTTCTTTAGTTAAATAATATTTATTACAGTAACAAATTAATAATTTTATCTTGACTGAGGTTACCTACATATGTATATGTTTAAATTTTCAAACCAGAGACGGTCCAGAGGGGCGCTTTAATCGGCTCAACAAATATCTGTTTTCGTTGCGTATAATAAATAATTATAATTGTAACAATATAAATAAATAAATGAATAATAATAAATAATGACAATCCATACAAAATCATCTAGACCAAAGCTAAGCAGAACTTCTGTTAAGGGAAGGGTACTATATGATGGGGGAAGCCTATGTCCAGCAGTGGACTGCTATTAAGGCTGATGATGATGACTAGATGACTAATATACTTAAAAGAATAATTTACTTATATAGATTTTCTTATATTATACAAAGAAAATACCCAGTACACCCGGAACAAATATATACAGATCGTACAAAGGTATGTCCTACAGCGGGAATTGAACCCAAAAACTCCTGCGTCGTAGGAGTTTTCGGGTTCAATTCAGTTGCAGGCAGACCTTAGCTCACCGCGTTACATCGGTCGTCAATTATATACCTACATATACCTATTATAAAATATTGCCTTGTATAATAGAGCTCACTGTCAGCGTATGAACAGCCGGCTATAAGATGAGAACAGCTATCAAGAAGAGGGACAAAACGCCGCACAGTGGGTATTTCACTAATCTAGCCGGCCAAAAGTCAAAATAATAAAGTTTAAAAAAAAGCTTCTTCATTCGCTAACAACGGCAGGGAACATTCCAAGGAACACTAGGCCGCCCCAGCCTTCACCCGTTGCGCGTTACCCAATAAATGAAGCCGAAACTTGATCGTTGAACCTGGTGTACGAGTCTGTTCTCGGTGACTTTGCGAAAGCATGAACTTTGCGAGGTTATTTGAAGTTTCCTATGTTTATCTGGTGCAAAATAGCTATGGATTCGGAGATTTCAGGTATGCAACAATTCAAATGTAATATATTTGATCAAATTTGTTTCATTTAAAAATACTTTTAGTAATCGAGAAATAACGTCTAAAATAATGATATTTTTTCTAAGAAATTTATGTTTAGAAGGATATTTGTTTTAGTATCCTGGTAGATCCGGCAAATTTTGTAATTGATATAAAAACTGTAGGTCCTTAAGTAACGAATACTAATTGGTTCCGGAATAGTCCGGATGCGTAAAATAGCAGTACTTTGAAATTCTAAGTAACAAAAATTAAAATAAATTTTTAATTTATTATCTGACTATGTATGTATGCAATAAATATTTAGGTATTATGGCCAATTTTCGGCAGGGATACTAATGTAATGATTATGATATAAATATTATGTTTTGTGTTTATTATGTATAAACTAACGTATTTTATGTATTGTCCCGTATGTACCAATTGTCTTTAGATTTTCTTATTTTTTGTGATTTGGCTTTAAAAGAAATAATAAATCTTTTTGTCGGTGTATATTTTGCTTGTGTTATTTACGTCATACTAAACCTAAAAAACCGTAAAAATATTTTTGGCCGGCTAGATTAGTGAAATACCCCACTGTGCGCCGCACAGAAACAAGCGTAAATCAATGAGTAATAAATAAACAATGTTATGTTTAATCTATATCTATGGATGACTAATTTATCGTGTGTTTTTCCTTCACAGTCGCAGTAACGGAAGAACAGATGCCTGTCGGTGATACACAGCTGTAAAGCAATGTGAATGTTATCTAGGTTGATATAGAAGTAAAGATGTGTTAGTTTGTTGATTCTGATGTAGCATTATAACTATTTAAAACCTGATTAGGACTTACTTTTCACTTTTAAACTGTAGTTAAATATACTCCCGGAATTTAGATAGGTTTTTTTATATGTTGTTGAATTTTGAATTTGAAAAGAATTTTTGAAAAGTTTATATTTCCTTACAAATAAGCACTTAGACAGATCATCTTTTATACTATTAAATTATTTTATAGTTCACTTCAATTTTTTGTCCACCAGTGGAAGAAGTGAGAAGAAACCACTAGTATGTTCATAACTTATGTGTCGTATAGTACATTTGATTTGCTTATTTGTAAGTTGGTAGATTTTGAGTTGGAGCAAAACTCGTTCCAAGCTTTTTTATCTTCTAAGTAATCTGATGTTCTAAGTAGTCTGGTGTTGATGTTACCTACCTATAAATACAAACTATTAGTGTTATTGTTTATTAATAAATAGCTGCGCCCTTACAGGGTACATGTACCTACCTCTAAGCTAATAAGACCTAAGATAATAATATTACTGAAATGAAATGAAATGAATGTTTATTTCTTTAGGCTTACAAATAAGCACTTAGACAAGTCATATTTTATACTATTCATTATTATATTGATGTTCACTTCAATTTTTTGTCCACCAGTGGAAGAAGTGAGAAGAAACCACTACTATGTTCATAACTTATGTGTGAACATACTGACAACGTATGTACGAGTATGTGTATGAAATAAATAAATATGAATATATCTCATTCGCCAAAAGCGTTGTCGCCGATTCGCTAATACAGTAATGTGTATGTATGCATATAGGTACATATATTACATAAATATCTTCTTTACCTAACCTGTGTAGATCAAAAATTATTGACTAATATCTTTCAGATTCAGATTCAGATTCAGATTTCTTTATTGTCATAATTCTTACATAAAAGTGTACAATATAATATATATATATATACCTTAATTATGCTAAGGATACGACTCGTCAAAACAGGTAATATACAATTTTGATGTATGTTACAAAATAATTGATGAAACATAATAATTATGTTATATTCTTAAAATTACAAAAGCTAACGTTACTCTCGGCTAGGTGATGTTACGGGGATGTCTGATTTTATTTTATATATACTGTAATCGTTTTCTAAAAACTCTTTGATACAGCGTTTTGTCGATTAAAAGATTTCAAATAGAGAGTAGAACACTTCTTCTTGAATGACAGCCATAATACACTTTTCTTTCCTCGCATGGGTATGCTCGTACTTAATTAGTCTTAAGTATTCGTTCTTATGTACACATCCTGTAAGCTAAAATATGTGGATCGGTCATCAGCCCATATTAGTCCACTGTTGGACATGGGCCTCCCATAATGAGCGCCATAGCGCCCTGTCTTCAGCTTGACGCATCCAGCATCTGCCTGCGTCTACGTTTTAGTAAAGGGCTCTACTTGAAAAACAACAATTGAAGATTCTGATTCTGAACAAAGTCAAATTCAATATATATTATTTTCTTTAGGCTTACTAAATACGCACTTAGACAAGTCATACTGTATTCAAGATTATTTTCCTGTTTTACTGTTCACTTCAATTTTTAGTCCACTAGTGGAAGAAGTGAAAAAGAAACCACTAGTATGTTCATATCTCTTTTGTGTCTAATACATTGTTATTTGCCTATGTAAGTCTAAATATAATATGATTCGATACATGTCAATATTTAAGTAAAGCTATGCACAACAACAAACTACTTGCAATCTATTGTCGGTGCGAAACTGAGCGACATCTGGTCAAGCATTAACATCATTGAGATAATCATTTATGGAGATAGTAAGCCTTCTTGATGAGATTTTGTTTTATGTAATTTTTAAATTTACGAATAGGGAGCTCAGTTGCTTCAGATGGAAGCTTATTATAACTCGAACTATACTATAACTTGCCTAACATTTATTATACACTAAAACGAATTAGAAACATCAATTTTCGTTTACCATTAGACCCCCTGGCAAAACTCTTGCAAAAGCGATGTGCTCCATTATGCGAATCGATATCTTTATGATACAGATTGATGTTCTAAAATCTATTTTAGTCTATTATAGGTAATAAATTATATTAAAAGTTTATCTAGTTGTAGGTATTTACTTTAAGTTTTAATTAACTTTGTATCGTATTTAATTTTATCTCTACAAGTTGTTTCAAGTGTCAAAGTAAGAAAATAGATTTCTGGTATAAGCAGTTATAGTTAACAAGTAGGTCACCTCGTTACGCATCTATTCAGGCTAGATTACCTTAGTCCAATGTCAACGAATTCCGAGTTATCATAATATCCATGATTTTTGAAAAATTTACCAAAATCATATGCTTATTCGTTCATAGTGTTCGATGTTCATAGTGCGATTTTAGACACATGTCAATATTTATTTAAAGCTAAGCATAACACCAACGTTTCGCCCCTGAACACTTTAATTGCCCATGACGCACATCTCTAGGCAGCTAGCCGCTGCTGCTAATCTAATCCCGATGTCAATACTCTATAAGCACATGAGAGATACACTATAAGATTTGTAGATAAACCGTAATGAACCTACGATCACAAATACTATCTAGATTTCGGGTCGGAAAATCAAATTTAAAAGTAACCGTAAATAAGAGCGCACTGTCTATGACATACCTGACCCATTGGGCTGGCAACACTAATTAAGTTGTCTGTGGCCAGCTCTCACTTACCTTTCTGTGTGATCCAATCTATGAGTCGAACAATAAAGCAAGTGTGTGAATTTAAAAAGTTTAATTCATCGAACTCCATCCAATCCATAAATTGGAATAGAATCAACTTATACACGCACGTGAAGTAAGTATACATATGTACAATAAGTTATATTTTTAGCTCTAAACTAACAAATAATATTTTTTATGCTACTTTTGAATACCTACCTACACATTGCGGCAGCATTGTGACACGTGTTTACGTTGGCTGTGTTTCAATCGAACTAAATAAAATAAGAGCTCACATAATAAGTGCGCTCTTATTTACGGAGACGGATTTTTTGCGCCGACCCGACATCCGATTCAAAAACCTGGATATTTTTTTAATACAAAGGGATTACAAAACCCAAGGAATATTGGTGGAAAATATTTAACGACATACTTATCATCGAAGCTAAGCATAGAAACTTGAAACCATTTTTGTTTTTGAAAGCTTTCATTCATCGTTTTATTCATATAATCTTTAACATTTTTTTACTCCACGTTTGAGATTATGCATTGTAGAAATTTGTGTTTTAGTTTTTAAAGATAACCTTGCTGTTACCTCGTTGTTGTCTGTTATTGTTAACTTTTCATTCAAAAATTTCTATGTTGACATAAAATATCTTGGATTCTAAATCGGAGTATAGATAGTATTTGTGATCGCAGTAATGAACCTTTATTTATTTTAGGTACTTAGTTACTACTTAAGTATTATGATTTGTTCCTGTGTTATCCCATTGCAGGAAAAGCGAGGCAAGGTAAGGCTTCCCTTTTCCCCCGTCCACAGAGCACGGTCTAGTGCTACCGTGGACAAAACCTTGTTAAACGATTGTTAAATTAAAATATATATTGAAAATAGAACAACGTTTTTCATTTCTTCTCGTGTTTCTAGAAAAAATCGTTTAATTATACCTGGGACCCGTGCACCCACTGGTGCAACCAAATCAGACTTAGATACTTTTACACTAACATTTTACTCATTTTTTTATTTTAATTAATGTAATAAATGTATACATTAATTAAAATACTTCAACTGTATTTTCAAAGGGTCAAATTCTTAAAACTATACATGAAAATAGATTTAGGTTTTTTGTCACTTCGGTATGAAGACTAAAGTAAAGAAGCTACGAAGAAACATTTAGCCTGTTAGTTGTTATTTTTCGAGTCGGTGCAAACCCGTCTAAAATGTCTAAAATCCTAGATAATCCGATATTTTGTTGTACCTAAGCTTTTTCGTACAGAAAGGTTTTGCCAATTTTTTGATGCAGTGGACGCGTCGGTAATTAGAAAGGTAACATGCGAAAATAGAGTTTGGAAGCCACCAAGGGCAATTTCGTATCTCTGCCTAAACAAAATAACCAAAATAAAACTATTTCAGAGGCAATTAAAAAAAGCTCACAAATTATAGATAAAATAGACGGCAGCGCTAGTGTGCCTCGAGTGTTGTCTTGACCGCCATAAAATGTGGAGACAACACAGCATAAACAAAACACTATTGTAACCTTATGCCAAACTTCATTTTTACTTCTACGAGTAGACCGTACCGTGCTCGATGAGAAAGCCTAATGTTTCTCGTTCGTTTTCTCTCTACGGCTAGTCGTAGTGAGCGAAATCGACGAACTGAGACGAATTTATCTATAGCTGTACGAGCAATAATCATTGTACCAATTTTTTTTCAATAAGTATTAACAATGTGTTTAGTATTACTTATAGTCCAAAATATACTTTCAAATGCCTTGTTTTCATGCTATTATTTTTTAGTGTTAAGTAATAAAAAAACTAGGCAATAACGTAACTTACCAGACATGTTTCAATTATGATAAGAAGGTAGGTATCACATAACTCAGCATTATTTTGATTAGGTTATTGTATATTTTTTACCTACAGGATGGCTTTTGTAGACGACTAAATAATAATATTAAAAAAATACTTTAATCTAGCTTTTATTTAAAAATTCCGCCCAAAGTAGATGAAGTTAAGTCGTTCCATTTCGTAGTTCCTATAGCATCCCTCCGGCTTCATCATTAGAACTCTGGTCATCATCTAAGAACTTAGTGCTTGGGAAGCAAATCGAATGAGCCCAAACCAAAACCGGAGTTCGGGTTCTTTGGATAACGCAACTTACATCGTCGGTTCCGTTAGGAGTTCCTATGGCCACCTTCTGACTCCTTCATCAGTCCAACTCGACGGTACCATAACATTGCATTCACTGATCTTAAAAGTTTAAGATTTACGCCTACCTAAGTGTCAAAAGAAAATCCTTCTTTGCTTTAAGACGGAAGAGGATAGCAGCCTTTTGGAGTCGACTCACTCGCTCCAACAACACCATCCTGAAGGCTGTCTCTGACTTCCTGGCCAATCCCATATACAGGCACTGGATTTCTGTGCACATGGACGGAAATAAAAAATAGGTATCTATTTTACCTATGTTTTAATTCTATTTTTAATTTTATATTGTTAATTGTGTGCACTGTATTTTTGTTTGTGATATGGGTCTTTTTCTGTGCCTGAAATTAACTGATTTTATTTTATTTATTTTTATTTATTTATTTAATTAATTCTTTTACGTAGACGATGTGTAGTTTTAGAAAAAATACTTTGCTGATGTAATGGGAGAATTATTTTAGATTCTGCCAAAGTTAAGGCATTTCACACATTGATTTCTTAACATCTGCCTGTATAAGCACCTTTTAATCCAAGTTACCAGTACCTAAATTGATTTTGTGACTGTATGACTGCTATTAAATATTTCACCCAATGTTTTGATAATTACCTTATTAGTATAAATGAACCTTCATTTGTACAAAGGGTCTCTTTATCTGATCCTGCAAGGGCTTCACAATGGGTCTTATCTGCGTAGTAAGTTTCTGTGTATTGGTTGGCATGGTGCTGGCGATTCCTCCACCATTGGACAGGAGGTCTGCCCAATACCCTGGAATGATGTCAATGATCGTCTCTGGTAACCCATATTACGATCCCAGTGAACAATTACAAGCCCAGTACAACTACAAGGCAGCGGAGGCCTATGTGACAGCAATGAATATGGGGAACACAGTTCCATACAGTAACTTATCAGCCGATGAAGAGGCGTTTCTGAACCAGGTTTTGCTTGCTTATTTTATCAATTTACAAAACGCACAAGCGGAGGCAGCGGAAACTTATGTATTAAGAAGCGATCAGCATCAAGATCAAATTGAAAGCCGACAAGAAAAAGAACAGTTTTCGGATAAAACTCGGATATAATTTGGCGGACAAAACTGCCAAGTGATAAAATGCCGATGCGGTGAGTGAGATGAAACCTTAAAGTGACATTATAGAGCTTCCTCCCAAAAGCCATTTAGCTTTCATGAACTTTAGTAGATATACAGAATACTAGAATATTGAAAAATTCGAAAACCCCCGGAAATGTCAAAGTTCTATATTTATTTTGTACCTACGCAAAACAATCTCATTTGTTTTTATGATATGAAACCATTGACATGGTGAAATTACTGGTTGAGCAGAATTGGGACCCAATAGCATTAGTAGCTGGTTCTTACTAGGTTCTTTTAAAATCATTTTATATGTTAAAATAATAAGAAACTCTAAAATTTTATATTTTAATCAAATATATTATGCAAAAATAAAAATTATATGTAAATTATTAAATAGGTTTACTTATTACACTAAAAAACCATTTACGTTTGTTTTCCAGGAAAATATAGGAATTTACAAAGAAGGGAATCATTTTAAATCTACTAATATAAATAATGATAATGTTATACTTAAAATCTAAGTACCATTTCCCTTCAGGTAAAGAACCTACTGTCCACAAGTTTATTATATGGATTGTATTCTCGAAAAATTTGAATATTTTTTTTTAATATAATATGTAGCACATAGATAAATAGATAATTCTTTATTGCGCACTTAGTATAAAATAACAATGTAAAATAAAAACTTAAAAAACTAGATACAATTGGCGGTCTTATCGCTCAAGAGCGATCTCTACCAGACAACCATGGATGGATAGGATCATGGACAGTACCAGGGATCTGTGTGCTTGCACGTACATCGTTATACCTATAATTATGTACGTAAGTATAGAGTTCTATGTATTTGTAATAATTTACCAAATTTTTTTGTAATTTATTGATATGATACAATAATGTTATCTTTGGTGTTAATGAAGAGTAGTTAGATAGTTTAAAAAATCATACATTCAATGATATACAAATGAATGTCAGGTATAGGTACAAATTGGCAAAGTTTTGTGAATAAAATGTGGAGGAAATTCATATAGTTTTTTTTTATTTCAGCATAAATAAAAACATTTCCTCATTTCCGATTATTTTGACACCATTAAAATGCTATATTATGAATATTATGGGAAGAAACTGCAGTTCACGCAGAGTCAGTAACTTAACAATAACCCTGTATGTAGTGTACTTATATGAGACACTTAGTTGGCTCTCTAAAACGAGATCTTTACGTAGATGCTCGAAGCAGCTGTCGACGCCACGTCACCACTCAGTAGCTTTTAGAGGCAACTTCCGGTACGCTGCAGCAAAGTGCTGGAACAATATCCCGCCACCTATAAGGGATCTTCAGAGTTTCTATACTTTTAGGACTAAATTAAAAAAGTATATTCTGGACCACCAGAAAACCACTGAAGATCTCAGAAACGAAATAGATGTACTTTAGTTTTCTTTACTCAGAGCAACCCTCCACTGCTGTTCCTCTTACTTTCTCTCTCTCTCTCTAGCTATGTGTACAATATTCGGATATGGGAGCTCATAGACGTGAGTGAAACGACCGCTGGTTAGTTACACACTGTCTATTGTACCGAGATGGCGCTGGCTTGTGCAGGCACGCACACATGCGTAGGCGCCTACTACTACATACGTAACATTCCTCCCCCTAGTACAATAAATACTTACTAACTATTTAAGTACTAAAAAAACTTCTTATATGAGATAGTGGGATGATTACGCATCGATCTTGCTTGAGGAGCTGAACCTGTTTCTTCCATTGGTTCAGGTTCTTCCGAGTTCTGGCCAGCTTCTTCAGCTTCGTAAAACTCTTCCTCACCTACAGACTTATCTGCGCTCACCTCATAATGACCAGTCTCACTTGGCGAATCATTCGCTTCGTACAATTCCTTTCTCCTTCCTCTTCCTTGTTTTTCTGTCTCAACCGGTGAATTAGTAGACGTGGATGGGAGATCGGATTGTTGAATCGGCGTCGGCAGTGGCGGACAAGGTGGCAATGTCAGAGACGGCGACGCTGGTGAGGGCGGGGGCGGAGGCGATGCTGGAGGTGACGGTGATGAACTCGCCGAAAACGAGGATGACAGTGGCCTATACACAGGTATATTTACATTCATTGTATCTTCTAGATCGATGGTAGTCCCTTTATATTTAACTAGCTGATTTATATGTCTCTTAACAGTCTCGGAGTTTTCTAAATTCTTTACTAAATACACAACTTTGCCTATCTTCTTGGTGATTATTCCTTTACACCATGTATACTTTGATTTGTTTACAAATTTTTTGTATAATACCACTTCATTCATCTTTAAATCTTGAATTTTATGTTCCGCTTTCTGATTAGTTTGCAAACACTGTTGATGTTGTACACGGTTAGAGACAGGTGACGAAGGTGATGATGATGATGATGATTTAGGATTCATAATGTCTAATCGTGACCTTAACTTGTGACCGTATACCATTTCAGCAGGAGACAAACCTGTAGTAGTGTGCACTGAGTTCCTATAGTCCATAAGATATCTTAATAATTTTAAATCAGTGCTACTTTTCACCATTTTAGCGCATGACAAAAGACAGGACTTGATTCCCCTTTTTACAATCTTAACAACACTTTCGGCCTGGCCGTTGCTAGGCGGGTGGTACACCGGCGACGTTACATGACTAATCCCATTAGTTGAACAAAACATTTCAAACTCGCGTGAACAGAAAGATGTACCGTTATCACTTACTATTGTATTAGGAATGCCAAATCTTGAAAAAAAATCACAAAGTTTTCCAATTACCGCAGCTGACGACGTAGTAGAATTCATATTATATACCTCTACCCACTTAGTGTGCGCGTCAACCACTACTAAGTACATACAACTCTTAATCGGTCCTAAAAAATCAAGATGTATTCTGTAGAAAGCAGTAGTCGGGTATTGCCAAGGAGCGGGAGGGGCGCGCGGCGGCGAGGGGCGCAGCTGGATACATACATCACATGAACTGATCATCGCTTCTATCGCTTGATCGATACCGGGAAACCAGAATCTTGAGCGAGCCTCGGCCTTAGTTTTAACGATACCTAAATGCGATCGATGTAGTTCCGATAACACAGTTTTATACAAAGAAGTAGGTATAACAACCTTGTGCCCTCTCATAATGCACCCATTCTCAACTGATAACTGTGATCTACACAAATAATAAGATTTTATTCTTACATCGGTTAATTTCGGCGGCCATCCCTTAATGACGTAACCTTTAACTAATTTCAGTAATTCATCATTATCCGTTTCGGCGCGTAACTGGTCTAATGTTAATGGCGGCGTGCCGTCCATCACAAAACATACATAGGTAGCCCGGTCATAGGCTACCTCACAGTCGCAGCACTGACATCGTTCGGTGCAAGCGCACTCGTGCACCGCGCGCTCCAGGCTAGCGCGCGACAGGTAATCAGCGCTGTTATCAGCACTCCGTACATACTCTATTTTATAGTTATAGCTACTTAAAAATAATGCGTAGCGTTGAAGCCTATTTGCGGACATCTCCGGTATTCCTTTATTAGGGCCAAATATAGACAATAAGGGTTTATGGTCCGTTCGTAAAACAAACGGTATAGACCGGCCATATAAATACTGGTGAAAACGACGAACACCGTAAATGATAGCTGTCGCTTCCTTTTGTATCTGAGAGTAACGAGTTTCAGCGGCGTTCAGTGTCCGTGAAACAAAAGAAATAGGCCTTTCTGTCCCTTCGTCCCCCACCTGTGAAAGAATAGCGCCTAGGCCGCTAGGACTCGCATCCACTGTCAATATTATTTTAGCGTTCGGATCGAAATGAGCCAGTACTTGGTCTGACGTCATCAAGTTTTTTATTTCTATAAAAGCCTGTTGATGTTTATCTGTCCAGAGCCACTTACTACCTTTCTTTAATAGTTCATACAGCGGACTAAGGACAGTTGATGCACTAGGTACAAAGTTCCTGTAGTAATTAATTAACCCTAGAAACGACTGTAGCTGAGTTACATTTGTGGGGACTGGAGCTCCGACCATAGCTTTAATTTTTTCAGGAGATTTTTTGAGACCATCTTTTGTTATTATATATCCAAGATAACAAACCTCGTTCTGGAAAAAACTACACTTATCCTTCCGTAAGGTTAGACCTGCATCCTGTAAACGTTGTAACACGGTAATTAACCTCTGCATGTGTTCTTTTTTATCAGTCCCTGTTATCAATATATCATCTAACAGACACAAGACTCCATCTATGCCTGATAGAACCCCTTCGATCGCCCGCTGAAAAATTGATGGTCCAGACGCTAATCCAAACACAAGCCTATTGTACCTTAGGAGCCCACGGCTGGTATTCACGGTCGTAAGATTTTTTGATTCATCATCTAACATAAACTGGTTATATGCCATGGATAGATCAAGCTTCGTAAACTGTTGACCACCAGAAATTTTTGAAAATAGCTCGTTTGTAGTTGGGAGCGGGTATTGTTCTACTAACAGCTGTTTATTTATGCTAACGGAGTAGTCAGCACACAATCTTACTGACCCGTCCCGTTTTAAGACCGGGACTATGGGAGACGCGTGGGCCGAATACTCGACGGGTTCGAGAATACCTAATTCAATCAATCTATTAATTTCTCTATCAACCTTCTCACGTAAAGCAAACGCTACTGGTCTCGCTTTGCAGAAAACGGGCTTAGCATTTTCTTTTAATTTGAGTTTAACTTTATATTTATTAAAATTCCCTAATTTATCAGAAAACAATTCTCCAAAACGCTGCTGTAACAAATCGGAAGACAGTTCGGTATTTATGGAGTTTACCGGCATGAGTTGTAAATTAAATAAAGATATAAAATCCCTGCCTAGAAGCGGTGGCCCTCCGTCGCGCACTACAAATATGTCTATATAGTGCGTTTGATCCGCGTAACAAACCGGTAACCGAAGCGTTCCTAAACAGATTATCTTTTTTCCATTGTACGTCATCAGCTGTTTATTTGTACTTGATAATGGTACATCTATGAATTTACTGTTGTAAAAACTTTCCGGGATTACAGTAACTGCCGACCCACTATCTATTTCAAATTTTAATGACAATTTGTTAATCAAAACACTTTCTACCATAGGTTGTCCCCTGAAAGATCGGATGTAAAACAACTTACCATCGTCACCGGCATCATCTTCACCTTTGTCACTGCGATCCAACTCAACGTAATTCACTTTCTTTGTACACATTCTACGCAAGTGGCCTTTTTCGTGACACTTTTTGCAAACATAATTGGTGAACCGGCACTCCGATGATTTGTGATTCGAATAACCACATACACTACATTTAACTTTTCCTACAGTTGCATTTTTTACGTCCCTCGATATCTTGAATAGCTGGTTGTCGGCGGCAAGCACGCTGGCGCTGGCCGCGGCCGCGCGCGCACAGCTCATGTTCTCCGCCATCTTGACGACCTCTGCCATGCTGAAGCTAACCAAATCTTTGGTGTACAGCTTCTCCTTCTCTTGTCCCGGCAACATACCCATGAGAAATCTGTCGCGAAGTGCCTCTTCGACATTTAAAAAGCCACACTTTTCAGTAAGTCCTCGCAGACGCGCCGCCCATTGTGAATGCGTTTCGCCCGTTCGTTGACTTGCCGCGTAGAAACTATGACGTTCAGCAAATCCGATACGCTTTGGGGTGAAATGCGCATCAAGGACATTCAGGAGATCCGTATACGGCACGTCTTCAATACCCTTTGGTAGTACCAGGTCCGTCGCTAACTTGTAGGTTCCTTCTGTGAGTGCGCTCAGCAGGATCGCCTTCCGTTTGCTCCCCGTGGAATCCGTCGACGCAGTAATATCATTAGCGAGAAAATAATGCGTGATCCGGCCTTTATATGTTTTCCACGTTTGTAGATTGTGGTCAAACGTATTTAAAATGCCGAATTGCGCTGAATTCGCCATTTTTATGCACTTGTAGGTAGATCGTCGCCACTGTACAATATTCGGATATGGGAGCTCATAGACGTGAGTGAAACGACCGCTGGTTAGTTACACACTGTCTATTGTACCGAGATGGCGCTGGCTTGTGCAGGCACGCACACATGCGTAGGCGCCTACTACTACATACGTAACACTATGGCATGATGATGATGAGTCTTTTTAAATTTACTGCTTTTATTTTTTATTAATTTGTTCTTTTTTATTTAATGTATTTAATATACCTAGGTAATTGAATAGCAAAAATGTTCTGTAGGTACAATTGTTTTCTTTATTTTGTGCTTTAGCATTATTTAATGTATTGTGGACGCGCGGGTTTGGTTCCGACGGAAGATCAGCGTTGTGATAGCTATCACAACATAATGCTGAGTCGGACGCCATTTTGTAGCATTAAAGTTTTTTTTTATTCAATTAGTTAGGTAGTCTTTATGGTGTTGGGTAATTAAGGAATTAGTTTAGTATATTTGTTAATGCTACAAATAAAGATATTTCTATTTATTTTTTTTATTTTCTGATCAAAAATAATTTAGCTGGCGACAGTTGCCGATCTAGTTTTTTTTTTAATCCAGTACTTACTGGAATGGCTGTCTTCACTATTCCAGTACTGCTGGATTAAAAAATTAGACGGTCAATCCAGTCACTGGAATAGGTACTGGTACTCCAGTGCCGGTTTACAAAATAATTTTGTTGCCGACCAAGAATTCGTGGTGGATTTATTTTACAAAACCGACCAAGACAAACTTAACGCTGTCCGAATCGTTTTTTTTGTTTAAACATTTAATAAATTTATTTCTATATTAAATCCAGTAATGGAAGGGCTGTCTTCACTATTCCAGTACCGCTGGAATAAAAAAATAGACGGAATAGGCCACTGCCGGTTTACATTATTATTAGTGGTATTTCGGAGCTGGATTCAATCACTGGGCTGGAATATTACGGAATAATGTGAACTGGCCATAATAGGTATTCGCCTTTATATAATTTTCCTGCAGCACCTTTACTAAAGTTATTTTACTCATTTGTTCTGCTGGGTCGTCACACATAATTATATTACTAATTATTATAAATGTGAAAGTTTGAGTGGATGTTTGGATGTTTGTTACCTTTAGACGCCATCACGACATTACGGATCGGGCAAAAATTTTGCATTTCTAGACTTTGCAAAATTAACTTACCTGTGTTTTAACATAGGCTACTTTTTATTCCGTAAATCATTCCCCATGGGATTGAAATAACAGGCAGAAACTACTCACACTAATATTATACACATGCGACGGTTTGGAAGTCTATGACTTCTTAAAGCCACTTAACAGATCGGTCTGAATGAAATTAGGACAGGCCTAGGATAAAGTACATGGTATTCTTATCTCATAAATAAGTACCCATGGGATAGAAATCAACTTAAAAAAATCCATAGAAAAAAAACGTGCGAAGCCGCGGGCAGAAACTAGTTATCTATAAACAAAATCACTTTATGTGGCCATGGTTAGTTCGAATCGATTAATATATCCGTCGCACTGGCTCTATATAAACAAAGCCAATGGCCAGTTATGAGTCACTGTGCAGTGCAACCTGAAACCGGTTCCCAACAACAAAATGAGTAAAATCTGCCTATTCGTCGCGCTGACGCTGTGTGTGCTGGTCGTCGTTATGGCGAACAGGGAGCCGTATGACATCAACAAAGGACGTGAACTGTTCGACAAGTTTAAAAAGGACTATAACAAGGTGTACAAGGATGCGGCAGACGAGGAAATGCATTATGAGATTTTTATAAAGTCCTTGAAAGAAATTAATCACGATAATGCAAGAACCAACCTCACCACCTTTGGTATCAACAAATTTACAGATATGACGGAGGAAGAGATGAATCATTATAAGGGATTCAAGCCTGAAAAAGTTTGGTACGTTCTTTGCATATACATACAGACTGGGTTTTTGACATGGGATTGGATGACCAACTCCGAAATCACGGGAGTTAGAGAAAAGTCATTTATTTTTCATAAAATTTTACAAAATTCATTACGAAATATGATTTATCGAGGATAAACACGATTAAAACCATTAATATCCTGTAATATCCTCCAAACACCATTAATACCCTGGCTAGCGGCAAGTTGGCAGGACCAGTTAACGAAAATAAATATATTCAAATTTAAAATATTTTACACATTAATGCAGACTAAAAAGTAAAAAAAAAATCTTTAAAGTAATAAATAAGTTTCCCCTCAATATGCAAAAGTTTAAGATGCCATTGATAAGACACAGTGCCATTTTGATTTCGCGAAGAAACGTGTGGTCGTTGGTTTATCGGAGGAATAGGAGAATAAGTAAGCAGGGAAATTATTCTGGACCACGAGGGAATTACCTCGTGGTCCAGAATCATTCCCTTTCCGCTTAGTGAACATGTTTCACGGCACTGCCTAAAGCCGATATTCATCTTTCAATCACCATTTCATTCTTCTCTCGTCCATTTTCGAAGTCGTATTGCGCCTTTTTGCTGCGCGTTTGTGTTGTTGATTAGTGTACTTAAAATTTGAGTAATAATTATTAATATGACAAAGTTATGTTTTCTCGTAGTGTACGTTTATACGTGCACCTTTGTGCAAACGTCTAATAAGATACCTATATTATGACGAAAGACAATTTATTCGATGGCCAATAAAGAGTTACAAATTATTGACGAACTCTGTTTTGCAGCAGGCGAGAAGGCCCTCCTGCGATGCGGGTTCGATTCACGCCTCGGGGCAAATAATTTATAGTTTTGGACAATGCACCAGACGCAGATATTTATTCCGGGTGTTTACTATTTACATACTGAACAAAAAATCTCATCATCATCAAAATAGGCCAATAGCAGTCCACTGCTGGACATAGGCCTCCCCCAATGAGCGCCATAGCGCCCTGTCTTCAGCTATACCTGCAGGGGATATTATTTAATTGACCAAGTTATTTTTGGTATATTATTTAATTTTTTAGAGATTATCCTGAGTGTGAGGGCTTATAATAACACGCACTATAATAACAAAACCCTTAGAACTATATAAATATTTTTGTTATAATTATTTTGTTTTGCTTCTAACTCAGAGTTTTAACTACAAATAAAAAAAAACTTTCTTTAAACACTAATTGGTCATTGTTTTACACTCACATTGCTTCATTTACAACCATTTTTACTCATTTACTCTTATTTCACCGCTACCAAGTAGGTGGTGAACCGCTAAGTTCACCACCTACTTGGTAGCCACAAGCTCCGTGGAGGTCCCATGCACATAAAACACTTGAAAAGCCGCTCCTCATTAAAAAATATACTGGAGCCCGCGAATAGACTTTTTTCTTAAGATTATATAGACTTTAATCGTAAGATTATGAGCCCTGCCCGCATACCGCGTAGAACGTGATGACCAAGAAAGAGACCAAGACTTTAAAAAAAGTTTCTTTATTCAGACATTATTGTCCACACACATAAAAATAAAATAAGAGCACCAAGCATAAAATAATATAAAATTATTATTAGCATCTCATAATATTATTAAAATATAAGTATTTAGAGCAGTCATTCAACAGAATCCCAACCCATAAAGACTGAGGACTCTGTTACTGACCCTTTAGGTACCTATATCTATGTATTTATCTCCATCGATCGCGGCGCGTTACGCGAGAAAATCAGTAATATCGAAAGTTTTTGATACAATAAGTGCAATGGTTTCATTTGTTTCGAATTCTTATGAATAATAAATATGTAATTGATTAGTTTTCAGTAATTTTGTAACTTTGTTTTAAATAATTAATTATTATTTGCATAATTTTATTACAAATATTTTAGTTTCTCATTTTATTTTGTTTTGTTTCAGAGTCTGGACTGCCAAGCCGTTATTGAGTACGCGACCCCAAATATTAAATTTTTCGTTTATATATCAATAAACCATTTGAAATATCAAAAAGTCTCCTAACATGAAGTGTTTATTATGTTTCAAAAATAAAATTGAACATCGGAGTAATGAATTCCTTTTTTTTGTCTAAAAGTGTAAAAATAAATAATAATGTTAAAATTACTTACATCTTTTTTTCAAAGCTTTGTCTTTTTTAGGTAAGGTTAGGTACAAGATAGTAGGACGTGTAGGATAGGTGGGATGACGAACTGCGAAGGACTGCAGGCATATGCTGGATGCGGCAAGATGAAGACAGGGCGCTATGACGCTCATTAGGGGAGGCCTATGTCCAGCAGTGGACTTTTTTAGGCTGATGATGATGATGAGGTACAAGACATGGTCACCCCCGAGGGGCTCTCGATTTGCCGGGGCGGGGGGCTTAGTAACCGCGGCTACGTCACCCGCGGTGAAGCTCTGGGGAACCGACCCCTTGGGTTTCCCTTAGCTTAAAACCTTCATTGACAATAGCACCGATGTCATTATACCTTAAAAATGAAAATGAAATGAAAATGAAATGAAATGAAAATGAAAATGAAAATGAAAATGAAAATGAAATGAAATGAAAATGAAATGAAATGAAAAGTTTTTATTTCTTTAAGCTTACAAATAAGCACTTAGACAGGTCATATTTATTTTATAGTTTATTCCTAATGTTTAATTGATTGATAACCCTGTTTTTTAGTAGACTTTTAGTAGTATCCAGCTTATTTTAGGTAGATTTTGGTAAGTTTTCACCCTACAGTAGATTTGTCAATTCAAATCTGGTCACACTGCTTGCCAACGCAGACGGCGGCGACACGGCCGATCCCGGGACGGACCGCTCTTCTGGGTTTTGCCCTCGAAGCCTAGTTGGAGCGGTAGTAGGTCTGCTGCCGTATGAGCGGCACTCCATCCATCTAAGCTTTCGCAAATAATATAACTTTTCTTCCTGCGATTATAATATTACTAGCTGCGCCCCGCGGTTTCACCCGAGTGATGATAGATATTTTGGATAATACACAATATATCTTTATGAATAGTTACCTATGTATGTGTTATTCTGATATGTATGCTATATTATTGTGAAGTTTCATCAAATAAATAAATAATGCTGGACAATCCACACAGCATTATCTAGCCCCATGGTAAGCAAAGCTTGTGTTATGGGTACTATATAACTGATATACATAATACAATACATTACATAGATATATATTTTTCATTATACATAGAAAACGACCAGAACACCCGGAACAAATATCTGCAGATCGTACACACAATTGTTCCGAGGCGGGAATCGAACCCGCAACCTCCTGCGTCGCAGGCGGACCATCGCCCACCGCGCCACATCGGTCGTCAAAGTAGTATGAAATATTATAATATTAATAACTAAACTCAAAACCACGGAGTTTTTTAAAACTATGAAGGGGTTATGGCAAACGAGACTTTAACATTCATAAGTCTCTTTCTTGCGCAGTCGGCTAAAAGAGTTCTCTTCCAGCAAATCTTATAGGAGATATTGACGACCTCTAGGTGAGCCAAAGTCTGCCTGCGTAAATGCAAAAATCAGAATTCATCTTTAATTTCGCAATTGCAGCCAAAATATTGGGTCTGCGATACTGTCTTTTTTTTGAAACAAGATGAATAGTGGGTCTTTAATGCCCCTATACCAATTTGACTCTTAGATTTATAAAAAACCAAATATGAAAATTATAGCAAAATTTATTTTCAAAATCTAATATTTACGTTAACTTGAAATGGTTCTAAAAAAATATTTCGTATATTATTTTTTTCTGCAACCTATCTTAAAAACTGGCTTTCATGAAAAATAAACCCTGAAAATCTAATTTGGCTAGTACGAAGGAATCATGTTGAAAAATGTAATTAAAATAGTGTAAGTGCCAAAAATACTTGATTTGTTAACAAAAAACTAATGGATCATGTCAAGGAAAGGATAGCTAAATAAAAGCTAAAAATTTATTTGTACCAAATAAACGTTTCATCTATCTATCTAAAAGCATTATGTCTTGCACTTACACCGCTGTGATTGGCTGATTAGGTAGTATGCTATTTTTATTCTGAATTCGATTTGGAATGAAGACTGCGTTATCTTGCATTGCTGTGACTGGCTGTATGTATAGGTTAAATTTGAATTTTTCGAACGAAGTTTGCGTAATTGTTGATATTTGCTACTTTCCTTGTGATTTGGATTGTTGTTGTTATTTGTTTGTTTATTAGACATCAGTGTATTTGCGTAAATTGGCCTTTACCATGTCTTCTTCTATACAATAATATGCAGCAATGCACTATTGTTACGGCCCAAGGAAATGCCTAAGCGGCTGCTAGAATATTCCGTGAGCAATTGATGAGAACAGGTGGCCCTCAACTCGAGCCTGATTACCGGGTTCTTTTACATGTGCATAACGCGTTCATTCATGGAAGGCCCAATACCAGGTACTTCTCGGCCCGAAGGTGCGCCGAGAATCGACTCAGTTCGAATTGAAGAAGTCCGTTTTCATCCTGAAAGAAGTACGTAGTGATTCGTCGACAAGAACCAGCACAATTGGCCGTTGTACAGGGTCATCTCACATATTTGTGCATAGAATTCAACAATATGCAATCTTCGTTCGAAAAATTCAAACTTAAAAATACTACCTATACCTACAGCCAATCACAGCAATGCAAGATAACGATGTCTTCATTCCAAAATTCGAATTCACAATAAAAAATAGCATACTACCTAATCAGCCAATCACAACGGTTTAAGAGCAAGACATAATGCTTTTATTTAGCTATCCTTTCCTTGACATGATCCAGTAGTTTTTTGTTAACAAATCAAGGATTTTTGGCAGCTACACAATTTTAATTACATTTTTCCTTCGTACTAGCCAAATGAAATTTTCAGGGTTTATTTTTCATAAAAGTCTAGATAGGTTGCAGAAAAAAATTATTTACGAAATATTTTTTTAGAACCATTTCAAGGTAACGTAAATATTAGATTTTGAAAAGAAGTTTTGCTATAATTTTCATATTTGGTTTTTTATAAATCTAAGAGTCAAATTGGTATAGGGGCACTAAAGGCTCACTATTCATCTTGTTTAAAAAAAAAAGACAGGGTCTCAGACCCAATATTTTGGCTGCAATTGCGAACTTTAAAAAAAAAAAATTTAACTAAAAAAGTAAAATTTTAGTTGAAATCAGAATGCATCCTTAATGCATTCTGATTTCAACTAAAATTTTACTAAAGTCCAAATAACTTTTGAACCAGTGAATATCGCTGAACATACAGGGGGGTTAAATCGATAGGTACTGAGGTCCCCCACCCCCCATTTACCGATGATCCACCCCTCATGTTACACCGTGTATAATGTCCAGCATTATATATAATTATGTATACATTACATTACACGTTTAATCTGTGGAGCGTTATCAAACAACCAGTTGAAGTGACGGTGACCAATTTATCTATTATTAATCAGTCTCTCCGAGTCTATATAAATAAAGGCGATTCACACTTATGTGTCAGTGTACAGTCAGAACCGGTTCGAAACCACAAAATGAGAAACATCCGTTTAATAGTCGTGTTGACGCTGTGCGTGTTTGTCGTCGCTATGGCTAATCCGACCAAAGTATTCTACGATGCCGCCAAGGGACCAGAATTGTTCCAGAAGTTTAAAGAGGACCATAACAGGGTTTACAAGGACGAGGCAGATGAGAAAGTGCATTATGATGTTTTTCTAGAGAACTTGAAACAGATTAACGAACTCAATGCCAAAAACCCCAGCGCCACCTTTGGAATCAACAAGTTTGCAGATTATACAGATGAAGAAAAACAACAAATGCGTGGATTTGGGATTAAAAAAAATTAAACTTAGGTACGTTCTTTGTATATTTTTTTACACATAAGGGTCAGGGTTTGGAAACAAAACGGAATCTCAAATTCATTCGCGTTTCATAGTGGTTTGTAATGAATGCATTGGTTGATGAATTGCATTTTCTTTAAACTTAGATACGATCTTTGTATAATATTTATTAACAAACACATAATTAAGTTTAATGTTTGGAAACAAAACTGAATCTCAAATACATTCGCTTTTCATAGTGTGGTTTGCAATGGATGCATTGATTGATGAATTGCATTTGGTCGGATCTCATCAGAGGTCTTATGCGGAATATGGTATTTTACTGTATATGAGAAAACAATCTTAAAATAGAATTATTGAAATAGGTTTGGCAAAAAGCAGTCGGAAAATGTTGGTTTTAGTTCATAAAATAACAAAATTATTTTTAAAATTAAATTCAAAGTTTTCTGTTTTATTAATCTGTTTTACACCATAAAATAGTAGGCGTAATGTTATTACGTCATACGGGTGACTACGTACCTAAACTAAAACGTATCAAGGTCGTCAGCAACATCCAGCGCATTTGTTTTGTTACCTACGTACAAAGACAGCTGACGTCATTACCACATAGCAATAACGGGTCCAATTCGTCCAGCGTTTTCGTCAAAATTCGACAAACGTGCGAAACCTGAACATGTAAAAAAAAGTAAATTAGTAAATTTTAAATGCATTTTTATGACACTTATCGATTGAATATTTTTTTTTATCACAATGGTCGAAAATATGTGTACCTATTAATGTACCTACCTATTATATTCCGCGCAACGGGTATTCAAATAATTATTATGTCCTAACTCTGCCACCAGTATAAAGTACACATCCTGTATAAAGAACTAACTAAGGTAATTTAATTAGCCTTCAGTACATCAGCACTGCATTTGTATTTAATCGAAGCAAACACACATTTTTCTTGTTCGGTTGCGCCATAGATATCTAGAAATGACGTCCAGGCGCGTGAGACAATCAGTAAGGCGATTGCTACATTAAAATGAGCCTCGCTAACCGCTAATAAGCCAAGCGACAGCGTTTAGTGCCATGACTAGGCACCTTGTTAGGCGCGTCGCTTGCAGTGTGGTCACTCCTATATGCACTACGTCTGTTCGCTAGAGTTGCTTGGCTCTTTTCAGTAGGCTTCGTCCGCACTGACAGGCGGCTTGCTTAGCGCCTAGAGCTTAGCAAGTCACCAAGCGAATAGTTTAGTAAACGAACGTTCGAAAATCTTCGGGACCGGCCGCACGGCGCGCCTGGCGCTAAGCTAGTCGCTTAGCGTCTATCTAACTAAACAAACGTGTTGTTTTTATGTCTAAGGCGAATGCCACATTACAATGAGCCTCGCTAACCGCTAATGAGCTTAGCGAATCCCTTGATCTCTTGATCTGATCCTCCTAGGCACCTCGCTAGGCGCTTCGCTTGCAGTGTGGCCACTGTTATAGTATCAAATACGTCTGTTTGCTTGGATCGGTCAGTAAGCGAGTCGCTTGGCTCTTTTCAGTAAGCGAAGCAAGCTAATTCGTTTGGCATTAATCTGTTATTTTCAATAAATATATAATAATGTACTATGCATATAACTCAGTTATTATTTAAGAAAGTTGTTG
Organism: Eupithecia abbreviata; assembly: GCA_943735965.1. Lineage (NCBI taxonomy): Eukaryota > Metazoa > Arthropoda > Insecta > Lepidoptera > Geometridae > Eupithecia > Eupithecia abbreviata. Next base: position 5,179,643 of record OX030986.1, read on the forward strand.
ATACCATGAGTGCCATGGTTGCGTTTGTTTGTTAATTAATTAAAATTTGTAATTTGTTGTATTTTATATGAAACGCAAATAAATATTTTCTATTCTATTCTATTCTACCAAACTCAGGAACTCTTCCAGAACATTCTAATCTCCCTGCTGCTCCTGTTACATAATTTTCTATTGTATGTTTTGTTTCTAGTATAGTTCAGTTTTAAATTTTATTTTGCATTGTTTCAGAGTATGGACTGCCAAGCGGATATTGAGGACGTGACCCCAAAGCTTAACATTTCAGTTTATATTTATATTCATAAATCATTTGCATTACCAAAATCTCTCTAACGTGAAGTGTTTATTCATTATGTTATAAAAACTCACTTGAACTTGAACTAATTTTGGAGTAAGGAATTAAATTTTTTGTCTCTAATGTATATAAAATAAAAATTGTATGGACAGAAAATAGCAACTTTTTTTTACGTACTTATTGTGTTACCTTTGCTTTTTTTTTTTTCAAAGATCATAAATATTATAGATACGTATTGTCTGACCCGTATGGTGATTATGTAACTCGCGACCGGTTTGCGACAGGCGTAAATTAAGCAATCAGTGCTGTCAATGCCAATTTTGACCAATTTTGACGTTGTAGCTGGTGTCAAACTAATACAAAATTGACGTTTGACAGCACTGATTGCTTAATTTACGCCTGTCGCAAACCGGTCGCGAGTTACATAATCACCCGGCCGGTATTGAAAGATGACAATAGAACTATGAGTTGATCTGAAAATAGTCTATAAATCTAGAATCTTAGAGTTCTAGAATATATCGGGACTTCGTAGGTACCCTTAGTTATAATTGGAACTTAGGGATGATTCTCGTTAGATCCATTGACTTAATTCATGATAGATCTTTTGAGACTTGTATGATCCACTTTGAGGGGTGGATCTACTGAGAACTTTATTTCTCATTCCCATTGGCTCGATCCAGATGACGACGGACCACTTCTGTATGAGATTGCATAGTTCCCTACAATTCGACTAAAACGATATACGGATAAAGACATGGATAGGTTAGATGTTCAAGGCACATTTTAGTCGAATTGTGTTTAATACGAATTGTTATAGTCGAATTGTTTTTGCAAATTCTGTCACAAAATCAACAACACGAAGTGATGTTTAGGTAAAGTATGCGGACAATGTTTACAAACAAGCTTCTATTCGGCCATAGTAGGTAAGTTTAGTAGAATAGGTAGGTATATATATCTACTGAATAGTGTAACCATCTAAGGATTATCATTCCTCAACTCGCTGCTATGCAAATGCGAACTAACTAAGCAATGGGTAGGTACACGACCCGGCATATCTACATAAACAACAGCCCTACCCATGTTCCGTTTGGGGGCCAAATACTAGCCAAATATATACTATACCTAACTTTTACCCGATTGCTAGGTACGTAGGGGGCGAAAGGGATTAAAAAAACGATGCTATAACACTGAATGAACTAACTATAGTCGATGGTAGGTACCTAAGTACCATATCAACATCAAGCTGGTCATAGGCATTACTAAACGAAACGACGTAACCCCGTAAGTTTGGGTTCGTTGGATTTGTCTTCTAAGCGCTTTGATATAAAAGCTTGTTTATAAAAAAATCCGTTAAAGTATTTAAAAAAATCCTATTGGAAACAGTAAAGAGTAAACACCAATTTCCAAGATGACCGTCAATTATCATAAAAGACCTTCGAAAATTCCCGAACGATCGCACGGAACGGAAATTGGGGTTTACTTCGGCTGTCATCGCACAAACTACCAGCTATTCTGTGAGCCAATAATGGAGACGCACTGAAGAGCCGTTTAATTAACTTCAAAATGAGCCTTAGCTTCGAAGCTTCTCGAACAAATAATAAAGAGCCACGGGAGGGCGTGAAATTTTTCTTCAAGTCAAAGTTTTTTAATGAAGATTTACAGGGAAACTAATTGATGGGGATAGGTTGGGGTGAACATATTGGGAAACGAAGTTCGTGACAGGCTGAAGAGGAATTTTCTTTTACGAAGTCCATAATTTGGGAGTGTTTTGGTTTTTCCCTACATAGTAATTAATCAAACAGATAAGTATATAGATCAATGCACGCTTCTTGCAAAGGTTTTTTCGGTTTGGTAGTAGTGTTACTACAAAATTGACGAAAATCGACTCCGGTCCGGTCCGGTGGGTAATAAACAAAATCAAACAAAAATGCTGTTTTTTTTGCACAGCTAAGTAAGCTAAGCTAGTGCTTTATGAAAAAATGAATGAATAAAATATTAAAACATAATTTTATTCAAACATTTTTCATCTAGCACGTCTTCAAAGTTTCAGGACATCGTGTTCATTCTACCGTGCGAGTGACTCACTATCTTATTTACAAAGTGCACTGAAACGAAATTCTCTCAAACTAACTATTCCAAAAAGAACTGGAATTCATGTGCTTCTTTTTGTAAGGACTGTAATTTATTCCGTCTTCTATCATAGAAGAACAACGAGAATAAGTTTTGGAAATTAATCTTTGCTCCATAAAAAAATGGATGAAACAAAGTAGATAATTGTTCAACATAATCTATGTATCAACTATACCTACCATTGTACTTTAGTCGCACTCCCGGTGTCTGTGAGGCAGCCCTCGCGTCTAAACACAAGTTTTACTTAGTTAGAGCGAGAAGTCTATGCATTTTCAGCACTAAGGTTTTAGGGTAGAGTACTTTACCTAAAGGTAAACTTAATGTTATAGAGATAATCGTAATTAGTTTTAGATAAGTACTCTGTTAACCATTAGAAACCATTTTTTGAAAATAAATACTTTTTATTATTATTTCTCTCATTTACCATAATCTCGGGCCATAAAGTGACCCGGTCCTTTGGAAGGCTTGCGTGGGGCCGAAGCCAACAGCACAGAGGCCCTTGGAGAAGTTAATCTAAAGGCGATGGCTACACATAGCGGGTATCATCCTCGGGTGCACAATATGATACATCCCAAGGATGGTATCCACCAGGTGTAGAGACTATTGCAAAGAAAAATGAAAGAAATAAAACCAGGTTATTGTGATGGATGGATGGACTGGGTAATCTGGAGATTGCGGACGTCTGCCATAAACAAGTCAATCATAATGTTAAGAAGAGTGGCAGACGGTGGCTTGCCGAATGCTGGATGGGTTCCTTAAAAAGCCGGAGTAAATTACCGGAGAGGAACAACATCGGCGCAAACGACTGAGGGGTGTCGAGAGGTGCGGCCCCGATTTCACCATCACGAAGACTGCTCGTGAGCGGGTTTCCTCACTATCACGCCATTAGACACTTCCACCCTCGAGTCTACATCCTAAGATGCATCTCTCGCGACTCCACTCAGACCGGCCAATGAAGGCAAGCAAGAGGTGGGGATCTGGTTCTCTTGGGATGCCACTCCGCTAGCGGAGACGAGAACCAGGAACTTCTCCGGGAGCACTCGGTACCCGTGGTGTCGATACTTACCAACAGCTCGCCACAAGCTGCCCTGCGGGCAGCTAGCTTATTATTATTATTATACACTCATTTATTAAAATTCTCGTATAAAATACATGTTTTACTATAGAAAATACAATAAAATTGTATAAAACTATTCTACAGTAAAAAATATATCAAAACGGTAGATCACCGACCGCGAAGCTAGGCTCAAGCGGCCGGTGACTAGGGCTGCAAAGAAAGGAACTTCCTGACGATACGTGCCGAGTCCAAGAGTACCGCCTTCTGGATCTGGCCCTTGATCCAACTTCCTAGCGAGAGTCTCTTCAGGTGTTGATCGAGGCTCTTCGATATTACGCCGTTAACCGAAACGACTATCGGGACTATGGTCGCTGAATCTACATCCCACATGCTGACAACCTCGTTAGCCAAGTCAAGATATTTGCTAAGTTTATCTTTCTCAGCTCTAACGAGGTTAGCATCATGCGGTATGGTGACATCAGCGAGCACCATATTATTATTATTATTATAATTATAATAAACCTTGATAGATGAAAAGCTATTTAATTAGGACGCGGGCGTGTAAATTATACTTATACTATAAATGTGAAGGTTGGGATGATTAGATGGATGGATGTATGTATGTTTGTTACTTCTTCACGCTAAAACTACCAAACCGATCAGGCTGAAATTTTGCACAGATGTAGCTATAAGCTTGGAATTAAAAACATCAGGCTTCGGTGACTTTTTATCCCATAAATCAGTTCTCATGGGATTTATATAACCTCAAAACGTTTCAATAGAAACAACACAGGCGAAGCCGCGGGCAGAAACTGTAATAAATAAATATATAATAAATTAAGTAGAATTTTTATTGTTTCTCAACTGATATACGTAACGTAACTTAAATAGTTTATTTTTTTATTATTTTATAGAAAACCTTCAAAACACCAACAAATATGCATAAATGGTAAGTACATTTTGTAGCGAAGCTTGTATCAAACCCGTAACCTACATCAAACCCGTATACACGTCTCAAGTAAACCTTCGTCCTCTGCGCCACATAGGTTGTCAATGGACATGGCCACAATAACTTCCACGCGTGGGTGTTATTTACACGAGGATACGTTTTTCTAGGTATAACCATACTATACAGTTATCCTGTAGATTGTTTGCAACAGTCTGCAGTTAGATCAATTGTTTCTATTGAAAATATTAGTTCTAATTTGTTTCTATTATTTGATTGTGTTGTTTATTTGGTTAAAAAGACTTATTCTGTTATATAACTATCACCAGAACAAAACGCAAATACCTAGTTACGTGCATTCCTACACAGTTCTAGAAAAACAAAACAATTATAATAAATAACGGCTAAACGATTATTGATGCTTCACACTGTTTAAATTCAAAAATAACTCTTTTGTTTTCCACGGTTACGGTTATTTCCTTATTACTCTGAGGTTATTTCATTTCAAAATGGCGCGGGGCATTTTATTTCCTCTTTAATTAGAGACGTCAACTTTAATAACTGTGTTTTCGAGCCAAAAATCCCAACAATATATTCAGGACTACGCAGACATGAGCGCTGAAACCACAATGGTGTGTAGGCTCATACAGAGAACTAGCCTGTGACCATTTTTAACAGACGCAAAAAAAAGAGAAGGAGGTTGTATGTTAGGCTTATGTAATTTTTTTATGTGTGTTTATCGATTTCTCCATTAATTTTATAGACTTATTTTGACCGACTGGAATGTAATGGAATTGAGATTTTCCCCCATGACCCTGGGCTGAAATGCTATGATGTGAAAATTTTTAACAAACGCAAAAAAAAAGAGAAGGAGGTTGTATGTTAGGCTGTATGTAAGTTGTTTATGTGTGTTTGTCGATTTCTCAATCAATTTATTTACTTATTTTGTCCAAAAGGAATGGAATGGAATTGAGATTTTCCCCATGACCCTGGGCTGAAATATGTGTTGGCTCATCACGTGCTGAGCGGTTGACACTCAGCGCTGTTTTTCAGCTAAAAACCAAAAATATATGTTGACTTTACGGACGTCAAAGTCGGAGAAAAGCTTACACCTTATATAGGTACCTAACAAACATAATAATAATAATTGCATTCGGCAAGCCACCGTCTGCCACTCTTCTTAACATTATGATTGACTTGTTTATGGCAGACGTCCGCAATCTCCCGATTACCCAGTCCATTCATCCATCACAATAGCCTAGTTTTATTTCTTTAATTTTTCATTACAATAGTCTCTACACCTGGTGGATACCATATTTGGGTGTATCATATTGTGCACCCGAGGATGATACCCGCTATGTGTAGCTATCGCCTTTAGATTAACTTCTCAAAGGGCCTCTGTGCTTTTGGCTTCGGCCCCACGCAAGCCTTCCAAAGGACCAGGTTACTTTATGGCCCGAGATCATGGTAAATGAGAGACATAATAATAAAAGATGGAAAGTCTCGGTAAATGATGATGGTACATAATATGTAGTACCATATTTCATATTACACTATTTGTAACTCTAGAACGACTGAACCGATTTGGCTGAAAATTGTTTGGGAGGTAGCTTAGAACCAGGAGACGGACCTATGTCCGTCTCCTGGTTCTTATCATTTAACCATTTGACACATAGATTCCCACGGAGGCGAAGCCGCGGAGCGCAGCTTGTAATAGATATAGTAGGTAAATACCAATTGTTCATAATATTATCTAAAGCATATTGAAAAGGTACCATTACCTACCCCATGTATGTATATGCTTTGCTTCTGTTTAAGTCTCGTATCGCTAGAACGTGGATAGTGTTGCCAAAACTTCGTTGATGTAAAAACTTATGGTAATTAGTAGAGCGTGCTAATTCCAAAGATCATACCGTAGAAAGGAGTTTGTCAAAGTAGAACAAAGTAGTAGAACAAGATTGACGTGGTTTGTTCTATTTCTTTAAACTAATATTATAATATATATTCTATAGAGGTAAAGTTTGTAAGTTTGTGACGTTGTAGGGTGTAATCTCTGGATGTACTGAACCGGTTTTGAAAATTCTATTACTAATAGAAAGCCACGTTATTTGTGAGTGTCATTGTGTTATATATTACCCGAAATGATAATACTTTTACGTGCATACAGACAGATACATTTACTCTACGTTAATCGCAAAATGTTTATGGAACAAATGTCCACCCGGGCGAAGCCGGGACGGGCTGCTAGTGTAATATAAAGTCAGTGTTTGAATGAGCACCCCTAATAGCGCCTTGAGTCTACAAATTTACAATTTACTCTACGTTCAAATAAAAGGTAAATGTTTATGACACAAATGTCCACCCGGGCGTAGCCGGGACGGGCTGCTAGTGTAATATAAAGCCAGTGTTTGAATGAGCACCCCTAATCGCGCCTTGAGTCTACAAATTTACAATTTACTCTACGTTCAAATAAAAGGTAAATGTTTATGACACAAATGTCCACCCGGGCGAAGCCGGGACGGGCTGCTAGTGTAATATAAAGCCAGTGTTTGAATGAGCACCCCTAATAGCGCCTTGAGTCTACAAATTTACAATTTACTCTACGTTCAAATAAAAGGTAAATGTTTATGACACAAATGTCCACCCGGGCGAAGCCGGGACGGGTTGCTAGTGTAATATAAAGCCAGTGTTTGAATGAGCACCCCTAATAGCGCCTTGAGTCTACAAATTTACAATTTACTCTACGTTCAAATAAAAGGTAAATGTTTATGACACAAATGTCCACCCGGGCAAAGCCGGGACGGGCTGCTAGAGTAATATAAAGCCAGTGTTTGAATGAGCACCCCTAATCGCGCCTTGAGTCTACAAATTTACAATTTACTCTACGTTCAAATAAAAGGTAAATGTTTATGACACAAATGTCCACCCGGGTGAAGCCGGGACGGGCTGCTAGTGTAATATAAAGCCAGTGTTTGAATGAGCACCCCTAATAGCGCCTTGAGTCTACAACTTTACAATTTACTCTACGTTCAAATAAAAGGTAAATGTTTATGACACAAATGTCCACCCGGGCGAAGCCGGGACGGGCTGCTAGTGTAATATAAAGCCAGTGTTTGAATGAGCACCCCTAATAGCGCCTTGAGTCTACAAATTTACAATTTACTCTACGTTCAAATAAAAGGTAAATGTTTATGACTCAAATGTCCACCCGGGCGAAGCCGGGACGGGCTGCTAATGTAATATAAAGCCAGTGTTTGAATGAGCACCCCTAATAGCGCCTTGAGTCTACAAATTAACATTTACTCTACGTTAATCGCAAAATGTTTATGGAACAAATGTCCACCCGGGCGAAGCCGGGACGGGCTGCTAGTGTAATATTAAGCCAGTGTTTGAATGAGCACCCCTAATAGCGCCTTGAGTCTACAAATTAACATTTACTCTACGTTAATCGCAAAATGTTTATGGAACAAATGTCCACCCGGGCGAAGCCGGGACGGGCTGCTAGTGTAATATAAAGCCAGTGTTTGAATGAGCACCCCTAATAGCGCCTTGAGTCTACAAATTTACAATTTACTCTACGTTCAAATAAAAGGTAAATGTTTATGACACAAATGTCCACCCGGGCGAAACCGGGACGGGCTGCTAGTGTAATATAAAGCCAGTGTTTGAATGAGACCCCTAATCGCGCTTTGAGTCTACAACTTTACTTTCGTGAACTTGCGGGTAGTTCACGAAAGTAAGTTTGCATTAGTGCAACCGCTCACAAAATAAGAGAAGAGAGAGAGAGAATATCCCTAATGTACTCTTATTTGGGTTCTCTTATTTTGTGAGCGGTTTGATCACTTTTCTCTGATACACTTCTTAGCGCCTCGAACAACCATACCGAACAGCGAACACGCGTTCCTAGCGTGGACATTAAAGGTATTTCCCCCTATATAAAAGCCAGCTAAAAGATGAGTAGGTAGAAGCCAATAAGGCTAGTTACGAAGAAACATTACTTTATTAATTTATTTATTTAAGCTGAAGACAGCTATAGGCTGATGATGATGATGATTACTTTATTGACGACCTCTGTGGCGCGGTGGGCGATGGTCCACCTGCGACGCAGGAAGGTTCGATGATAGATAGATAGATAACACTTTATTACACCACACAAAACAGAAAATAATACAGAGATAAAAACTTAGCATAAAGGTATAAAGGGCGGCCTTATCGCTGAGAGCGATCTCTTCCAGGTAACCTTGGGATGGACTGGACAAGAACGAACAATGTAGACGGTGGCACTTTAATAAATAATGATATTTGATGATATTTGTTTCGGGAGTTTTGGTCGTTATCTATGTATAATAAAAAATATCTATCTATGTTATGTATTGTATTATGTTATCAGTCAAATAACACCCGTAACACTAGCTCTGCTTAGATGATGCTGTGTGGATTGTCCAACATTATTTATTGTACTGAAGTGGCAGTGGGCCGGCCATATCTCGCGAAGAACCGACGGCCGATGGTGCAAACGTGTTCTTGACAAAAAATTTAAGTGAACTATAAAATATGACCTGTCTAAGTGCTTATTTGTAAGCTTAAAGTAATAAATAAACTTTTCATTTTCATTTTCATTTTCAGTGGAGACCACGACTCGGTAAACGTAGTGTAGGACGCCCTCGGACCAGGTGGGATGACGACCTGCGAAAGACTACAGGTAGATGCTGGATGCGTCAAGCCGAAGACAGGGCGCTATGGCGCTCATTCGGGGAGGCCTATGTCCACCTGTGGACTAATATAGGCTGAGGATGATGATGATGATTTTACCGTAGGTTTCCAATTGATTTAGACATTGTTTCAGTCTAGGACATACAGGTATATTTTTGTGCCACAATCTCCACAGACCGGTTGTTTATAGACTCAAGAATGGCTGAACCGATTTGGCAGAAAATTGGTGGGGAGGTAGCTTAGAACCAGGAGACGGATCTAAGCTACCTCCCCTAAGCTTCTAAGCTACATTTGATAGTTTTTACCCGTTTTCATATGTTTAAAATTTCCACGCGAACGAAGCCACTGTGCTTATTAATTATTTCCTTCCTCTTGAATAGCTCTCTATCTATTTAAAAAAAACTGCATCAAAATCCGTTGCGTGGTTTTAAAGTTCTATGGATACAATAGGGATTAGGGACAGACAGACAGCGGCAAGCGACTTTGTTTTATACTAATGTAATGAAGACATTTGATAATTGATAAGTTAATCAGGGTACGAACAACCGGCTGTTAGAAATCCAGGACATTTTCTGTCAAGTTGACCTAAAGACTAATTTTAAACGTCCGCTTATTTCTTGTTGAAATTTCGATCACGTTTTAAAGTCGTTCGTCTTTGTGAGACTGCAGCTTAACCTAGTTACCCATCGCATTGTTGAAACACACAAGTTTGTAACAGGACCGATATAAGTAAGTACCTAGTCTTGAATGTGGCCGCAATTGTATGGCTTAATTACCTACGAACCCAAACAATTCTAATCAGGGTTGTTACTTATGTTTATTCTAAAAGTGATCAAAATTGGGACTCGCTGACAGGGAGCCAGGCAATTGTGTATCTTATTATGTATGTAACATTACATAACATTGATAAGGATTTGTGTCAAGTTTCTAGATCAAAGTTCTGACCCTGGGAACTGATATGGATAATAGATTGTACGGAATTACCTACTGGGTACTGTAATATCAAAGGTTCATGACCGTAGACAGTGAGATTATTGGGAATTACCCACTTTTGATAGGTAGATAGATCGAACATGCATCATCATCATCAGCCTATAGCAGTCCACAGCTGGACATAGGCCGAACATGCGTTATAAAATAATTATTTTCAATAGCTATGTAATCAAAAAAAATCCTTACAAATAGTTTTACTTTACTTTTAGAGACGGCTGAAATATGATTATAAAACTTACCTGGAAGCGACGTGGTAACTACAGCACAAGTCTATGACTTTCAGTAGATAGTTAATTTATATTTAGGATTATAATCTAGTTAAAAAAATATCAATATATAAGATGTACGTAAAAGTAATTATCTGCTATGTAAACTTTATTAAAAAACTAAATAAATAGAAAAAGTCAAAGATATTTTTGTTTGGTAGATTGATCAAAGTCAAGTTAGTAGTCAGTTTTCATGGATAGTAGTGAAAATTAGGAAGAAAGTATAAATAAATAAATAATGCTGGACAATTCACACAGCATTATCTAGCCCCATGGTAAGCAGAGCTTGTGTTATGGGTACTAGATAACTGATATACATAATACACATTACATAGATAGATATTGTTTATTATACATAGAAAACGACCAGAACACCCGGAACAAATATCTGCAGATCGTACACACAATCGTTCCGAGGCGGGAATCGAACCCGCAACCTCCTGCGTCGCAGGCGGACCTTTGATAGAATCCATTTTTTAATTAATAAACCTATTACCTATAGGATTATAACAAGTTTTATCTCAGATTGGAAGCAGTGACTCCTAAACCTCAAAACCTGATCCCTTTAAACCTGAATCAAAAACTGATTAACATTCCATCACTTTTTTAATTCAATAATTCTATGAAAATATTTAAAATAACATTATAAAGAATTGGACTGAGGGCATGAAACATTTCAATCTCCTGTAAAGCAACACTCAGATAGTAGTTACTGGTACTTTACCGTCGATACTCGTCGCCTTTAAAGCACCACATTCACAACAGCAAATTCCTCGAAAAACAAGATAAACTGAAATAACGTAATTCTTATGCGATTACAGTGCCACTAAATCTTTCGAACTCGTTAATCGAAGTTTCTAGACGGGAGGTACTTCGAGCTTGCCGCCAACTGCCTTTGGCAGGGTCCCGGTCGCGCGACGCCAATTTAAATGATAAAACCTTGATCACTCAAAGGATAAAATTCAGATTGGCTGCCGTATACGAAATTAAAATCTGAAAACTGTTTGGGGAAGACTGCATTTGGATAAAACTATATATAATACTCAGGTGCGAAAGGAGCCAGCTAAAAGCTACTTCATCATCATCATCATCAGCCTATATTAGTCCACTGCTGGACATAGGCCTCCCCCAATGAGCGCCATAGCGCCCTGTCTTCAGCTTGACGCATCCAGCATCTACCTGCAGTCTTTCGCAGGTCGTCATCCCACCTGGTCGGAGGGCGTCCTACACTACGTTTACCGAGTCGTGGTCTCCACTCAAGAACACGTTTGCCCCAGCGGCCGTCGGTTCTTCGCGAGATATGGCCGGCCCACTGCCACTTCAGCTTGCTAATTCTCAGAGCTATGTCGATAACTTTGGTTCTCTGTCGGATGTATTCGTTGCGAATCCTATTCTTCAGAGAAACTCCGAGCATAGCTCTTTCCATAGCTCGCTGAGCGACTTTGAACTGGTGGACCAGCCCTATCGTGAGTGTCCACGTCTCAGCTCCGTAGGTCATAACCGGTAGGAAGCACTACAAATTTTTGGTATGGGCTACTAACCGTGAAAGAAATGGATAACATTAGACGGATACAGAAATGATTGTATTTTTTAAAAAAGGATTAAAGTTGAAATGCCACCATAGCGCAGCAGCAAGAATTTTAGTGTTTTGATTTCGCTTGTATTTTGATATGAAAAGCTTAAATAAATAGTTGGAATTCATCCCGTGACCTTCAAAAATCCACGAGTTTTAATCCTTATAAATATTGTATGCCAAATTCACCGTATGTATAACGAAACGATAGCTGCGTATCGAATTTATGAAGATAAGAGACTTATGCACATAATATACCGCATAATGCAATTATATATAACTAGCTGCTCCCCGCGGCTTCGCCCCCGTGGAAATCTATGTGTCAAATTGTTTAAATGATAAAAAGTATCCTATGTTAGAGTCCTGGTTCTAAGCTACCTCTCCACCAATTTTCAGCTAAATCGGTCCAGCCGTTCTCGAGTTATAAGTGTTGTAACAAACACGACTTTCTTTTATATATTATATAGATATAATGCAACTTATGCACATTTCTGAATCAGTTAAGGTGATAAGCTGATTTAGACATCATGAGTAGACAAAGCAACAATGAGAATAAATTAATTTAAGTGGAATGCATGCATTTGCTATTAATGAATTGGTATGCAAATCCTCGTCAACTATGTAATGTAGGTATTACCAACTAGCGGCCCGTCCTGACTTCACCCGGTTAGACATTTATTTCATAAATATTTAAATATTTTGTGATGAACGTAGAGTAAATGAATCATTATGCAGAACATACATAGTTCTTTTTTAAATTACTTATAAAAAAATCAACACATTCAAGGTCGGTAGCCATAACTACAACTGGTACCGCAAAGTTTTTTGTAGATATTAATATATGTATTATTTAATATTGTAGATTTTTTTTGGTTCTATCAGGATACTGTCTAAAACTTTAATGACATGGTTACCTATTAATCTAGGGGGTGCTGGGTCAGATAACCTCCTCGTGAGCCCGTACTACTACTTGTCCCCAGGGATTCGTCCCTGGGGAACGGTAGTAGGTGGCGGGCCTGGTGCACCCTGGTTCCCGTCGCTAAGAATATCCTTCCACGGGGGGATATTGTTAGTGGCGGCCAATAATCTGACAATAAGGGAAGGTAACCCGACAAATCCAAAAAAAAACAAAATGGAAGCAAATCAAAAAAGGATATTACCCCAGGAAGGTACCGGAGGAAAAACCTCCGGAGAATCCTTCCCCGAGCCATCCGGCTCGGGCCGCCCCTCGTACTCTGGGGGGGGCAATGAATTGCTAAAAAACAGACCCAAAAAACAACCGAAAAAACCCCATACACAGGGTAAGGCTGCGTCACAACTCGCGCTATTTCCATCCACAGCTGCTGCGTCAATAGATGCGCCGTCAACGTCTTCAACCGCGTCCTCGGATGCGGCGAGACCACACCACTCCCGCGACGTCTCGAAGGTCGGAGCGCCCCTCGGGGCTTCTTCGAAAGAGACGGTGATAGACCTGTCAGCTTTGTCAGCGGCCATACCAACACCCGGACCAAACTGGAACCTGGTCTCTTCTAAAAAGAAGGCCAGGAAAGGTTGGAAACCCCACCTAAAAACCCACCAGCCAAATCAGCCTCCCGGCAAGACCCAAAAGGCGGAGACACCGACGAGGGTGACGACCACTGACGGTGGACAGCAGCTTGCACCCAAAGCGCTGCCCACGGCTGCAGTAGGAGGGACTCGTCCCACCGAAAAAGCCCTGGCACCAGCTGCGACCACGGTCGCGCTGACGTCTAGCGAAAGCAGTCAGACCCCTCGCCGATCGTTAAAACCCAGAGGGAATCGCGCGGGCAGGCGAGTACAGGCCCGTCTTACCCCACCAGCTCGTCCCGAAAGCTCCAAACGTAGTCGACCCGAAGACAGCACTACGCCCACGGGCGATAGTAAACGTCAAAGGTCCGAACATACCCGTAGATCAGAACCTGTCAGTTACGCGGCGGCCTTCAGGTCGCATGACCTTTGCGTAGCTGTAATGCTCGAACCCTACGAAGACATGACGGAGGAGCAAGCTTTGGAAGTGCGAGAGCGACTAGAGGCGCGGTTTGAGAGTGATCTCTTCAAACCGGACACCGCGTCCCTGGCTGCGCAGGCCCGCTTCCGAGGCAAAGCACACTACGGCGAGGGCGTCCTCAAATTCTGGTGTGAGGACGACTTTACGCTGGGGTGGCTCCGCCAGAAAGTCGAAGTAGAGGAGTCGCCAATCGCTGGAACGAAACTTGTCTTGAAAAGACAAGCGGAGATCGAGCGAAAGATCTTGTGCGGATTACTGGTACCTAATTTAACTAGGGATGCCGAGAGTATGCGCAAGATCCTGGCGGCTCAAAACCCAACCCTTAAAATCAACTCGTGGAACCTGATCCGCGTTGATAAGCGTGAGCAAGGGGCGAAACCCGGTACTCACTTGCTTCTCCGCGTTCCCGAGTCTGATATTGAACGACTGAAGAGTCAGAACCGTCGGCTGTACTGGTTTTTCGGTAACATCTACCTCCATATTATGGAGAAGGATGCACCGGAAGGCGAGGCCGGAGACGGCTCTGACACTCCCCCCACCAATCCTGGACTCAACCCCGGCCCAAAACCTGATCCCTCTACGGGACCGAAGGCCCAACTCGAACCCCAGCCCGGCCCCAGCTCCGGACGGATCCACAACCCCAATCCTGCCCCACCACCACCCCAAGGGCCGGAACATATGGATGTCCAGGATCCACTTAACCCCATATCAGAGGAGTGCTTTCTCGACATGGAGGAGAGCGACAGTAGCGAATGCGACCTCGGCTCTTCTCCTGTCAGGAACTACTCCTAGACCATATTTAATACCACCCGCACCACCACCTGATCCACCTCCTCCTGCCACACCCTACATCCAGGCCAACCTCCAGCATAGCCTCACGGCTACCGCGTCCCTACGCAGAATGCTGGAGGAACATCCCGAATCCGTGGCCCTCATCCAAGAACCGTGGATCAGGAAAGGCCAAATCTGCGGCCTTAAAACACCAGGGAGCAAACTGCTCGCCAACACAACCGTAAGTAACCTTAGAACATGCATAGTTGTCCCGCACGCCGCTAAGACACTACTAATAACCGAACTCTGTTCCAGAGACCTAACCGCTGCTAGACTACACTTATCTCCTAACCACAACAGCTCTATATCGCAAGTAGTCATAGCATCCGCCTACCTTCCAAGCGATGAAGCAGTACCCACACCTGACCTAACGGCCCTGTTTGAGTACTGCGAGAGGGAGAGACTCGAGCTCATCATCGGGACCGACTCCAACGCGCATCACACGCTATGGAACAGCGTCAGATCCAACGACCGAGGAGATGAACTGGTAAACTATCTTGTATCAACTAACCTCCTCCTACTAAACAAAGGCTCCGAACCGACCTTCGTAACACGTAGAGCCCAAACAATTATTGACCTAACGCTTTCTACTGCAAAGGCCTACAACCTCATCAAGGACTGGCATGTTTCTGACGAGGCTTCATGCTCAGACCACAGATGGATTAGGTTCAACCTGGAACTATCACTACCTAACCCGCAACCTAGACGCGTCCCACGTAAGACAGATAAAACTAAATTCTTTAAAATAGTTAAATCAGAACTTTCAGGGAAGCTAAAACTACCAAACCATATAACAATTGAGGACATTGAACTCTACACTAACCAAATAACACATACTCTTACCAACAGCTTTGAACTGACCTGCCCGCTTGTCGTGCCCAAACAAAGGACAAAAGGACAATGGTGGGGTCCCGAACTGCAGAGACTCCGACGCAAAGTAAGGAAATTGTTCAATAGAGCTATAAACACCAGACAAGACGAAGACTGGGAGTCATACCATGTTGCGAAGAAAATCTACAAAAAACGTATCCGCACAAGAAAAACAGAATGTTGGGAAAGATTTTGTACCAACATTGAAAACAACAGTCAGGCCACACGCATCAAGAACATCCTCACAAACGTGCAGGAAAGCACTCTTGGTTGCCTCATCAAGCCTGACAAAACCTACACCAAGACAGATGTAGAAACCAGCGAAGTGCTTCTGAATACACACTTTCCAGGCTGTCAGGTAACAGACAGCTACAAATGGGAAAACATTTCAGTGCACACGCCCACCGACCAAGACTGGATAACAGCCCACAATATGATTAACCACGATAAGGTACTCTGGGCAATTAACAGCTTCCTTCCCTTCAAATCGCCTGGCCTGGATGGGATTTTCCCGGGGATGCTAAGATGGTGTGGAAACATACTAGCAGACCACCTGGTTGGCATCTTCAGGGCGTGCATTGCGCACAAATACATACCGCAACAATGGAGGGAAGTGAAGGTGGTTTTTATACCAAAACCAGGAAGAAGTGACTATACACTACCAAAATCCTTCAGGCCAATAAGCCTAACTTCATTCCTTCTGAAAACACTTGAAAGACTATGTGATAGAGAGATCAGAGAAAACATACTCTCACAAAATCCACTACATTCACAACAACATGCCTACAGCAAAGGCAAATCAACTGAGTCCGCTCTTCACAGCGTGGTATCGCGAATAGGAACCGGACTAACTAAAAAACAACCAACTCTGGCAGCCTTCATTGACATAGAAGGAGCCTTTGATAAGACCAAATTCACCAGCATCTATAGAGCACTTGCCAAATACGGTATTGCGCCAACTCTAGCACAGTGGATAAACAACATGCTGAGATATAGAGCAATACAAGTTACCATTAACGAAACCACAAGAGGAGTAGTTGTTAGAGGCTGTCCTCAAGGCGGCGTCCTATCGCCCCTACTATGGAACATAGTTGTTGACGAACTCATCCGTAAGCTCAATGGCCACGGACTGGTGACAGTGGGATATGCAGACGACCTTGCGATCCTGGCAACCGGTTGCTTCGAAAACACTCTATGTGACCTCATGAAACTCGCCTTCAAAACCATTGAAACGTGGTGTAATGACCACGAACTATCAGTAAACCCCACAAAAACAGAACTAATAATGTTCTCCAATAAGCGCAACTTAGGAAACCTTAACTTGCCAAAATTATTTAACACCGAACTAACTTTGAAAACCGAAGTCAAGTATCTAGGAGTCATACTGGATAATAAACTCCTATGGAACAAACACCTTGACTATAAATTGCAACGGGTTACTACCGCCTTCTACCTATGCAGCAGAATGCTTGGTAAAACATGGGGCCTATCACCAAAGATATCCAGGTGGCTCTACACCGCTATTATCAGACCAATACTCACATATGGAGCCATCGTATGGTGGACCAGAACTGAGCTAAACACCGTGATAATCAAGCTGCAACGCTTCCAAAGAATGGTGTGCTCAGCCATAACGGGCTGCATGAGAACCACACCAGGCGCTGCCCTAGACGTGATACTAGGCCTTGCGCCGCTAGACCTATATATACAACAAGAGGCAACCATGTCGGCCCTGAGACTACAAAACATGGGACTGTGGGGAAACATTGACTGCCCACATGCTCAAATCCTGCACAGAGCCCTTGCCTATGAACCTCTTTTAGCGGCATCTTGTGATAGAATGCCCAGCAAACCAATACACGACAAACAATACCGAATACAACTGCATGAAGACCATAGGGATGAATCAGGTAGCCACGAAGTGAGAATATACACTGACGGCTCCAAGACCGATATGGGCACGGGAGCAGGGATTCACTCTATGGACCTCAATATTAATGTATCAATGTACTTAGGCAAACACAGCTCCATATTTCAATGCGAATGTGTAGCCGTAACCGAGGCAGCCACAGCTGTGGAAAGAAGGGATATAGACAACCAGTGTGTGCGTATCCTGTCTGACAGTGCTGCTACACTTAGAGCTTTAGCAGGGAACAGCTGTAACTCCAAGCTCGTATACGAATGTCACTTGGCACTTGAGAGGATCTCCAGTAGAAACAGGATCACCCTCCAATGGATCAAGGGACACAGCGGATCACTAGGCAATGATGCTGCAGACGAATTGGCACGGAAAGGCTCGGAAACGCCGACACAAGGCCCAGCTCCGTTCCTACCCCTACCATTCTCCCAAATCCGAACATGGATACAGCTCAGAACCAGAGAAACGCATACCGAGAGATGGTCAAGCCTACAGGAGTGCCGCCAATCCAGAGCGGCACTCCCAGCTGCCTCACCAAGACTAACCAAGCACTTACTATGCCTGACGAGATCAGACCTACGCGTCCTAGTGGGAACACTCACAGGACACTGCCCACTAAACAAACACCTCTTCACCATCGGAGCAACAGACAGCCCTCTATGCAGAGGATGCCTGAGCGACGAAGAATCAGCTGCCCACGTAGTCCTGGAATGCGAGGGAGTAACAGCGCCCGAGGTCACTCCGCGAAGCCTGTGAAGATCCCAGGAGTATTCTGCGCTTCTGGACGGAGATAGGCTAGTTAAACTAGCAAGCACCCCACGCACAAAGGACCAAACGGAGTCTAAGTGCGGAAACAGGAGTACTACAACAACAACAACAACAACAACAAAACCTATTAATCTATCTAATTTATTGTATTATGTATATCAGTTATCTAGTACCCATAACACAAGCTCTGCTTACCATGGGGCTAGATAATGCTGTGTGAATTGTCCAGCATTATTTATTATTTATTATAATTATTCGAATCACTATTCATAGTTTGGCCATCTTATTATATGAAAATCAGTGGCATTTCCCGGTCCCCTCAATCCACAGCGGAATTGCTCTTCATCAAAAGCGTGGACCATTCATCTCAACGCATTTCAATCATAATTCGGATCACTGTCAGATTGCAAATACCACCATTTTGTTCAATTTGTACGCTTAGTGGAAGAAGTGAATAGTTATTTCTGTATTGTTTTGTCGGGAATATTTTCATTCAGTTATACCAACGGCGGACTGGTTGGGTTTATTGTTATATAATAAATATGTATTAGAATAAAATTACTTTTTTTGTATCTTGTTTTTATCTACAAAATCACCTCACACTCATATTAAAAATGCAAAAGTTGATGATTGTGACCTCTTTGCGACGAAACTACTGAACAAATCGGGCTGAATTTTGCATAGGTACAAGTAGATCTAAGCCCGTAAATTTATCTTATAAGTAAGTTCCCATGTTGAAATAATCTTTAAACGTTTACATAGAAATAACGCGTGCGAAGCCACGAGCAGAAAAAAGTATATTATAATAATATATTTTTATGAAGAGTTCTAGAATAGGGCTCAAAAATCGATTATACAGAATAATCGATTATATATACATACGATACGATATAAAACGTGAGATTATTCAATTCGTATGAATTTTTACGGCCAGAATCACATTAGTAACACCCGACGCTACGACACGTCGGGTGATAACAATGTGGATCTGGGCATAGAAAATAATACGCGTTTTGTCGGGTGGCATGTCTTGTCGATATTATGCCAGAGTCTCAAATGTTTCATACTTAATAAGCAAGGATTCTACCAGTTATCTACTGCAGCTATAAGTAGACCGGAAAAGCTTGTACAAATCCGTGAACGTATTTGACAGGGCATTAGACGTAAAGTGGAAAGTAGGTAAGCAATCTTCCGAAAAGCATTTATCCGCCGAAGTGTACATACGCTTCCCGAAGCATTGGAGCTTTGCCAGTGATCTGTCCCAGTGTTTGAACTGTACGGACGTGCATTAAACCACTTTTTTTAGAAACTCTTTTTATGACTCTGTACTGCGTCTATAGAACCTTTCATTGCTTGCTGTAGATTAGGTCTGCTGTTGCGTTACTAATATTTGGTTCAGAATAGCGGTCCAATTTTCGGTATAATGCCCAATTTTCGGTTCAGAATAGCGGTTCTCTGGCCCGGAAAACGAACTACGAATGAAAATGAAAATGAAAATGAAAAGTTTTTATTTCTTTAAGCTTACAAATAAGCACTTAGACAGGTCATATTTTATAGTTCACTTCAATTTTTTTGTCCACCAGTGGAAGAAGTGAGAAGAAACCACTAGTATATTCATAACTTATGTGTCTAGTACATTTGATTTGCTTATCTGTAAGTTGGTATATTTTGAGTTGGAGCAAAACTCGTTCCAAGCTTTTTTATCTTCTAAGTAATCTGATATTTTGTAATAAGCTTTTTTACAAAGAATGTGTTTAACAATTTTTTTAAATTTATTTATTGATAATTTTTGCAACTCACTTGGAGTTTTGTTGTAGAAGCGTATACTACCCTTTAAAAGATACATTTATCTTGTGTAGCCTAGTTGTGGGCACAGCGAGTTTATTCTTATTTCTAGTATTTACATTATGTATATCACTTTTTTTAGTGAATCGATTGATATTTTTTTGAGTGTACAACAAGTTTTCATAAATATATTGACACGGTACTGTCATTATGTTTATTAATAACTTTATGCACTAGAGCTGAAATCTAAGGTCTATGTTTTTTTATTGTTGGTCGAGTCATGGTACGCCTCGGTATAGGATGTGAATTCTGTCATCACGGAATATATTAATAATACGTATTCTATCAGATTAGAAAGCAACCTTGTCACATTATATACCTACACCCGACGACGCGACGAAATGCGCGTAAGGTGCGAGGTGTCAACACGTTGCGTCGCGTCGTGTTTCAATAATGTGCCATGTTATGTGTAATATTATACTAGCGAACCGCCCCGGCTTCGCACGAGTGCAAATGCATGAACATATTATATATGTACAGTGTCCCTTTGTTCGCCTCGGTGCACGTGCTCTACAAAGTCGAACCAAGGTTTGGCGCCGTCATACACAATACCTTCATAATCACTCTATCTTTAAAAAAATCTTAAAAACGCATTAAAATCCGTAGTTTTAAAGATCTAAGCATACATAGGGACAGACAGCGAAAAGTGACTTTGTTTTGTACTATAGTGATATTGATATGTGTATGGTTTCAAATACATTGTTTTTCTTCCTCTATCTTTCTTCAATACGTACGTATTCTTTCTTAAAGTCTTTATGATTGCGATGACTCTGCCGACATAATTATGGACGGATAAAAGCCTACACAGTCCACGGTACTACAATCTACAATGATATAATTATGTTATGATAAGCTATTTTCTCATCTGCTTCCATACACAGGCTATTTAGGATCAAACGATGTGGGGTGAGTGGTTTTCTACACATAAGCAGTATTATACAACAGACATTCTGCCACTGTATCACGTACAAAGACACTTCATAAATTCATATGTAATGGAAAAATCTCGGTTTAATATACATAATGTAGCTGCATTTACATAATACATAAGCCATCGGCAGCAGGGCAACGCTCGAAGCAGGCGACACGCGGCTCCGCGATGAAATCTGCATAAATTTGCAGTTTTCTTGTTGTTATACGCGATTTATGATGTGGAAAATTGTTTATTTATTGCAAATTTCGGATGCTAGTATACTTGAAAACTCGGTTTATCTGAGTTTGTTGCAGTAACGTTGGATTTTGCGAGAGTACGAATGCAAACATTGATCTTGGTACTCGGTAGAATAAAAATATAAGGGTACCACAACCACCTACAAAAAGTTTCACCGGCCATGTTTTCATTTGTAACTGTGACTGTATATATGGATATTTGTTAATCTTTCACGCAAAAACTACTGAACAGATAGGGCTGAAATTTTGCATACAGGTAGTTCAAGGCCCTTAATAAAACACAGGCTACTTTTGCCCCATAAATCAGTTCCCATGAGATAGAAATAACCTTAAAACATTTCCATAGAAACAAAACGTGCGAAGGCTCGGGCAGAAACGAATAAGCAATAAAGTACTAATACCGTGGCGGTCACAGCGTATGAATCGACCCCTCCAACTAAGCCCGTAGATTTTGTAAGAGTCGACTAAGAGAACCTGTCAGAGAAGGTGTAACAACTTCCTTCTGTGTATTTTTAATACCTCTACTGCAATTACCTATTCGCCTGCCAATTAAATCCAGGGGAATGATTATGGCAAAAACCCCCTTTGATTGGGAGAAATATGGTCTGCAGTAGACGCACCTACATATACGCGAACCTCATCGAATTATATATTCATAATTATATATACGCTAAGAGGCGACGTGGAAGGCCCAGGATGAGATGGCGCGACGAGCTCGAGGTATATCTTCCATCATGGCCTGTTGCAGCGTTGGATCGCGAGGAGTGGAAGGAGAAAAGGGAGGCCTTTGCCCAGCAGTGGGACAGTAATGGCTTAAAATAAATAATAATAAATAAAATAATTTATATCGATAACATTGTGCATCCGCGCTTATTTTCTCCTAAATTGAACAGAGTACGAGTACATGCAGCGGATTCTACCTAAGCTACGTCACAGCGTAGCAGTTCGTAGCACGAGACGCGAACTCTCCGATGCTTCGTAGCACCGTAGCAGAATTCGGATGGAATTCATATGAGATTTTGATGATTCTTTAGTTTTGTTGTTTAAACATGAGTTTTTGTTGTTATTTATAAATATTCTTTATTGTATAAAAACTAACTAATTCCGTTTTTGGCCGTAAGTTTTGATATTTAACATGTTTGTATTAATTAAGGGCTGTGGATTTTGTAACATAAATAAATAAATAAAATTCTTAAAACCCGTTAAATTATTGGATTTAAAACTAAGTTACGTGCCTAGCTATCATTTAAACAACTCGCGAAGCTATCGTCTACCATATACCAACCATCCATGCGGGTAATGCCTAAGTTTTCGAAATTCTTCGAATCCATTTGCTATCGGACCCAAGATATTCAAATCAAAACTTTTGAATAGAAAAGCATAAAGGAAACTATCGCCGGAACATCTAAGTACAATCGCACCTTGATATTGTGCCGGTTGGAGTTGCAGTTTTCAAGTTAAATTCAGGATTATTTGTATTACAAACAACTTTGAAACCAAAATCGATAACCGATGTGACGCGACGGGAAATGGTCCACCTGCTATGAAGGACATTGCAACTGTGTGAACCTGGCACTGACTTTGAGATATTCATGTTTTTTTTATCTTAGTCGATTGTACCGGATTTGTATCCGATTGTACCGGCAAAATTTTCACTAGTACCCTTTGTTAGTTTGTTTGATTTGTGTAAAAGTTATGGGGAGGGGGAGGTTTTTCAATAGCCGTTTTTGCGGCACGCGGCTTCGCCCGCGTGGAAATTTGTTTTACCATGTTTTTTCACCGTTTGAACCTTCCCTGGACTACGACAAATATTTCAAAACGAAAATCAGCTAAATCGGCCCAGCCGTTCTCGAGTTTTAGCGAGACTAACGAACAGCAATCGATTTTTATATATAACATTTTCAGGCCTATAACTAAATGTGAGCAAAGTTTTTGCCGTTCAGTAGTTTTAGCGTGAAGAAAGTTTTAGAAATATAGAAATAGCTTTAAAACGTTTCCATAGAACAACGCGTGCGAAGTCGCGTGAAGAAACTAGCATATAATACAGCTACTACAAAGGTGGCTCGACAACATGAGAAATGAACTGCACAATAAGCATCTATCATTAAAAATGAGAATACAGAAGTGAAACTGTTCACCATTTTGTTATCATAAAACAAAGGAAAATGGAGGAAAACAGTTTAAACGTTGCTTGAACGTAACGTCGCTTGAACGTATTCATTGTCTGAATTTCTTGTTTCCTGTTGGCCATGATGACTTATCAATTACATACAAAAACGTATTTGCGCGAGCTTTACCTGAATTAATGTAATTCTGATTTGAATTATATTTTTCTTTATTCCTTTGCATAGGACATAAGATAAAACCCCAAATTTAGATTAATTCAAGTGAGTTTTACCAGATGTAGAGAGCTCTTTTCCATGAAAAGGAGTTTTGATTCTGTTCTTATCAATGGCCAATAAAAAGCAATAATGACGTAACGCAACGTAAGACTATATGCAAATGTTGGATACAGCAAGCTGAAGACAGGTCGGCTATGGAGAGGCCTATGACCAGCAGTAGACTAATAAACGTAGGCTGATGATGATGATTATGATTTTGAAGTACCTACTGGTACTAGCCTGAAGCTTGGTGGGCGAAGGTCCGCCTGCGACGCAGGAGGTTGCGGGTTCAATTCCCGCCTCGGAAGAAATGTGTGTACGATCTGCAGATATTTGTTTCGGGTGTTCTGGTTGTTTTCTATGTATAATAAAAAATATCTATCTATTTAATGTATTGTATTATGTATATCAGTTATCTAGTACCCATAACACAAGCTCTGCTTACCATGGGGCTAGATAATGTTGTGTGAGTTGTCCAGCATTATTTATTTATTATTTATTTAATTGTTATGTCTATCCCATGTGAACTTTTTTATGGGACAAAAATATCTACGTTTTATTCCAGGTTTAGAGCTACAGCAATTAAAAAATCTTTTATATATCTCATAGGAAGAAATCTTTTATATATCTCATAAAAAGAAACTTGAATTTATGTAAATTCAAGTGTTTTGTACTCGTATATTTTCTTTCCTTGGAAAGGAGTTAAGGTTAAGGTCTACTACCCCGTACCTATTTACCAACACACCTACGTACTCCCGTTTCCGCATTTGGACTCCAGTCGGTCCTTTATGCGTGTTGTTTGGCTAGCATAGCCAGCCAAGCTCGGTCCAGAAGCGCAGAATCTTTTTGGGATCTTCGCAGGCTTCGCGGAGCGTCCTCGACAAGTTGAGGATTTCTTTTCGTTGCGCTATTACTCCCTCGCATTCCAGAATTACGTGGGCAGCTGATTCGTCGTTGCTGAGGCCTCCCATCTCCTATCCCCTGCATAGAGTTAGTATGAGTTATGTAGTTAGTATAGTAGTTGTTAGTATCCTCTGCAGAGAGGCCTGTCCTCTTGGAAAGGAGTTTCGCTTCTGTTCTTGTAAATGGCCAATACAAAGCAATAACAAGGGGGAAGTTAATAAAGAATCTCGGGAATAAAAGCAAACAACTAGCTACCATAAGACCGTGGGAGAAATACCATTCATAAAAGGAAACAATTTCGAAAACGCTTAGAAGTTTTCCCGATACAGACGAACGGACACTATTGTATTAGTTCCGGGAATATTGAAGGAGGAAGCTGCTTTGTGCCTTGTTGAAGATGGTCAAGAACTAAATAAATAATGCAAGACAATCCATACAGTTCCTCTATCCCCAAGCTAAGCAATTTTTCGGGTTAAACTAAAGTAAAGAAAAAAGTATTTATTACCGCAAAGACATATGTATTAGATCTAAATTAGATTATGTGCATTATGCTTAACTAAGTTTATAAATATAAGTATTTTATTTTATTTCATAATATATGTATAACCTGCAAGCACACAGATCCCCTGGTACTGTCCACGATCCTATCCATCCATGGTTGTCTGGTAGAGATCGCTCTTGAGCGATAAGACCGCGAATTGTATCTAGTTTTTTTAAGTTTTTATTTTACGTTGTCATTTTATACTTAGTGTGCAATAAAGAATTATCTATCTATCTATCTAAGTTTATATAAAACTGGGTAGGTCTCTTAGGAAGAGTCACAGCACAATACAAAAAAAACAAGAAATAAAGAGAAGAGCAACTAGTTGTGTAACTGCGAACAGCAGAGGTTCCGAAAGAAATAACAATAAGATGACACCATCAAACTTATAAGATATTTTAAAGGTAGCCTAGTTCTAAGGGCGAAAGCAAAGAAGGGCAAACGTCCAGTATAGCAATAACTGGTACACTTCATTGACTTTTGTTTTATCATGAAGTGACTACGATGACGTCAGACCCAAGGGCATATCCAGGGGGTGGGTCATGGGGGTCATGACCCCCCCCTGGGCTGGGTCCACCGTGGACCACTATTTAAAATTGTTAAACATAGGTAATGGTTTTAAGTAAGGATATTTTTTTTTATCACAATATAGATTTTATGTAAATACCTTCAATATTTAATCAATTTATTATAAATTAATATTTTGTATGATGGCAAACGCATTATTCAGGAACGAACGCATCGAAAATTTGAATTTTACCGCGCCACCGCCTTCTTTCATGTCATATTTCGTGAGACACTGACTTATGTTTAGGGGTAAATATTTTTTAGGGTTAGTCCCAGTCCCCCCCCCCCCTCCCAAATCTTAGTTTAGGTATAAAAAATGACTAGAAAATGCCCAAAATTACTTAAATAAATTTTAATTTTAGACTCTATTCTACCTTACATGTAACTTAACAATATGGTTAACCGCGTATACACTGCGGTAAAAAAAATCGGGGCTCGCTCCGCTCGCCGATATTACTCGTGTTTTGGGCGCTTTGTTATGTTGCGTATCAGTTCTGCAAAAGCAACGGCACCTATTTTGCTACAGTCCTTTCTTATCAACTCAATTACGACAACAAATAGCGCAAAAACAAAAAAAAAATCGCGATTATTTCCACAAACCAATAACAATTGTTCCTTCTGGCTATAGAAAAAAAGCGAAAAACTTAAAAAAATAACACAAAATTCAAATGAAAACCACAAAAAATTTGCGACAATGTCTTCTTTTTCTTGTGTAGTCAAGTGCTCAGATTAAGATAATTTTGCGAGACACGAAAACTTGCAAAAGTACTGTTTCATTTTCAGGGCCTTTTTATTTATTTTTTCATACTCTTCTTAACTAGTTTGAGAAAAGTAACAAAAATTTCGGCGGCTCGCTCCACTCCCGTTATATATTTATTTTGTGTCGCCTAAAAAAATCTCAAAAATGCTGCGTTTATCTCCGTCATTCCTCCGCCGTTGTAGCTTCCTCGTCGTTCTTGCTAAACCGACCACACCAAAGTTCAAAATTAACGCGGCTCGCCCGCCGCTTAATCTACCCATTATCTATCATTACCAAGTCCTTACATCCTATATTTTCAGGGTTCGCTTCGCTTTGTTCGCTGTTCTTACTTTTGTCATAGCCATAGGTAGTATCGTAATTTTGCACGCCTGTTATTTTAGTAAGCTATTATTTCGGACACTTAGGCCAGAGCAGTGACGGCTGGTGGACCAAAGTTTCGATTTCTTGTTCGTGGATTCATCTGTTGAACATGACTTTTAAAACTGGACGTTTTATTAACTTGGCTTTCCATGGGTTAAGTACCTTCCAATTTAATAAAAGCTTTACGCGATATTGCAATGCATTACTAAACCAAATAATTGAAATTAGTGCGCTATGACCGACCGAGTTCTATTGTGTATTTGTACATAAATTTGCGAATCCTTCCGGTTGCACCAGGAAGTCCTGGATGGCTTAGTTAGGATTAGATGATTACATTGAAAATTTTGGATTTTAAAAACGAGTAGCGAATCCAATTAATAGTTGTATTGTATTGTATTTATTTATTTTAGATAATAAAATCCGTAGTATATAACATTAAAATAAAATAGCATTAAATTTAAGTTTTCGGAACACAGTTATTATTTTTCTGATACCTAAGATTAATGATGCGTTGAGCCCCCGTCACCCCGACTAGGGGATGAAAACGATTTATTTAATTAAAAATAATGTTCCGCACTTCCGCAATGTTACTGTTAGTGGCTGTAAACATAGATTAACTTGTTTGTGACTGTTTCATTGTTTTTTTGACAGATACGTGTTTGTTATAACCAATTGTTTAATTTACCGAGTCTGATTCGTTTATTTATGCCTCAGAAGTAGACCAGTCAATCCCGGTACTTATTTTTAGTCCCGAGATATTGGGGATCGACTTCTGGCAATCCCGGGATCCCGAGATTATTATTATAATGACCTCTGTGGCGCCGTGGGCGAAGGTCCGCCTGCGACGCGGGAGGTTGCGGGTTCGATTCCCGCCTCGGAACAATTTTGTGTACGATCTGCAGATATTTGTTCCAGGTGTTCTGGTCGTTATTATGTATAAATAAAAATATCTATCTATGTAATGTATTGTATTATGTATATCAGTCATCTAGTACCCATAACACAAGCTCTGCTTACCATGGGGGCTAGATGATGCTGTGTGGATTGTCCAGCATTATTTATTTATTTATTTTATAAACTACATAAGCACTATACTACGGGTATTTATCTATAAATTTTAGTCTACAGATGGATATAGGCGTCCAATAATGAGCGCCATAGCACCCTGTCTTCAGCTCGCCGTATCCCGCATAATATTCAACACAATTTCGTAAGCGAGCTCCATTATTCCAACTATGAAAGCTGCAGGTACATAAAGGTAGGTAGAATAGGTACTTTAATATAGTTCTTACTCATCGTTTCCCATTCTCATTTCATGAATGTCTAGTCTAGACTGTAATGGGATTAGCAGTGGGTAAGCTAGCTATTTTACATTTGTGCAAGTGCGAAGTAACAGGGAGTTTGCTAACCGTTGAATTAAAATAAATCCTAACATAATTATTTCACTTGTGATTCTTACGACTAAATGTGCGACGTTGGAATTGGGCGGCGCGGCACTGCGCTTAAAGTTTGACCAAAACACCTAAAGAGGCGCACAGTTCGAATGACTCGTAGTGCGTTCATCTCATTCGATTTAATAGAGACAATAAATCGTCATGGTAAAGAATTAGCAAGCTGAAGTGGCAGTGGGCCGGCGATATCTCGCGAAGAACCGACGGCCGCTGGGGCAAACTTGTTCTTGAGTGGAGACCACGACTCGGTAAACGTAGTGTAGGACGCCCTCCACCCAGGTGGGATGACGACATGCGAAAGACTGCAGGTAGGTGCTGGATGCGGCAAGCTGAAGACAGGGCGCTATGGCTTTCATTGGGGGAGGCCTATGTCCAGCAGTGGACTGCTATAGGCTGATGATGATTAGTGTAACTTAGCTTTATCTTTGCATTGATTCGCCTAAATCTTTTACAAGTAACATACCTTAATCAATATCAAACACTGCCATGTTCAGGCCCTGCCCTCTACACGTAGAACCAGCCAGTTACGGTATACTTCACTAGCACTCGGCCAGTTTAATCCGGCCATTACAGACACACTTGTGCAAGTTAGCAGTTCCTTTCGAGCTAACCTATAAAGCTCAGTAAATGCTCACTAAGACGGATTTAAAATGCTGAAGCGAGTTTAGTTAGTTACTACATTAAGCTTCTATATTTTGTTTTATGTGTACATATTACATAACAGGTAGGTTGGTAATCTGATTACTCTATGTAGGCACCATAAGAAATCATGTCAACGAAGATTTTAATTATCTTAAGACTGGTTTGTCATCTTTATTTTTACTAAGTATCATTTCGAAAGTTATCAAAAGGGCCCTTTGTACTTTAGTAAAATATAATTTTGAAATAAAAGCCCCGTAGGTAGGTACTGTGAGGTCATTCTATTTAAGTCCATCAGACTGTCCTTATGGATAGACAAATCAAAGGTATTGTTTGTGCTGTGGTTTGAACCGTTCATAGTAATCGATACGCACCGTAAGGGCGCAGTACAGAGCTTTTATATGGCAATTATATAAACCCTTTTAATGAATTACATAGCTTTTTACATATTATCCCGATTTTGGAATTATACGCTCATGTAGAGGGGCAAGAGAGGTCCATCTACAGTGGTTAGACTTCTTTTGATTGAAGAACTAAATATATCTACAGAAGCACAAAGTGCCGTCTGTCCAGCAAGCGTAGACCTGACGCATGCTGCTTAGGCAGTTGTCTCACCGGGAACGATGAGCGAGTAGCTAGAATGTAGAACGAGTCGGCGTGAAGCGGGGAGCGAGTACGTAGTTCCGATGGTATATAGCTCGGCTATAAGCGAGTGTGCGATTTAGACGAGCGATTACTCGCATCACTCGCTCGCGGCGGCGGCCAAACGACAATCGCTGGTTGCTCTCTCGGCGTGAGTTTTCTGATCGCTGAGCGAGTGTTTTTTTCCTGGCTCTTGTCGACCAGCGACAAACTAGTGAAGCGAGTCCTCGCCGGCAGTGTGTTCACACATGTCATATACAAATAGTTGATCAACTATTTGTATATGCATCTCTTTTGTTTACACGGAATGTATATCTAACTGTACGTTTCTTGAGCGAGATTTTCTCGCTCTGATAGTAAGGCTCAACTCACACCAAAAGAGCGTCGAAGCGCAGCGAAGCGGAGCGCAGTTTCAGTGTCATGAGAGATTCGCATGAGAAACTCGAACGAGTCGAATTCGCCGGAATTCCCGCGGCGCCGCGGGCATCCGCGCGACTCGTTCGAGTTTCTCATGCGATAATAAGTTTTATTGTAATGAAAATAAAGTTAAAATTCATATGACACTGAAACTGCGCTCCGCTTCGCTGCGCTTCGACGCTCTTTTGGTGTGGGTTGAGCCTTAGTCGTTTTCTCGCCTGCGGCGCGGCGGTGGACAACTGCCTTAGCCACATGTGCCTGTTACTGTAAACCGTTCAAAACAAAGAAAGCTCAGCAAATACTGTTTTATTATGTCAGTAGTGATCAAAATAAAATGTATTATTTAATCAAGAGATCACGGCACCGCGGCCTAATATACGAGAATCATAACTCTACTGCAGCGTGGGATGGCTTCATGGAATTTTTGTTTATCAGCCGGTTTGAAATTGGCAATATCGGTAGCATGATTTATGGCATATTCACGTCAAAATGTTGTTATCAGATACCACACTTTTGGAATTGACCCGATGAGTAAGCTACTATGCTGCTGGCGTTTTGCTTTCATTTTGTGTTTTTACGTTTTTTGACTCTTTTGAATGGACTCCGCAAAATACAATTTCCTTAAAAATTTAAAACGTTTCAAGTACCTCCAATTAAAACCTATTATGAATTCACAAAAAAAATCTTTCTTTATGTACCTTACTCGCAAAAAATCGGCTAGTCTATATTTGTCTTCTCGTCCTCAAAAATAAGACATTCCTCCTGATATCTACGGGTACATTGTACTTAAGTCCCCCAATAGTGAAAGATGTTGCATTTATATACAACATTAGTCTATAATACGCCACCGTCATACCTGTACTATAGCTACGTGTCCATCCTAAGGTTGCCTGGAAGAAATCGCTCTTAGCGATAAGGCCGCCCATTGTGCATCTGTATCTTTGTTCTTTACTGTTTTTGTTTTTCTGAGTTTTATGTGCAATAAAGCGTATTTGTATTGTATTGTATTGTTGCATGATGCAAGTCCATGAGATCAGAACTAATTGATTTGTACGGTATTAACCTAATGGATGCTGGTGTTATCCAAAATATTTAAGCCACACCACTGAGTGATGCATTAATAAAATTATTTAGGTTAGTTTTTGATTTAATTAACTTATATGTAATTCATTATCATCATCATCATCACTACCTGACTTCACTCACCGCTGGGTTTAGCCCTCCAACCAACGTCTTGTGTATGCCACTCGGTCCTGCGCCAATCTCATCCTGTGGTTCTTTCCACTTTATATGTAGTTTGATTATGTTACAATAAGAAATTGACTAAGTCAAATCAATAACTCAAAAGAATTAAAAAATACTAGACCACTATCAGACTATAGATCGACAAACAAACATCGGTTCGGAGTCTACTAAACATTACTTAGCGTGACTTTCCTCGTCTGAGTAGTATTATATTATCTTAGCAACACGTTTCCTGGCATTTCCTTGATACTAACTGAATCAATAGGTACAGTCACCGCCAAAAAAGCGCTGAACAGATGAAGATACAAAACTCGCTGTACAAAAAAGCAACAGAAATCGCTAAACGACACCCTTCCTGAATCTACTAGCCCGCAAGATAACAGAAGGCACTGAACAAATACAACGTAAAGAACGCGAAAAGTCTAGGATCAAATCTGGACTGGAACCAAGGAATTGTCGAATAAAATCGGGCGTGTTCTCGACTCGACCATTCAGTCGATATGTATTGTGTGTAATTAACGTTCCCACTCATCGAAAGATTAGCGTTCGCTCTAGCAGACGCTAATCTTTCGCTTTCTGCTAGACTGCCTGTTTTAGCGTCGTTAGGAATGTTGTTTCTATGGTTTTATGTGTACACGGGGTTTTGGTGTCATTATCTGTACAGCTCTTTTAGGCAGGGAAGATACATTCCTCCTGTAATGTATTCAGGCGGCCTCGTCCAAAAGCAAATTGTACCGAATGTGTTAGATAAGTGGAATTTATGGGTAATGATATCGACTTGTGCCCTTGTGTTTGTTTCGATGTGGTGACTAGATAGGTCCGATTTATGGAGGTTTGCAATCGAGGATTGACCAGATAATGTGTCATTGTAAATTTGTAATTAATTTTTGGTATTGTTTATGTACCTATATTGTAGTTTTCTATGGGGATTTAACTTCAAATGGGTAGTTAGGTAAATCAGCGTTTTGTCAGTTACTAAAAAGGGGTCTCGTACTCTTGTTCGAATGACGTTAGCTCGATGTTCATTACTTTGATGTATCTACCTCGACGGTACGTTTTGTCGATGGTTCGTTACCTCGAAAGATCATTACCTCGAAGGGTTTCTCCCTCGACAGGTCTCTACATCCAATTCCAATTCTCGATTATGCCGATTCTTCCTTTCTTAATCTAACTGAGCAACAGTTCGACAAACTAGAGCGCCTGCAAAATATCGGGATAAGGTCTATATTTGGCTTGCGCAAATATGACCATGTCTCGGAATTTCGCAGGAAGCTCAAGTGGCTACCTATACGGCTTCGCCGTAATTCTCATATCCTATCTCTTCTCTATAACATTCTATTTCTGGCCTCTGCACCCCCTTATCTCAAAGAGCGTTTCACCTTTCTTCATCTTTCTCGCACTCTTTCTCTGCGCTTTTCGGCAACCCTTATGTTTCAAGTACCAGCTCACTCTACTTCTTTCTTCGCCCATTCCTTTACTGTCCGGGCTGTTCAACTATGGAACGCATTACCAGTTTCTGTTTTGATTGTCCTGCTGTCACTAATGCACAACTGAGTCCCTATGTATATAAGTAGTATAAGTATATATATCTTATGATATGTATGTAGTATATTTCCATGTAAGTATTATAAGTATTTTATTTTATTTTATAATATATGTATAACCTGCAAGCACACAGATCCCCTGGTACTGTCCACGATCCTATCCATCCATGGTTGTCTGGTAGAGATCGCTCTTGAGCGATAAGACCGCCAATTGTATCTAGTTTTTTAAGTTTTTATTTTACATTGTCATTTTATACTTAGTGGGCAATAAAGAATTATCTATCTATCTACATCGATGGTACGTTTTGTCGATGGGTCATTACCTCGAAAGATCAGCAAAACCAAAGTTAATTTTAATTATAATTGAATGGTGTTAATATTTATAACTAAATAATTAGGTACCTGTTCGTGTTCCCACGGCGAAGCACGCGTTGTTTCTAAAAAAACGTTTTAACGTCGGTTACTTCTCTCTCGCGTCTTCTATCCCATGGGAACTAACATATGGGATAATAAGCCTATTTTTTATTACAGGCCTAGAACTACTGTTTAAATTTTTTTGCCTGAACTCTTCACAAGTTTTGGCGTGTAGAATCAAATCATATAATAGCTGTATTGTAGAAAATGAACTGAAGTACTAAAGTCATTTAAAACGGGATATTTACCATGATTTGTTTTGAGATCATGGCGCATGAAACTGTGCCGAAATATTGGATAACTTAAAAATCAAATTATGGTAAATATCCCGTTTTAATGACTTTAGTGTTGATAACCATGATAGTTTCAAAAGTTGGACTGAAGTTCATCCATAAATCCACCCATCTAAATATCCAAACTTTCGCATTTATAATATTAGTGTAACAAGGTTCGTAGTTACAGTTCATTCATAGTTCCCATTCTTCGTTAAATCATCAAACTATCATAGTTTATATTTGTTTGCCACCTTTTTGGTATGAAAAAAGCTTAAAGCCCATCCTACTGTCTACTACATGTTTTTGTGTAGCACCTGCTACCCTGTTGCAAATAACTCAACTCGGCCTCGTTGACTAAACGATATTTTGCTCTTTTTAACATTGTAAAGATAATTTATCGGGTATTTACTGCGTACCTTTTGTTTTATTTCCCCTATATTTCCGTGGTCACGGGGTGACTCTATTCTCGGCTGTAACTTCGATGTACTCGAAGTTACAGCTGAGAATTGACGGCAGTATCCACGACTACCCTCCATTCGTCTTCAGAATCAGGAATGTCTAAGTTCACATTAAGACACACTACACTGACCGTGTCCGACTGCCGTAGATACAGTCGGCTTACGACGCACACACTTATTAAGCACAGGTTTCCATGAGAAAGAGAGACGAAAACCATCTTCACGATTAAAATTTAGGTGTTTCCTGATCTCGATCGACTCTTTAACCAACCTTTTGAAGTAGTGGCGTTCCCGGGATAAAACTTTAGGGGAAAATAAAACAAAGTACGCGATAAATACACGCCGCATGGCCGACAAATAATATTCTATTATGTTAACAAATCGCGAAAGTTTAAAAAGTTCATAAAACCTAAAACAAAATTATTCAAATACGTTTTTATATTAATTAACTCATTTTATCCACGTTAAACAAACTTTTGTGAAATAGATGTGACTTTAAACTTATGACATAAGCTCTTTACTACTTAGAAAAACTTTTTACACAAAAACTGGAACGAAAAGCTTAAAATAATTTCTAGCGGAGTTTTATACAAAATTGTGAAAAAGTACAGATATTTATGTTTTTTGAGTTGTTTCTTTGTTTCTTTAGGCTCACAAAATAATCAGTTTGACAACCGGACAAGTCAAATAAGAATCATACAGCACAGAAAATAAAAACACATTATAATCTCAACGCAGACGTCCGCAATCTCCCCTATAACCCGATTACCCAGTCTATCCATCCATCACAATAGCCTTGGTTTTATTTCTTTCATTTTTCTTTACAATAGTCTCTACACCTCGCGGATACCATCTTTGGGTGTATCATATTGTGCACCCGAGGATGATACCCGCTATGTGTAGCCATCGCCTTTAGATTAACTTCTCAAAGCTTCGGCCCCACGCAAGCCTTCCAAAGGACCGGGTCACTTTATGGCCCGAGATCATGGTAAATGAGAGACATAATAATAATAATATTCTTTATTCAGACACGAGATCCATTTTACAACTATAAATTAAAATTAGGGCATATTAAAAATATATGTGTTTTTATTTTTTGTGCTGTATTCCTAATTGTACGAGTAAAGTATTATAACAATTTCAAATTCATATATTAGAGCCACCATGACTAAATTACCGAATTAATTTGTAGTTATTATAGTGCTTATCCATACTTATGAAAACTTCTAAGATATTGACGAGCGATGTGGCGCGGTGGGCGAAGGTCCGCCTGCGACGCAGAAGGTTGCGGGTTTGATTCCCGCCTCGGAACAATTGTGTACGATCTGCAGATATTAGTTCCGGGTGTTCTGGTCGTTGTATAATAAAAAATATCTATCTATGTAATAATATATTGTATTATGTATATCAGTTATCTAGTACCTATAACACAAGCTCTGCTTACCATGGGGCTAAATAATGCTGTGTGAATTGTCCAGCATTTTTTTTTCTTTATTTTATTTAATACAAGTTCGAGTACCATCGAGGTCGTTAATTTTTGGGATATTATTTTGACATTGTCATAAAACACAAGAATATTCGAAGAACCGTCTTTGAAGCATCTCTAGCCTACTTCAAAGGAACATCCCATTTCACTGAAAAGCTCACTTCCTTAAAGCTTTAAAGCTCAACAGATTACCGACTAATGTTGAGGCAAAAGTTAGGCGTCTCAGAATAAAGAGTAATGCCCCCTCTAAGGTGTAATGGGTACACCACTCCGCTCTATGCCATAATGACCTCCATTTTCGTTATAAATGAAAACAAGTGGGTACACAGGGACACTTCTTAATGATGTTATTAGACCACGGTATCTATGTATGTACCTGTTTTATAGGGTTTCATAATGGTAGGGCGTGGACGGCTTTTTTGTAGGTTGCTTTTCATTTAATAAGAAGGACGGGACTTCGAATCTTGATATTTATAGACGAAATCTGTCGTCATAGAAACATATATTGATAAAGCTCAGTACAGCATAGAACAAATGGGGTAATAATTATATAGACTTACTAGCTGCCCCCGCGGTTTCACTCGCGTCTCGCGTGGTGATAGATATTTTGGATAATATACAATATATCTTTATAAATTGTAGCCTATGTGTTATTCTGATGATAAGCTATATTATTGTAAAGTTTCATTAAAATCCATTCAGTAGTTTTTACGTGAAAGAGTAACAAACATCCATCCATCCATCCATCCATACTTACAAACTTTCGCGTTCATAATATTAGTAGGATTTATTAGTTACAGGCAGGTTAATATTAATTACATAGATCATATTATAAGACAAAATACTAAGAAAAGTAGGGAGAGTATACCTCCTACTTTTCTACCTAACCTTCCTGCGGTGGGTGGACTTCCACCCAGGTAGGTGTATTTTAACCACAAGTAGGTACAGAGTAACAACCTACAGGGTAGGTACAACCTAACCAAGGTAACTAAATAATAGGTCAGATTCATATTTGATACGGTTTGATTCATATCAACTCCATTCATTGTTTTTTTCCTTGTTTTTCTATTGTAGTATGTATAATTTAATTTAATATTGTTTGTTGACATTACCTTAGTAAGTTTATAATGGCTACATATCTGTAGCCGAAGCCGTGACGTGTATTTCATGAAAGCTACGAAATAAATTATTATTGATTATTGATTACTGTTTCTATTTGCTAGAAGGCTGGGCTTAGTCTTGTTAAACTAGAGAAATCAACTTCAATCTGTCTTAGCTTTGACAAATACGGGTATTATCCTTGAATTTGGGCCTTGATTTATCAGGGAATTAGATAGGATTATCAAAGTTGATATCCTTTAACCGAAAGCAATAAACATTTTATCCCGGCAGCTAATAAAGTTTTGCTAAGACGAACCTATCATCATCATCAACCTATAGTTGTCCACTGTGTAATGAGCGCCATAGCGCCCTGTCTTCAGCTTGCCGCATCCAACATCTGCCTGCATTCCTTCGTCATCCTACCTGGCCGGAGGTCGTCTTACACAACGTTTGCCGAGTCGCGGTCTCCACTTAATAACACTTTTACCCCAGCGATTGTCGGTTCTTCGTGATATATGGCCGGCCCACTGACATTTGCTTATTCTTTGAGCTATGTCGGTAGCTTTGATACTACGAACATACAAAAATCTTTATGTTTCAAACATAATAGTATCTATGCTGGAAAAAGAAGACCAAGCGCCGAAACTAGTTTAAGGTGTTTTTGTAATAAAGAAAGAAAGAAAATTATTTATTAAACACTAACACAACACACAAACAAGGTTAATTACACATATATTAGACTACAAAGTACTTACTTAGGTACCTACTAGAAAACACGTAACACAGACAAAATATAAAAAAAAAGTAAAAAGTACAAAATATAAGTAGTATTTGGTACTAAGTAGCCCTCACAGAAAATATATAAGCGCGCGTGTGTAGGTCTAATAGGTCCTGATTCAGCTTGTTGCTCTATCACAATAACCCAATGTCAAATTCAAGTCAGGTATAATTAACTGTTAACTGTGTCAACCAGCAATAAAGGCTTATTTTATTATCTATGTAATTTTAACCGTACTAAGGTTGTTCTTGACAACATGCACTGAACAGATACAATGTCAGGCCTGCCATGCTTGATACTCATAAGGTTTTTCCTATTATAGTGCGTAGGCCCTCGAAATCGGGATAATCTCTAAGAAATTAAATAATATCCCACAATGTAAATATATGGCGGGTTCAAATCCAGCCGAAATCGAAGTTATTGAAATATGATTTAATTTTTTGTTGGTGTTCGATACATCGAACACGGAGGATTTTAGCAGCATCAGCAGTTCGACCTAAGTAGGTTACTCGTGCCGCGAGCGCGGACCGGGTGCCAACAGAGGTCAGTGCATCACCAGCAGCCATTCAAATCGCACTCATTAACATCATATTAGTCGTAGTTTTATACAATATAGCTATTGTCCCTATACTCGACTATTATTACATCAGCATCCCGGGAAGAGCTAGCCGCGATTCCTTCAGTTGGTCATGTTTGTGTTTCTGATGCAACGTTTTCATTTTACCGTTTGACCCAGATGAAATAAACAAAATGACATCACAGCATCCAGTTGCTACTAACTTGATGCGTTGCAGTGACCGCATATAACTAACTAGCTTCTTCCCGCGGCTTCACGCGCGATGGTTCTGAATAAAAAGTAGAACTTCTTTTCAGGTTCATATATGTATAGACGACCTCGCTGGCGCAGTGAGCCAATGCCCGCCTACGACGCAGGAGGTTGCGGGTTGTAATGTTTATACGATCTGCAGATATTTGTTCCGGGTGTTGTGGTCTTTTTCAATGTATAATAAAAAAAATATATCTATGTAATGTATTGTATTATGTATATCAGTCATTTAGTACCCATAACACAAGCTCTGTTTAGCTTGGGGTAGGTGATGCTGTGTGATGGTGATGATTGTCCAGGAGTATTTCTCTTCTATTCAATAATTCTTTGGCGTTGTCTTCACACACACATCTTTACAACGGCATAAACTTTCGCCTATATTATTAGTAGGATTCTAAACGAAGTAAGGAAGTTATATAAAATTGACTCTGTTCTGATATTAAAATAGGAAATTACGGCAATAATTTCACAAGTACATCTTCAATGAGGGAAAACAAAACAAAGGAACGACTTGCAATAAAACTGGCATCCGCAATAAAATATTTACACTCTTCCATAACCGACTTCTAATCTTTTTCAGATGGCTCTGCTGAACAAAAAGCAAAGCTTCCAGATAGAGATTTATGTTGCAATAAAACCTCCGCTGGAATGGATCCAGCCGTCGAATCTATTTGCACATGAGGGAGGGTGCTAGGAATCCGCAATTGCTAGACACTTCACACCCTGGAACGGTCCTATTCTACCTGCTATCTTAGCTCTAAAACCACTTATCTGCAGCCTTTATGGGATTCTTTTGACCTCAATGCTACTGCCTATAACCGTTAGTGATACGTGCTTTTACCAGACAGACAACGTTACATTAGTAGCTCTTTGTGTCTTAGCTCTATCTGAATATATCCATCATATTATACATAAAGCAAATCCTGTGTCTATGTCTAAACAAAAGGCCACTTTTGTTTAGACATAGCCATTCATTTGTTTGCTGTTTAATAATTAAGTAGGTCCTATGTCAATGTTGGCAGTGGTTTTTGTTTTATATATAAGCTAGCTGCGCCTTCCGGCTTCGCCCGCGTGGAAATCTATATGTCAAATGGTTTATAAACATTCCACTTGAATCACGCTATCTATTAAAAAACCCGCATCAAAATTCGTTGCGTAGTTTTTAAGATCTAAGCTTACGTAAGGACAGACAGACAGCGGGAAGCGACTTTGTTTTATACTATGTAGTGATAAAGACTTAACTATTGTGTTAACTTGACTTTAGTATTTTTTTTCTCATACCTGTGGAAACTTATAACTAGCCGTTAGTTACACACTGTGTTTAGTATTTAGTTACCTAGAGCTGTAAGTTTTCCCAAAATTATAAAATAAGAGCAAATAATAAATAAATAATTTATTCTGGTACATTTTTTTCATTTTATTGTCTGTTTCTTCTTGTCTACCCTGCGTAAACAGTGACATCGTAAACTGAAGGACAATTTTAACGAATCCAATAAAGATTATCCCGAAGAGTGCAGGTAATGGGGGCATCGCTTAAGCAAACGAGCCGCGTTTTAAGGCTTACAGGGTTTCAGCATTACGAGTCATTTGCGCTTTTCAGCTCCAAACATAGAGCTCAAAGCGCCTTACTCTGTATACACATGCAAAGCACATATACCTTAATAAAATGATATGACTGCAGTTGCCAAGATGGGAGTTGGAATGTCTTGATTCGAGGACTTCATTTGCATAAATAAGGACCTGTTTAGAACGCGTCTTAGCGGGTTTGGAATAATAATATAAATAATTCTGGAAAATTCACACATCTTTATCTAGCCCCATGGTAAGCAGAGCTTGTGTTATGGGTACTAGATAACTGATATACATTACATAGATAGATATTTTTTATTATACATAGAAAACAACCAGAACACCCGGAACAAATATCTGCAGATCGTACACACAATTGTTCCGAGGCGGGAATCAAACGCAACCTCCTGCGTCGCAGGCGGACCTTCGCCCACCGCGCCACATCGGTCGTAAAATATCTGAAAGTCTTATTTTTAGAGTAATTAATACTCACATCCATACTAATAATATTTTTGTAGCGATAAAATCTCTGTCCGTCTGTCATTAAGTGGCTGAATAGACGTTAATGAAATGCAAGGAAATTGTCTTCGTATGTTCGGTAGGCTTCTCTGTATCCGGGAATAAGACGTGCGAAGCAGTAGGCAGAAGCTAGTGCGAAATCTGTCTAGAAGGTGATCATCAAAACGGCTGTAAGGTTAATGGAGCATTATCGTTAGCATAATCAGGGATCAGCAGGCTTTTGGGTTTCCAATGTTGTTTTGTAGATCCCTTTTCCCCCTTTTCTCACTGGATTGGATCAGTGCAATTTCATACATATTTTTATTTTCTTTGTTTATTATTCTGCACATTATATTTGTACATATTCTTTACCGAACTCGTGTATATATTCTTTACCATATACGCGCGTCTCTGCATAGATTTTGTACAGAGTGGCCAGCATCCCACGTCTGTCCCTATCCGAGCGCTTATTGATCACCCACTCACAGCACAGTATCGAATGAACGATAACGTACCAAAACCTTACAGAGCCGGTCAGTCAGCATGATGTATTTCGAAATACATCATCATAATGTACAGATGTACATAATCAAAATAACCACTGCAATAACAAATGGTTCATTTCCATACCTTCGTCACTTTCCATCAGGGAGATTTTTATCAAACAACGGTCTATTGATTATAAGAAAAGTAAGTCTTAGAGTCTAAACTTCCATAATCAAGGTTTCAGGTTTCAATGAATCCCAGCAACAGCTGGATTTTACAGAATTAAACTAGAATTTCAAGTGAAACGAAATGGATTTTTTTTCATTGGCTTCTCGAATAGAAAACTAAAAGTTTCTCCGTTTGCTTGGAAAGTTTGAAAAAACGTCGTTCATCAAAGTTGGTCTCGCTCCGAGCTAAACGCGGACCATGATCTTAGGCTCCTTGAACTTGCTAACTTGCACTAACAGACGGAGCGTTTGAGTTTAGATTGATTTATAAAATTGAACCTCTACTTATACTCAAGTAGCGGTCCGGTTTTATTAATCAATCGCCATCACCACTTTTGGCGATGGCGACGACGCACTATCATGAAATTGGACTAGAAGACATATTTTATTAAAATAACTACACTAAAATCTTACTTACTAGAAATATAATTTAAGCTTGAGAAGGTATATATTAGTACTATAGGCAGTTTAATCAGACACGTATTCCGAGAATTGATGTAATTACTTAGCTGGTACATACTTAGTGGTCATCTCAAATTGTATATTTCTTTTGTAAAAACTGTCAGATAGATTCTGGATGCGTTAAGCTGAAGACTGGGTCCTATGGTGCAAATTAAGGGAGGTGATAAAAACATTCGTTTTCAAGCATACATGACCGGTAAAATTGGAAAGTAAATAGTAGCCTTTTTTATTTACAGCGTTACTATGTAGGTCTGTATCTAAGAAGCATTACTTAGATACAGACCTACATAATATTATAATAAATTCCATACCCACATTGTCAAACAAACGAACCTACATTTTGGCATTTAATCTTTAATGAACAAACTATAGATAGACGGCCGCGTGGCAAAAGTGTCATGACTCTCCTCCGTAGACCGAGACACGTTCTTGGTGACCCCGTTGACCCACTCACTGACGCTAACCCGGAAGTGACGGCAACAACTCAGCTTCCGCACACTACACACCCGACCAATAACCGACCCCGCCGGACGCGGGGTCGAAGAATTCCCCGTTTCCGCCCTCAGGTGCACTCGTGCACCTAGGCGTTACCTCCCTACCCTCTTGTAGCATCTGGCAACAGCCCAAGCCGAGGTTCGCACCTAAGTGGTGGCCCTTGTGCGTGTTGCCTCAACCTAATTTTTATCGGCGAGGCGCCCTCTGCGCCCGCCAAAAGTCCGGTAACGCTGTCATGGCCATCTGAGGTCAACAGCATAATAGTCCATTCGAAAAAAAAAAAAAAAAAAAAGTGTCATGGTTAAAACATTATGTCAACCTCTTCATGCAAATTGCACCGCACGCACTATCTGGTTGAAGTTTATATCATCTATGAACGATTCTGCGACGATACCTTTGTTTTGTTTATTCATTTCCACCGTAGGTACCTACTCATGTTACACTTGATGTCGTTAAGTTCTATTAGCTTTAAAATTATATTAAATGTTTATTATATAAGTAACACACAATAATTTTGACATAGGAAACACCATAAGGGATTGCGTTAAAGAAAAAGAAAGAAAGAAAGAAAATACATTTATTTGACACTATATATAACACATTACATGGTAAGAAAATAATAAAAACAAGAAAAATAAATTACAAGGAATAGACAAGACATACAAAATAGAGCAAATACGTGTTACATAAGGGGCCAAAAAGGTCCCTGTCTCAGCATTATGCCGCTACAAGCCTAAGTAAGTAGCGGCGCTGATTTTCAGACAGGTCCTGGTGTGGTGGCACAAAGCTTGAAAAAGCAGACAGACATGCCTTCTTTAAAAAATTTAATAAAAGATTCATAGAAATTTTTCCCAGAAAAATAAATTAGTTAAATTGAATACAAAAATGAAAGAATACATGACAAGAATATTATAATAATGCAGCTGTATAAGGGCATTGTCATAGTAAAGCGATTGGCTAGCAGAATTCGGTCCTAAAATGAAGCATAATAAAATATGATAAATTGTGAACATTTCTGAATGTTCGCAGAGATATAAAATTATGGCTTATTTGGAAAATATAATGGGAAGGAAATCGTAGGCTTTCCTTTGAAATTAATGAGGTAAACGCTGATTATGTACCTCATTCATACTGGCATCTTGATTGGTGGATACATAGCTATATATACGTTTAAAATATTGTCAACTGTGTATGCCTTAATAAACGAAAAAATATATATCTTAGCTAGGACAGACAAACGAATCTTTTGTAGATTTTCTAACTTCCATGCGTTTGAACTAAGTATCTACTATTTGTACATACATATTGTAGCATAAACAGTTTGGCTGTCATAATTTTCATTTAATCGTTAAAACGATTACATGTTAATAAACAACACCAGTTCCATTAAAATAACGCGGTAAAACCCCAACAAAATATCAACATCCAACAGTATATATAGTATAGTTCATATATACATATGTAGTTCACCTGTAAATTGGTGCGTCGAAAAATGTTGGGAATTTATTAAAAGTCCAATTTCCACGGTGCAACAGAACGGAACCGCTGCTACGGGAACAATTACAAAAATGCTTGTTCTCGCATCGCTTTCAATTTCACTGGAGCGAGTTTGCTTGTGCTTGTTCTGGTCCGGGAGCCAGTGACTGATTTTTATGACCAAGTCCCTCCCAAGCAAAACTTCGTAATATGCGTTAGGGATTAATATTATGAATACTCCTGGCCGTCTCACCTGCGACTCCGTGGGTGGGTTGGGCAGTGGCAGCGATGACGACATTATTGCCATCGAATAAGGTTCAAACCAGAATTCTGCAATATGCTAATTTTAATTTCTGATTTGAACCTTATTCCATGGAAATAATGTCGTCATCGCTGCCACTGCCCGTAATTTTCGCTCGGTAGGAAATAATTGACCAAATTTGTACCTGGCTCCCGGACTATTCAGGGACCCGCAAGGAACTTCGGAACAGCCATTATAAGATTATCGACGAAAACCGTTTTATTTTCGTAAATAACAATCTGATAAAATTGTGTGGTATTCTAGAACTTGTTTGTTTAACGATTTATCACGTTTATTTACCTACTAGCTGTTCCCCGATTTAACCGCGTTAAATATGAAATTTTAATGGTTTTTGCGTTGTGACCAATTAGAAAACTTTTTTGCAGTGACGAAAAAAAGGTTGAGGTTATCACCTCAGCGTTTATGTCAATCTTAGGAATAGATAAATGGACATTTTTATGTTCCATTTTGGTCACTTGCGCACCCTCCGTTGAGTTGACGACAGAAAAATTGGTAAAATTGGAAGGTGCCAACTCGCGGGTGATTTCGATTTTCACGCCCGCGAGTTGACGAATAAGTATGTAAGTAGGTACTATGTAAGTAACATAGGATGGAGAGGATGGAGAGTACTCCATCCTTTCAACTAACTCTATGCAAAAGTCGATGAGTTGCTTAATTAAGGCGTGAAGGAAGTACAAACAAACAAACACACTTTCGCATTTATAATATTATTAGGATTTTTCCCGACGTTTCAACTGGTTGACACACATTCATAGTCACGGGATAACTTACGATACTACTTACTTTATTCTATTATGAAATTGTTCCTGGTGTACCTATCTTTTTCCAGTGAGATGCTGGTCAATTTAATGTATATGCGTGAGTGTACTAGTCATTCTATTTTCGATAATCATTGATTGCAATTTGATAACGAATACAAAACAAAAGTAAATGGGATATTTACCATGATTCGATTTTTTAGTTTTCCAATACTTCGGCAGAGTTTCTCCGGAAACTAAAAAATCAAAACATGGTAAATATCCCGTTATATCTTAATAACCTTTTGTGTATATCCATGATAGTTTCAAAAGTTTTTAAAGTAAATGGATCGACGAGCGGTGAACAAGGTACCTTTTGAGCGATACTCGTAAGTCATCTCAATTGAACTGGGGGACCGCC
Organism: Eupithecia abbreviata; assembly: GCA_943735965.1. Lineage (NCBI taxonomy): Eukaryota > Metazoa > Arthropoda > Insecta > Lepidoptera > Geometridae > Eupithecia > Eupithecia abbreviata. Next base: position 5,224,522 of record OX030986.1, read on the forward strand.
CGCCGTATGGCATTATCAGGTTCATTTCAGCTGATAATGCCATACATACGGAGCTCCCAGTTTTAAAACAAAGTAAAACACGAACACGGGTTCGTCTTTGTTCTATTTTGTGGAACTTACACTTCGTATAACTCTAGTTTTCCGTGTTTTTGTTATCAAACTCTGTTTTTGTGTTCGCTGGCAGAAATATGCGGAACATAGCATTCAAAGTACTGAAGCCCGCTTGACAGAGTTTTTGTTTGTTTTTGCGGAGGCCTAACTGTCGCGAGGGAGAAATGGGCGAGTCACAGGTCACGAGCGTCGGAGTGCAAATCGCTGTAGGCCGTTAACTTGAATGATTTCTATGTGGTTTGTCAGTGATTTTTCACGCCTGACCCGTTTGCAGACGAATTTTTCATAGGATTTTCATAAGATTGATGTATTTTTTTGTCTTACATGAATGGTTGATGAATGATTTTAAGTAGACTGACTTTTTTCTGGTTATTGTGAAGACGTAATGATCTTATTGATGGTTTTTATCGTGTGTAGACCTCGTTGAACCACATCCTCATCTGATGGTAAGTGACGATCAGGCCGACGATGTATAACGAAGATTTAGAAGACACCTATTAACTCTTGTCTTGAGACCCCGGATGTCAATTATTGCATCCTATCCTATAATATTATAAACGTCAAAGTTTGTAAGTATGGATGGATGGATGTTTGTTACTCTTTCACGTAAAAACTACTGAATGCATTTTAATGAAACTTTACAATAATATAAGCTTACATATTAGAATAACACATAGGGTACAATTTATAAAGATATATACCTAGTTATTATCTAAAATATATATGTATCACCACGCGGGTGAAACCGCGGGGCGCAGCTAGTAGAATATAATTTTTGCCATAGATTGTGAAGGCCGACTGTAGGGCAAGGAGGGCTCCTTATATATGGCATAGATAAGTCCACTATTTATATACAATACAGTTAGGTTATTCTGTTAATGCCCCTTTGTTTCATTGGCTGAGCTAATATTATGCTATCAATGTTTGTTAACTCTAAAATTATTTTAAATTTTAATATTATAACAAGGTACTCTATTGCATTGGGTAGATAGATGTACATGTTTGTAAATAAATAAATAAAACTAATTTATGAAAGGCTAATAGAATCTTTATTAAACAACTGTAATAAATAATAAAATAAAATAAATAATGCTGGACAATTCACACAGCATTATCTAGCCGTAAGCAGAGCTTGTGTTATGGGTACTAGATAACTGATATACATAATACAATACATTACATAGATAGATATTTTTTATTATACATAGAAAACGACCAGAACACCCGAAACAAATATCTGCAGATCGTACAAACATTTGTTCCGAGGCGGGAATCGAACCCGCAACCTCATGCGTCGCAGGCGGACCTTCGCCCACCGCGCCACATCGGTCGTCGGTAATTAAAGTATATCTTTAATATTTGCCAGTGGGAAAAGCTACCAGCGGCGGATATTGGATCATTTGGAGAAAACTTTATTGTGTATAAAATAAAGCCATAACATAAGCTTATTATATGTTTTCAAAGATATTTCCTTATCGTACATACCATAACCAGTAAATCAAAAATGTCCAGAGCAAATTCATTATTAAAATAAATTTGACAGTAACTCTGTCTGTTACCCTTTCACGTGTTCCTAAACGGCTAACGGATTTTCATGAAAGTTGGCAAGGAGGTCAATGGTATCCCGTAGAAAGACATATGCGAAGCCGCGGGCAGCCGCTTGTCTTTTATAATATGGGTTGTGATTTACTTTAGCCTATTTACATTTATTTTAGCCGTATTTTATAAGTAGTTTCTCCGACGTAAAACCAAGCTTATTTTATCTTCAGTAAACGAAAGTCTCTAAGGGCTACTTTAAGTCCGTGCTTGGCGTGTTGGAAATAATTTGATTTACGTATAATATCTTAACCATTTCGGTCATTCGTTTTGAAAAGGGTGCGCTGTCAGTTCTTCATATGATAATTGAATAAGATTGCGGGTTTCGGCGAGATATGATTGTGGAAAAGTTCTGGTTAAGGTGGATGTAATTCGTTATATATATTTATCTTGACTGAATTGAATATTGGATCGAATAGTACGTTGACACCTAATTGAGTACGTTAAGGTAGGTGTTATGCTTTTTTATTTGATAATGACTTTTTCTACCGTGGAGGGGCTTCATCATCATCATCAGCCTATAGCAGTTCACTGCTGAACATAGGCCTCCCCCAATGAGCGCCATAGCACCCTGTCTTCAGCTTGCCGCATCCAGCATCTACCTGCAGTCTTTCGCAGGTCGTCATCCCACCTGGTCGGAGGGCGTCTTACACTGGAGGGGCTTATTTCCCCCTAAACAATCCCTCTTGATGGATTACATATTTTTTATTTGTAAGGTTTAGGGCCCATTTTATTGGTGATTATTGGCTATTCATCGGTCGGTTGGTAAAATGCAGGAGATACCTATAGGGGGTCCATTCACTGTTGATTGGATGGAATCCTCGCCTCGCTTTGGCTCGAATACCCGACTTACTTTACTTGAGCCTCGAATGGAGCACCCTCTTTATTTGGTATAGCTAAAATAACGCTGCGGTGGCAAATTAGCAAGCTCAAATTTAAATAACCCAGCGGCTTCAAAGTTTGTTTGTAGCTATCAGTCAGCCAACTTGTTGAACGTTGATCGTCTGCAATCGGCCAACGGCAACAAAGGCATTTAAGTGAATGGTGCCGTTTTATAAACGCTCTTGCCACTCTACAAACGGGCTCATTTTACGATCTGGTGGCGACATACATACTTGTACGTACTATCATAGGTTTTATGTCTTATCAGTTATCAAACAAAACACAACGAAGCTCAATCAAATAAATTTTAACAATTTAAAGAAAGAACGTACTACCACAGAATAAAATATACAAGGCGTAACCAAAAGGACCAAACTGTCAGGGGGAGCTTCGATAACAGAACACAGGAAAAATATTTAAAAAAATCCCTACTTAGAATTTTAGAAAAAATTATAAAAACGAAATGATCTCAAGACCAGACAATATACAGGAAAACTTATTCACGCCTCTAAAGCCCAGTTATTAGCTTTCCCAACAATATGCTACATGACCTAACAAATTATTAATTAGGTGGTAAACTAAATGGTACTTGTCTGCCAGGGTCATGATTGAGCAAGCCTTTTTAAATTTTGTTCTACTTATTGAATTCGAACCACAAAATTTGTTTAAATTCGTCACCTTCTCAAGTTTCCTGTTAGTTTGTTATATCATCCTGTATAAATCATAACAAATTACAACGTAGTAATGACGTAGATAGTCTTACGTCATGACCTGGTTTCTGTTTTCTAAAATGAGCTAAGTACACACAACAAGTTACACATCTCACAAAACATTGTGAAGTCAGGGAGACATTTAATTAACTTTAGAGAAAGGACGAGCTAACTGAAGGCATGCGAGCAGTGTGGCGCAAATGACTGACCGGTCGCATCATAGTAGTACGTCATCAGCATGAATAAATGAAATGAATGTTTATTTCTTTAGGCTTACAAATAAGCACTTAGACAAGTCATATTTTTATACTATTCATTGTTATATTGATGTTCACTTCAATTTTTTGTCCACCATTGGAAGGAGTGAGAAGAAACCACTAGTATGTTCATAACTTATGTGTCTAGTTCATATGATTTGCTTATCTGTAAGTTGTTAGATTTTGAGTTGGAGCAAAACTCGTTCCAAGCTTTTTTATCTAAATAAATAATAAATATTGCTGGACAATCCACACAGCATCATCTAGCCCTTAGCAGAGCTCGTATTATGGGTCTATATAACTTATACTTAGTTTAAGTGAAGTGAGTCCAAAAATACGTTTGTGACTTGTCTTAAATTTCTTAAGTAGGAATTTTTGACAGCCGTAAACAAGTTCCTAATAACTCGTCCTTGTCTAACCGTAATTACATTTACAAAATAACGACCGATGTGGCGCGGTGGCCGATGGTCCGCCTGCGACGCAGGAGGTTGCGGGTTCGATTCCCGCCTCGGAACAATTGTGTGTACGATCTGCAGATATTTGTTCCGGGTGTTCTGGTCGTTTTCTATGTATAATAAAAAATATCTATCTATGTAATGTATTGTATTATGTATATCAGTTATCTAGTGCCCATAACACAAGCTTTGCTTACCATGGGGCTAGATAATGCTGTGTGGATTGTCCAGCATTATTTATTTATTTATTTAAAATCAATATTTCGGCTTTAGTAATAAAAGGTGTCAGAAAACAGTTTAATATTAATTTATTCTTAACGAGACAAGTAATGTAAAGTAACTTACATGAAAACAGTGGTCTTAGGTTCAGTATACATAGGTACATAGGTTGTGGTCGTTCAATAGCTGACTCATCTAATGTGTTCACTTGGTGATAGATATTTTGAATAATATACAATATATCTATATAAATTGTAGCCTATGTGTTATTCTGATGTATAAGCTATATTATTGTAAAGTTTCATTAAAATCCATTCAATAGTTTTTGAGTAACAAACATCCATCCATACTTACAAACTTTCGCGTTTATAGGATGATATGTTGAGCTAATTTGAGTTTGAACAGATTATAAAGAGCTAATTTAAGAGGGTAAATTATTGTACAGCTGTGCGCCTTCACAAAGTTTTTTTTTTTTACATAGTTTGTCCGTTGAATATGAATAAATATCTTAATTTTTGCATATATATAAAAACCAAGAAATAAACATTATTTGGTGCTCATACCCGCGAGCAAACACTAGCTAAATATAATATCTGAATGTTTGTATTCATGGCTATGTTTTTTCGTCTTTATTTGCTGAGAGTGGGCTCAATGGTGCGTGCGAAGTGCTCAGGAACTTAGGCCCGTATTGTTGTGCTCTTTATTAGATGAGTCTTATGTGCGATGGTACTTGCCGTTATTTATAGTATTTGCTTCAATTTTTTAAGGAAAAACTTTTGGAAACGGCTTTGGGGAAAACGCCTCCACTCCACTTTCCCAAGATTTGAAATGAGTTTTATTAGAAAAATGTTGCGCTACAACAATTTTTTTGTATGATATGAATTCAGAACTATGTTACAGATACCTACATAGTCCGTCAACTAAAGGTTGTCGCAGATCAGGACCGCGCGTGATGCTACACATCACACAGCACAAAAATGTGTATTCAAGTATGGGAAACATTTAGATCCATTTTATACTGACGGCCTCAGATGCTGACAGCTCACGGGCCTTAAAAGCTTGTGGAAAGCCTGCCACTGTAAAATGTATTTATGTAAAATACATTTAAGATTTAATACATATTAGAATTTTTGCAAAATTTTCGGCTGTGCGGTAGCGGAGTTGGATTAATGTGAGCCGAGTAAATGTTGTTTTTTCGACGGGCAGCGGGCAGCGAGAGTTTTCAATCTTCGATCGCAGCGAATACCTTGATGGATGCTTTCAAAGGAACGTTTACTTGCTCCGCGCGATATTTTCTTTGAAAAATGTCAAAGCTCCGGTTTCCATTCCAACTATCCCTACCTAGAATTATATAGACTATACAAATTCGTTCCCCAAAACGCAGCCAAGGGTTAAAGATAAGATTATATTTCTGAGGTCTGATGCAAGCCAACAAGTTTAATAAATAAACAAATAATGCTGGACAATCCACACAGCATCATCTGGGACCAAGCTAAGCAGAGCTTGTGTTTTGGGTACTAGATGACTGATATACTTAATACAATAACATTACATAGATCATTTTTTTTATTATACATAAATAACAACCAGAACACCCGGAATAAATGTTTGCAGATCGTACACACAATTGTCCCCGCAACCTCCTGCGTTGGCGGACCTTTGCCCACCGCGCCACAAAGGCCGTCAATTGACCAAATAAATGCGAGCTTACATTAAAAAAAAACTTGAGAGGGAAGTTCCTCTTTCCGTGACCACTCCATTTATTTTTCAGACCGCTGCTCTTTATGTGCTGTTGGGGTGAGGCGCAAAACAAATTATTCTATTTATTTTCCCGGCAGAGGAGAACTGTTAATGAACTCCTTGCTAAAGGGATTCCGTTAGCTATTCTAAACTTGCGCTGAAATTACATTACAGGGAGAACTTGGTGAGAGACAGTTCTTTGTTCAGGGTTAATGTTTTAACATGACCTTTTATTTTTGTTTTTAACCAACAATTTTGTTCTAAAGCTTGCGGACGACCGATGTGGCGCGGTGGGCGAAGGTCCGCCTGCGACGCAGGAGGAAGCGGGTTCGATTCCCGCCACGGAACAATTGTGTGTACGATCTGCAGATATTTGTTCCGGGTGTTCTGGTCGTTTTCTATGGATAATAAAAAAAAATCTATCTATGTAATGTATTGCATTATGTATATCAGTCATCTACTACCCATAACACAAGCTCTGCTTAGCTTGGGGCTAGATGATGCTGTGTGAATGGTCCAGCATTATTTATTTAAAGCTCTCGCTTTTTGTTTTAAAACGCCATGTGTGGATAACGGCATTTTTACATCAATGCCTAATGCAAAAGTTCTTGCAAACTGAAATAGGAAATTAGGGACACCTAGAATTTGTTTTATTACCGGTTTAATATTTTTAATACATTTTAATATTAAAACGGGTAGGTTAATTACCCATTAACCCGATTTAGTAGGTAGGCACAGCTAAAGTCAAATAAAGTACCACAAACTCACTTTCATCCTTTCCTTCATAATGCGAACAAAAACGAGGATTTTGTTTACCTAGCGGAGCCTTATCTTAAAGACCGGACGATTTTCCTTTGGTTTTTAGCAGCTTTTTTAGAAAATAAGCCCCGGGGTAATTAGAGGAAATACCCGAGGGTATGTAGGTAGTGAATAAAAAAGATGTAATAAAAAATTCAAATTACTTTCCTACGTACACCTTACCAAATTATGTATATTGTTTATGGCCAAATTATCTTTATGTCCAAGTATGGTAACTGTTCTCTATTCGATGCTTCTAAATACAAAGCACACAGCTACAAAGCTATGTCTTTTTATTTTATTAATAAATAAATAATGCTGGACAATTCACACAGCATTATGTAGCCCCATGGTAAGCAGAGCTTGTGTTATGGGTACTAGATAACTGATATACATAATACAATACATTACATAGATAGATATTTTTTATTATACTTAGAAAACGACCAGAACACCCGGAACAAATATCTGCAGATCGTACACACAATTGTTCCGAGGCGGGAATCGAACCCGCTACCTCCTGCGTCGCAGGCGGACCTTCGCCCACCGCGCCACATCGGTCGTCCGCAAGCTTTAGAACAAAATTGTTGGTGAAAAACAAAAATAAAAGGTCATGTTAAAACATTAACCCTGAACAAAGAACTGTCTCTCACCAAGTTCTCCCTGTAATGTAATTTCAGCGCAAGTTTAGAATAGCTAACGGAATCCCTTTAGCAAGGAGTTCATTAACAGTTCAGATATTTCTTCTAATAAAACGTCCAGAACACCCGGAACAAATATCTGCAGATCGTACACACAATTGTTCCGAGGCGGGAATCGAACCCGCAACCTCCTGCGTCGCAGGCGGACCTTCCGCGCTAGATCGGTCGTCTTTAGTCATCTATTCCTTCATGAACTTCAATATTTGTGACCTTTTGAGTCCACCTAATCCATTAGCTTTGCTGAAGGTGCCCAGCTGTAGGACCAACTTACTTAAGTTTGCCCCTTGTTATTTGCTGTCTATTTACTTTGTCCGAAAACAGCGTAAATTCATGGAAATGGCACAGCTTGTGATTTAATCAAAATGTATAAATTAGAGGAAATTAGTGAACTGTTTTTATGTACCTTAGAGGCTTAGACCAAATAAGTAAGTTAAGTATAAGTAAGTACTTACCTAGATATAACTTCGTCTGTTAGTCCAACTAATATTATAAACGCGAAAGTTTATATGTACTCGTACCTATCGATGTTTGTTACTCTTTTACGCAAAAAACTACTGAACGGATTGGGCTGAAATTGCATACAGTTCGTTCCAGGCCCGGAATAAAACATAGGCTACTGTTAACCCATAAAGTTCTCATGAGATAGAAATAACCTTTAATGAAATGTTTTCATTGAAACGCGTGTGAGGCCGCGGGCAGAAACTAGTTTCTCAAAAAAAACGATGCATTAACACAGTAGATCACAGTTGAACGGAGCGAAGTCGCATCGAAACAAACGAGAAATCTTCCGCTATTCCCTGAGCGGTCTTATCGCCTGATACTGAACAGATGTGCGCGTGCGACCTTGTGCGATTGTAGATGTAGGGGTTGTCTTATAAGCGTAGCATGCGATAGTACCTACATAAAATTGACATAGCTCGTTAGTTTTATGTAGGTACGTACTATCGCATGCTGCGTTTGCGACTTCGCTGAAAACGTTTTATTTAAGGTGGTTTCAATGAAAACGGTTATTTATATCTCATGAGAACTGATTTATGGGATCAAAAGTAGTCTATGTTTTATTACGGGCCTGGAATTAACTGTATGCAATTTCAGCCCAATCCGTTCAGTACTTTTTGCGTTAAAGAGAAACGTCGATAGGTACATACATAGGTATTTTATTCATACTCTTACAATATACACATGACACACCCTTATCGGAAGTAAAACTTTCCCTAGCAAGCCTCAGGCAGAACCCCGTGGTATTTTAAGAAACTTGGCCATGCATAAAAGTAGACATTTAGGCTTATCTTTACAAACAGATACAGGCTCGAAGCGGGCAAAGTTTAAACAGTCTCATTAGCTCTACATACATTGTGGCAATGTCTGCCCTTCTAAAGGACAGATAAACTCACACAAAAGTCATGACATTATCAAATGGGCATGTGGGGTTGGGCGGTTTCGGCCTATGATACGTGAACCCTTTAAGGACTAAAGGTTGTTCAAATATCTTTGACACGTCCAGTTTAGGTTAAAAGTACATATTTTAAACTCACAAGTTTAAATTATGTTTGCTTTCTGCTGGCTGCATTACTCCGCTGCACCACTGCATGGCAAGGCTGATGCGATGCGCCAAATATTGTGTAATTAATATCTACATATTAGTATTTTGTTGTAGGTATTAAGGGGCAACACCTTGCCAACTCACATTAAAATACTTCGACGTGCAGACTTGGAAACACCTAAAGTGGACGGGGACTAACACAGTCGAAAGGTTTGTTATTAAATGTAGTAATTATTAAATGTAGCCTTTAGCTGATAGTTTTGTAAGAACACATGTACTGGTTTAATCTAAGTCAACTCGTTAAGGACAGAAATGAACACATATAGACGACCGTGGCTGTTGCGATTGCTTTCTGTTTTCGATAAGAAGCAAACCGTCTTGTTAGTAATTTCAAAGTTTCTCTAATTATTATTGTCTTTAAAGTTTTTCTATCAGGGAAGACTGTAATTACATAAAACTTAAGTATTTTAGGAAATAACTTGTATGTTTAACTTTGTTAATATCATTTCATTTGTTCAAACAAAATAGCTTGTAGTTCGCTACAATTTGCAATACAAATCTTAGGTAGAAATGGCTCCATTCCTTGACATTGGTCATTTTACGAAGGTATTTTCTTGTATATTTTTGTGTTTATTCCTGGTGTGAAATGGGGGAGGTCATTGCCCAGAAGTGAGTCAATATAGGCTGAGAGAGATGAGTATATTGTTCGTTCATGTCCAGTCCATCCCAAGGTTGCCTGGAAGAGATCGCTCTCAGCGATAAGGCCGCCCTTTATACCTTTATTCTATGTTTTTATCTCTGTATTATTTTCTATTTTGTGTGGTGTAATAAAGTGTTATCTATCTATCTATCTATATTTTAATATGAAACGTTCATCAGTACCTACATTAATTCAAATTTCAATAAATAATAGACGTTTCATAAATCAGTTTTATCAACAGTCTGCGGTGTTTTTTTCTCAACTATTTCAATTTTAAATATTATAATATATTATAGCTGTAAGTATTTGTGAATGAGACTTTTAGATCGATTCATGTATGTGTGGATGGATTTTCCTTCTTCACGCCAACGCTTCACTACTAAACAGATCAAGCTGAAATTTGCCCAAAAGTAGCTCTAAGCCTGAAATCACAACATAAGCTACTATTTATCTCATAAAACTGATCCTATGGGATAGGAATAACATATAAACGGTTCTATAGATACAACGCGTACGAAGCCGCGGAAAGAAACTAGATTACAAAATAACAACGCAGACAAATCTCTAGGTACCGATTATTAGGTACATAAATATATTGCACTAGTTTCTACCCGCGGCTTCGTACGCGTGGAATGTTATTTCTATCCCAGTGTGATAAAAGTAGGTAATATTGTATTCCAGGGCCTGACCAACATCTAAGCAATTTTCAGCTCAATTCGTTCAGTAGTTTTGGCGTGATGATGTACCTAAGAAAAATCCATCCAACCAAACTTTCGTATTTATAATATTGGTGTGCATTGTGATGGAGTCGCTGTGAGCAATGGAATGCATAAGCATAATTAAGCCAAATTCTCTGTGCTACGTCAATCAGCTGGTATCTACGACCTACTTCTGTAACTCCTTGCTATTTTAGTAGGTGAGTTCATTCCATATTTCCATTTCCATATTTGGTTGGAAGGAGGAGCAAAACACAAGGAGCTCAGTCACGTGCTACGGATGCAGGTTGATCGGGCTGCAAAACAGTCTTTCCAAGTCGATAGACCCAGATACAGGAAGGACAAAGTGTAAACCTTGGTTTATTTGAAACTAGCTGCGCCCCGCGGCTTTGCCCGCGTGGAAATCTTATAAAAAAGGAAGGTTAAAAGAGGAAGGTTTATAAACCATTTGACACATTATGTGTCAAATGGTTTATAAACCTTCCTCTTGAATCACTATCTATTTAAAAAAACGTAACTTTTATACCTGACAGTTATGATATTGTTCTAGTGAGGTACCTACCACACTGAGTGGGTTCGTATACAAACAATTCATTACGGTTTTTAGCATTTTGTACCTACTTATCTCGTTTCATATCAATATTCAAACAACTTGTACGGAATACCGCACGATAAGCAGAGTCAATGAACTAGGTCATATAGCTCAGCATACACCTACTCACACATTTATAGGTACATGCTTACGTTTTATTGTAACTTATTATATTACTTATTTCATCATAATAATCATCATCATCAGCCTATATTAGTCCACTGCTGGAAATAGGCCTCCCCCAATCAGCGCCATAGCACCCTGTATTCAGCTTGACGCATCTAGCATCTACCTGCAGTCTTTCGCAGGTCGTCATCCCACCTGGTCGGAGGGCGTCCTACACTAGTCTACCGAGTCGTGGTCTCCACTCAAGAACACGTTTGCCCCAGCGGCCGTCGATTCTGCCGGTGGTATTACTTATTTGCAATGAATTAAATCAGTGTCAAACGAATAACTCGGGGGGTTTGATTCTTTATTTATCTTTCCCTCTATATCTTAAACTAACTATACTTATATAAAACTTAATAAAATAAAGTTTCTTTATTCAGACATAAATTGTCCACAAACATAAAAAAATACGAAAATAGAATACAATTAAAGAAAGAATAAGACCTTAGAATATATTAAAATTAGATTGTTACAATTATTATGATGTGAGGACTCTATTGAAAGACTGCATGATGGGCGAGGCAAACTTGCAGCCCACAACCTATGCAGGATGGTGTTGGTACTGCTCCATGTTCAGCGAGGCGGTTTTACTGCGGATAACTAAATACTACACAATTTATTGCTATCAAACTTTCGTATTTTGCAGGTCACAGCTTTAACGATCCTTAATTCTACCCACAAAATAAAGTTAACGCAAGTTAGACAAATAGAGAGCATTACAAAATGGTGCAATTTTGAATCGAGAAACCTAATTTAAAGTTTGCTGTTTAATTATTTGTACTAACGCTGCGTGGTTTTTGATACATAAAGGCAATTATAATTTTTTTTATACCACTCGAAGGCAGTTTTTTTGCTTAGGATCGATAGAAGAAAACGAAGTGATCGTTCATGGGTTCCGTTTTCTTTTTGAGGTATGCAACCCTAAAAACAAAGAAAATATAACCAATGAACGGCGAAAACAGTATGCGTGATAAACTCATGAAAAGATCTGAGTCGACGAGCTGGTTTATGTATTACCATGTTATACATTTAAATGTTATTCTAAAATTTTGAGTATACTTTAGTCTACCTAATATATGTATGTACATATGTTATTTTAGGTCTAAATCTGCATGAACTAAAAGTTACAACTCGACTTGTTAAGTACCTAACTCCAGGCGTGAAAGAGCAAAAACATAAAACAATTTGCTCAAGCCCAAATATAAGTAAAGCTAATTATAAAAGTGTCCTTCAACTTTGCCAAAGGTATTTTATCCCTATTGGATGAAGTTACCCACTTTAAAAGATTGTTAGAACTTTTCAATTAGGAAGGCGGCTGGGTCTATATCGGTAAAAGTTAATCGAAGTAACATTTCCATCGGGGTTTGTAAAAGCATTACACCTGCCTTTCTACTCAGATATGTCTACAAAACTTGGTATATATTTAATGCTGGTAAATCTAGTGGTTCGGTAAACACTCATAAGTCCACAGATGAACGTGCCTTCCCCATACAACGCCTTGCCATAACCATCTGGTAGCTTTGGGCCTATTCTTAGTCGTTTCTTACGGCATCCATGGGTTGGTTGTGTTGGAGGCGCCCATTCTTACTCTGCGAGTTCACGGCTAAAAGCGGGTCTAAAAACATTCCAAAAATATAAATAAAGGTTATTTATATTCTAGACTTTAGTTGGTTCCCTCGTTCGTTAAAATGTCTAGGTACCTACGTTTTGTTTCGTTCCTCAAACACATTAACTTATCTCGTTCAAACACACTATGTGAATGTGTGCAAAATGTCATCCCTATATCTACAGTAGCCCGTTCAAAGTTAGGAAAAACAGATGACAGAGACGTATTGAGAGTCCCTACCTACAATATGTAGAGCGTTATATGTGATTATATGACAACTCATCGTATATTACTATGAAAGCTTTGAATAAGACTATACACCGACTTGGAATTCCTACTTACACAGCTTTTTAAGTTTTTGGGACAGTTACTTATCTCTCAGAAATAAAATGTTTTGGGACCACATAGGGATCATATTCTACATGCAATAGCGAAATAATTTTCGGAATTAAATAAGAAATGGGTGACCATGCAAAAAAACATCATTATCTTGCTCTTATTTTGTTTTTATTTTCGTTTTTCCGTCTAGTATTTTAGTGACAGAAGGGTTACCTTTGTATTGACTTGAAATACTCGCATGAATTTCACTACCGCTAACAGAATACCGCGAAGGATAGTGACAGGCCTTTATTATTAAAGATGAAAAGCCTTAATACCGACCTGCGTTTTACTTCTATAAGGTAAGGATAGGCATATTGGTTTCTGTTTAGAAAGTCACAAGTCAATGTTGTTTTAGGATGGAGCCCTGATTCTAACCGAACAAAGACATGAAGTACCGACGCACCGCGTTGTTGTGACTTCAGCAAGCTTAACACTTTGACTGCGGTTTTTTTTCGACGACAGCGGTCTTTTTTTTACCTAAAAAATTCGTGCTGCCACTCTACACAGCGGTTGTGTTGCGCCGCACATGCGTTTTGTTCGAAAAATATTACAGCTCTGCTGAGTCTCAAAGATCTGTATTTTCTCAGCCGCTGCGCTAGTGTGGATTTACGCATATTAGTCACTTGTAGAAAACTCATACCGTGCGTTTTCAGCACTCAAAGTGTTAACAAAATGGCTTCAGTAACAGGTTAGCAGCTTAGCTTGGGGACTAGATGCTGTGTGAATTGTCCAGCATTATTATTTAATGAGATAAAGATGAGCAACAGACATTTCTTGTGGTCAAGAGTGTATCTGACGCAGCGCATCAGCAGTGCCATATAGCGGGGCAATGCAGCCAGTCTTGAGGACGCTTTCGATTGGTATTGGATCGTTTGCCTAGATTGTTTACAATAGTCTGCAGATTGCTCAATTGTTTCATAAAAATTACATAATTGTTTCCTAAACCTTTTAAATTTCCTTTTTATTAGTGAAACGTTCACACAAAACATAAAATACGCGATTTCGGATATATCGTCATCGACAAAACCAAATGCCAGGTAGATCGTTATGTTGACACAAGGCTTGTTTGTACATTCAGCTCGGGCCGAAACGTGGACTAGTACAAATCCTCTCATCATCAAAATTGGAGCCAATGCTGACAATATCGTACCAGCTTCAAATAAGTCCACTTTGAACTGTATTAAAGTGAGTATAAAACTGATTATCCCTTAAATTTTACAAGCTTTATTGAGTGTTTTAATGAAATCCCGGTTTTATAAATATTGAAAGGTCGTATATTGGTTTATTTCTGTGGGAATGCTGTTTGAAATTTTCATTACGGTTGCTCTTTTCGGTGAGTAAGTGGGGATTACCGTGACGATCCTCATTTTGAAGCGGCTGTGCTAGAGAACAATGGTGAAAGGAAAAATTGTTTACTTCCAGAATTTCAGTTGGAAAGTGGGATAAAGGTCGCGATCTAAAATACGACTGTCGTCAAGGGTAAGTAGGTAACCTACAACAGATTATAGTTTCTGTAAGTCCAAATAAAAAATTGGTTACTTAACTTGTCAATTCATTTAACGCTATTACTTTAAGTAAAAAGTTTTAGTTAGTCCTGGTAATAATTAGTTATTACCAGTCTACATTTTCGAACAGTTATCATTTACGTCAAGTTAATAATCATCGCTCATTTTCATGAGAGCTAAAAAACATAGCAGTAAAAAACATCGAGCACCCACAAACGAACCCACAAAAGGAATTATAGATCAGCTAGATTATAAGCTTTCCTAAAATAAAGGTTAAACCATCCTAATCCTTAACTCAAAAGTTGAAAACAGCACTTTATCTTCATTCATTTTACATTTAGATGTCGTCTATCTGATTGCAGTGTTTTCTGTAGTTTCTAACGGCCGGGATTCCGTCCGGTCATTACCAAATTCCTTTCAACCGGGCAAATTACTCTCAATTTGTGAAACTGTTTTCTAGCGCTGGGTGGTGGCTATTATTGTGCACAAAAAAGAACAGATTACGGACGAATTTGTGAGTTCTTTCATGCTTAATTGAACCTAAGGTTTTTCTGTGACAAATAAAAAACACAAAATACTTTGTTGGTGGAGGCTGTGGACAAAACGTTTACGCGCAAAAAATAATTTGAGCAGAAGATAAGATTGACTTTTTTTTATGGCACAAATAGGAAACCGAGCATTGAACTCGATCAAGATAGATATATAGATAGAAAATTCTTTATTGCACTTTAACTATAAATTATGTACAGTAAAAACTTAAAAATTAAGTACAATTGGCGGTCCTATCGCTCAAGAGCGATCTCTATCAGACAACCATGGATGGATAGGATCGTGGACAGTAGCAGGGGCAAGCTGAACTGGTTTTGGCAGTAAACGTTGAAATTGGACTTAATATGCGTACCTAAATAAATAGGAAAATACAACACTTTAGGGTATTCTTGCGAATGGCCTAGGTTTCTACATAAGTCGTATAATATAAAACAGTCCGCCATTTCTACTCAGAATGGTTTCACCACAAGCAGTATAACTCAGTTCGCCAGATATTACTACTCAGAAGTATTTAATGCTGTAAGCTCAAATGCAATCACAAAGTTACCAGTAATTTTAATTGCACTAAAATATTCCGCCAGCTGCTCATTCTTAAGCTATTTTATTATTCTAAGAAAGTTTCAGTTTAAAGTTTAACTTGCAGTGCGGTCGGATTATTAGTTAAATTTACTCCTCAGCGAATCGCTATAATAATACACTACTCAACAAAGTCTAGGGAACAAGGATATTTTAGTGTATACTTTTAATTCAACTTTTTTTTGTCCCAGATGTTATACATCAAAAGAAGCGAAATTTATTTTTGATTTCAGTTATGCAATTAAATAAAAAGCGTTCATGTAAAAAATTAAGGTTTAATAAAAAAAACTGAAATAGTGCCTAAACCAAAAAAAAAAAAATCTTCAAATTACAAAAACATATGACGCTTACGTGGAAATTAAATGAAAAAACATTATTTGCAGCTGTTTAATAATCCGTTGGACCTCCCAGGGCATTAGCCACGGCTCTACATCGGCGTGGCATGCTGAGTATCAAGTAATCAATTGTCGCCTGTGGAATAAGGCTCCATATTCTGGAGAGATGCGAAAAAAGTTCTTCTCCCGTGTTCAAATTTTGAGGAAAATCACTGAAAGCTCTTCTTCCGAGTAAATCCCATGCATGCTCAATTGGTGTCTTGCGGTGTGTGGGCGTGCATTATCCTGCATGAACACGAAATCTTGGCCAAACTGCTGGTGGTGGGGGATGACCATAGGATGCACTACCTGTTCAATGTATTGCTCTGCGTTCAAATTGCCTCGTATGCGAACGAGATCAGTTCTCCCACCCAGGCGAATTCCAGCCCACACCATGATCGTTCCGCCTTGATAAGGATGAACTTCCTGAGGATTTCGGAGTCTACTTTGGCGACCAGGAACACGCCAAACACGCACTCTCCTTGAATCAGGATGAAATCCGAAGCGAGACTCATCGGAAAAGAGAACACGTGCCCACTGATTGTCGGTCCATCGCAAATGTGCATTAGCCCACAATAAACGACGCCCTCGATTTCCACGTCGCAAAGCTGGAACTCTTAATGGTCTGCGAGCGCGGAGATTGACTTCATGTAATCTTCTCCTGGCAGTTTGGTCACTGATAACCACTTGGTGCTGGGACTGGAGTCTTCCTACCAACTGGCGAGCTGTAATCTGGGGCTGCCTTCTTGCAGCATTTTGCAGAAATCGATCTTGTCTCTGGGTAGTGACCCTGTATCTTCCTCGGTGACGTTCGGCTACATCTCCTGTAGCCCTGTAGCGTGCCCATAATCGGCAAATTACGCTTGGATGTGTGTGAACAGCGGCCGCGATATCGCGTTGACTGCGTCTAGCTTCCAACATACCCACAGCCCTAAGCATCTCTTCCCGCGTTAAATGACGACGTGACATAACGCTTAGAATTTCAAAAATATCGAAAAAGTTAGCAGTAATGGTTTTTCACAAGAAAAAAATCGATACATGACAAAAATCACAACAACTTTATGCTAGCAGACCCCTTACTCTGCGACCAAGTTCGGTTTTTCCTTCTTATTTTGAAAAGCTTTCGCACTTTTGTTTTAATTTTTTTTGAATTTCGAACAAATGATTTATTCCTCTTCCAGCCTTAATTTATAAATTTTAGTGACCAGTACTTTTTTACGAGTTTTCACAAAAAAGTTGAAGTATTATTGCTTGTTCCCTAGACTTTGTTGAGTAGTGTATAAAATTGTCGCTACGTTGAGAATAATAATGAGTAAAAAGATATTGTAAAATTTGACATCACTATTAATACTGGTAGACGCTCTACAACACGCTCTTAAAATGAAGTGGGGATGGGCCGGACACGTAGCTAGAATGCCAAAAGAAAGGTGGGCCACTTTAGTCACCTCATGGAAAGGTCCTAAAGGCAAAAGAAGAATTGGTAGACCCCTAGCAAGATGGTCAGATGAAATAAAAAAATATTTAAAAACACAAAATTGGACAAGCGTCGCAGAAGACCGCAAACACTGGACAGAACTGGAGGAGGCCTTTACCCGAGAGGGGTCCTAACTACTTATTCAATATATGCATTAAATTCAATCGAAATAAACAACTTTTAAAATTAATTATTAAATATTATTAAATTATTAAATCTACATACTGACATTTTCTATAATATTTGACATACTTATATTAGATTTAACAAATTTTTCATAAGCATGATTGATCAATGTTATTTAAGGTTAAGGAATAAAAGGCTTTTTTATTTTTATTTTTATTTTATTTATTAATACTGGTAATTGCAAGAAGACATTTCAATAAATTAAAACCTATAATTAACTACAGGTTGTTCATATCGTGTGGGTGCGAGTTTTTTTTCTGCGTTTTACAAGGAATAAAACTAGGGGGATAGTTATTTGCGGCCAACCGTAAACAATACAATACAATACAAATACGCTTTATTGCACACGAAACACAGAAAAAAACAGTAAAGAACAAACAAACAAAGATACAGATGCACAATGGGCGGCCTTATCGCTAAGAGCGATTTCTTCCAGGCAACCTTTGGATGGATACGTAGCTATAGTATAGGTATAGACGGTGGCGTATTCTAGACTAATGTGAATATAAATTACATACAATAAAAAACATACAAGTACATAAATACTTGTATAAACGTTAATGGAAATAAATACTGATTAAAGACACTAATAAATAAAATATTAACTATTCGTAAACCATTGTATTAAATTATTAAAAAACGCACAATTCACAGGTATTTTTGGAGCATTAGGGAAAAAAAAAGGAAATTTTTGGCTGATCAGATCGGCAGTCAACATAATAAAACCACAAAAACAAACTCGTTCTAACACGAAACGATCAACCAATCACTTACTTGCCTTCAAAGTTGTTGCGTCCCAACGTGGTTTATGGGTTTAGGTACTTTTTAAACACACGGTTAAAAAAATACCTTAACACTTTGACTGCTGAAATCACACGGTATGTGTTTTCTACAAGTGACTAATATGCGTAAATCCACACTAGCACAGCGGCTGAGAAAATACAGATCTGTGTGACTCGTATATTTTTTATATTTAGTCGTAATATTTTTCGAACGAAACGCATGTGCGGCGTAACACAACCGCTGTGTAGAGCAGTAGCACGAATTTTTTAGGTTAAAAAAAGATCGCAGTCGTCGAAAAAAAATCTCAGTCAAAGTGTTAACCCATAAATAAAGCTTTGTACTAACTTGAAGAACCGAACAAATAGCTATAAAATGATAATAGAAAATATTATTAGATAGCAATTCATTACTTATAAAAACAGAAAACCAATAGGTACATTTTAACGTTTTTAATTTTCATAGTCCTCGAATATGCACCTAATCCATAATCTATCGATAGGCTTAGCCTCGCTCTCTTAAATGGAGCTTTAATACACTTTTGTTTTACGACCTTATTCCCAGTAAGTACCT
Organism: Eupithecia abbreviata; assembly: GCA_943735965.1. Classification (NCBI taxonomy): domain Eukaryota; kingdom Metazoa; phylum Arthropoda; class Insecta; order Lepidoptera; family Geometridae; genus Eupithecia; species Eupithecia abbreviata. The sequence continues at coordinate 5,243,714 of OX030986.1, forward strand.
AATGTATTAAAGGCGATCGCATGTATTAAATGATATCATATTTATTTTAACAGTTCTCTTTGCATTTTACTTATCATAAATCGAATTAGCTGATTGTCCGCCATTTTTAACAGACGAAAAACAAAAGAGAAAGCTGTTCTATGTTCGGTTGTGTTTATTTTATTTTATATATTCGTCTCCGTCAATTATGGACCGATTTGGAGAATTATTTCGCTATTTGTATTGTATGTAAAATAATCCCGGATTGGTCTCATAAAAATGTTATTCCCGAGGGATATTTATTTGTCCCGAAGAAAAGCAAACAGTGTAAATACTAAAGAATTCAGCCGGCCAGTAAAAATCGAACTATTTAGTCATCCAATGATATTTTGGTAGATATTTCAACGGTTTTCGCCTACTTACAGATTTATTAATAAACCTTTTTTAAAACCAATTTTAATAAACGAAATTAAAAGTAGCTCTATGGAAAACCTTAACATGCATATAAACGTTTTGTACAATTTCGCAGAACATGCTGTATGCGATTCGGTGTAGCTTTCCAGAAGCGTCAGATAATGACCATTGTTTTCGTAGCTTGTTGTACTGTTGAGATATCTGTGTCTGTATCGAGTTTACCCCTGAAATGGGTTCAGTCCCAAGAGATCCAGCGGAAACGGCGACAGATAAATCTCTTCTGGGAAAAACCAATGCATTGAACACATTTTTTGTCCAGAATATACTTTAATTATTACATTTTTTTTTATTTACAAAGATAATTACAACTTAAATATAAAAGTATTTTCAAATGTTTTCTTATCTTGATATATAAAAGAACAAGCGATTTTCTGGTATAATTATTAACACAGTTAACAGTTGAGTTTCGAAGTAAACAATTTGCGCCTACCTACGTAAGTACTTTGATGAACTTGGTCGATGGGTTATACCTATATCGTCATGTCATAGGTAAAGTTCAGGATTTGCAAATTAATTACCTAACAAGTGAACTATAAGGGAAACTAAATCTAAATGATCTAAGTAACGTTTTAACAGGAACAAAATTAGTGAAAAACGAGGGCTGAAACGAATATTGTTGCCTCGCTCTAGCTTGGTCTACTATTTAGCAAGCTTGGCTGCATCCCACCTTCTCTAACATAATTATCCTAGACTCAATTTTTTGTAAACCATTCGCATAATTCTGTTCATTCAAACAGGTCATAATAAACTTTACGGACTAGAGTGACCTGATTCTTCGAAGTAATGTTACTCTCGAATTCCAACCGTGTGATCTGTGGTTGCGTGTTGTGGATAGGTCACAGCGCCGCTTACCACCTGTCAGCGATACGATGGGTCATTGTTCTTCTCTCTTTGTGCTGTGTTTTTGTTAAATTGCAGAACGGTTGGTGTAAAGTATAAAATGATTTGTGTTTTGGGTTTTCATACTTTGCATGCAAATTCTCTTGTGGTGACAATCCATAATGTAACTCGAAACTTACAATTGACAGACAAGCAAATAAGGTTCTTAGTTAACCCGTATACATAAATAATAAGTACTAACATGTTGAGTAATGTAGCCTACTTAAGCTATACTATTAACTTTTCATCAAAGCTGATTCTGCTGATTTAAATTATCGTAAACCAACTGTTACCCCTAACCCTACGACAAGGCCACCTTTTGTACATTGTTTCGTTTTTTAAAAGATAAAAGATTTTTTTTTGTCGTCAAGTGTTTATTTATTCATTCATTCCTACTTCAACCTATAATACTATTTGCGTCTTGTGACGACATTCATTATTTTCCCTGAATGCGCCATTCTCCTCTTGCGAATGCCTTCTATACCCATATAAACAGGCATTATCTAGTTAATTACGAGTGGCATGGCCTAGAAGCGAGAACATTTAGCTCGTGCCTCTCCGCGCTCCATTTGAATGCATCTTTACAAAACTAGAGGCCTACTGATGGGCGGTGACTAGATGATTTATACAGAAATGAGAGAAAAACACGCCGCTGTCGTGGCAGAATTGCATATTGCCTGGGACGAGTGAGCTTGTCGAGCACGTCTATACCGCGCATAATCCTCTCGTCACTATGCAATCTAGGCTGTAGGTACTCTCGTAGACTTTCCTCATAAAGGGTTTCCTTTAGGTTGATGTTTGTATTTTTATGCGTAAACTAATAAAAGTAGGTTACTTATGAATAATACTTTTAGCATTCAAAGTACTAGGAGAGCAGAAGAGGTTTGGAGATACAAAGAAATGATAGGAGATTGACTGGTCGAATGGAGTCGATGGATGGAGACGGCTCTGGATCGCAAAACGCGTGTGATGCCGCTGGCAGAATCAAGTAGCAAATAAAGCAACAAAATAATAATATTCTATTGCATATTCTGATAACAAAAACAAAGTCACTTACACGTCAGACTAATGTCTGTAAAATAATACAAAATGTTGAGCATCAATAACATAATCGATTTTTCGTAAAAAGTTGAATCGGTAAATCGGTTGTTCCTTAGGGCATGATTGTCAGTCGAAGTACTAAAAAGAAAATAGTTTACTGGAATGGGAATATACAAGCAAAAATTAAAACGTTTTTACATCTCCATTTCCCAAGGCTAGGTGTATAATGTTCTGTGCCAAGGTTTTATCTCTCATGACATCATTTCTGAATCTTATCCACAAATTTAGGCCAAACATTTAGGTCGAAACATCCCTTTGTTTTTGTGTAATTGTATCCGGAAAAACTCCGAGCCGATAGCGAAACGTTGAAAGGTGCACGTCAGTGATTGGCGGGCTCCCAGCTTTGCCACTGATTAACGAATTTCACACATGCTTCGAGGCTACCGGGCATAGAATTGGACAAACTGCTGGCTAGCTTTTGAAACAGAATAGTAATTCCACGCAACCGATATCCCTATAGCGAGCAGTAAATTGACTTCATTCATTCATACACAATATAAATTGTTTCTGAATATATGAACTGAACTGAGCTTAACGCCCCACCTGGCCGCCCTAACTGACTTGTGAACTGGACCAGGTTCTATGTTGAAAGAAAGAAAGAAAATATGTTAATCTTAAAACTACTACCTATCTATACTAATAAAGAGGAAAGGTTTGATTTTTTGTTTGTTTGTTTGTAATGAATAGGCTCCGAAACTACTGGACCGATTTGAAAAATTATTTCACTGTTGGGAAGCCACACTATGCGTGGTGAACAAAGGCTAAATTATATTTAAAAAAAATTAGGGATCTTTACTAAATCTCCAATAATGTAACCAAGCTGTAAAAAATTAAGTTTTTTTTTATTTTAAAATTTTAATTAATATGTCGCCGCTAGAAAGGCTCTTTATTTGTACCGTGGTATTAATCCTTATCAAAATAAATTACTTTATAATAAAGAATGCTTCAATACCTTCATATAACTTTTTGAATTATTCAATTCGGACATTCCATTCGAAAGATATCACGAGTTCAAAAATGTAAGTATTAGAAAAAAGTCGCGTGGCTCACACTCTGCTAACTATAACTATATATATAATAATATAATATAATAACTAGTATATGCGATATAGGCGTCACTGGGGTACGGGTACGAGAAATAAACGGCCGCATATAAATGATGAATAATAAATACTCGTGCGAAGCCGGGACGGTCCGCTAGTGTATAATACACAATACACTTAAAACTACGCTAATTAATACTACATTTATGTTAAAATAATTGTGCGTTTATGGAAAAAATGGCCGTCACTCAGCATTGTACTGGGTGCACACTAATATGTCCACCCAGCGCTGATTTTCAGTGAAGACCAGAGGGATCGTGTCACGTCATAGTCGTCAGGTACGTGATGTAGACATAAAAATAGTAAACAGGGTTGTTCAGCTGTATATGTGTGTTTTAATGTATTTTCGCTGATTACTCCATAAACTGTGGAAGGATTTCGATGATTCTTGTGCTATTGCATGGAGAAAAATCCCAAGATACAAAAATATGAGAATCTAAATGTTATTACCGGCACGAAAAAAATAAAACACAGTATACTCGTAAGCTTTTAGGAATATGAAAGTTTTAGTTTTTTGGAACAATTAATTTATAATTTTATATTGAGAAAACATATACCGCTAAAACATTCAGGTTACTTAAACCGAACCGGTAAATGATCCATTGTTATTATTATTTCATTAAATTTCGGCAAGCGACCAATTATTGACATAATGATATTCATAATTCAACTTAAGTAAATTGTATTTAGGGTGAATTATGAAAATTGTTCCAACGGGATGCTGATCTCATTTTCATCTCCGTAATAATTAAACGGCCGGAAGTTACAACTCAAATTGCCTCAAAGCCCAAGGCAGATAAGTGCCTACTCAATTTCAGAGAAGTGTCTCAGCGTGAGGAACACCTCAGATTGGCAGAACTACTCGGATTTTTTTACCTTAGCCTCGTAGAATACAAGCAATTATCTTTTCTTAAAAATTCAAAAGTTCGTTTTTAAAATTCCGTTACATGTTAGTATCATCATCATCAGCCTATATTAGTCCACTGCTGGACATAGGCCTCCCCCAATGAGCGCCATAGCGCCCTGTCTTCGGCTTGACGCATCCAGCATCTACCTGCAGTCTTTCGCAGGTCGTCATCCCACCTGGTCGGAGGGCGTCCTACACTACGTTTACCGAGTCGTGGTCTCCACTCAAGAACACGTTTGCCCCAGCGGCCGTCGGTTCTTCGCGAGATATGGCCGGCCCACTGCCACTTCAGCTTGCTAATTCTCAAAGCTATGTCGATAACTTTAGTTGTAGTCATGTTAGTATAGTTTCGCCATTTTATTATTACATTTCTATCTAATTATTTTAAAATGTTTCGACTAGTATTTGTCATTTTTTTAAAGTTAACGACAATCCGTAAAACTGTAACTAATCAAGTAATAAACCTTGCCCGATGAAGTTAGATAGAAAGAAAATACTAAACGAAATAAAAGTAGTAATAAAATAGTGTCATTAGGGTCAGCGCAGATAAAAAGGAAAATTGTTAATAAAATACCTTAATGCAAAAGAATAGTAAACTGAAACTAGAATAAGCATAAAAATAATTATCTTCGAGGAAATTCTTAACAATTTTCCTTTTTATCTGCGCTGACCCTAATGACATTGATAAGTCGACTCGTGACTCCGATTTTATAGTTTTTACTGCGGCGTCCACCCTTCGTGGTCAAACTTTTCCTATTATATCAGAATTCATAAATTGAGGGAGAGCGTTAGAAATGAATGCGGTGTTTATTACTGAGGATTACTTTTGTTAAGTTAAAAGGCACGTGTTTTTTGTTATACAGTTTTTATGTATAACAGAAGGGGTTTTCACGTGTCGGGGAAAAATCGCTGAAATATTTTGACTGAAACTAGTTTTTTCTATTTTTTTGCTTAAAAAGCGTGTCATTATAAATATGAATATGCGCCCTTGGCGTATTTTTTCTTTTTGTCTGAAATAATCAGCATGATAAAAAAACCGTGAACTAGACAAGTGAAAAGAGTTTGCTATATGGAGGTTAGTTTTTATTGTTTTTTTATACTCGCAATCGAAGAGAAAAGTCGTGTTTTCACCCGAGCCAAAACCACCCATTAAAACTCTGTCTTATTATCTTCTCTCGCTACGCTCGTGAGTATAACAGCCTCGTCTATAATGGAGTGGTTTGGTCCCTTGTTAAAAATATACTATCTTATTGCTAAATGTGGCGTTTCGCCACCATGTCACTAAATACTTATTAAGATGTGGTCTATGGAGTATGTTTTTCTATTGGGAAATTCACTCTGAACTCGTAGATTGATGCATGTCACTCAAAATTGCGATAACTCACAGTGATGCGATTCCCTAAAAATCCAACATCATTGAGTAATTGCAAACAAATAAACGTGAAATTTCCCGACACCCGTAACGGACGTAGCATCGACAGCCTGCCTCTATCAGGAGAAAATACCATCGATCGCGCGGGCCAGTTTCAAAGGAAAACCAAATTAATTGGAATTTTTGATGATATTCTAACTGCACCACGATTCTTGACCTACGTCAAGTCGTTAGGAATTTGGCCGGTGTGGTCATCATTTCTTTTAACAAATCTTTAATAAAAATTAAGTAAATTAAACAGTAATTCAGTCAGCCAATATGCGTTAAGAACATATGTGAACCAACCGTAGTTATCTCGAAAGTAGTTAGAATACGTTTAGAATGTACCCGAGACATTGACCTACTCTACTGATGCAACATTCTTTTTATCTCCATGACAGTAGAGTCTTCAAACCATCTTATTTTTTCCAACCTACTCTTTCATTCCTACTCTCTAGGTCTTTCTTTAGTGCCCAAGGCAAAAGAGCTGTGCTCTTCGATTCTCAACATAAGCAGCGTGAGGATTACTCCCTAATAAGAGCCATTTAGGCGCTTATTAGAGGAAGCTATGGATTGCTAAATATTCGGCTTCTCACTTGCGACGTGACACTATACGGTCGCTAACGTGATGCTAGGAAATTTCATTACTACTAAGGCCCCTGATTGTGTACCAAACCGAGCATGGGCCAGACAGTCCGCTCTGTAATCTGTCCCCAAAACCGTACGCTGCATAAATTAGCTGTAGTTAAAAGCTCCGTTTTAATGGAAAGGCAAAATGAATGGACAATGTCCGCCTCTGAATTTCCGCGTAATAGTAGATCGGACCCAACGCTCGCCGCAAGTATTTAGAGCCAGCCAAGCAGTCAGGCGTAAGTGTGAAATGTTTAAAGCTTGCAAACCCATTAGAATGGCAATATACAAATTGAAAATAGGTATCAAAAGTTAGAAGGTATTTTAGAATATAATTGATTGCCTGTTCTTTCTCTGTTTTAATTTTTTTGATGTATTTATTTATTTTAGCCGTTGCTATCCCACTGTTGGGTCAGGCCTCATTTTAATTGTTTACATTACGTTTTTGAATATTTGAATTTCTTCCATAAATCTGTTTATTATATTAACTCTTAACTACCTACCCTCTATTTTAGTCACGCAACTACCTACCCGCGGTCTGTGAGACGTCTGCGATATATCGCTCCAGCAAAAGAAATCTATGGCAGTGGGAGATAATTGGAAATAAAACGTATATTTTAATAAGTTTTTTATTTATATTAAAGTAACAAAAATATAAAAAATCAACATGGTTTCTTCACTAAACAAAAATCTCTTCTAAGACCTGAGAAATAACATAAAAAATCTACATATTTATAAAATGAGATCTACAACAAAAGTAAAAAAAATTACGAACTTCTCTTTAAAATTTCTATAAATTCAGGAATCAACTTATACAACAACACAGTAATATCAATATAAAAAAAGTTATTTTTATAAAATTGCATGTCATGAACTTTACAGTTTTTCGCGGCAGTAAATACACAACATGTTTACTTATCCTAGGCAAATTGCTTTCTTGCAATGAAAACACAAGTATTGGGTCTTGCGTTTCTTCTTAGGGTCACAAACACAGCAGGTCTTGTGAGTTTCCAACCTATCTGCACCAGCATCACTTCCAGCAGCTGCAGGAAGCTGTTCTGCATTGAGCTGCAATACCCGACGAAGAGAAAGTTTGATATCCCGCTGTATGGACGAATTCAATTCTCTACGCTTCATGTGTGGTCTCAAAAGCTGTTTAGCCAGCTTTTTCATGAATTTGAATCTGCTTTCTTTTCATGTTCTCATGTTTTTGTCCGATAGGACGGTGGTAAAGACGACCAACAAAAGCGATTATTGCCAAAAAAAAAAAACTTCCTTTGCCTGCAACTCAATTCTTTTAATGGGATATTGTCGTCATCATCTGATGAGGATTGCTTCGACAAGACCTTTGGGGCCGAAAATATTTACTTTCTTCCGCTAAAAATGCTTCATATTCACCATCAATTTCGGAATCCGACTCGCGAAACTCTTCCATCAGAAAATCATCTCCTACGTCTATCTCCACAATACTACAGTCTCCAATTGGTAATTCCTCATCATTGGAAGGGTCTTCCTCCAACCAGCGCACAATATTTTGATCGTCAGTAGCCAGTTGCACTAAAATAATAAAAATCATTTGATAAAAAAAAGTCACATAACTACCTACCCGCGGTCGCTCAGACCGCTGACAAATGTTTTTTACTCACCAAAAGCAAACGCGCGCAATTGTGACCTCGACAAGCGCAGGCGCGATGCTGCGGATAGCGGGGAAAAGGTACATAGACGCACGAGATGTTACAATGAGCACTCACTTCGTAATTCACAAAAATATTACAGCTGGTGTCTGTGAGACCGCGGGTAGGTAGTTAAGGGTTAATACAGAACTCAATATGTTTTCGTCAGTAAATTGATATATCACTACATCGCAAATATTTATTTCAGTATTAAAAAACCGTAATGCGCCTGCTTGTAAAGCAGCTGGCCTGCTATTTCATCAATTTTCTTCAAAGTAAATAAAAGCACTCTAATAAGTCAACATTAGTAGACGAATTTACTTACAGGGCTCAAAGAGTGAAACCAAAGTGACCCTTAAAAATTTACTATTACCGTAAAGCAAACGTTGAACATAGAAAGCTTTCAAGAAATTCACATAATTTTCATACAAATATGATGGCTGCCGTTTTCTTGGCTCTTACGGTTTATTCACCTCAAAACCCAGAAGGTACAGGCTAGTAGAAAACGTTTAAGTTTCTTAGGCAACTTCTTCACTCAAATAAGACAACGAAGGCGTAGCAAGTGCTACGCCGCGTGTAGAGCTTGCTACGAACTGTCGTAGGCAGCGCTACGCGTAGCACTTACTACGAAATATCAGTGCTGATAATTTTTTGTTGAATTTAGTTTTTCTATTTGTGTAGTTATTTTAATTTTCACTGACCTAATCAGAAGCATTCTATCCCGTCTGACGTAAATGGAGCAAGCACCGTGCGTGTGCCAAATTCGAGCCAATCTAACTGTATTTTTGTGGGAAAAAAACGCCGATTTTATTGAGTTTAAAAAATCATTTTTAATAGTATTAGGTATCATTTCAGCACTGGACGGACATACATATGCTAGTAAAGAGACGGAGAGGTATCATATCTCTGTTATATAAATAAAAGCTTTTAAGTGATACGTCAAGGAATTAGCGTACCTCAACACGAAAGTGCCCAAGTAAATAAGTAGCAATTCACTTTAGTTATCGAATGTATCGCGATCTCACGAAGTGAGTTGTGTTTTAATGCTTTCGCTGTTTCGTCATGAATATTGTTTATTTTTGCAGCTCTTACGTGAAACCTTTTATTTTATTTTGCTATAAATCGACTGCGGTATTTAATTGGAACATGATAGGCTGATGTTATCCGTTTTTAGTTCATTTATATTGCAGTTTTTTTTTTAAGTTACGACATCACAAAGACCGCCTCTAGCAGTACATATTTGGACGTAGGCCTCCCCTGACAAGTGTTTTTTGACTTTTATAATAAAGCGATAATGTCATAACCCCCTCTGCTGGATCTGTTCTGGTCCTTTAGTTGACTCTTACAACACCTGCGGAAAGAGTTGGATCGTACAAATTCTATGCTGACACCACAGACAATGTATAAGTAATTTAGTTAAATTATAGGTACTTATGATTATGATCTGCCAAGAACGCTACGAATCAGAAGAGAGATGATAGATAAGGTTTTACTTTGAAGACCGCAGATTATTAGTTCATTTATATTTTAATATTTCTATTTTGTAATTTAATTTATTGTTTACTATATGTGTACCGCTATGACTTGAAAAGCGGAATAAATTAATACAATACAATACAATACAAAAATACTTTATTGTACACCAGTTACAGATCATTATAAAACACTTCACATGATACAAGTACAATGGGCGGCCTTATCGCTTAGAAGCGATCTCTTCCAGGCAACCTTTGGATGGAAAGAATTAAGTGAATTTAAGAAAGGCAGGGGGTGTACCAACGATAAGCTAGAATAAATATGAACATAACACGAATATTTAAAGATAAATAAATATATATATATATATATAAAATATGTATACCTGATATACTTCTTAGTAATACCACAGATAATATAATACATACTGTACTTAGTTTATAAATAAATAATAAGTACCTATATTCACTTTTCTGACAGGTAAAATTCCTTAACGCGAGCTTTAAAAACTGGTAAGGACACTGATTAATTGAATTGAATTAAATTCTAAGGAAATGCATGAATGATCTCTACGCGTTTGATGAGCACAGATTTCAGTTTTACAAAGTGGAAATATATTATATTCTGATCCATTTTAGAATATTGAATAACGGTTACTTACTGCACAAATGGTCAGTAACCATGTTGCAATTAGTGCTTATAACGGATTGACCACAATTTGCACACTAATTACGTTAAGTTACAAGAACGTTATTTTTATTATACTCATTTATTTAAATTCTCGTAAAAAATACGTGTTTTACTATAGAAAATGTATACAATTAAATATTATAAAACTATTCTACAGTAAAAAATATATCAAAACGGTAGATCACCGACCGCAAAGCTAGGCTCAAGCGGCCGGTGACTAGGGCTGCAGAAAAAGGAACTTCCTGACGATACGTGCCGAGTCCAAGAGTACCGCCTTCTGAAACTGGCCCTTGATCCAACTTCCTAGCAAGAGTCTGTTCAGATGTTGATCGAGGCTCCTCGGCATTACGCCGTTAACCGAAACATTATTATTATTATTTTCACAAAAACTACGTGAAAATAATAATTTATCTTTATTTCCACGAATTGTTGTTACAACTTAACGCGTTTATCTCTAAGATTATCAGATTAACAATCAAGAGGCCCATTCCATTTAGATAAGCAGCCTAGCCGACTACTTTATTCATTAAAATAACAAGGATATGACTGAATGTTTTTGCTTCTTAACATTTAAGCTGAATGAGCATCGCTGAGCAAGTATTGTTGAGCGAGTATCGTTGAGCGAGTATCGATAAACGAGTATCGCTGAGCTATTTTTACCTTTGCTCAGCTATTAGCTATTAATATATGTGTCTCTTTTATTAACACAGAATATATAAATGTTTACAATATTTTTTTAATTTATTTTATATTTTGTTCGTTTCTTAAGCAAGAAATTAGTTGTAATCTAATCGCTTTCTCCACGGTGAGGCTGGCCTGAGGGTGGATTTAGAGTTCATCATTGTTGCGATTTTGAAAATTATCTTCTAAGCCCTTTTCACCATTATCTCTGGAATAAATATATTATGTACACAATACGACAATTATAATATTACGGACGGTCAAGCCGCTCCCGGAAAAGCTCAGTGCCAAAATGCCGACGGTCAAATAGCTTCAATCTTTCATCGAGTATATGATGTCAAGTGTAAATGTATAATAGAGTTCAGTGCTAAACACCCATTGTTTGAGGGAGGCATATTCAATAGTGGTAGTATGTGTAATGGATAAGGAATACAAATAATTAATGATGAATGTTTGATCTAATCATCATCATCATCATCATCATCAGCCTATAGCAGTCCACTGCTGGACATAGGCCTCCCCCAACGACCGCCATAGCGCCCTGTCTTGCTTGCCGCATCCAGCATCTACCTGCAGTCTTTCGCAGGTCGTCATCCCACCTGGTCGGAGGGCGTCCTACACTACGTTTACCGAGTCGTGGTCTTCACTCAAGAACACGTTTGCCCCAGCGGCCGTCGGTTCTTCGCGAGATATGGCCGGCCCACTGCCAATTCAACTTGCTAGTTATTTGCGCTATGTCGATAACCTTGGTTCTCTGTCGGATGTATTTGATCTAATCGGTGGCTATCAATCAGTCAATATTGGAAAAACCTCTTAATCGTCAGATTAATCCACCGCTAGCTTTCTATTGAAGCTGCATTGCGGAACAAGCGAACCATCTGGTTTTAAACCGGACGCTTTATTCACTGCAGCTCACCAGATAATCAACCATCAGGTGTCGGGAATCAAATATTTTATAGTTAAACTGATTTTTAGTACTAAAGTCATTTAAAACGGGATATTTACCATGATTTGATTTTTGAGTTTTCCAATTTTGTCTTCAGTTATTCCGTGATCATGGCGCATGAAACTGTGCCGAAATATTGGAAAACTCAAAAATCAAATCATGGTAAATATCCCGTTTTAAATGACTTTAGTGTTAATAACCATGATAATTTCAGAAGTTTTATTGATTTTTAGTAGGTACTAAAACCATACCAGAATATTCTTTATATGGGAATATTATATGTTATGTTCATATTTCTTCTAGTTTATATTTGTTACACCCTTGCCTTTCTTAAATGCACATAATTATTTACATCCAAAGGTTGCTTGGAAGAGATCGCTTTGGCGATAAGGCCACCCATTGTACTTGTCGTATGTAATGTCTTTATTGCTATGGTCTGTATAGAAATACAATTTATTGGTAAAATCAATTTACATGTCAGCATCTGGTGTAGGTACAAATCACCTTGTCTATTTAAATAGACAAGGTGATTTTGATTTGTGGGAATCAGCCGCTGTTTTCTCAATAGACAAGGTGATTTTGATTTGTGGAAATCAGCCGCTGTTTTCTCAATAGACAAGGTGATTTTGATTTGTGGGAATCAGCCGCTGTTTTCTCAATAGACAAGGTGATTTTGATTTGTGGGAATCAGCCGCTGTTTTCTCTTGCGGGTAAAATATTTTTGTGTTGTATTGTGATTAATCACAATACAACACAAAAATATTTTTCTGTACCTACACCAGATGCTGACATGTAAATTGATTTTACCAATAAATTGTACCCACAAATCAAAATCACCTTGTCTATTTAAATAAACAAGGTGATTTTGATTTGTGGGAATCAGCCGCTGTTTTCTCTTGCGGTTTTTAATGTGTCAGAAACAGTCTATTTGAAACACAATTCAAATAGACTATTTCTGACAATTTAATTATTTCCACGCTAAATATAAAAATTTCGCGTGGACGGAGATGACCGATATAGAGACAATTTAAGCTTCAACCTGGGTCCATTATATTTGCATACGACGTCTTTTAATTATGTGGTTAAATTATACAGTGTTTCAGTAGCTAGCGTCAAAAAACAAAATGGCTGCACTCTTTTGACCGTGCATTGTTAATTTTAGTTATTTTAAAATGTGGGCCGCGCCGCACAGCATAATTCGTTCAGATATATGTATTATGCGTCTTCAAACCTGGCAAGGTTTGAAGACGCACAAAATATATCTCAACTTCGTGCATTTTTAACGCTACGCACTAAATTAATAATCAGTGATTTTATTTATATAGATCACGGCAAACGCCGCCGCCGAAAGAGTTATTTCGGATATAAATAATGCTTAAACTTCTCTTTGTCGTGTGAACATTTTGTTAGGATTAATTTATGATTTTGAGGGAAAAAGCTTTATGTTTTGACCGTGTTGGGATGACATCTTTTGGAGGATCAAAATGTTTTGTAACATATTTCTTACTCTGTGGTTATGTACTGAAAGAGCTTGAATTCACCCTAATGATATATATAATGATATCCCTGTTGGTTAAAAAAATGGTGTTCTTCTATGACAAATTAGGCTAGCCCGCTCACATTCATCATGGAGACTTGAAAGTATCTAGATCAGTCTGAGTTCTTACTTATACTGATATATATATATATATATATATATATATCGTTTTATAGTAGTTTCTTCTTAGAAATTACTATAAAACTATATAAACTGTAATGAATACGTATCTTCGTGTCTAAATTAAAGTTACTTAGTAGAATAACAGGTGCGATCCGTTCAACGTGTTGAAAATAAACACACATTCTCATTTTTTAGCATTAGCTTTGTCAGGCTTTCACAAAACATTCCAGGGTCCGGACAACATTTCCCGGAAAGCCAATTTGGGCTTGTTAGTTTTGCGTGACATAGTTTTCGAGTATTATCTATTTTTTTTTTATTTCTACATTGGATTTCCAATTCAATTTGAGAGCTTCCGAAAAATACGCCATTTTAAGCTTCTGTAAGAGTCCATCTAGCGAGACAAAGTTTATTCATCTGCGAAATGTTATATTAAATCTACGAGGAAAAACAAACTGGTCAGGAAATAAACTCGGAGATCCTAAGACACCGCTTCCTCGCTTATTGTCTTCTCGGTCAAAGTCAAGTCAACCCCCCGAGCAACAAAATGCAAGTTTGTACAGTACACCAGTACTCCCGACTGTGATAAAGAACGTTGCTTCGGGACCCATTTGCAGCGCAAATTGCGTTTCAGAACGATATTTGTTCTGATTCTAATTCTAGATTTAAAAGGAAAAACGTGTGTTGCATTTTAAACGTTTGAAAACTGTTAGCGATAAAAGTTTCGTGAGTAGTTTTTTAAAATATACGTATAATAGTTTGTCTATGCGAAGCATAAATTGACATAAATATAGTTTTGTAGTTTGCTTTCGTTCAAAAGCAAACACGTGTTTGTTAGGTCATTAGAACCTGCCTTAGTGAGTAGGTTAAAACATCCTATTAATATTATAAACGCGAAAGTTTGTAAGTATGGAGCGAAGGATGGATGGCTGTTACTCTTTCACGTAAAAACGACTGAATGGATTTTAATGAAACTTTACAATAATTTAGCTTATACATCAGAATAACACATAGGCTACAATTTATAAAGATATGTATATATTGTATATTATCCAAAATATCTATCACCACGCGGGTGAAACCGCGGGGCGCAGCTAGTTCTATATAATAATTACATTTGGTAAATCATTGCCATCAGATAAATAAAATGTAAAGTGCAAGTCAGACTCGCGCACCGAGGGTTTTGTATAATTTATAAGACATAGCTTCTTGCCATTTTTTATGATTCTATGTCAACGGGAGGGAAGTACCCTATAGGTCGATGGTACTATTGGTCCATGGCGAGAATCAAAAGATAAAAAAGGTTGTTTTGTGTTTATAGTTCGCTTGTGCAACAATACAAAGAAACGGCGCCTTACAAAGTTTATTTTCTTCGCGAACTGAAAACGTAAGGAAAATTAAAAAAATTACTCCATAAGATAGAGCTCATGCACCTGATTTCATTTTCTAGCTTCCCAGAGGGTCCCAGAAATGGTATAACACATCTTTATTGTAATGTAACTACGCGTACATAGATCTTTCTCTCTTGTCGTATACGTAATGGCTGAATGGCTGAATGCCATAGGATTCTCGTTTATAATGTACTAGCGGATCTTCCCGGCTTCGCACGGTTTTAGTATGGATCCCTTACTTTTTTGAAAATATAATATAGCCTATGTTCACCGGGGATAGTGTAGCTTCCCAACGGTGAAATAATTTTTCAAATCGGTTTAGTAGTTTCGGAGCCTATTCTTTACAAACAAAAATCAATCATTTCCTCTTTATAACATTAGTATTAGATAATAAAATATTTTGGAGTAAAATTCGTGGAGATGAAATGAATTGAAAGGCCAATGCGGTTTCAATCACCCGCCACCAATTATTTTGTATAGGGCAGAATTTTGTATGATTAATTTAGTTACAGAGCAATAAATTTGTATTGAAAACAAATTAATTACCTGACCTCAATCAAAAAGCTTAAAATAATGTGAAATCAAAGGATGATTTTCAATTCCACCAGGTAGTTTAACCGCAGATGTTCATGTCAAATTTTATATTGCTGTTATTTTATCATATCATACAGATCTTTCAGCTTAACTTTATGGATTCATCATTCATTAATGAGCCTGTACACGTCCACTGCTGAACATAGGCCTCCCACAAATAACATCACAAATAGCGGTCCTGAGCCACTTCCACCGATCGACTCCCTGCGACCGCTACAATGTCGTCGGTACATCGAGTGGTAGGTCTTCCCACACTCCGTTTCACTTTGTATCGCGATCACCACTCCCTGCTAATTGTGAGAGCTAATAAAATAAATAAAATAAAAATAAAAACAGCTTTATTCCATATCCCAATAGTTATTAGTATGTACAATTTTAAAACAATAATAATAATAGTAAAATAAAGAATTAATAGTCGTGTAAGTACATTATAATTTTAGAATTGAATTGAATTTAGAATTAATTATGTCAGATTTTTTTGTGTCATGTCCTGATATGGACCGCCTTCGGCGGTGTATGCCTCCTTGTTGTGAGAGCTATGTCGGTTAATTTTTCTTCTACGGATTTCCGTATTTCAGATTATATTGCGTAGAGTAACTCCGAACATAGCTCTCTCTATAGCTCGCTGAGCTACCTTAAGCTTATGCACCTGCTTATGCCTCATAGTCAGCGACCACTTTTCGGTTTTTCGGATATTATCAATCATGGATCATCATGGATATTATCATTAACATAAAAAGGCTTAGCTTTACACTGTCAATGTCTGTCTGTTGTTAACCACAGATCTGTAATGTGACGTCATCCATAGGTTCAGCCTGAAAACCAGCGTCGTTACAGTCCTCGGGCGGTAGCGACATTAAGCTGAGGCTGGACCTAATTAGCGCGCACTGAGGACAGGCTATGTTATTTTTACTTATTTTCTATTGTTTATCTTTTAGTTTTAGTGTTATATCTTAATTAGCTTAATGTGTGTTTTTTTAATGTATATCTGTCTTTTTTGTGTGTGCTAATAAAAGTGTTCTATTCTATTCTATTCTATACACGATATCGTCTCCCGAGACATTATAGGGTCGATATCCTGTCAGGTTTCTACGTCGCAAACGGTAAATCTCAATGCCTTCACATGCACGTTCAAAGCGAGCGGAAGTATGCGCCGTGAAGTTACGAGTACCTTATCCTATATAGGAGCAAGTAGCAAGGACGCTTGCTTTCAGGAACTTCATAATACTGTTATTCGCTCTGAAGGGGTACAGTTTGGAGAATAATCTACCTTTTCCCCTTTACGGTCAAAGAATCCTGGGATGATGTTCTAATAGCGGAATTTCGAACACGGCGGACGTGAAAATAATAATAAATTGATTATTATAAATATTTATTTACTACATAGTATAAAACAAAGTCGCTTCCCGCTATCTATCTGTCCCTATGTATGCTTAGATCTGTAATACTACGCAACGAATTTTGATGCGCTTTTTTTAATAGATAGAGTGATTCAGGGGAAGGTTTGCGGGCAAAACCGCGGAGCGCAGCAAGTATATAATAAAATAAATTTTAAAAGGTCAAATATTTCACTGAGTTTAATAGTAACATTACTCTATAAGCCAGAACTTTATTATACTTTTTTTCCTAGCCATTCTTGAAACCCCGTGCTAAATACTATTGCAAGAACCATTATCATGAAAAATTCAACTTTATCTTTAACTTATTTGTTCTACTGTACGATATCTACATCGAACTTATCAGTTAAAGTATCGTAGGAAACAATTTTCCTTTTAGCAGGTACTAGAAATATTCACGCACGTGAAAATAGACAAACAATATGGTTATAACGAAAGCCAATGGGTGGAAACTTGCGCATTGATGACTCAGTTTATTGAGACGATCGAATTGAAGGTTCACTGAGTATGGAGCAGTCGTGTACCTACACAATTGAGTTGGATTTTGTGATAGACCTGGGTTTTTGTCTTGGGGCAAAAGTGTATTATGTATGATAAAAATATTTCTAATAATTATATCACCCATAACACAAGCTCTGCTTAGCTTGGGACTAGATAATGCTCTGTGGATAGTCCAGCATTATAATTTATTACTAGCGAACCGCCCCGTCTTCGCACATGTGAAATGTAGATTATACACACATTATACATATAATATAACCATAATCTTGAATCACTCTATCTATTGCTGAAAATTGCATAAAAATCCGTGATCTAGTTTAAAAGATCTAAGCGAACAGACAGCGGAAGCTACTTCATATATGTATATACATATATGCTATATAAAGATTACGATTATTTTTCAGTCGTTACAGTCCTGCTCCTATGCTACGGCCTCTATTTTCTCCTTCTACTCTTTGCAATCATACGCAGTCACGAGCCACGATGAGTGTTGTGCGTCAAATCATACATATGACCTATTTGTAAACCTTGGGCGTACAGTTTATTTGTTTATTTTTGTTTATTTTATGCTGGACAATTCGCACAGCATAAAATAAACATGGTAAGCAGAGCTTGTGTTATGGGTACTAGATAACTGATATACATAATACAATACATTACATAGATAGATATTTTTTAATATACATAGAAAACGACTCGAACACCCGAAACAAATATCTGCAGATCGTACACACATTTGTCCTGATGTATGTCTGACAGTGGTCAGACATACATCAGACGCTTCCGACTGGTTATTTAGGTTTGGTTATGGGTGGTGGTAGTTTTATGGATCAGTTGAGCTAACTGTAGAATATTTGTAACAATCTGCAGTGAGCTCAATTTTACCAATTGTAAATACAAGATATAATTTGATTCTATTGTTAAATAGTATTTTTTTGTTAATAAAAAACACCTTGAACTAAAGATGACAAATTAGTAGCATCAAAAACTTTATCCAAATTTAAAAGCAATATTCAAATTTAAAACAGAAAAGGTTAATTTTTCACGGATCCGAAGTTGGTTCAAGGTCATTAAAAACCGATACATTTCGCTCAACTTAAAAGAAAAGACTTTCGGAAATGGCCATTTAATTTCAAGGCTCTATAGGACGGACCGGATCTCGAGTGGAAAATCCTTAACGAGATAAAAAGGAACTTTTAAAAAGTTTAGCGTTGGTACCTATTAAATAAATTTTAGAGAATGGACTTCTCAAGTAATTGGATTTTGGATGTATTTATTGCCTTCTCTACTGCGGCCGCGAAGTGGTCTATAAAAATTGTTCTGTTTTGAGGATAAGCTTCTAAAGTGCTCCTAAAATTACTGTGCGAATTAAAAACATGCATTTTAAGACTAAAGTCATTTAAAACGGGATATTTACCATGATTTGATTTTTGAGTTTCCCAATATTTCGGCACAGTTTCATGCGCCATGATCACGGAATAAATGAAGCATGAAAGCTGAACATGGCGCATGAAACTGTGCCGAAATATTGGAAAACTAAAAAATCTAATCATGGTAAATATCCCGTTTTAAATGACTTTAGTGTTAATAACCATGAGAGTTTCAGAAGTTTTAATGCATTTTAAGCTTTTCTTCACCAAACTTCCTGTTATTTCTTTGGAAAGATTATGTCAAAAAGTATACATTCGAATGTTCTCAAAATTGCGTACTGTACTATCCTATAGGTAACTGAAATTATATTTTCTGCATGCTAAACGAAAAAAAAATATTTTAAACTATGACTACTGCTGGTAAACTCTCAAAACATATTGCAAAAACAAATCACCACTAAGCTTTATAGCCCGAATTAACAACATGAGATAAATGACGAAACAAAAACCTCCGAGCTATCTCTTCAATATAAATCAAGTGGTAAGCGACACACCGAGCTAAGCTCACAATGCACCGGAATTTTAACTCATGTTATTGTGTGCCCGACAAAAAGAATTGTCTGTCTACCCTCGGGAGGCGTTCATAGTGCGGGACAGGGAATCGAAATTCTGGCATCGTATTCGGGCTCGGAGGCAGTAAATTATAAATTCCTTCTATGCATACTGATCATACTGATTTTTACAAAGAAAAAATGGTTTTACCTACACAATTATTAAGGAGAAGGTGTTCAGAATACGTTTCTGGTTTCATAGAATTTTGAAGCAATAATTTACAAGCGAGTTGAAACTGTAGTTGGCTTTATTTTCAATAAGTCTATGTTCTTTTTATACCTAAATATAAGCTTTTTGTTTCCCAAATAAATAAAATAAATATAATTCGTGTAGAACTTTTGCTTTTGTCTACTGACCATTACAGACGACTGAAACAGCTTTACACAATCTAAAGTTATACAATCATAACTATAGAAGTCTAGTTCGGCGAAGTTTCGGCCTCAGTAAAGCGGTGTTGCCAACGCTAGCCTATGAATCTACCGGGCCGCTACAATCTATCGCGCCCGGGGGCAATCTCGCTACTAATCCCCGGTATATGTCCCGCGGGGAGATTCCACATGATAATTATTATTCCCAAGCCTTCTCGGTTACAGCGTTAACAGAGGAATTCGATTATGGGGCCGAATTAGATCCTGGAGGCATTATAGTCTATTGTGCCAGTTTACTCGCGTCTTAAGTACTCGTCTGTAAATTACGAGTACAATTCAGTATGTCCTTCAGGAGTAACTTTAAGAAAATATAATAATAAACTTGGCCTTCCTTTTTTCTCTTGGTAAGTTAATTTTTGTTTCGATCAATTAAGACGCAACAGTAATCGGCTAGACAAGATTTTACACAAACAAATTACAAAGATGACGGATTGCTCATCGCATAAAATGAACGACAACCGATCCGTTCCTTCGATTACCTTTCTATGAAAAATGATGTTGACATTTATTTCTTAGATCAATTTTCAATTTTTAAATATCTTTATTTATAAACATAACAAAATATAATAGTAATACATATCCAGTGTACATTTTTCCTAGATAATATTGACTTAAATTTACAATCGTTTATAAGCGATGCGCTTTTTCAAACTTTTATACTAGGGAGTTAAGAATTACGTATATTACATACTTGTGTTTATTGAACCATTTAAAAACCATTTTATCTTAATATGACTACTTGCAAGCTTTAGTTGAGCATTACATTTCAAATAAATAAATTAAGTTTATTTCTTAGAGATCCGAAACAAAAGGTTTCATTTAGTGACGCGTCCGAAGCACCGTACGTTTGCACGTTCAGCAGTAAGGTTGTTTGTTTCGTGCGATCCGTCAACGATACTTCGTAATTCTGATTTCAAAATAGGCCTCCTTTCATCTGTCTTACATCCATGTGCCATTCATCAGCATAACTCATGTTCAAACTAAATCGGACTCAAATTTTAACAAGGTGTTGCCACTTGAAAAATTTGATTACATTACTACTATAATTAGTATACCCCATTTTCATTATTCAGGAATTTGGAGTCAGTTTACAGTTTCTTAAAACACGCCAAATTATTTTAAATTCAAAGAGAAAGGCTGAATACCTATTATAACTAGCTTCAACATGACGACCGATGTGGTGCGGTGGGCGAAGGTCCGCTTGCGACGCAGGAGGTTGCGGGTTCGATTCCCGCCTCGGAACAATTGTGTGTACGATCTGCAGATATTTGTTCCGGGTGTTCTGGTCGTTTTCTATGTATAATAAAAAATATCTATCTATGTAATGTATTGTATTATGTGTATCAGTTATCTAGTACCCATAACACAAGCTCTGCTTACCATGGGGCTAGATAATGATGTGTGAATTGTCCAGCATTATTTAGTAACCAAATTTCATAACCAGCTACGTGATTGGTAACTTTTGAAAATGACCGCAGAAGGATATTTTCTTACTTCCGATTTCTTGATTACGATTACTTCAAATCGTCTGCAATTATCGTCCCCTTTTCTACCATCCACCCTTCTCATCGCATGATTACTCGTTACGTAATACCTACGTGAACAGATAGGTATCGTAATACATACGTAACGCACGAAACATTTCTTCGCCCAGATTGGTTTGTTTTTGCAGCTCTGTTATTACAACTCGTCCGGTATATCGCCGTCGTCATTTTGTTTTTGTGTTTTCGGTGGTTTCACGTGTATAATTAATTATTGAATCAAATAATTTCACATTTCACGGGAAGGCCGTTTTGTTTAGTGAATAGTGATGATCAATTATGAATTGGAGCAGAACGTTTATTTGTGCTATAAAACAGGTCGATGAATTATAAGGTATCTAGACAACATTTTACCGTCTATCTTGTTGTTGAAAATCAAATTTGCATAGGATTGTTATATATTTTATAGGAATGATGACCTACCTTATCACATTATAATAAAACTAACCTGGATGCTGATGATCTTAAGAGGTCTATGATGATGAGGTGAACGTTGTTCGGGTGATGATTTATATATATATATATATTGTGATATTCAAGACGGGCGCAGTCTTAAAGGTGACACATAGGTCCTGAAACTACCCCTACAAAGAGCGTCTCTTTGGGTACTATAATGTATACACGTAGTAGGTATTCAAAGCAGAGACAGTTATTTCCGTCTGCGGTTCCAATGACATTGCATTGCTCTTAGACTTTCTTCATTCTCTGACGTTGAATCTCGTACCTATTAAACTACACAATTCCGAGAAGACTGAAGAAAATTAGTAAAATGCAGAATGAAAACTTAGATGTGGCATTCCCAAGATACGCGCCACAAATCTCACTGGCAACAATTCCAAGAACAATTTCCCATCTGAACTCACTTCACTACACTATTCAACTTCTTATTATTCCGGGAGCAACATTTTTCCCCATCTCTATGAATTCTGAACAATCCAACCGACGTTAAATGTGAAACGAAACAGATGTAAGGGCCATGGTACACTATAATAAATAATAAACGATAATAAACTTCTTTTTTTAGAATAAACGTTTTAAACTTTTGTTTCCTCAAGCACTCATTGGTCACTTACTTATTTTCTACCTATAATTAATTCGTTTTTTTCTTTGTATTGCACCTAAGTTCTTTATTGTGTAATTAATGATTAGGTTTTTGATTTTTATTTTATAATAATTTATTTATTTTGTGTGAATATGACAGTATCCATCTAACCAAATATAAAAAGAAAATAGTAAATTACTGCGTTGCTGGCAGCTATGATGATGGCCGAAAGCACAGCGTAGCGCAGGTCTAGGTCATCACAGCGCGGTCAGCATTGCAGCCCTTAAAGCAAACTGTAATCAATGATTCATAGCGCGGTCAGCAAGGGCAGCAATAATGGTAAAGCTTGAGGGCCAAGAGCATAAACTCAGCTTGAGGCCATCATAGCGTAGCCAGTAGCGCAATCATTACGGTCCAAGGCTTGTACGAGTACAGTGCTTTACCCAAATAATGCATGAAATTTTCGTAAAATAATCATTTTAATAATTATATTTTAAATATCACGAAAAGTTGATGGAAAACATTTCATGCGCTGCTCTTTAGTTAGTTTTACGGGCAATGTTTTTGCACCTGACTTTTTTGATACAAAAAATACCAATAATGGAAATCGCTGGTGGCTAAAACTCACCTATTTCGGTAATATAAGGTGAGACATAAGTCGAGAGATAAAGGACGATTTGTCCAAAAAATAACGTGTTTACAAGCATTTTTGAGAAAAATATAAGACAGTGCTGAAGTGGCTCGAAATAAAAAAATCACATGAAAACCAAACCATCAGGTTGCAAGAAAACATTTCAGTCAAAAAAATGTAAAGATAAACAGCAGTTTAAACCCCCAGTAAGTGTCGGTGAACTTCGGCCTTAAACTGCTACATTAACTTGAACAAAAAGGTAGGTAACTGAATGTTATTGTTTAAATTTTATTTTGGGCTTGTTTATGAAGGCTGCGTTTATTATAACTTTGCCCGTCGCTCGGGCGTAAGCCTCCTTTTATTTTACGGTGAATGGAAGTTAAGCCGAGTGTTATTGTTCTTAGGAAAGTTCCTTCGCAAATATAATTGAACCGTTTTTTTTTGCATTGCCAAATCTTCTTCAAATAAAATCTGGTTATGAAAGGATTGTTTTATTAATGTACTTCTCAGAGAAAAGGTTGGTTTTATTTTTCGTGGTTTTGTTTATAATGAAACACCTATTTGAATTATTTTCAAATAGGTGTTTCATTATACACCCCGGTTGAATTATTTTCTTGCAGTGAAACGAAATAAGGATGATAAAAACTGTTGAAAGCTTCTATCGTCAATGTTAACTTTTTATTGTTTGCTTTACTATGTAATGTATTAATTATTAAGTCAGTTATTTGGTATTCATAACAAAAATAAAATGAGGATCGGCTTCATCATGATATGTATATATAAAGTAAGCGCATATTCAGAGATGCCTCGAGACGGTCGCTCGGCGAACGTAGTGTAAGACGCCTTATGACTAAGAGGGATAACGATCTGCGTGTTGGCTGCGACAAGCTAAAGACGGACGCTAGAGCGCTTGGGGAGGCCTTTGTTCAGCAGTGGACTAATATATGCTGATGATGATAGTGATGATAATAAATCATTTTTGACTATCGGTATAAAGGGGAATACGGGTCCTAATGTAATGTGTTCGTACATCGAGCGTTACTGCAGTCCGTAAGGGTAAAGAAGGCGCTCGCAACGAGCATATAGAAGGACTTTATCACACGGCTATTAGTGGCTCTCAGGATCTGCACGGGCGCGGGCCGCTACGTCAGGAACGACGTCATAGCCCGCGACGTGCAGATCCAATCCGTGGAGGAATTCGTCGTGCAGACGGCGCGTCGAATGTACGATCGCGCCGACAACGGGCACCACGAGCACCTCCACAACATCGCCCCGCCCCAGCCCCGGCCCCAGGAAGACGACCGCCCATGGCGACCCCTTCCGCGGGACCTGATCCCTGCGGAACCACCATAGAGTCCTTGGGTTTATTTTAAAAAAAAGATTATAAACGGAATGATGCCAAAATTACATTGAGAATAAGGCAAAGAAAAGATTCCCACAAAATCCAAGGACCGAGGGGTCGTCACCCCTCGAGTTGACGCCGGGGTAATGTGGCGAAGCCTCGAGGCCCCTCTCTGTGCCCCCACCAGGGCCGGAAAGAAATCTATTGACACGGCTATTAAACTTATTCTGTGACACGGCGTAAAGTAACATGCTCACTGCAAAATAAATGGTACACAACGCTCACAACACCGGTACCCAGCTTAACAATAGGCAGTCGATTGTCTGTTCATTTTCTATCATAAACAGGCATATCCTATGTCCTATCATCAAGGGATTTAAAGCCAGTTAATTTCGACCAAACTCGTACACTTGAGTGACGTGGGCAAGTGGGGCTTTGCTACAAATTGTCTACCAGTTGAAAAGGGGAACAGCTGGTCTGGAAAAAACATAGATACTAGAGCACTATTGTATGTTAGCATATGTAGGTAACTCAAAACGCGTATGTTATGCAAGACTCGTTTAGCAAATAATTCTGCAGTTCAACTTATTTTTATGGCTCGCTGTGTCTGTGTTGCCACGACTCTGCCAGTGTCCATTAATGTCACAAACTTCAGTAGAGATCAAATAGAAAAGGAAATTATTAATGATAAATAAAAAGAATGATCTTACTATTTTGAATTGTACCTGGAATATAACACAAAGTTAGGAATGCAGGCACACACAAAGGGTTTGTACGCTGAAGCTTCACAAATTAACCAACATGGTATATTTGACGGCTTGTATGTACGTACAGTACAAGCTATCTCAAGGAACGTTTTACTTTTCTCCACCATTCTTACACTCTTTATCTCCGCTCTTCTGAAACACTCATGTTCCATGTTCCAGTCCACTCTACTTCCTTTTACAACAACTCATTTACCGCCCGTGCTGTACAACTTTGGAACACATTACCAGTCACAGTAAGGCGTACAAAGTCACTACCAATATTCAAGAGTATGCTAAAGGAACACTATTTGTCCCTATGTCACTGACCACACCCTTGTTTCCCTTTATACAATTAAGAGTATGTATTTATATAAGTAGGTTTATAATTAGTTATATGTATTTTTATTTATTTTTAAGTAGGAACGTATTTTCATGCACTATTTTATAAATTAATATAATGCACACAGATCCCCATGTACAATCCAATGATCCTATCCATCCACGGTTGTCTGGTAGAGATCGCTCTTGAGCGATAAGACCGCCAAATTGTCACATGTTTTGTATTTTATTCTGTCTTGTTTGTTTTATTTTGTAAGTGTGCAAAAAACAAATTTTCTATCTATCTATAACCTGGAACTTTTCTCCATACAAAAGTAAATACAAAGTATGTGTCAAAGTATGGTGCTACAACAATATACCTAAATATGAATATATTGCGAAATCATTCAAATCACCTTTTAATTCTTATTTTCCTATCACAAAAGTTGTTATTAAATCTCACAACACAAGACATTTCGTATATCCATGATCGAACAAACAAAACAGGCGAGCAAAATCGGCGTTGTCTGTCAAAACATTCCATCATGTTTCCCGTGCATGCACCGTACGTACATCCCTTGCATTTAAAACGCAAACCAAACTCACTAGGATGCGACGGGATGAATAAGCTCAATCAGGGATGAAGAGGGTCCATTCTATACGTTGGTATTATTATATATTCTTTGCCTAAGTCCTAGTATTTTTCAATGTTTTGAGAGCCTGAAAAGTTAGCTAACTGTGATATGAAAGAATACTCATGTATCCATAAGTTTTCCAGCATCCTAACTAACCTAAGTTTTGGCTGCCAAAACAAAAACCAAATGTTAGGCGCGAGCCAAACCACGCACTATCATCCATACTTACCATTTAATAAATCGTTGCCTATTTTATGTTCTATAGTGATCCAGCTATCCTAAAACTCAGTATTCGAGTTGGTAATTGTCTTTGCAACTGATCTACTGACGGATTACCCGTTGATCCTGAATGTTAATCACAGTGAATAATGCATTGCGTTGGAGAGTCGACCTAAACGCACTGCAGTTGGTAGTGGCAAAAACTAGGCTAGGAAAACAATTAATTAATGTCGTTGTAATGTGAAATTTGTTTAAAGAAAATTAGTTTTTTTTCTCAAAAATCAAACTTTTATCAATAGAATAATCAGTATAGTAATAGTTCTAAACCTTTATCGAAGTCATGATGAGCTTTGACCCGCCAGGCAAAACTGACATCAAAAACATTTTATATGATGCGGCCATTACCGTCCTTTAGTACATAATTATGTACTAACTAAGGGGTGTACTTATGTAACTACAAAATTACCCATACAAAAAATGTGTTCTCCAAAACTCTGCAATATCTTCAGTACTATATAATTTCAACAAAGCTCAGGACAGTGAGGAATTAATAATGCCTATTGGAACTCTTCAATAGATCCAAGGAAGCTTCTCTGAGGAGACTGCAAAGCTTTACTTATCTCTTTGAGCTTGCAATCGAAGTGTTGAAGTAGGTAATTGAATGGCGATTAAGATTCAACCGATTGGTTCATTTAGAAGCTTATTCCTTGGCTTCTAGATTTTCAAAAGGTAGATTTTAGAGTTTAAGTTTCTGTCTAAGGATTTGCAAGCATTCTATTCGGAAGTCTACCTATCTAATCATACTGTAATAAGAACTTTTCTACAAGTTTGCTTAGCCTTCCAGAGTTTTACCCCAATAATTAACATTCTTATGGTTCATCAATCTGCAAAGCAAGCTGTTAGATAATTAACCAACTCGAACCTTGAATTACGATATGGCCCAATTATTTTTAATTTAACTCGTCGATATTTCCGTAAAATGGCCAATTTCCACAAAGTACCGTGAAATGCTGTAAAATTCTTTATTTTACTCGTTCGTCAAGCTCGTGCCTCGGCATAATTTTGTAATAATGTTGTGGCGCAGTGACCTACATTATTTATGAAAGACGTTTTAAAACTAACCGATCCCGTCATCATCGTCATCATCAGCCTATAGCAGTCCACTGCTGGACATAGGCCTCCTACAAAGAGCGCCATAGCGCCCTGTCTTCAGCTTGCCGCATCCAGCATCTACAGGGTGGGGCAAAAGTAATCATCCGATGTTCTTTAGCTGTAATTTTTTTTTGAATGAAAAAACTTTGGTTCTGCTTGTAAAATTTGTTAACTTAATTCATTAGAATTTATTCCATTAAGTTGAGAAAATGATATTGGTCATGTGGCCGCCGCCAGAGTTGATGACCATACCGCCCGTTTTATGGCATTTTTCATCACTCTTGCCAGAACTTCGGGCGACAGGTTCTCGCATTCCTGGCGAATATTCTCCTTAACAGCTTCGAGAACCTGCAATATTTCGCAGGTCTTCATCCCACCTGGTCGGAGGGCGTCGTACTCTACGTTTACTGAGTCGTGGTCTCCACTCAAGAACGCGTTTGCCCCAGCGGCCATCGGTTCTTCGCGAGATATGGCCGGCCCACTGTCACTTCAGCTTGCTTCTTTAATATAGATAAAGATCCCGTATATAGTTTTATTTATTTAAAAAAAGGAATGCTCAAGTAAAGCTTGCATGTTGTCCTATTAAGATAAAATGTTTTTTAAATGGTTCAATAAACACAAGTATGTAATATACGTAATTCTTAACTCCCTAGTATAAAAGTTTGTAAAACCGCATCGCTTATAAACGTTTCTAAATTTAAGTTAATATTATCTAGGAAAAATGTACACTATATATGTATTACTATTATATATTGTTATGTTTATAAATAAAGATATTTAAAAATTGAATTGATCCCGTATAAATCACTAGTTATACAAATTCCTGTCTTTCTGAAAGCTGAAAAGCTTTTGCCAATTTTAATAACGGTACCTACTTGTTGTATATTATGTAATTCTTGATCGTAGAATGAGTGTACATAACCAAAAATTTACAAACAAACTCATTCCGAGTTTTGCAAGTACAAAAGCATATTCACATACATTTTTGAATAGATTCTACTTTATGCTCATAGCTTCGAAGTTTTATGCCTTTCATTATGTACGTATATATACATATAAATAATCCTGATCAAGCATTATATATAACAAACGACTTCTTATGCGTTATTGTTTTGTTACTATGGAAACGTTTGAAGGTTATTTCTATCCCATGGGAACTGATTTATGGGATAAAAAGTAGTCTATGTTTTATTCCGCGCCTGGAATAAAATATATAAAATATGGAATAAAACATTGTGTATGTTTTATTCCGGGCCTGGAATAAACACTACCTTCATGTAAATTTTATTTTTATTTTCCGATCCATTCAGTATTTTTTTTGTGAAAGAGCTCATACATACAAACTTTCGCGTTTATGTGTATGATTGGCTGTAGACACGAATATATACAAAACAATAACAAGAGATTCAATAAAATATTGAGGCTTTTAACCCAGTTAGCCATTGCTCATTACAGAGGCGTGTACGCTAACGACCTGCTTGTTGCCAAACATCTATTCATGCTGACTAATTGGTCTTGTGGTGTCGTACCTGGCATGACTTGACTAAACAATGGAGCTGTCTATTGTTGCGTCGGATGTTGCATGTGGCGAGCTCTCTAGGAATAGCTTATAACGTCATGACTCCGTGGGTTTTTGATATGAGTTGGTCTAAGTTTGCCTCATTACGTACTTATTATTATTATTATTATTGCTGGACAATTCACACAGCATTATCTAGCCCCATGGTAAGCAGAGCTTGTGTTATGGGTACTAGATAACTGATATACATAATACAATAGATTACATAGATATATATTTTTTATATTACATAGTAAACGACCAGAACACCCGAAACAAATATCTGCAGATCGTACACACATTTGTTCCGAGGCGGGAATCGAACCCACAACCTCCTGCGTCGCAGGCGGACCTTCGCCCACCGCGCCACATCGGTAGTCAATTTATAACGTCATGACTCCGTGGGTTTTTGATATGAGTTGGTCTAAGTTTGCCTCATTACGTACTTAGTTCTTGAAGTCTAGACGTTTTTTGTAAACAAAGGGTAAAACAAAATTAAAGAAATCTTGATTGAAATGAATATTTAATATTTTTATCAAATCGCAGAAACACGAAATAGTGTCTGGGTTTTTAAGTTTTCATTTATTATTCAATTAATCTCTCGTCCACTCTATCTTTTGCTGCATAATTAATCTCTCGTCCGTTTCCAAGCCCGAATTTAAACATCTTTTGCTGCAAGTGAGCAGGTTATACGTTGATAAAATTTTTGTTTTTTTTGTTCCATTTCCCTATCAGTTTGTGTTCTGTTTCCCTTAAAATTGCCTTTGTTGATATAAATTATCTTCGATTCCAGAACCGAGTACATTTTGTAAGGCTTTATTAACACAAATGTGAAATTGGTCGGTCTTCATGTCACCAAACCGAAAACAGTGTTAGGCTAAGTTTCAACCAACAATTGCCAACATTGCTGCCTCCAACACGTGTTTCAAAACTCACAGGCGCGGGCGGTCCTAACAAATTATCCGCGTAAAAGTACCTACATACAATCCCTTCATATTATCAGGCGTTACAACAGTATTTCACTTTTATCGCTCACTGAATCACGCCAATATGTCGGTACGTCTCTCGCCCCGCACTTAGTAGATCACATTAATCTGTGGTACATTTCATAGATTAATGGTTCTCCCGTACGGTGTATGAATTAACTATCGAGAGGATAGGTAGATTTATAGGATAGGAACGTTGTTCAACTGTTCGAGCCAGTTTAGCAATTTACTCACGAATTAAGTGAAAATGGGACGATATTGAAACCGCGAATTATAGTGGTGGATTGAAAGTTCGCGGCCTCGCATAGAAGCAATTATAGTGTTTATATCTCATAAAAATAGGGCACTAAATATTATGACGAATGATGATTGTTTTGTCTTGTGATGATTATTTCTGATTGTATTCCCAGATGTGTGCGAATTATAAGCTCAGGCTGTGTGAAAAAAGCGGCAAAAGTTGGCTGAAATTGAGGGCCAGACTCTACTAAACTGAGCTGAGATGAGCGGAGAAAAGTGTGCTTTAAACAACCAGTAGAACGTCGTTATTCCCACATCTCGTTTCCCCTTAGCTTCAGACCCTCGAGCGCTGATGTATCATAAGTATATTTGTATGATATGAAGTGTGATATGATATGAGCTGTGAGCTGTGCCTCGCAAGCTGGCGACGTGACGCAGCGGAGACGAGACTATATGAGCGGAAATATGAACTGTGCCTCGCTAGCACATTGATCTCAACAAACATCCAACGCTCGCAACATATAGCTCAGCTCCTCTACACATCTCCGCTTTAGTCAGCACACATCTCCGCTTCAGTCTCGCCAGTAAGCATCTACGCACAGCTTCGCTAGAGACACCCAAGCAAAACTTCTATTCTCGCCTCCGCTACGGACATCTCCGGACATCTTTGCTTTGGTGGAGTCAAGACCGTAGTGTTACGTCACGATTAAAACCACCATTTTGCTACAAATAAATCTCGAGCACTACAAAATAAAAAACAAAATTTGCGCTTCACTATCTACACCAGGCCAAAAAGCTTTGAATAAAAGCTGATTGATTGAATTCGTTTCGGACGAAATTCAGTTTTCCGTCGTATCTAAAAATTTCTGAATTTGACATGCCTATAGAATAGCAGTAGATTCAAAATTTTGATTTCAAAAGAAAACACTAAAAGCCAGTTGATGTACCTTCCTTTAAAGGTGGTGATTCAAAGCATTTCTAATACTTAATTTTTATTACAAACACATTATAACTATCTCCGAAGGAAACATACAGCAGAGTGATTGCGCTAAAAGGCGAATACATTTTTCATAGAAAATAACACATAATTCAGAATGAAATTCTTGTCGATCGAGCAGCCGCTTTGTCTTGCTCCTTTTTCCTCATTTTTCCCCGATTGATTTGTGTTCTATGAGTGTTCCACGGTTCCGCTGCACTCGGTCGCCTAGGGGAGAATTGGATATCTGTCGTAAGTCATAAGATTTCGAATGCCGACTTTATAAGGTACCGCATGCATAGCGTGTGTGTCACTCACTAGCAGAATGCAGGCAATTTATTGAACGGATAAAACTGAGTCGATATCAATACAAATGTCCCAATAGGAAATACTCCGCGTTAATATCTCATATTTACTGATCCCCGCGCGGATCAGCACACGTTTCGGTACAAAAACAGGAGATATTCTTGCAATATACTTTCTTTTCGGGAATATTTGGGGTGAAGAGGGCTTTACAAATGTAATAACACTTCTGATAGCTTTGCAAACATTCGCCTCACGGCTGATGCGCAGTCATGAATTATGAAATACTAATAAATTAGGTACATCGCCCGGTATCTTCGGAGGACGGGAATTGTGTAGTCTTCGGAACGATAGTCTCTTTCAATTAAGAAAAGCACCACAAATTTTGTTGAAATATAATATTAGGCTCTGACGGCGCAAAATTTATTGTCATTGCTCGGAAATGCGACTCTAGTTACTCAATTTCGGTGAGCCATTATGTGGAAGGAACATAATGAAGTGGGTTTACCGGTACCTCGCTTTTAGGTGGCTTTTGCAGTAGGAATATAAAATTATTTTATATATTAATGATACAAAATTCACTTATCAAAATTTACGGCCAACACCGGACTTACTTTTTATACAAGCCAACATATATTTTCGCTAATATTACTCATAATGTTGCGCTTGAAATAATTTTAACATATGTACTAAGTTAGATAGATAAAAGATTTATTTGGTACTAATAACACACACATACAATTAATATAGAGATACATACAATATTAAACAAAAAGTACACTAGGTTTAACAATCAAAACAATATTGTATAAAGGTAACAAAAAGTCCTGTAAGTAAATATGTGTGTGCTGCAGTACAACAAATAGGCCATCGCTCAGCAATATTTTTTGCTTAACACTTTGACTGCGGTTTTTTTTCGACGACTTCGGTCTTTTTTTTTACCTAAAATATTCTTGCTGCCGCTCTACACAGCGGTTGTGTTGCGCCGCACATGCGTTTTGTTCGAAAAATATTACAGCTCTGCTGAGTCACAAAGATCTGTATTTTCTTAGCCGCTGCGCTAGTGTGGATTTTCGCAGATTAGTCACTTGTAGAAAACTCATACCGTGCGTTTTCAGCACTCAAAGTGATAAACGCAAAAACACTGATTCTCAGCCAAAACCTGAGAGCGAGTAGAACGAGTAGGTACAAACGGAAAACGTAGGTTGAGAATTACTGTGGTTGTGTAGTAGCAAAGTTCATTTTAGGGTTAAGGTTAAGACCTCCAATGTGTTTTTATTAAATGAAATTATTTATTCCTGTGGCTTAGCAACGTTCATCTTGGCCTCCGACACAAGACCTGACTGTATAATTATGCACTGACACTTACCAGTAATCTGTTATGTAGATAGGAAAATAAACAAAAAAATCAACCTAAAAAACAAAAATTAAAAAGCTAATTAACATTAAGTATTAACTAACTATTAATTAGCCGATACTCAGCATGTACCCTACACACATTTTCAGTTTCTTACCTTTGATTGACCGTACAGAGAAAAGTGAAGGAAATTGCAGCATTGCACCGACAAGAGCTCTTTCTCTTTTTTTTATTCGTCCCACTGCTGGGCAAAGGTCTCCCCCAAATCTTTCCACTCAGTGCGGTCACATGCGATGTCCCAATCTCCGAGGAAGGCGTTAAGGTCGTCTCGCCAGCGCTTTCTTGGCCGACCTCGCCCTCGGCTTCCTTAAATTTAATAATAATAATAAACAATACATTTTAATAATAATAATCTAATTTTTAATAATACATCTTTTTACCTATTACAGAATGTAGTCCTTAAAAATAGTTCCTTTAAGCAAACAATTCAATTAAGGTGGGATCCTACCTTCCCTCGGGTAATTGGGCTACTGGCTTACAGTAAGGTAGATACTTAAGCTCACCTATTCGGATGTGTTAGAATGTAATCTGCTGAATGAATGAGTTTATCTTGAAATTATGCATATTATTCTTATGAGCTAGAAGGTTTGTGTTCATTTCTTTACTAAATAAATAAATAAATATAAATAATGCTGGACAATTCACACAGCATTATCTAGCCCCATGGTAAGCAGAGCTTGTGTTATGGGTACTAGATAACTGATATACATAATACAATACATTACATAGATAGATATTTTTTATTATACATAGAAAACAACCAGAACACCCGGAACAAATATCTGCAGATCGTACACACATTTGTTCCGAGGCGGGAATCGAACCCGTAACCTCCTGCGTCGCAGGCTGACCTTCGCCCACCGCGCCACATCGGTCGTCGTTTACTCTACCTTAATATATCTTAACATTATTAATTATGAATATTTTTCATTGGTAATTACACTGCATTACCTTTATCAACTTACAATTTTATAGAAACACCTACATCTACTACTACTAATACTACACCTAGTACCCTATTATATTTATTTTTTTCTTATAGTCCAGTAAAAAATAAGATTTGAGGTTGTATAAAATAATAATGAGAGAAAAAATTGGTTAACACTTTGACTGCGATCTTTTTATTAACCTAAAAAATTCGTGCTGCCGCTCTACACAGCGGTTGTGTTGCGCCGCACATGAGTTTCGTTCGAAAAATATTACGGCTGTGCTGAGTCACAAAGATCTGTATTTTCTCAGCCGCTGCGCTAGTGTGGATTTACGCATACTCGTATTAGTCACTTGTAGAAAACACATACCGTGCGATTTCAGCACTCAAAGTGTTATACGTTTCTTTACATGATAAGGACTATGTCTGTGCTTATTTGAGCTATACCTGCAAATGTATTTTAACTCATCTCCTATAAAAACTAAAAATACACAATAATCCTAAATAAAATAAATGTGACAAAACTCTGAAATTAGCGAGTCGTTGATTTTATTGGAAGCAAAATTTTTGTTGTTTCATAGTTAATAAATAATAATAATAATAAATAATGCTGGACAATTCACACAACATTATCTAGCCCCATGGTAAGCAGAGCTTGTGTTATGGGTACTAGATAACTGATATAGGTACATAATACAATACATTACATAGATAGGATTTTTTTATTATACATAGAAAACGACCAGAACACCCGAAACAAATATCTGCAGATCGTACACACATTTGTTCCGAAGCGAGAATCGAACCCGCAACCTCCTGCGTCGCAGGCGGACCTTCGCCCACCGCGCCACATCAGTTGATAGAGAGAGGTTCATAGTTTATTTACGTTGTTTGTAAATAATAATACTTACTCAAGATATCCTACACTTATATATTTATTAAATTATTTATAATAATTGGTCGACAGGCATGTATACATTTTTATATCAGTCCCCCGTCACTAACAGGGACACAGAATTAACTTTTGCAATTAATACCTACAATTTTCATCGTTCCAACTGTTGCAAAAAGGTGGACAGAACGAACTGTTTTTCTAAACTGTGCTTCTAGAATAAAACTTCTGAAACTATCATGGTTATTAACACTAAATTCATTTATTTTTATATCAGTCCCCCGTCACTAACAGGGACACAGAATTAACTTTTGCAATTAATACCTACAATTTTCATCGTTCCAACTGTTGCAAAAAGGTGGACAGAACGAACTGTTTTTCTAAACTGTGCTTCTAGAATAAAACTTCTGAAACTATCATGGTTATTAACACTAAATTCATTTAAAACGGGATATTTACCATGATTTGATTTTTGAGTTTTCCAATATTTCGGCACAGTTTCATGCGCCATGATCACGGAATAACTAAAATAAAAGATTGGAAAACATTGGAAAACGTAAATATTGGAAAACTCAAAAATCAAATCATGGTAAATATCCCGTTTTAAATGACTTTAGTGTGCTTCTAGAGTGACAGAAAGGAATAATTCCAATTAAACTTGTCAACCATGTAAAAACAACTTCAATCACAATGAAACCTCTCACGCGTGCGAACCCGCAAACAATAGCTATTATATAACCATCTCTGCCTGGCTGACTTCATATTACCAGAACTGTTTGGATCGGATAAAAGTTCGAATACTTTCAAAGAAAGATATAATAAAAGAAGTCGTAAGTAAGGTAGGTAAGTACTGAAACTATGAAGTGGTATGTGATCAATCTTTACTATATGACTACCCTGAAAACAACTGAACACTCAATTTTATGTCATTACTATACTTAAGTGCCAGATAGGTTGAATTTATAAACGTTTTTGATACCTACCTAATTCTTATGTTACTTGCAATTCATTTAATTTTTCAGTAAAAATAATATAATTTGGTACCTTCTCTTCTCCTACCTTCTCCTCTCTCCTAAATAAATAAATAAATCAGTTTATTGCATGCAAAAAAAAAAAAAAAATTATTTAATTAAAATACCACCGCTTTATAATTATTCTGGTATTTTATAACATAAATAAAATACGTGAATTTATTGAAAACGTAATAATTCCAAATTTGTAAAAAGATATTGTGTTGTTTGTCTTTTGCTTCCTAGTACGCTTGTACTACGATTATTCCTAATGATTATTAAGTCATGGCGAATCTATGTTTGTACAGACCCGCAGATCATCTGACATCACAAAAAAAGTTTGCAATAACTCGACCAACGTGTAGACGGACCTTTATATGATCAACGATGACAAATACGTAATCAAACACCGGGTCATAGAGGACGGGTTCAAAATCCGTCGGATCATGTGGGTTTAAGTACCAATGCTAACTACATATCGTGCACGGCCAGTAGTTAAGGCTAGGTTTTACAGCAGAGGCCGCTATGAAACTGTCAACACAGGCTGTGATTCATTCATAAGGTTAACAAACACGTTGCCTGAAACAGGAGATCCCTAAAACAGGAATAGAGTATATACAATATACGGGAATAAATAGTACGAGGATTTGTTACTAGAGCTGGGAAAAAATATACATATTTCAGTATTCATAACTTATTATTTACTACTGAAGACTTTAATACGCTGCAGTTTTGAATAATTCGACTATTAAGGATGGACCCCGTTGTCGTAACGATACTTTTTATGTTTATGCGAATTTTACGAGTCTCGTGCCTTTGATAGCACTGGCTAGCTCAAATGTCGTTATTAAAATTCAAATGGCAAGGTCGGATGAAGATTAGCAGTAACTGATACTGTTCTTCTATTTGGATGAAAGGTTCTATTTGGATTTACTTCATTACGGATATAAGCGGGTTAATTACGAACCTTTTTTGTGTTGCAATAACACCAACGTGTCCTTCGTTAGACTATGATAGTTTTTATAGTAAATTATTTATGTGGTAATGCGTGTCCAGATTGAGTAACAAAAATGCTATAATGGGGCTGGATAATGATGTGTGAATTGTCCAGTATTATTTATTTTTATTTTATTTAGTTATAAAAATAGTTATATTATATGTTTTTAATGTGCATTTTTTTATTTAACACTTGCTACGCCCCGCGGCTTCACCCATCTATGTATCAAGTAGTTTACAAAATTTCTTCTTGAATCACTCTATTTATTGCTGAAAACTGAGTTGAGTAGTTTAAAAGAACTAAGCGAACAGACAGCAGAAGCGACAATACAATCCATCAAATACGCTTTATTGCACACCAAACACAGAAAAAAACAGTAAAGAACAAACAAACAGAGATACAGATGCACAATGGGCGGCCTTATCGCTAAGAGCGATTTCTTCCAGGCAACCTTTGGATGGACACGTAGCTATAGTATAGGTATAGACGGTGGCGTATTATAGACTAATGTAAATATAAATTATATACAAAAAAAACATACAAATACATATATACTTGGAAATAAATACTGATTATAGACACTTATACATAAAATATTAACTATTTGAGATCGAAGAAAGAAAGTGTTCATAGACCATATGTTTAAATATAGGGAGGGATTTAGCTTGTCTTATTGGGGTAGGTAATGCATTCCATAGTCTGGTGGCATGTACGGTGAATGAAGAACTGTAGGCATGGAAGGGGCGAGGAGTTTGTAGCAAAAGGGTATCGGTAGAGCGAAGGGAGCGGGTATGTGTTTGATGCAGGTATTTGAACCGTTCTTTGAGATAGCGAGGAGTATTTGGGGCGTAGAGGATAGAGTACAGGAGGGAGAGGAAGTGTGCGTCCCGGCGAAGACGGATTGGTAACCATTTTAGCTTATTGCGGTACTCTGTGACGTGATCATACTTGCGCAGACCGAATATGAAGCGTATGCAGAAGTTTCAGAAGCTAAGCGACTTCATTTTATATTATATAAAGAAGATAAATACATATTTATATTACTGTGGACGTGTTTAAACATGAGTTATAATTATAAATCATGTTACATAATCTGGACGCAGCACTTTGAAAGAAAACAACGAAAATGAAAATAGTCGTAAATGGTTATTAAAGATTCAACGATAAAGCTATATCTTTGACGTTATTTGAATAAACTCAAACATCCCATCCCTAAAGAACAAGAATGTTAGCTCTATAAATGGATGAATGCTCAGAGAACTTTGCCCTTCCCTTTGATGTGGAATAGCAGATATAGCAATTCTGGCTACCTTTGTTAATACCCACCACATGCTCTAATGAAGCGGGAATCAAACCTCGCTACATAATAACATATGCAGGTAGATAATGTACCACTTAAGGGGACAGATTCTTGGAAGTTTCGGTTTTAGGTTAATTTTCTTAGAAAGTTAAACAAATTGTTGGTAATTTAAAGCAGGACCTTATCCCATAAGCGTAAAGTTTAGTTTCCTCTGCCAGGCTATTTGAAGTGGCTGATGTATGGGTAAGGTGTACGAAGGTAGCTTCTTTGATCTCAACATGCAGACTTTTCTTTGAGAGCTGATTGAGCGCAGCGCTCTGTGTGCATACGAAAACGGCTGTACACGATTCCGGAATCTCTAAAATACTACCAAAGAAAATGTTTGCCTGGCAGTCTTAAGATGCTCGTAATTTACTTGGATTTATTTAAATTCCGGTTGCTAGGGAAGTCTATTCATTTTTGTCTCACTCAACTTGTCTCTAAACTTGTTTTTCGATAATATGCTCGCCATTCTTCCATAAATTTTGTGTTTGTAGTATAGTGAAGAAATGTAATATGTGAGGAATTTGGTCTCACATTGTTTTTTCTCCTTAATTCTCTTTTAGCATTGTATTTTTTGTGTCTTGTGAAATAATAAAAAATGTTTTATTCGTATAAGTGTGTTAATAGGTGAATTGGGGATGTCAACTTCTTAGACTCATTAAAATAAAATGTGACTTCAGGTGAAATGTTAAATGTTTCACACAGCGGATCCGTTTTTACAGGACCAAACGTTTTTAGGTTTTAATATTGTGTTTGTTAAGTGTCATAAATGCAGTCATAGATAAAAATGGATCCTGTATAACGGATGCTGTGTGGATGGCGCATTCACACAGCGGATCCGTTTTTACAGGACTGTTATTGTGTTTTACACTGTGTGTAGTTAACCCTTGGTTTACCTGGTGACCCCAGATCACTTAATTTACCCCATGGAGTCCATGAGACTCCTTGCATAAAAATCATTGATTTTGATCAAAATAAAAGCAAAAAAAGTATTCAAAAATGGTTTATTCTACTTAGGAACATTATTTTTATAAGCTTTAATATTAAAATTCTTTATTAGTTGGTAAACAGTCTTGTTGACAATTGAAAAACCTAATAGTCTAAAAAATAAGTAAACAAAAAACAATGCCAACTTCTGGCTCGAAACTTACATACAAGAAATAATTATTTTAAACTATTTATTTCAATAACAAGTCTAATATATAATCAACTTTTAAAAACTAATTAAAAAATGGCACAGGCTTATACGAAAAACAATCGTGCAGCGCTTTTTACACTCTATCTTTCCAACGGTTTTTGGGAACATAGACCCAATGGTTTTTGGGACTCTGGGTTTCCTCGTCACCTGACGTACGCTGAGTACCACCGACTCAGCTTCTGAATCAAGTAGATTTACAGACCGACTGTTTGAAGCCATTCGTTAGCCTAAAACACAAAAATAACATTGAAAATTTTGAAATTGAAAATATTTTTGTCACACAAATACCCCCATGGAGTCCAGCGGACTCTATGGGCACATTTACTTACCTTTACGCGCGGCGTAGGCGCACGTCCTCTTCACCCCGTGCCCGGGCTGTTACTGCAGGAAGGTACTGGGACGCGCGAAAACAAAAACGCGATAGTTATGTTTTTAGACCAAAATGAAACTTAGCGCGGAGTCCCTGGGACCTAACAGATAAATTAAGGGTTAAGTGTCATATAAGATAAGATAAAAAAAATATATATGCAGTCTAAAAATGGATCCTGCGAAACGGATGCTGTGTGGATGATGCATTCACGCAGCATCCGTTTTTACAGGACCGTTTTAATATTGTATTTTACACTGTGTGTAGTTAAGTGTCATAAATGCAGTCATAGATAAAAATGGATCCTGTATAACGGATGCTGTGTGGATGGCGCATTCACACAGCGGATCCGTTTTTACAGGACTGTTATTGTGTTTTACACTGTGTGTAGTTAAGTGTCATATAAGATAAGATAAAAAAAATATATATGCAGTCTAAAAATGGATCCTGCGAAACGGATGCTGTGTGGATGATGCATTCACGCAGCATCCGTTTTTACAGGACCGTTTTAATATTGTGTTTTACACTGTGTGTAGTTAAGTGTCATATGCAGTCATATATAAATGGATTCTATGTAACGGATGCTGTGTGGATGGCGCAAAGCGGATCCATTTTGACACGACCGTTTTTTACGTATCCTTCGCTACTGAAACAATCTTTTACTGAATCCGGCATACTTTCCGTCGCGTGAATTCACTCCTACAACTCCATACAACAATACAGAAAATAAACGGATACTGTGTAAATGCGCCCTGAGTTGTTGTTTTTAGTTCGTTATTTTTGAATCTAACAGAAGGTCTATTCCCTTTTCGGTATTTATTCAAGTAAAGTAAAAAAAAAAATCTGTTCTACATTTTATCATCTATAGGTACTGACCTATGTATCAAGTTTATAAATCTAAGTTTTAAAAATCCCTTGTACTTTTAATTTGCATTACCACGTGCAACTTAAAAGTACAAGGGATTTTTGGAAATACATGTCATTTTATAAGAGTAGATACAATGATCCTACGAGTACTAAATGAGCCCATCCTACCAACCACTAACCCAACA
The DNA here is from genome assembly GCA_943735965.1 of Eupithecia abbreviata. Classification (NCBI taxonomy): domain Eukaryota; kingdom Metazoa; phylum Arthropoda; class Insecta; order Lepidoptera; family Geometridae; genus Eupithecia; species Eupithecia abbreviata. The sequence continues at coordinate 5,284,503 of OX030986.1, forward strand.
CAACTTTTCCCTTCCATAATACACTGGGAGGAATGTTTGGGACGTCTATGGAATTTCCTTATCAGCTGGAGGTACCATTAATACTCCAGAGAATCGCTGTTCGACCGCAAATGTAGCCACTGACATTTAACGAATTTTGACCTGTATTTCAATAATTACAATGATCTAGCAACTTTCAGAGGTAAAAGTGCGTAGCAACTGAAAAGCTTATTTTATCTTACTACCACGAAAAAGTCTCAATTTTTCGGGTTCTTAATATTATAGCCTAACACTCACAAAAAACGTAGCTTTCTATTGATAAAATAATTTTCATAATCCGTTCAATATATCGATCCACAGAATACCCCTAGTAATCTCTGCTACCGACTTTGAAGATTGAGGTAAAGTTTGTTAGGTTGTAGGCAAAACCTCACAAACTTTTCCTCTTAATAATATTAGTATAGACATACATAACTCATCAACTATCTACCATCTATAATCATCCACTTATTGGAAATTAGGTCTCTCCCAAAGCGCACCACTGACCCCAATATCTCTCATTCCACAGCTTTCACGAATCGACTCTCTATCAAGAGGGCAATATTCTACTTCTATTGGATAACGAGGCTGTTTTATCCTAAATAGTAAAAGATGGTAGGATTTTCTTATTATACTTGTTCAAAAACTATATTGGATAAGAAATTGAATACCCAAATATTAGTTTTTGGAAAATTTACGAGTTTCGAGTAAGTTTAAAGTACGCTTAACTGAGCTCTACAATTTGCAAAACCTTTTTATGCCTGCGGCTTCGCACGCGTTGTATTTCTAGAAACAATTTAAGGTTATTTATTCCCCTCGGAACTGATTTGTGGAATAAAAAGTAGCATATGTTTCTTTTCTATATACAAACTTGAAAACTATGAACTACCTATATGCAAACTTCAGCCCAATCCGTTCAGTAGTTTTGGGGGGAAGAGGTAACAAAAATTTATATATCCATCCTAACATCCAATCTTTTGTATTTATACTATAAGTTATATCTTAAACACCTACGGTTATAAGAACGTAGCATAAAATTAACATTATTTTCCGTGAAATTTCTCAATAAAGAGAATCCACAATATTTGCTACTAAAGAAGCCTCTACGACACCACAATGTGTCAATTACTCGCTTAATATTTATAGAACAGCCCATACAGCAGCAAAATAACACTAGAACTGGGTCATTCCCACTGTACTTACTTCGTATGAGACTGTTAACTGCTGTTACCGAAGCCAAACAAGGAGTCAGAAAATAAGGCCTTGGAGGAAGGATGAACGTGAACTTTTAGTTTTATAAATAGATTTTTTCATGTCAAAACCAAAATAATAAGTCTAGAAATCGTTTTAAATTAAAATTATTTATTTCAAAAATGTACCTAACTACTCGTAAAAAAATTCAGTTGGTAACGATACAGAATTTATATAATAAATTATTACAATTAATTAATTAAGTGTTGTCAATAAATATATTGTGTGCTCAATTACTAAGATAGATTTTTTAAAACAATAATTTATGCAACAATAATTACGTTTTTTATAAAAGATTTTTTTAGATTTTTTGTTTTCAATGTAATAATAAGATCAAACCTGGTCTTTAACCGATCGTCAAAAGTCCGCCCTCGGGATCTGCCAACGAGCCATGGAGCGTAGTATCTTAGGAGTCAAGCTGTCAGACCGCGTGCGGAACAGCATACTACGCTCCAAAACACGCATCGTTGACGTTGTTGGTCAGACAGCCGGAAGCCTGAAGTGGAACTGGGCCGGACACGTCAGCCATATGTCCAGCGACTTGTGGGCAAAGACCACCACAGAGTGGATCCCACCTAACGCTAAGAGGCGACGTGGAAGGCCCAGGATTAGATAGCGCGACGAGCTCGAGGTACATCTTCCATCATGGCCTGTTGCAGCGTTGGATCGCGAGGAGTGAAAGGAGAAAAGGGAGGCCTTTGCCCAGCAGTGGGACAATAACGGCTTAAAATAAAATAAATAATAATAAGATAAAATAGATTGCGGTGCTAGTGTGCCTCTATTATTTGATTGTAATTTTCTACAATTACAATCACATAATAGAAACAAATTAGATTAATTACAATATGACGACCGCTGTGGCGCGGTGGGCGAAGGTCCGCCTGCGACGCAGGAGGTTGCGGATTCGATTCCCGCCTTGGAACAATTGTGTGTACGATCTGTAGATATTTGTTCCGGGTGTTCTGGTCGTTTTCTATGTATAATAAAAAAAAAACTATCTATGTAATGTATTGTATTATGTATATCAGTTATCTAGTACCTATAACACAAGCTCTGCTTACCATGGAGCTAGATAATGCTGTGTGAATTGTCCAGCATTAGTTATTTTCATTTTTTTTTTTATTGAAACTATAAAAGGTAGCTCAACTGAGCCATTTCAATACCAGTCGTTAGCGCCCCCCAGACTCTGGCTGCATTGCCCCGCTTTATTCCAAAGGTTATCGAAAATAGGTATATGAACATGTGAAACCTACAGTATACCCAGAAAATACACCACCTCAGGGTAAGTATGGTAATTAGTCATTTTTTCTCTTCATTTTTCCTTTTATCTCTGGCTTTTTTATGTTACCTACTCTTGATTTATTTTATATGTACCTATACCTACATGATGTTATCAAGCTTTGTGCCACCACACCAGGACCTGTCTGATAATCAGCGCCGCTACTTACTTAGGCTTGTAGCGGCATAATGCTGAGACAGGGACCTTTTTGGCCCCTTATGTAACACGTATTTGCTCTATTGTGTATGTATTGTCTATTCCTTGTAATTTATTTTTCTTGTTTTTATTATTTTCTTACCATGTAATGTGTTATATATAGTGTCAAATAAATGTATTTTCTTTCTTTCTTTCTTCTTTTCTAGTGCAAAGTTGCCATCGAAGTAGCTAGTCTTTATAGTGTGCTGCTGTAATTTTGTTCGTTTGTTTTCACTTATGATGTTGGAAGTTGTTTTTAAACCTATTTACTAAAGTGTTGTGTGGTAATTGCGAGCTTTTTGTGAGTTACATTAAGAAAAATGCGAGTAAGGTTAGTCAAAAATGGTAGGTAATGTCTCAAATTACTTATCGACTCTAAAGTGAGTTTAATTAATGTTCAGAAGTGACGAAGTCGCTATCAGAAATGAGTTATAAATTGATTTGTAGGTACCTACTTTACGTATGGTATTTACGTTATATAAGTCGCTCAGCGAGCTATGGAAAGAGCTATGCTCGGAGTTTCTCTGAAGGATAGGATTCGTAACGAATACATCCGACAGAGAACCAAGGTTATCGACATAGCTCAAAGAATTAGCAAGCTGAAGTGGCAGTGGGCCGGCCATATCTCGCGAAGAACCGACGGCCGATGGGGCAAACGTGTTCTTGAGTGGAGACCACGACTCGGTAAACGTAGTGTAGGACGCCCTCCGACCAGGTGGGATGACGACCTGCGAAAGACTGCAGGTAGATGCTGGATGCGGCAAGCTGAAGACAGGGCGCTATTGCGCTCATTGGGGGAGGCCTATGTCCAGCAGTGGACTGCTATAGGCTGATGATGATGATGATGATGATGATTTACGTTATTGAGATAATTTTCTAAAATGTTTACTGGCATAATGGGAATCGTATATTAAGCCGGGTACTGATCAGTGTTGCGGGGTATAATGTACCATTCTCAGAAAGCATGAAACTTCAACATCTATCTCGTCGCTCGTTCCTAGCGCCTTATTCCCCGTACTGACGCACGAACGCTCGCTGTGTGACACGTTATGCTATGTTCACATGTACGCCGTGCAGCCCGGTGGGCTGCCTGGCGGGCTGCGCGGCATGCAGCCCGTCCCAGGCCGGCGAAAATTCAAGCTGTTCACACACACGCCGTCGTGTCAGTCAGTGCCAGCATGGCGGGCAGCGAGGATCTCGGTGTTGTTGCTGCCATATCCTTTGGCTTAACTTATTTTTATTGGAAAAAGAAACAAAATGATGAGCGACGGAGAAAAAGACTGCGTAGCGACTTTTTTATCAACGTTGAAGATCCACTCGTCACGAAAGCGCGAGTGAGACTGACTGCCCGCGCGCCGCTCACGTGTAAACAGTCACCGGGCGCCCGCACATTCATCCTTTGAACTTTGCCAAAAAACCGACACTCGCCCGATTCGCGGCATTCACGTTCACAGGCGCGTTTAGGGGCTCGGGCGTACCGTTTACACGCTCGGGAATGTGAATGTGCACGTTGAATGTCGAGTTGAACGCGCGCGTGTGAACGTAGCATTACACATAATGCCTCGTGACGCAGGTGCCATAAAACATGGTCAACAGGTGTTTTATACACTATGTTTAACAATAATTCTTGTGTCGGCCCGCGTCTTCGCACGCATTGTTTAAATAAAACGGTCATTCATATACTATTGGAAACTGTTTTGTGGGATAAAAAGTAATTATGTTTACTTACATAATATATATTTTATTCCAGGTTTATGACTACATCTATGCAAAATTTCAGCTCAGTTCGATCAGGAGTTTTGGCGTGAAGAAGTAACAAATATCCATACATCTACACTTTTGGATTTATAATATTAGTATGATAGGGTGATGTAATGTTGAGATAGAATGTGGCACTTTACATTACGCCCCATAACGTAGGTCACCCACCTTTTGACTTGTTTACAATACAATACAATAAAAATACTTTATTTTACACCAGATACAGATCATAACAAAAAAATTACATTGTTTAATATATAATATAACATTTATTACACCTCGCACACTTATCCAAGCCAGATGATCACTAGGTCTAGTATCAGTAGTCCGTTGATTTAGGCCGAGATGATCGGACTGATTGATGGGTTATTAACGAAATCAAAGAGTTTATTAGATGAAATCGGATAAAGTTTATTATAATCGGTTCTGCACGTACAGCCATTAGAGAGCAAGAAAGAGAGAACCTATCTAGACAGAGACGACAGTAGTCTAAGCTAATAGCACTGACATGTGATACTTCTCAAGCTGACTTTGACAATGACATAAGGTTATGTTTACCATTCCAACACTGATGAGACTTTTTAGTCTCATCACTCATCAGTCAATGATGACACCGTGAATAGAATAGAAAGCTTTTATTAGCACACACAAAAAGACAAATAAGCTAAATAACACTAAAACTAAAAGATAAACAAAAGAAAATAAATTTATAATAAATAAATAATGCTGGACAATTCACACAGCATAAGCTAGCCCCGTGGTAAGCAGAGCTTGTGTTATGGTTACTAGATAACTGATATACCTACATAATACAATACATTACATAGATAGATATTTTTTTATTATTCATAGAAAACGACCAGAACACCCGGAACAAATATCTGCAGATCGTACACACAATTGTTCTGAGGCGGGAATCGAACCCGCAATCTCCTGCGTCGCAAGCGGACCTTCGCCCACCGCGCCACATCAGTCGTCTGAATTTAAATTTAAAGAACTTAGACTATCCCATCCTTAGTGCGCGCTAATTAGGTCCAGCCTTGTCGCTACCGCCCGAGGACTGTAACGACGCTGCTGGTTATGAGGATGAACCTATGGAAACGTGATCAAAATACCTAAACAAAGAGATTTGGGTGATACATAACGCCAATGATTCAAACGTTTCGATTATTAGATCAAAGAGATAGCTGGAACAATTCCAATCATTTAAATAGAACGTTCAAATCGGAATTATGTCGATATTGGTACACATAGATTATCGACACCAAGGTTATTGACATAGCTCAAAGAATTAGCAAGCTGAAGTGGCAGTGGGCCGGCCATATCTCGCGAAGAACCGACGGCCGATGGGGCAAACGTGTTCTTGAGTGGAGACCACGACTCGGTAAACGTAGTGTAGGACGCCCTCCGACCAGGTGGGATGACGACCTGCGAAAGACTGCAGGTAGATGCTGGATGCGGCAAGCTGAAGACAGGGCGCTATGGCGCTCATTGGGGGAGGCCTATGTCCAGCAGTGGACTGCTATAGGCTGATGATGATGATGATGATGATGGTACACATAACACAAATTGCATGGTATACAGCCCCAATATACCATGACAATTACCTATACACAACAGTCTAGGTTTCGTTTTAGGGTTGCCCTCTAAATATACTCGTACGCTCTACAAAATAATTTTTCTTTTTCCATTTGTATACTGCTGTTGGGCCATTTGATATTTATATCAATAATTCAGTTTACTGTTCGATAATAGCAGATATTCTATGTCATTTATAAAGACAGCATCCAGTGTAGTGAGTCAAATCTCGATCTTTGTAGGTGTTTTCAGCTTTAATGATTCGAGATCTTTGCAGGGTGGTGGCGAGCTGGTTTCTATGTCCGTCAAGTCTTATTTGATATTTTTTGCTTATCTTTGAACTTATAAAATAAAAATAAAAATAAAAAAGCCTTTTATTCCTTAACCTTAAATAACATTGATCAATCATGCTTATGAAAAATTTGTTAAATCTAATGTAAGTATGTCAAATATTATAGAAAATGTCAGTATGTAGATTTAATAATTTAGTAATATTTAATAATGTATTTTAAAAGTTGTTTATTTCGATTGAATTTAATGCATATATTGAATAAGTAGTTAGGACCCCTCTCGGGTAAATCTTTGAACTTACTGTGTTGTAAGTCTGAACTATTATTATTAGTGTTATTGTACGTAACCTGTTTAACTATGAACAAATAAATTAATTAAAGATTAATTTATTCTTTACTCTAGCTGAACTGTAATAATTTTAATGTCAATGTACGTAAGCTTGTTGCTCAATTGTGAAGTATGTTGAGAATATTTCGGATGGTTTTGCTTTGAAATTTCTCAAGAATCTCGTCTCACATTGCTATTGACAGCTGAACTAAGAAAGTTGAGATTTGCGTCCAATCAGCCATGCTTTGGATTTTGTGGTCTAGTTGCTTAATTTGGTCCAAATGATTTGCCATGTTAGTCGGCGGTCAAGTATCCTGTATCCCCAGGTATTTGGAACTATCGGATAGTGAAACTGGATTTATGTAAAAAGTAACCAGCGGAAACCAAATGACTTTAAATTCTCAATGTTCATGCTTACAAGACGATAAAACTTTTATTTATAAATTATTTAGTTCCTAAAGGATTTTACAACTACGAGTACACACCGAACTTGAAAACACCTCCGAGTGCGATAATTGAATTATCAATACAAGATACTATGTGGGTAGGCAATCTTTAAACCAGTTTCATAAATATTAAACTCATGAAATATTTGACCGAAAACCACGACGACTCGCTAAAGGAAGTGTAGACACGACACCCAAAATATTTGGCAGATACTTTACTAGCATATCAATCAAATTCACTACAAATATTTTCAGCTGTCGAGAGAACCGAACTACTTCATCGAACTTAAATTATTATTTAAGCTCTGCAAAATACTAGTAATCTAAGTTCCGTACCATTTGTACTTCAACCTCGTACTGCTGGTAACCCTACAGTGCACCAAGTAATATTTGTGTGCGAGGTAGCTGCAATGTAATTAGTCTAGGATGTCCGACCTCTGCAGTTTGCATTCTCTAATTGTCCTCTTCTCTACACGGGCGAGATGATTCGACTTATCGATTTTACAGGTATGCAAACGTTTTTCACTTGTTCTGTTCAACAAGGTTCTTTTTTTAGGTATGTAGATAAAATGTTCTTTGCCGTATTCTTTTTTAATGTAGGATGTGCCCATATTGTAGAAAGTGGTGCACTTTTTTCTTGCTATGTTCCTTCCACAGCTTAGAGTTACCAGCCTACTGGCCTATATTTGTTTATTTCTGTTTGTTGATTTTATCTATTGATAGGTTTATATCCGTTTCACACAGTCAGACACGCACCAACTACATAATATTATTTTAATTTGTATTTTATATTGTTTAGTATTTATAAAACACAACACTACTTACTGTAATCGTAAGCCTCACAGGGTCCTGTGATCATAGTGGTTTCGGCAAAATATAAGCGCCTCACTCAGCATAAATGCCTTACAGGAGTAGGTTCCTGAGTAGTAAGGCATTTATGCTGAGTCGAGACCTTTTTACTGCTGTAACACAGATCAGTCTATTTTTTTGCAATTGTTTTTTTTCGTTATAAGTTTATTAAGTTATTTTTATTCAAAATGTCATACCTACTTTGATTATGTTTTGTACTGCAGCAGCAAATAAATGAATGCCTATGTCTATATCTGGCCTCCTCATCGATTTCGATGACGGCGACCCTAATAAATCACGGATTTTTTTCTATCATGAGCTCTAATGTGGCTCGCTAGACCGAACTTGGTCTTGAATATCCTACGGCACGCATAGCAGTAGAGTTGGCCCGATGAAATGTCTATATCTATAGAAAGCTGACAAACTGCATCTAAGCTTCTCTATATTTATCAACAAACTATTTAAATTTAATTTTATTATTTTAGCTTACTACACAGGTTTACTACTTAGGTGTTTCTGAATTATTTGTGGATTATGTTACAAAATCCTAAGTTATTTACTAGACCCAAAAAACATTAATTTGTCAATCAAGTCAATGGTCCATTATAAGACTTTTTTTGTTCGGTGAAAGCCGTTCAATTTATTTATATTTTATCTTGAATCACACGTTAATTGTCACCTTTGCTTCTTTACCTACGAACTGCGAATATCAAAATGACAATGCAATTAAATTCCAACTCGTTCGTAATGTCAAAAGCGCGTTTCGTTTACCCGAAGCCAAACTTTCAAGAGCGAACTATAAGCGAGTAAGTATGCACTTCGGAAGCGAACTTTGGAACGTTTACATTCTTGACTTGTCGTAGAAATGGTTTATTTTCGATTTCATGAAACTGATAACGCGGAAAATCATTTCATAATAATTATTTTGGTAGAACTACTGAGACTATTTAAATCTCAAAAAAATTGATTATTCAATATTGTAAATATAAATATTATTAAATCCACGTACAGGTATAAGATAATATTTTACTGTAATATTGGAGTCCTGTGTTTCTTCTAGAAAAAAAAAACACCTTAGCCTGATTTTTATTTTTCTTTGAACGTTAAAGACAGGGGTGGGGTTAAATTTACGTATATAATCTCAGCTATTGTAATTTTAATCACACCAGGGTATTTGTAAAAGTAGACTGTTCGTGAGTTCGTGAGTTGGTATTACTTAATTGAAAGCTTCATTTTGATTTCCATTTTCCTCTTTTTTGCGAACGAAGCAACTTGAGCTACTCAGTTCTTAAGTCAACAACCCAAAATAGGAAAACCAAGAGGACATTTAAGAGAAATTAAGTATGAAGTTGTGAACATCTTACAAATAACTTCTCGATACCAATACTTGAAACATAATAATAATATAATATAAAAATATATTTATAATTCTATATTGATTAATATGCGTAATTCCAGTTAAGTCAGGCATTGTTGATTTTTCTATTGTTAGAAAATGACATTGTTGTTAAAAAAAGGATTGGATACCTTATTTATAAAATTTTATTTATATCTAAAATATTAGAAGAAATGTGTGACAAATTATTTTGTTTCAGAAAATAATTTAGGAAGTCAATGTAGTCGCTAAAAACATCCAGGATATCTTTCCCATCACTGGTATAGCAAATAAATATTTTACCCTACTAATATCTATCAACTACACTACAAACCTCAGCACGTGTAATTTTTAAGCCTAAAGATTATTCGCGTCTGAGCCAAAAAATAAATAACTCTTACCGTTTTTTCTTTGTTTTGCAAAACAAAGATAAGCCTTTGGCACGCTCTTCTCATTGAGGTTGCATTATGTAGCTGTGATGCTGCCACAAACTGACCGGCTTGATTTTCTGCCAAATATACGATGTTGCATTTGGCGCAGAAATAGGTAAAATCAACTCGAGTTTTGTGCAAATTATTAAATAAATATTAGATTAAATTAAATTAAATAAATTAAATAATGCTGGACAATTCACACAGCATTATCTAGCCCCATGGTAAGCAGAGCTTGTGTTATGGGTACTAGATAACTGATATACATAATACAATACATTACATAGATAGATATTTTTTTTTTTTTTTTTATTATACATAGAAAACGACCAGAACACCCGGAACAAATATCTGCAGATCGTACACACAATTGTTCCGAGGCGGGAATCGAACCCGCAACCTCCTGCGTCGCAGGCGGACCTTTGCCCACCGCGCCACATGGGTCGTCTAATAAGAGGAAACCGAATTGGTTTTCCTGTGGTAACTAGATTCTATGCATAATAACAAGGAGAATAAAAATTCACGCTGTACAGAAGAAGGTTTGGACTGAATCCACCAGAACCTCAGTTTAATTAAACTAGGTTGGTTAGAATGTATGGTTTCGGAAACTTAATATGTTTCACAGTTTAAAATGAACCATCTGCTAGTACATTTGTAACAGATCTTAATAAAATTTCCTTTAAGATATTTTGACATTTTATCTAATTTATTATTCAATTTAACTTATACCATTATTTATTATCTGTTTTATTGTGACAAATTATTATAAATGAATTTATTTTAATTTTTTAAGAAGGCATGTCTGTCTGCTTTCTTTTGCACAATGCCCTATGGTGTTTCCTTTGTGATAAGTTAGTATGTGTTATAATAAAAATGTGATTTATCTTTTAAAATAGTATTTAACGACATCAAGTGTAACATTGTGTACCTACGGTGGAAAATAAATAAACTTAACTAAACTTTGTAAGGGTGTAATGGATTTATTAAATGATTTGACGACCCTGTGGAGCGGTGGGCCTGCGGCACAAGTGGTTGTTGGGTTCGATTCTCGCCTCTGGACAATTATTTTTACGATCTGCAGACATTTTTTCCGGGTGTTTTGGTCGTTATATATGTATAAAAATATATATCTATGTATATATTGTAATAAGTATATCAGTCATCTAGTACCCATAACACAAGCTCTGCTTAGCTTGGGGCTAGATGATACCGTGTGGATCGTCCAGCATTATTAATTTAATCTTTGGAACTAGTTAGCTTATTAAAAAAGTTATTTCACCAATTGTATCGAGCTACATTCCGATAATTAATGGAGAGTAAAAGTTCACGAGCGACCGCGATTTAACGTAAAACGGGTTGTTCGGCTTCGTATGGCTCTCGCGTAGTTCTAGCGTTGAAAAAAATAAAAAAAAAACATTTTGGGCTGATATTTTATTTATTTAATTTATTGTATTCATATATTACATACTATTGTCGGTGCGGAATTGAACGGCATCTGACCAAGCATTAACATCATTGATGTAATCAGCTATGGAGTAGATAGCCTTCTTCATAAGATTTTGTTTTATGTACGTAATGTTTAAATTTACGAATAGAGAGCCCAAATGCTTCAGATTGAAGCTTAATATAGAAGCGCACGCTATTGCCTATAACAAACAAATATGAACATAGGTTGATGCTGATGATTGTATTCGGAGAACAAACAGTTTTCCACAATTTATGTATAAATATGAATAATAACTCAAACCCATTTGTATGTCCTCGATATACTATTTATATTGTGGGTATCAGGTATCCGTTTATGTAAGGGACAACCTTGAACTGTTCACTAGAAATAGCGACGTTCATAGGTACAGCACTCGGCGAGCGGACAAGCTCACCACCTTACCACGTACTCTCGCGAAGTCGGGGAAGTTAACTCGCATAGTGGGACCAACGGTGTACAACAATCTTCCTGAAATAGTTAGGTTACAACTAGCCTAACAACCTTTAAGAGCAAACTAAAGCACTGGCTCACTGACAATAGCTGTTACAGCTATGAGGAGTTTCTCGAATATAAATGAACCTCATTACCTACATATCTAGCTAATTAGATAAACTTATATAATATCAACTCCATTCATTGTAATTTTTTTATTTCTATTTTAATTATGTATAATTTAATTCAATATTGTTAATTGACCTTAGTAAGTATAAAATGGCTACGTATCTGTAGCCGAAATTAATGTGTGTAGTTCAAGAAAGTTACGAAATAAATGATTTATTGATTATTGTGGTATGCACTCGTACATTTATTCATTCATCATCAGCCTATGTAAGTCCGCTACTGGACATGGCCTCTCCTAATGAGCGCCATAGTGCCCTATCTTGAGTGTATGTACATTAACCAAGCATAATACAGGCTATGTTTCATCCGTACCGTGTAAATGAGAGAAAACTTTCAATATGTCCGGCTTTTCTCCTTTCAAAACTGGCCACTGTGTCCAAAATTCGGCTAAGAGGTAATCATGTGAACGAAGTCAGCAGCAGCTAATGCAAAGTATTGGTCGTTACACAACCCTGCCGTTCAATCCAGACCAATCTGTATCGTGTTCCGTCGCGGAAATGATTGATTTACGACTGGATGGGAGCTCACGGATGACACATATCACATATCATCATAATACATTGTGCGGATGCTTTATGAGAAGGAATTGAATATGCCACTATTTCGGGAGCGTTTTGCAGAACGTATAGGAAATTTTGCACGAACGTTTTGGAAAAATTGCCTGAAAAAGAATGAATTCTAGGTATATCTAGAGGAAAATTTAATTTTAAAAGCTTTTCATCATAATCAGCCTATGTTAGTCCACAACTGGAAATTGCCTCCACTAATGAGCGCCATAGCGCCCTGGCTTCAGCTTGACGCAGGTTGTCATCCCACTTTAGGAGCCACGGAGGGCGTCCTACACTACGTTTACCGAGTCGTGGTCTCCACTTATTAATACGTTTAGCTCCCTAGTTGTCAGCTTAAAAGCTTTTATACCTAATTAATTAAACAATAACGTAACTCAGAACGTTATCAAAAAAAATGCCAGAGGAATTTCTGGAACATTTAAATCATTGGCGTTTAGTGTAAGTGTACTGTTTTGTTTTTCTGTGTGCACGCTACCTTTTTAACTTTTTTAATATGTCCACAAGGATGCTTCGATTAAATAGATAAGATTATCTTGTAAGTCAGAGTGTATAAATAAAATAAAAAATAAAACAGCTTTTATTTCTCGCACTTAACTTAAATACTAATCTATATATTATCTCTGTCTATACATATGTGAGTACCGCTTGCAGTGGTGAAAGCCTCCTCCAGCTCCTTCCATCTTCCTCGATCTCTAGCTACTCTACTCCATGTCTTCCCTGCTATTTTTAGGATGTCATCGTCCCATCGTTTTACAGGTCTTCCTTTTCTTCGTTTCTTGTTTATTGGGTACCAATTCATTATAGCTGGACCATCTCTCGTTTTGCATTCTCTGGATGTGCAGAATCGCATTCTCTGGATGTGAAGTCAGACTGTACGAAAGTAAAAAAACAGTTTACAAACATGTTTATTCATTCAAAATGAAGTTTTCATTACAATTTACTTACAAGCAGTTTACTTTGTCGTATTTGCCTTCGCTATTTGCTTACCACGATTCTGACGTAAAGTGGCTCTCATTTTTTTGCGCTTAGGCGAATCAAAGGAATTTTATTTTTGATTCCACAAGCTTGCTCTTCTCCGAGAAAATTTAAAAGCTCTAGCAGTTTGAAGATCCATCGCTGAATATTATATACATCATTATCTTTTTAAATCATCATTACCTATCATTATAATCAACAGAACGATGTCCACTGCTGGACATAGGCTTCCCCCGACGATCGCCACAATGACCTGTCCTCCGCATCTGATACCTAAATTACCGTCATTCAATGTATTTTGTGAAAGCATTAGTACCTCCAAAGCTCCAACTACACTTGCGAGCTATAAACTGGAATCACTTCATCGCTGGTTTCTGCAGACCATATTTTACAGTTTCCATGGAATAAACTGCAGATTGGTGTATACCATTTGAAAACACATCATACAAGACCCACCTCCATATGCCACTGTTTCCGCTATACAGCATTGTGCGTATCGCTCTTCCGGTCTCCTGTAGACCCTCCCTCGACGGTTGCTGCCATGCAGGCACATCCTAGTCTCGTCCGCGAACAAAACTCGGCTCCATTGCTGTATATCCCAATCTAAGTGATCACGAGCAAACTGAAGTCGGGCTTGTCGGTGGGCTGTAGACAATTTGGGTCCCGTTGCTGGCCTTTTTGGGGTCAAGTTAGCTTCTTTGAGTCTTCGCCTCACTGTCCACTCGCTGACAGTTCTCCCTCGAACTTCTCCGAGCTCCCGCTGGACGTCAACGCCGGTTAGATGTCGATTTCGGAGAGAAGTGCTGACAATAAATCGGTCATCTCTCGCCGAAGTGCATCGCTGTCGTCCAGATCCTGGTCTTCGGACTAAGTTTCCAGTCTCTCTAAACCTCTTGTATACTTTGGAGACACAGGACTGGCTCAGATGAAGCTGTCGAGCGATAGTACGCTGAGAGAACCCTTGCTGGATTAGGGTGACGATTTGAGCGGCTTCTATTGGTGTGGTTTCCATTTTCTTGTAATTCCAGTATTTTGAGTGACGTGATATATTGGACTGATGACAAAATTGTATAAATTCCAAAATTGTTTTTATAGGGACTCAGGAGTTTGAAAAAATTGATGTTTCGTTCCAAAAATGTATGTCTATTGTTTTCACGTTCCATGACATATGATGAAAATTTTTTTCGCTATGATATCGAAAGAGTTTGAAAGCTAATAAAATTATCTTTAAAATAATATACCACAACCTACAGTTTATTCCATGGAAACTGTAAAATATGGTCTGCAGAAACCAGCGATGAAGTGATTCCAGTTTATAGCTCGCAAGTAATTATAAAACTAAGCTTTCACCAAAATATCTTAACAATTTCTGTAATTCCAATAGCAAAGAATCGTCGCGAGTGGCTGCCCCTTTGTTTGTAATGAGTTATCAAGAAAACGTCTTCGAAGACCAAAATCCTTTGAAAAGGTGCCCGAAACTTGACGTCAAGGTTCGAATTTCTACTTAATTAACTGTTTCTAACGTTGTTTGGCTTGTGTTAATTTCATAAAGCATGAATTGAATCATTGAATCTTTACCAACACAGTGTGCAAAAAGCCTCAGGGATATATTTGACGACCGATGTGGCGCGGTGGGCGAAGGTCCGCCTGCGACGCAGGAGGTTGCGGGTTCGATTCCCGACTCGGAAAAATTGTGTGTACGATCTGCAGATTTGTTCTGGGTGTTCTGGCCATTTTCTATGTACCTATAATAAAAAATATCTATCTATGTAATGTATTTTATTATGTATATCAGTTATCTAGTACCCATAACACAAGCTCTGCTTACCTTTGAGAATTATCCAGCATTATTTATTTATTTAATATATAATAATATCGTACACACATTAAACGTAGTGTTTACAGTAAACCAATTAGTTTATGATGTGGGTTGAGTAACGTTTATAATAATCAAGGAAATGAGCTCTTGTGTTTGTTGAAGGGAAGGAAATTAATTTAAGTTATCATGTTTTATCACTAAGAAGATACGCTATGAGGGTTAATTAACGCATCAACTCACACATTTGCTTGAAGGTTAAACTTGATCTAATAAAACTTTAACTTTAACTTTCTTACATTCTTTTCGGTATTCGCGTCATACATCATACATAGTGTACTATAATCACTTAGCGATCTGGAATCGTCGTCTTAAATATTAGATAGTGAATGTTGTGAATAAGGTGCATAAAGTGACTTCAGTAATTTAAAACGATATATTTACCATGATTCGATTTTTGAGTTTTCCAATATTTTGGCAGTTTCATGCGCCATGGTCACGGAATAGCTAACGGCACTGCGTGTAAGTTTTTATAGTCAGATATATGAATCTACCCACATTTTTTGTCTTTTGCTACGAGCGTTGCCGCTAGTAACTTTAGTGTTAATAACCATGATAGTTTCAAAAGTTTTATAAAGTGACTTAATAAGAAATGTTTAGGTTCACCATGAAATTATTTCTAATAATGTCTTTTCTTTAACGAATTCTAAGCAGGGTACTGAGAAATTTTTACAGCCTGACTGACATTTCTCATAGACAAGCTATATCCTATCCCACTTATCGTAGAGTCTTGAAATTTGCAGAACTCAAAAAATAACAACTATCTAGCTAAAGGTCTCTTCGTCGCCTCTTTGCTTTAGTCTACAAACAGACAGTGCGACCGAAATAAAAAATATAATTTTACCCATATCAGTGTTTAATATTAAGAATTTCACCATATCCAAGACTATTGTATTGTATTTTGTCATTTATTGTATTTATGGAAATAAAGTGGTATGATTCTTGATTGAGCTTCTCAAAACCTGAGATTGATGAAACCGGTTCTGTAGTCAAATTAGACTAATCCACGCAGTTAATTAAGTCTGCGTATCCTAGTCACTTCCAATCCGGGACTGATTGTCAAGAGCTTCCTCCAAAAGCTGAGTTAATCCTACCACATCATTTTTCACTGCACTTAGACGAATCGACCGCGAGATCCTTTGTTTATTTATCAACTTCAAAATGTTTGTACAAGAAACAATAAGTCAACGTCGGAAACTTGAGTCCTGGACAACTTTTGGTTTATTAATTTTGTGTAAAGCTTGTTGAACTTTTTGATTCAAGTTCGTGATGCTACTTTTTGAAAGCTTAGCGTGAAATTTTCATTAGTGAGTTTAACCTTTTGATTTAGATAATGAGGACTAGAAAACAAAATGTTTTCATCTCGTTATTTTACACCATCTTTACATAGTATAAAAAAAGTCGCTTCCGCTGTCCGTTCGCTTAGATCTTTTAAACTAACGGATTTTAATGAAGATTTCAGCAATGTATGGAGTGGATTCAAGAGAAAGGTTAATAAATATATCTAAAATCGTGCGAAGCCGGGGCGGGTCGCTAGATGTTTATATACAATCAACAGACATTTTTGCAGTTAGATAATGTGAGTTCTTACGTACCTTTGATTTCTATAAGTATGCTTGTTTGGTCGTATGGCATAACGCTGAAGTTGCAATTAATCAAAAATGACTAATAGAGCAGTCATTTTTGATTAATTGCAACTTCAGCGTTAGGCCATAGTTGTCGATCGTGTAACTAAGACATTCTACTCACTAGAGCATTCTGCAAAAAACGTATTGTGCTTACTAAGGCACTACGCAATTACGACATTTTGTTTACATAGTCTATATGCAATCTAGTCCTTACGAACCTGTCCTGCCTCACTTACATCAACTAACTTGTAAAGTTTGAGTCTTTTCTAAATGTTTCACTCTTACTATTTCAGTTACGAAAACAATTACTTTTTCCGGGGAAAAAAGTTTTTTACACGTAGATATGTAAAAAAGATCTCTTTTGCCTTGGAAGAAGTAGCAGATATCGAGCAGATATAGCTCTATATAGCAGATATAGAGCAGACATCGCTGAGGACTACATTCCTATCTGTCCACAGGCTCTGATTGACGTGAAACATCAAATGCTATGGCGATGCAAGAGCAGCCGTGTTGGCGACTCGCCAAATGCCCATTCTTAGAACCATACACTGCCATACACCACTATCCCATTATCCTAATACGCCGGGATGAAAATTAACACAGACACCACATGATATCAACTTAAAGAAAGCGAAAATGCTTTGAAAAATATCAGATTATAGATAGATAGATAGATAGACAATACTTTTATTGCACACTTAAAAATAAAACAAACAAGGTAAACAATAATAATACAAGATATGTGACAATTTCGCTCAAGAGCGATCTCTACCAGACAACCGTGGATGGATAGGATCGTTGGATTGAAAAAGGGGATTTGTGTGCGTTATTATGTAGTTAATCATATTACTAACTATTCTGATTTTTTTCGACAGACGTAGAATCGACGAATGGTAAGCTGAAATTCGAGCCAATACAAATCACGTCAAATCACCCCTAGTATAAACTGAAGCTTTTTATTCGGATTCCACGCCTATAATTATAAATTAATAACGGAGATGTCTATTGTAAATATCATGGTAACTTCCACTAAGCTACGCGCTGCTACATTCGTAGCACAAAGGCTACGGCGTAGGCCTAAGACGCGTACACATACACAATACACATGACTGTGGAGACGATGCTAATTCGTTGCGTGCGTCTCGATGTAGGGATCACACTTCGAACGCGTCGCGACGCCGCCCGCCGCCGCCGCCCGCCGCCGCCTCACCCTACTATGACTTATAGTTAGCGATGCGCCTAGTCTAATGCAGAACCTTCGGTATTCGGTTCTAATGCAGCCTTGTATTGGTTCCACCTGCCCCTAGCTTCCATATGAGAAACGTTGTGCCGAACACCCTGTCTAACATGATGTTATATAATATGATGATTTTCTTTGACGGTGTATCAATACCAGTGAGCAAATCTGTTAAAAACCTGGGTTTGATCGTAGACAATGAGTTGTCCTGGGGTCCGCAACTGGCGGAACTCAGCAGGAGGATGTTTGCATCGGCGGGCTCACTGCGGCGACTGCGCAATTTTCTCCCGACTACCACTAAAATTACACTTGCCTAGTCCCTATTGCTTCCCATTCTCGATTATGCCAACGCTTGCTATCCGGATCTCACTGAAAAACAATTAAACAAGCTTGAGCGCCTCCAAAACTTCAGTATTAGGTTCATATTTGGCCTTCGCAAATATGACCACATTCCGTATATCGCGCAAAACTCAAGTGGTTACCCATCCGACTTCGCAGGAATACTCATATGTCCCTCTTGTACAGTATCTTATTCTATTCTCCAAGCCCTTCTTATCTCAAGGAGCGCTTCGAATTCTTCTCAAACTCTCACTCACTCTCTTTGCGTTCCTCTGAAACCCTCATCCTGAAAGTCCCTGCTCACTCTACCTCTTTCTATGACAAATCATTCACTGTACAAGCTACCCGTCTATGGAATGCTCTCCCTCTAGACATCAGATGTGCAAAATCACTCCCTATCTTCAAAAAACTGCTGCATCAGCATTATTTATCCATATAAAATATTGATAGCCTTATGTCTATGTAAGTTTATTATAATGTTTGTAATGTAGGTATTTAGTGTATTTGTTATCAATTATAATTGATAACAAATACACTAAATACCTACAACCTACAACCTACCTAAATAATTATTTATTAAAGTGCCACCGTCTATATTGTTTGTTCATTTCCAGTCCATCCCAAGGTTGCCTGGAAGAGATCGCTCTCAGCGATAAGGCCGCCCTTTATACCTTTATTCTAAGTTTTTATCTCTGTATTATTTTCTGTTTTGTGTGGTGTAATAAAGTGTTATCTATCTATGATGAAACATACATATTCACACAACATTCAGGATTTTGGATGACTAATATATATAATATATAATACTTAGACTTGACGTTGGACGTTTCACATAGGTACCTAAAATTATTATATGCTTTATCCAAATATACAGTTTTTTGGCCACTGTGTCCACAGAGGTGGTCAAAGAATGAAAAAAAAAACAATTCAAGTCAGATGATTACTTTAAGGGGAGTTTTGCTCGCGTTAAAAATATCCATCCATCCAGACAGTGGTTTTTTCCACGAAACTGTGTATGTAAAACAGATTCGTGAAAAATATCTCTTCTTGTAATTTCGAAAAAACATATTTTCCAGTACTAAATTGTAGACTTTGTAATTTATTTACGTTATTTTACTATAGCGGTAAAAAAAAAGTATTTTTACTGTGTTATTTATCCTGAATTTTTATGCAAATTCATGAATAAATCCCTAAAATGGCAACATGAAAGTAATGGGCGTTAGCTAAAAATATGTAAATGAAGAAGGGGATTGCAAAAAGTCCCACAATAAAATAGATATTAAGATGCCACTAAATGGACCAAAGCGACCGTGATGTTTGTTTATTTCTTAACAGGAGACCAGAAGTGGGTAATGTCATATTTTTTGGCATTTCTGGAGTGTTTACAAACTAACAACTATCGTCAGTCTAGACTAGAACAAGGGGATGACAAAACGTCCCACGGTAAAATAGATATTAGTTGCTATTATATGTATAGTATACCAAAACGACCATGATGTATTTTTATTTTGTTACATTAGACACGAAGTGGGTATTATCTTACGAATAAATACTTATTATTTATTCGTCGGTATTATCAGATTTATTTTTGGCATTTTTTAAATCGTTTCTAAAGTGTTGGACTAACAACTATTGTCAGCCTTATTAAAATTTTGTGCTGAAGCGTTTACTTAAACAAAATATTGAATTGTATATTCAAGATTTTTAGAAGTATTTTTGCTTTTATGTTCATGTGGTAGGTAATTAAGTTATCGGACTATGATATGGTAATTATTGGCCATGATATTTTTGATGTTAATTACGAAATTGGACATAATTAAGTAATTACAAAACATAGCATCGGGAAAAACGGTCCGAAACAAACGCGATAATATTATTTTATTGAACGTAGACCGGTGACAATAATAATTGAAGTATGTAGTAGTTAGAATTAATGTAACTTTGCATCTACCCTGATAAAGGATAGAAATAAAATTATATAACTGAAGCTTTTTATTCGGATTCCATGCCTATAATTATAAATTAATAACGGAGATGTGTACTAATATAGGCTGATGATGATGATGATGAACGGAGATGTCTATTGTAAATGTCATGGTAACTTCCACTAAGCTACGCGCTGCTACATTCGTAGCACAAATGCTACGACATAGGCCTAAGACGCGTACACATACACATTATACACAATACACATGACTGACATGACTGTGGAGACGATGCTAATTCGTTGCGTGCGTCTCGATGCGTGCGTCTCGACGCTTCGAACGCGCCGCACGCAAACACGATAATATTATTTTATTGAAGGTCTGCGTTCAAGAAAGGATCCCTGAGAAAGGATAGAAAACAATTTCTCAACTTTTATTTTGTCAACAAGATACATAGAGTACAGTAGATTTTTTTTAGAAAACTCATTTTACTCTATTAACGAGTTTTACGAACTGCATATATATGCGAATAAATATTATTGCGAATGTATAATCAAATCTATGATACATTTTTACAATTTATTTTGAATTTTGAATGTATAAATGTTTATTTAGTAGTACCTATAGTTATTTTATGCTAACCTACTAATATTGTACTTGAGTACTGGACTTATATATTTTTGTTTGTTTGTTTATAATGAATAGGCTCCGAAACTATTGGACCGATTTGAAAAATTCTTTCACCGTTGGGAAGCTACACTATCCCCGGTGAACATAGGCCATATTATATAATATTATTTTCAAAAAAGTTAGGGATCCGTAATAAAATTTTTATAAATTGAATAAAAGTTTTTATTGCATTTATGCTCGAGCTTGTGGGAGCAACCTACTTTTAATAACAAATGTTAAGTTTCCGTTTAATCATCAACAAGCACCTTTCATCTTACAGTTCTGAGGAAATACGAAATTCCTCAGAAGAAGTAAAATTAAAACCTCATCTAAAGAGAAAATTAAACCGCGAATAGTTAATGGGCCTTAACTCGATTCGAAAACGTTAACTTTGTCGAGAGTCGCTGCCTCGAATAAGATTGAGGCAAGTTTGGGAGAATTTGCTTCTCTTAAACTCGTCCACCGTTTAACCGTTTTAGGTAGCTTTCAAAACAAAAATTGGGAGCTTTTATTCTTCAAAGGGATTTCAGTTCGGACCTTAATGTTGGGATAAAATAATTGTGTTGGTATAGGAGTAATTTGGAACAAGAACCCTCAAAGGCACTGCTGTTTTTTTGTCCTTTACTTTAGGTTCTTGTACAACTTGCTTTGTCTTTATTACGTAATCGCACCAGAGATGTATATAGTACTAACGTCGCACTGAAGGGTTATTTTCGTCATACACTTTTAATAGCCCCTAGCTAAGCAGAGCTTATGTAATGGGTACTAGATGACTTAATATATTACATAGATAGATATTTTTTTATTATACATAGATAACACCCGGAACACATGTCTGCAGATCCTACACACAATTGACCCGAGGCAGGAATCGAACTCGCAAACTCCTGCGTCACAAGCGTACCTTGGCCCACCGCGCCACAGAGGTCAGTTTCAATACTCCATTTTCCGCATTTGGACTCCAGTTGGTCCTTGCGTTAGTAGTTTGCTAGCATAGCCAGCCTAGCTCCGTCCACAGCCACAGAGGTCATCCAGTTCTTTCGTATTCTTGTAAATAAACTGATGCATAATTGTACCTACCTTGTACCTATCAAAAACGAGACAAAATTAATCTTTCAAAATGCAGCACAGTTTCTCGCACCAGAATCTCTTGAAACCGATGTCCCTTGATTTGAATATCCTCGATTATGTTACTGTTATCTCGGGAAATCCGGCATCCCACCCCACCGACTACCCAGTACAGTACCCAGGCAATCACGCTTATCGGGATGAGGACTTCCTTCCGTTCAATGACTAACTGGTTCATCTGAATAAAGTGACCCTACTCACACCGTGTAGTGTTAATAAGCCAACGCAGCGTAACATGTGATGACTATAAAATAGAATAGAATGACATTTATTTATAATCCCAAACCCCGTCCCAACTTCGCACGAGTCCCAACTTCGCACTATTTCGCCTCGGAACAAACTTGTGTGTACGATCTGCAGATATTTGTTCGTGTTTGTACCCATAACACAAGCTCTGCTTAGCATGGGGCTAGATAATGCTGTGTGAATTGTTCAGCATTATATATATTGTTTATTATTATTATACATTTGCGCAGTTCTATAATTTGTTTGAAAATATAATATAACTTATGTCACCCGGAGATAGTGTAGCTTACTCGTACCAAGAATGAAATAATTTTAAAAATCGGTCCAGCAGTTTCGGAGCCTATTTAATGCAAACAAAAAAAAACTCAAATCTTTCCTCCGTACAAAATTCGTATAGATAAACAATAAAACTTTTGTTTTATAAACACAAAAGTCATTTATAACGATGATTTGATTTTCGAAAAAATCATAAATAAGCAATGAAAAAATTTAATTATAGAATATTGGAAAACTCAAAAATCAAGTCATAGTAAATATCCCGTTATAAATGACTTTTGTATATATGACAACATACAAAATATACATTTATAGTATTGATACATACATATGTATATATATAGGTACTGGTTACAAAAATCCCCTAACTGAGCATAACGCTGGTTAAGCTCTGTAACAGACCTAGCCAGCGCTAGTCCTCCAAAAAACCAAACTATTTAAAGCTTTGAAAGCAGTGAACATTTTCAAACCTTTTATATACAGATACGGTTACATACAGGTATGTTATATAAAACTTTTGAGACTATCATGGTTATTAACATTATAGTCATTTGAAACGGGATATTAACCTTGATTTGATTTTTTAATTATCCAATATTTCGGCACAGTTTCATGCGCCATGATCACGGAGTAACGTGTATCAAATCATAGTAAATATCCCGTTTCAAATGAATTTAGTGGTATTTAAAATGTTTGTTCATCAACCAGCCAGTCACATAGACATTTGGCTATGTAATAAAAGTACTCAGAATAGTCAGTAGGGATTTAATTGCAATCGAAGCAATACGTTCTAAAAGCCCGTGTAGCCAGATAAATCGTAAAAGCTTTAATGTTTAAAAAGGGCGTTGAAAGCTTCCAGGGTCATCGTATTCAATTGCTATTGAATGTTATTCAGCCGAAGAGTAATAAGATGAAGGTATAGAACGCTTTTTTATACCACCACGGTGGTTAACAGGCCTGCCTGATTGAGAGCGCTTACCGCAGCCTGTGGACGACTACAACATCAAGGCGTTGCTGACCCTTACATAAGCTTAGAAAAACCCTTTTTGAAGAACCCTGGATGGATATGTCCTTGAGGAATAACTTCGGCAGGAAGATCATTCCATAACCTAAGTGTTGCGCGGGTGGAAATTCCTCATGAACCGAAAAAAAGGCTCTGAAGTACGGGGATGGATGATCATGTACGAGGACGTACAGATGAATGCATCGAACTTACTGAATCGGCATATTTCCGCCCCTACTAACCAGTGCGACACTGACCACGCGACGCGATACTACCGTATGAAGGCTCGTTAACTTCCTATGTGCTTTACGTGTTTTAATTTTAATAAACTTTTGAAAAGTGCTCAGTGATTTCACTCACTAACTTTACATAACTACATACTAATGTACGTACACCTCCGTACATTTGGTCCTTCGGCTTAACTAGTTTTTGGTGTGTTTTGTGACTTGGAAACTGCGAATGCGAATCGGCATCTTGGCCTCCCACCAGCGGGTCTCACCAGGTTTGTTGAGAAGGCGCATTATTCGTGGCGGACAATCGCTTACGCACCGAAGACACAAGGTAAGGACATTCAAGTACTTTTTTTTGGAGATCGTCGTAAATTATGAGAAACGTCTGAAGAAACTTGAAGAAGAACAAGTACTGCCCTGTCTTCGTGTCCTGACCGGAACCAGCCTACTGGAAACTTCCATTGGGTTACTACCTATCAACTACTACTAACTAGCAACTATTGAACTATCAAACTACAAAAATGGATGAACTGTCCAAACAAGCAGCTTGTTTTGATTTATTAAAACGATTTTGCTCTAACTACAATAAGGATAGCAGGTCCAGAAAAACTGTAGAATACTTATACAAGCGTATTCAAACACTAGACGAATATTGGAATGATTTTCACTCTAGAAACGAACTTCTTGTTCAAAAAATTGAGGATAAAAGCCAACATTCCTACTTTACTAGCGACGTTTATGGAAAAACTAAAGAACTATATGAAACTACAAAAACTAACATGATGACACTACTGGCGTCACTCGAAGACCATGAAGTAGAAGAGTCGTCGAGTATTGATTTTGATCTGTCGGGGATGCTGGAGGAGGACCCTACTACCATTACTCCTCCTACTACGGTCAAAAATACTGCTATGGAGCTGGATGATTCATTCCGAAAGGTATTGCAACGCCAAGAATGTAATTTCAAGGCTATGGAACGAGCAATGTCGAAAATCAACATCGAACAGATAACTGAAAAATGGGAATTTGAAGATCACCTCTCCATCTTGAAAGGAAAATGGGACTCCATCGACAAACTACACTGGCAACTGGAAGAAGCCCTGATGGGAACGAATTTGAGCGAAAACTACGCTACGAAATTCGACGAAATCGAGAATAAATACGATGTACTGAAGAAACAACTAAACAGTAAAATATGGTCAAACAAACATTACGAAAAATCGGCTCCAAAAATTGAGTTACAGGATTTCAATGGAGACTACGCTCGCTGGATTTCATTTAAAAATCTCTTTATAGAATCAATCCACAAGAACCCTACCATCTCGAAGGCGGAAAAAATGCAGCACCTAAAAACTAAACTAAAAGGTAAAGCGGAACGCCTAGTACAACATCTCGCCGTTAGTGCCGAAAACTACGACTCGTGTTGGGAGATACTGAACAACCGATTTGACAATCGACGTCTCCAATTTACATACACGATGTCATAACGGAAAGCCTAAACGGACTAAAAAACATGGGGGTGGACATAACGAGCTGGGGTCCGATCATTGTGTACTACATGTCACAAAAATTGGATGCTGCTACTTACAGCGAATACTGCTCAAATATAAATACTAACAGAGATTTACCTAAATTAAATGAATTCCTAACTTTTCTAGAAAACCAATTCATGGCCTTAGAAACAGTTAAAAACAGACAGAAAGACACGCACAATTCCCAGAAACAAACTGGAAATATGAGTTCTACAAAGAGATCAACTTACAATGATAAACCGAACTACAATAAAAACGCAACCTTAACTAAGGACAATAAAGACCAAGCGAGATCTTACTTTGCTGCTTATGGAAAATGTCCCTTATGTGACGGGAATCATGTTCTAATGCAATGTGCTAAATTCATAGAAATGAATGTTTCGCAGCGCATCAGTGCCGTCGCAAAAATGAAACTCTGCAAAAATTGCTTGTACGATCATGCAAACAAGGAATGCAACTCAACAAAAACATGCAAAGAGTGTGAGAACAAACACCACACGTTGTTGCACTATGCTAAAAGGTCACAAGAACCAACTAAAACTACTAAAAACAACGATGAAAAGTCTCCTACTTCCGGAGAATCTTCTTCATGTCTCTCCGCTACAGCTGAGAAAAACACAGAAGTACTACTGACTACTGTCAAAATAAGGGTCAAGGCCAACGATGGCACTTACCAAACGTTTAGGGCACTGCTAGACCAAGGCTCCCAGGTCAACTTGATTTCGGAGAAAGCAGCCCAATCACTACGCCTGCCACGGAAAAAATTCAACGCAACGATATCCGGAGTCGGATCCGTGTCGGGAGAATGTAAAGGGCGGGTAAAACTTACCTGTAAATCTATACATACTGACTACACTTTTGGTACTCAAGCTTTAATACTAAAAAAGCTAACAAATGATTTACCAAACTCTACTTTTGAAAAGGCTAACTGGCCACATCTACAAAACTTAAAACTAGGAGACCCTGACTACAATGTAAGGGGCTCCGTCGACCTACTTCTATCAGCTGATGTTTACGCTGAGATAATAATGGATGGAATATTAAGAGGAAATCAACTCTCACCCGTCGCCCAACAAACTCAACTTGGGTGGATACTTTGTGGAAAACTGAAGACTTTGTTCTGCCACTCCACCACCATTGACCTCGCCGATATTGCCAAATATTGGGAGAGCGAGGACATAACTCAAAATGAAAATGAAATTAACGCCGACGATCAGTGCGAAAAATACTACCAGGAAACTACAACTAGAGCATCTGATGGCAAATATATTGTGAAGATGCCAATGGTCGAAAATTTTGAAGCTGAACTCGGCGACTCAAGGCCAAAAGCAGTCTCACAATTTTTACAACTAGAAAAAAGACTAACTAAAAACGAAAACTTATCTATTATGTACAAGGACTTTATGGATGACTACCTAAAACTAGGACACATGAAACAAGCTCAACAAGATAAGGAAGGTCAGCAAGTACAATGCTACCTACCGCATCATGGGGTCCTGCGGGAAAACGCTACAACAACAATTAAACTGCGAGTTGTATTTAACGCTTCCAGCTCAACGAAAAATGGAAGAAGCTTAAATGCGCTCATGGAAAAGGGGCCTAATCTACAAAAAGACATTCAGGCTCTGATTTTGAAGTGGAAAACCTACAAATATGCCTACACTGCAGATATTGAGAAGATGTATAGATGCATATGGTTAGCTGAAAATCAACAATCGCTACAAAAAATCATATTCAGATTTAACGTGAATCAGCCACTTCAAAATTACACTCTATGTAGTTTGAGTTACGGTACAAAATGCGCGCCGTGGCTAGCTATGCGAACACTTAAACAACTAGCACTGGATTACATGCATAAGTACCCAGCAGCCGCCAAAATATTACAAACTCAATTTTACTTGGATGATTTAATCAGTGGTGATAATTCTCTAGAAAACGCGAAAGAACTGCAAAAATCACTTATTGAACTACTCAAAGAAGGCGGCATGAACCTACGAAAATGGAGTTCTAATTGCCCGGAACTACTACAGACACTGTCGGAAGATCAAATCTCTACAACACGCACGTTTGACTTCGAAGACGAAGACACAAAGACATTAGGGCTGTCATGGAACCCTAAGTCGGACACTTTCATGTTCAACTGGACATTGGAAGAAAATACGAAAAAACCACTAACAAAAAGAACTCTACTATCTGAGATTTCACAACTCTACGATCCGATGGGATGGCTCTCTCCAGTTACTGTAACAGCAAAATTGATTTTTCAACGAGTATGGGAGCTAAACCTTGAATGGGACGAAAAACTACCTGATAAGATACAAGTTGATTGGTTAAAACTAAAAGCTGAAATAAATGAACTGAAATCTATCAAAATACAGAGATGGATTGGAGGCACGCAGATAGACATCGAACTACTAGGATTCTGTGATGCGAGCGAAAAGGCTTATTCTTGTGTCATATATACCAGGGTCAAGGACGAAAATGGACAGCTTGTACTGAACTTACTTGCAGCGAAAACTAGGGTTGCCCCAATCGCAAAAAAGCTGAGCCTGCCTCGTCTTGAACTGGTAGGCGCCTTACTGTTATCTCAATTGATGGAAAAGGCGAAAAACTCACTTAACGAAAACAACGTGACTATTTCGGCTTGGAGTGACTCCAAAGTCGTACTCGCATGGCTCCAGGGGGAACCAACTAAATGGGAAAGATACGTCGAAAATAGAGTACAGAAGATCAGACATATCATACCGGCAAAACAATGGGCTTATATCGAGTCTAAAAATAACCCCGCTGACTGTGCCACCAGAGGAGTGAATCCGAAAAAACTACTGAATTTTGGTTTATGGTGGAATGGGCCAGAAATGCTGAAAACTTTCAGCAAAAATAAAGAATCTAAAACTATGAACAGTTTATTTACAACTGGCATCGAACAAAAACAAGAGACAGCCCTAGCCATAACTACAATGAACGACAACTTGATCGAAAGATTAATAAACAACAATAGTTCTATAATACGAGTAAGGCGAATAGTCGCTTGGATTATGCGCTTTATTACTAAGGCGCGCCCCATGAAATTTGATGCAGCTCGTAGCGATAAAGATATACCTAGCTACTTAACAACTGCGGAACTACTTGCATCAAATGAACTGATTGTAAAATGTATGCAAAGAAACAATTTCGAGATGGAATACAACTTACTTTGCAAAAATAAAACTTTAAATAACAAAAGCTCTATCTACAAATTAAGCCCGTATATTGAAAATGGAGTTTTAAGAGTCGGGGGCCGCCTAAACAAAACTAACTTACCACCGGGCATGAAAAATCCTATGATCCTACCTAGAAATGGAAGATTGACTCAGCTCGTAATTGGAGAGGCCCACGCAGCTACTCTGCATGGTGGGGCAAGGTTGACTCTCGCTTTTTTACGTCAACGCTATTGGATTATAGGAGGCAACCAAACTGTGAAAACTCTACTAAGAAAATGCGTGCGCTGTAGCAGATTTAAGCCTAATGACAACTATCAGAAAATAACGACAACCTACCACCGGGAAAATGGGCCATGGGGAAAGTCATCCAAGTTTACCCCGGGGAAGATGGTATCGTGAGAGTCACCACCATAAAAACTCAAAATGGACTAATGAAGAGGCCTGTTACTAAATTGGCTAAACTATTAACGAATGAAACAATAACTTCAGTTAGCCAAAATAACGACAGGCAACAAACAGAGAATTTAACTCAAAAACGCAATGGAAAAGGAAGAAATTACATGACTATGTTTATTTACTTTCTAACTATGATAACATTGATGACTGGGTCACACTGCGCCCCTACTTACGCAGAAAGTACCATTCAACATGCTCTGATAACGAATCTTGAAAACGATCGGCCAATTTATTACGACACTATTGGGAAGGTACAACAGATACACGACGAATGGATTTTACTTACCTTCTACAATCTTACAACCTACTGGCAAACAAATAAAGACCTACAAAACTACATAGACCACATAGCACACCTCTGCGAACAACTAGACCAGAGATTTTGTGCGAGTACTACACAAAACTTACTAGCTGAACTAGAGCAACTTAACTACTTGAACACCCTACTTTTGTCGCCGCATAAACATTTATATCAACGGAAAAAGCGCGGTCTGATCGACGGAGTTGGGTATGTTGCAAACAGCTTATTTGGCGTATTAGATCAGCATTTTGCGGAAAAATACACGAAAGACATTCAAGCTGTACAAAAAAATGAGCAATACTTATTGGATCTAATGAAAAATCAAACCTCTATCATAGAAATTGAAAATGAGATCATGAAGAAAAATGAAAATAATATACAAAATCAATTTCGGCTAATAAATAAGTACATGAACGAAACCAATACGAAGCTCTCATTACTTGATTCTAAAATCGGAACGTTTATGGCAACTAACTACTTTAGCTCAGTATCGCTCACGGCACACTTACTACTATCAAACTTGAAGAATGTTCAAGAAATACTATACAACGCCCTCGTGGATGTCTACAAAGGACACATTGATGTCCATCTACTAACTCCGGTCAACTTGATGAAACAGCTGAATGAAATCTCTGGAAAACTGCCGAAAACACTAACTTTCCCAGTTGAAAACATTGAAGAAAACATAAAAGATATTTACAAACTATTCTATGTAAAGGCTCGAGTTACCGACAACTACTTCATGTTCGAGATACACATTCCGCTGACGAGTGATGAAGATTTCACGCTATATCGACCTATACCATTGCCACTGATACTAAAGCAAAATGAAACAAAATACTTACAAACATCATCTAAGTATATAGCGGTGAACTTCAGAAAAAATACTTACATAAGCCTGAACGAAGATGGGCTGAAAAGATGCATACAAAAAAGTACAGATAATTTTGTATGTATTCTAAATCTTCCAGTGAGAAACTTAGACAGTAAAGATGCACCTTGCGAGGCTATATTTCTAGGTCACGAATCGACTTCATTATGTACTACGATAAATAAACAATGTGAGCCCGCTTGGATTGAATTACATTCAAGTAATACATGGCTTATGACTTGCTGCGATGACTCATGCATGTTTAGAGCTGTATGCGCGGGAGAGGTCACATCTCATCAAATAAAGTACTCTGCACTTGTTACTCTAAAACAAGGATGCGTGATACAAACTAAAGATCTAAGCATATCATCACACAACCTCTACCACAGCGATTCCAGGGTCAATTTATACCTACCTGAGATACCACAACTTGGGAATTCTATCAATGGCATTGTTAAATTGAAAACGCCACAACTCAAACTCGTCGACCCCTCTGACGATCACGAGAAGGTTGAAACATGGCTACAAGAACAGAAGATAAACCAACTACATCTACCACAAACTATAACAAGCCATGACATACATCATTACGCAATCATCTACATCTTGGTGATCGCCGTTATCAGCGTTGCCATAGTTTGGTTTGCGAGCAAGCGAGGCTGGTTTACTAGAGAGTCCACCTCTGCACCTACTACGATGAACACCGCAGACCGCGAGGCATTCGAGCTACAGCCACGAGACACTCGATCGCCAACATACGCATCTGTGGAGAAGCTGCACAAACCCCTTCGACGATCACTCTCAGCAGTGGAGCGCGGGCGCGAGGGCTCGGCGCCGCCGGCAGTACGCGAGCGACGCCCCCTACCCGTTCCGCAACGCGTCAAGGATGTGCTATTTAATTTTGATTGTATTGACTAAATTTTATTGTACAAACGATTCCTTCATACGGTTTTATCTCTCTTTTGGGGTTGGAAATATGTACGAGGACGTACAGATGAATGCATCGAACTTACTGAATCGGCATATTTCCGCCCCTACTAACCAGTGCGACACTGACCACGCGACGCGATACTACCGTATGAAGGCTCGTTAACTTCCTATGTGCTTTACGTGTTTTAATTTTAATAAACTTTTGAAAAGTGCTCAGTGATTTCACTCACTAACTTTACATAACTACATACTAATGTACGTACACCTCCGTACAGATCAATACATTTCTTTCCGGCCCTGGTGGGGGCACAGAGAGGGGCCTCGAGGCTTGGCCTCATTACCCCGGCGTCAACTCGAGGGGTGACGACCCCTCGGTCCTTGGGTTTTGTGGGAATATCTTTTTTTTCCCTTTCTCAATGTTTTTTTTTTGTGTTTTTTTTTTGTTTTTTTTTTTTCCTTTTTTTTTAAATAAACCCTAGGGGATGGATGAGATCTCTGCCGATTCGATTCCGAGCGGTAGGCTGCAGGCAATTAATTTTTTTTATTGTAGCACTACTGGTTGTAGAGGTATAAATTGTAAAGTGTAAAAATTAAAGTAGTTTGACGAATTCATTATGAATTATGGGCGTACTTCCAAACTAGGAAAGAAAGAAGGCTCGATATATCCGTAATTAATTGTATAGTGATCCGTCTACCTATTTATCTGAGTCTTAACATTGAGTAGTAGATGCTTAACCTTAACACTTTGACTGCGGTTTTTTTTCGACGACTGCGATCTTTTTTTTTACCTAAAAAATTCGTGCTGCCGCTCTACACAGCGGTTGTGTTGCGCCGCACATGCGTTTCGTTCGAAAAATATTACAGCTCTGCTGAGTCACAAAAATCTGTATTTTCTCAGCCGCTGCGCTAGTGTGGATTTACGCATATTAGTCACTTGTAGAAAACTCATACCGTGCGTTTTCAGCACTCAAAGTGTTAATAAATGTGTGGTACATATTCACAGTGATTGTAAACCATATTTAAGCAAATAATTAAACGATTATGAATATTCCGCATGAACACAAAATAATCTAGCCCAATAAATGTTTTAAATCGGAATTAGATCCAACATAATCGTTATAACTCTAAAGTTTTCCCACGCTAAAAGGGTTGTATTGGCCTTCAGTGTCCAAGTTTTAATTATAATTATCGACCAACTTTTAACTTGTTTGTCCCCTTTCAACTTGAGCATTCCTCTTGAAGGCAGGTTAAATTAGATTCTTAGTATTTATGTTTAATTTTTTCTGGATTAAGATTTCCAATAGCGCCAGAAACATTTAGGAAATGAACTTCAAATCAATTAGGACGCACTCCGTGTTCGTAGGTGGTGGCTGGGTTAGATAACTGCTTCAATGGTAGCTTAAAGGACTTCCTCGATAGTAGCATGTGGCAAAATCCGAAAACAGACAGCTAGACGATTGCAATATAGGGTCCCTTATATTTTCAAACGTTGTATTTCTCACAACTCCCATCCCATCATCCAATAAATAAACAATATATAAAAAAATGCTGTACATTTCACTCAGCATCATCGAATCCCAAGCTAAGCAGAGCTTATGTTATGGATACTAGATGACAGTATACATACCTAATACAATACTTACATAGATAGTTTTTTCTCGGAACAAATATTTTTTCCAAGGCGGAAATCGAACCCGTAACCTCCTGCATTGTATACGGACCTTCAGCCGCAGCGCCACATCGGTCGTTATATCTGTAAGCTACCATTCATCTTTAGTGCAACCGTGGCCTTACGTGAAGTAAATTTTACTTGTTATTATTTAACTAATGTGTCAAAAACTTACTGAAATGGTAAATGGAAGGTCACCCCAGCAATCAATTACTTGTTATTATTTAACTAATGTGTCAAAAACTTACTGATATAGTAAACGGAAGGTCACCTCGGCAATCAATCAGGCGCCACACATGGCAATCAATCACATACACATAGTAACTACCTACGTAGAATCGTGATCAATCGGAGAAACTCCTTAAAAAGGTGTTCCTTCTTTCTCGTTGGTGACTTTGATAAATTATTACCTTCTTGCTTCTTAAAAGTAACGAAAGGTAGCGTTTTCTTTATTAGTTGCTGATGTGTTTCATTTATCTACTTTAGTACTTTTTGGACCTTTTTTCAAATGGCTACACAACTGGTGCTCAAACCTGAGCTGTATTGGTGAGTTTATCACTTGTCATTTTCACAACGTATAAAATACAAAAGATACTTAAGCAATGAGTGACGAAAATACTATGAGTGATCATCATCATCATCATCATCAGCCTATATCAGTCCACTGCTGGACATAGGCCTCCCCCGATGAGCGCCATTGCGCCCTGTCTTCAGCTTGCCGCATCCAGCATCTACCTGCAGTCTTTCGCAAGTCGTCATCCCACCTGGTCGGAGGGCTTCCTACACTACGTTTACCGAGTCGTGGTCTCCACTCAAGAACACGTTTGCCCCAGCGGCCGTCAGTTCTTCGCGAAATATGGCCGGCCCACTGCCACTTCAGCTTGCTAATTCTTTGAGCTATGTCGATAACCTTGGTTCTCTGTCGGATGTATTCGTTGCGAATCCTAGAATCCTATCCTTCAGCGAAACTCCGAGCATAGCTCTTTCCATAGCTCGCTGAGCGACTTTGAACTGGTGGACCAGCCCTATCGTGAGTGTCCACGTCTCAGCTCCGTAGGTCATAACGGGTAGGACGCACTGGTTGAAAACTTTCGTTTTCAAGCATTGCGGTATGGATGACGAGAAGACTCGACGTAGTTTCCCAAATGCTGCCCAGCCCAGCTGGATCCTCCTTTTGGCCTCCTTCTCGAAACTGTTTTTACCCAACTGCAGAATCTGCCCAAGGTAAGTGAGTGATACACTCACGATATCATCTGAATTGACCTGCTCATCTTTAATCGCAAAAGGTTGGAACAAATCTATTTAGAATAAAAGAGATAAAAAAGGGGCAGTCAATATGCTGAGAGGTCTGACAGATGAAAGAAAAACAATATAATTATTTTTTTCTTCTGGATTTTTTATTACTGGAAAATGTAACTTTGCTACGGAACAAATAATTGCTACGTCGCTGTCGCGCCGCACCGTAGCGCCAGCGTAGCAACATTGTTTGGAATAATTCAAGTTTTTGTGCACGTTATTTGCAATCGCGGAACAATATCTCCACAAATCGGGTGAAAGATGGAATTCAAAATTCAAAATTAAAATTCGTTTAGGCTTAAAAAATAAGAACTTACGTAAGTAATATTTTATACTATAAATTGTCATCAAATAAGGTTATTCGAAATTAATTTAAAATCTATTTTTTTCTTAACAATGAAAGACATAAAATTATATGAATTTCTTTCACTGTCATAATCATTATAGATACCTGGTATATCTATAGTGTTCTACCTACAAAATGTAATTACAAATTCGATTGTTTGCACATTTATTTGGTCTCCAGAGAATCCGGCACCCTTCCCTGAACCCAATGCAATCAAGTCTTCGAACCCTTGGGCGGAAGCCTTAAATACGCCCTTGCTAAACCGCTACGAGACGGTATGTAAATTAGATAGGTACCTATGTTGTTACTTGTAACTACAGCATGAAATAACCACCCAGAAGGAACACTTAAAACTGGCTAAGAAGTGCGCGGTATTTGATGTTTGATGACTCTAAGTCATTAAACATCAAATACCGCGCACTCAGTCAGCTCTATTTGTTTCATTTTAACTTAGGTAAAAGAACTTGGAATTACCTAAATAATAGATAGGTCACTCCAATGAGATTTTACATAAACATAATTGACGTACTCCAAGTTCGTTTACGGAATATCCTCAGAAATTAGTTTACAAAAAAAATTCTCACTCATCCAATACGCCGAATCAGTGTGGCCAGATTAAATTTAGCAAAGATACCAGGATCCCCTCGAAAAATACCGAAATATACCAAATAACACAGGAGAAAATACAAATAAAAATACCCTTTTCGTATCATTGTTTTCTTCATGAATCATAATCACAATAAATTTTAATGTCAGCGTTGTATTTTAAGTTAGTTGGATAAACTTAGGCACGGGATTCAAATGCTTTTGTTGGTTTGAATAGTTTTCTGCAATCTACATGGAATAAAATTAGCGTCAGACAATAACATCATCAGCCTGTGTTCGAAGCTGAACCTCTCTGAAACTTTGATCCTTACTTATTGTGTCCTGAATACCAAAAAATATACTGTCCTTCAAAAATCATTCTAAAAATACTGAAAAAGTATTAAATAGTGAGTATGGCCACACTGCACTGAATTGTCAAGCCAAGATATAGCGTAGATTCAGTTTGTACTGACTGAGGTTTCTGGATGGCATATAATCATTATAATTTACGCCTACAGCGAACAACGCCGAATACAATTTGGAGCCCAAATCTCTTATCTATGAAATAAATTAATTTATATTGTTTCATTGAAGCTAAATAATTATCTACACAAAGGAGTTATCTTGGTATGAATTTGTGGCAATACTGACAAAATGAGTTGCATATTATTCTGTTTCCAAGAAAAAGGTCCAATTAACCCTTGGACTTTCTAAAACAAAGATAATAGAAAATTCACAAACGAACTTCAGTTTTAGTCGTACCGAAGTTATTACAAACCAGAAGGTCAAACAGAAGGGCTCGCAAAGATCTTATAGACCGGCATTCTCAATTCAAATGAAAATTAAAAGTTCTACTCCAGAGCGTGATACGATACGAAAACTTCTAGTTGTATTTAAAGTAGGTTACATAACGTGACTAAGAATTTCTCGCTAAAAATACAACACCCCAGTTTTCATCCCGGTCGTTAGCACTAATTTCTTTTTCCCCATTGACTTTAGGTTTCAGGAAAGGGTTTGAACTGTAGGTGAGTCAAGCCTGTCGAGCAAAGTGCCGCTTTCACAAGAGCCCACGAGCAAACCGTCGCGCGCGACTGAGACTGTATTTATACAAAAAACAGGTGTTTTTATAATACAGATGACTAACATCTATTTTCGTATTATCGTAGAGTTTCGTCGTATAAGGTTTGCATATGATGCGAAATCTATACTAATATTATAAAAAGGAAAGTTTTGATTTTTTGTTTGTTTGTAATGAATAGGCTCCGAAACTACTGGACTGATTTGAAAAATTATTAGGCTATATCGTATTTTCAAAAAAGTTAGGGATCCGTACTAAAACCTTGCGAAGCCGGGAAGGTCCGCTAGTAAATAATAAAACCTCAAGTGCGAATCGAAATCGGACTGGCGCACCGAAAGTTCAGTACAGTTATAAGAGCTTGCTTCTTGCTAAAATGATAGAAAGGGGGCTGACTGACGGACAGGCGGAAAAAGGCTTCATTTTTTCTTTTGAGGTACGGACAATAGACGAAAAAAGCTAAAGTTAATCACACCACAGTTCTTGGTAAAGGTGGGGTCCTTCTGTTTTCTTTGTACATACATAAAGACTTTTTCGGAAGCATTCATCTTTCCTAAAAAGCACTCATCCTAGAAAGCTGAGATAATAGGGACCAGGTAAGATATGAAAAACATATGATAAAATCACTAAATATGATTTTATCAATATACTTACCCGATCACTTGCTTCCTTGTTCCGTTTTTCCGACCAACTATAACCTGGGTCTACCTCAACCTGCTGTATTCTAGACCTTCGTAATACATCACCGGCCACATCTTTACTTACCATCAGTTGAAGTTGTGGTCAAACGACCGTTTATTCGATAAAAAAACTTACAAAAAGCGAATCCTGCTTCTTGTCTCAAGAATAGTTAATACCAACCAAAAGAAAAAAAAGCGCCTGCATTTTCCGTTTTAACTCTCTTATTTTATTTTCTCTAAAAGCTTTTACACAGCACCGTGTTCAATTAAAACTCCTCTTTTTGGAAAAGCACCAATAGATGGAGCAGATTTAGAACTGAGACCACCGATATATCGGATATTGTATGTTTGTTAATGCTAAATTCACACAAACGGCGTTTGAAAACCAACAAACGCAAAACATAGTCGAGCTTAAAATAAATAAAATAAAAATATATCATACTCACCACAAAATTTTCTGGAAATCGTAGCTGATGTTCTCGTATAGTCGTGCATGCTTGATTTTCGTAGAATTGGACATGTTCTTACCTGGAACATAACTTCGTTATCAGTAACTTCTACATGTGAATGCGATTCAGGTACGGCACCACGCCATTACCGTCTTAACACTTTGAGTGCTGAAAACGTACGGTATGAGTTTTCTACAAGTGACTAATATGCGTAAATCCACACTAGCGCAGCGGCTGAGAAAATACAGATCTTTGTGACTCAGCAGAGCTGTAATATTTTTCGAACGAAACGCATGTGCGGCGCAACACAACCGCTGTGTAGAGCGGCAGCACGAATTTTTTATGTAAAAAAAAAGATCGCCGTCGTCGAAAAAAAACCGCAGTCAAAGTGTTAATGGCTTGGTGCCGTTCCTGAAGTACCGTATGCATGTGAAAAGGGCCTTAGATTTTGAGTAATGAATATACTTTCATTTATTCTAGTTTCACTTTCATCGGGAAATGCCAAACGGTATACGACAGTACGGATTCCGAATCCCATCGCTCTGTCGCGCTTACCGCACCAATCAGTACCGCGCCAATGAAATATAATAGGCGCTCTGTAAGCTTTCGATATCGGGTAGTGCGCTGATTTCAGTTGCAGTTGCTGCTGTTGCTGCATAACCAGAAAACGGCTCAGCTGTCATAATAACTATGGTCCGATTTCACCGTTTACTGCCAAAACTAAAACCACAAAACTAAGTTCAGCTTGATCGTGTTCAAATTCGTAATATTTGACATGACAAATCTTGAACTCGGTCATGTTTATGTTGGTAAAGTTAGCTAAACTCATTTTAATCGCTAAACTGTGTGTTTATTGACGATTAAAGCCAGAAAAAAAATAATGCATTGTATACACAGCACACTACGCAATTACATCGCAAAATGAGCAGTGCTAATGAAAATATAACAAATTTATGCATAAGCTAAGTGGTAAACACCAAACACGTAGGCTAAAGCTCTGTTGCATAACAATTTAGTATCTCAATGTTTATTAAAAAGTAAAACTACAACTACATACATACATACGTTTTGGCACTGCCTGCTCTTATATTTAATTTCATTTACAATCAAATAATAGAAACAAATTAGAACTTGTATTTGTATTTGAAACAATTGAGCTAACTGATCGATATCAATATCAGTCGAAAGCGTCCTCAAGACGTTGGCTGTTTTGCCCCGCTGCGCTGTATGGCAATGCTGATCTAGAAAAAACCTATAGTAGAATTATAAATTACTTTTTTGTAATCCGTTGAAAAATTGCACGGTTACTGTACAGTTTTTATAATGGCAAATGGGTAGTGACGTTAGAGT
The DNA here is from genome assembly GCA_943735965.1 of Eupithecia abbreviata. Lineage (NCBI taxonomy): Eukaryota > Metazoa > Arthropoda > Insecta > Lepidoptera > Geometridae > Eupithecia > Eupithecia abbreviata. The sequence goes on from OX030986.1 coordinate 5,323,255, forward strand.
TTTGCCACCCGTGGGAGTAGGAGACAACATCGACGATGATTACGTCGAGAAAAAAAAACCAGCATAACCCATATACATTTCATAATCTGAGCTTAGTCCACTCTCAGTCCTAGTATCTACAATGTCTAGATAAACCTAGCTTATAGGATTTAAGATACTTAATAACACTGTTAATTGTAACAACGTAACTTCTAACAACATATATTCTTCTTCTTCTAATATTCGTCTATCTATCGAATACATCTGACATGCCAAAGAGGAAGGCAATACCAGAATAAAAATCATTTATGTAAAGCATAATGTCTCATTCAAACAATGAACGTATGAGCGAAATGATACAAGTAAGAAAAGCTGCGGTAGAACATTCAGCTTTATAATGCTCGAAAGAACAACGCATCACGCCACTCTTAGGTATGACTTCACGTAACTTTCATTGAAGATTTAGTATTGAAAAAGTAAGGCTTCACGTAAATATACAATAGAAGAGTTAGTATTAGGAATCGCTATACAAAAATTGCCCGAACACCCCTCTCCTATTTTTTACGGGAACGGTAAACATGTATTCACAGAAAAGCAAATAGAGGTGAGATTACGCTCAAATTCGCACTCGTGCTTACTTATAGATCAGCACGTTTGTATGACTTTTGAGTAAGGGTAGCGAGTTAATAAAGCTTTTCCTAATACTAACTCTTCTATGAACTATACGTACCTACATTGTAGCAATGATGTTACCAAGAATCCTTCTGTCTCGCAACATCAATAATATACTATTCTGCGGCATTCTGAATAATGTATACGGTGTACGAGTCACGTCTAGTTTTAATGATACCTACTAGGTTTCCAATGCGATCAAGAATTCGGGTGACTCAAGACAATCGAAATAGACCTTTAATCATTTTTATCTAAAAATCTGTGCCTGAAAGATAGGAGCAAAATCTTTCAGGCACAGATTTTAGCTGAGATCATAGGCGGTTCTGATAAACAAATAAAGTTCAGGACAATTCAATTAAAAATATTGTATTTCTATTATTTATTGTATTTAGGTCTACAAAATAAGCACTTCCACAAGTCACTGTCACCTCTTGTCTCTTCTATGAAGTCGCTTTAATAATGCTACGTACTGCGTAATTCAGGAGGATTTACCGCTCAGCGATACCTAAAAATATGAATGATTATGTATTATTTCAACCATATGAGAAACCTCAACTGTGTTTATGTTTACGTTTTATCAGAGCTACACATTGTTCGTCCTAATGAAATCGCAGGGCCGTGCCCTTGTAAATCTGGCGGTGGTTTAACCCAGCCTTGCGATTTAGCTTTAGCACAAACAGTACCTAATTGTGAGGTTGCTACTCTAAATTGACAATTGTGGTTGCTGTTTTCAGCGCCTTGTTTTTAGTACGGTTTTTATTGTGTTATAAAAGCATTTTTGTTACTTTAATTTTAAGCGTGGAAATTGCCATTTCAGTAAAAAGCTCCAAATCGCGCTATTTTATAGCGTCCTAAAACTAATCTGCTTGTTATGGCCGCCCACAAAATATACACGTTTACACCCTGCCTACTCAGATGTAGATAACTTATTTTATTGCGCTGGAATTAATAGGTATTCTCAACACCACTCTCATCAGTCTAGCTGAACATGCATCCTCATACAAGACTTTTGCCATAATGACTACGCTTGTTAGTCGCAGTAAAGCCCAACAGCTTTACAGACTTTGGCAGAAGCTTTCTACTGTGTATTCCTCAACAGGAATACACAGTAGAAAGCTTCTACCCTTCTCCTGTTAAGTTCCTTTAAGACAGGCATAGATTGAGTTGAAGTCATTCAAAACGTCTCACGTGAGACGTGGGTTGATTCTGACGTCGCGGTTGTGCCGTGGATAGACTCCTCATTTTCACTAAGGCATGGAATTATTAGGAAGGTATCCAAAAGAATGACATTAAAACCTAAACTGGAATTTATGCGTGTCTTATTAGGTATCTACCTTCAACATAATTATTTAAAAATAAATTAGACTATGAAAGCGTTACTATTATCATGCTCAAAATGCATATATCAGGCACATGTCTTAAATAAAGGCACAGAATAAAATTCGTGGTACTAACGATATCACTTCCTGGGCCCTATTACCACGCCACGGTACTTCAAGCTTGTTTAGTTGTACCATTCATGGTAGATACTAGCGATACATTAATATTTATGATGGTACTACTGATCCTAAATAATTGTCACTAGTACCATTAATGGTACTAATCATACAAAGAACAGTCACTTGTACCATCAATGGTACAAATCAATGGTACTACTGAAACAAAGGCAAAATATTTATTTATGTTAAGGCGCTATCGTCTTTTTCATATATTTATGAGAGTACTAGCGGACCGTCCCGGCTTCGCACGGGTATTAGAACCTTTGGCTACTTTATTGGAGTTTTAGTAAGGAACCCTAATTTTTTTGAAAATATAATATAGCCTATGTCCACCGGGGAAAAGTAAAAATGGATCGCGCTAACCCTTTACTACTGTGCAATAAATTGTATGCGAGACTCAGATTAGCCGGTAAAACGCAATCAGGCATCAGCTATTACTTTGCAATTTTAGAAAAAAACCGGTATCAAAAACCAGTACCTAAGTTTATTACTTAACGGACGCCATGCGAGATGTATTAGATTATAACTTTTAGCTCGGTGCTCCAGCTCGATAAGGGGATTTTGATTCCCTGCTGTTTTTGCGATATCCAGGGATGCCAATAGCATACTGACGTTTAGGTTTTACGATGTTTCGTTTAAATTAGTTTATCTGAGGATTCCTTTCCTATAAACCTTGCTCATCATCTGTCTTTTCTTTGTATGTGTGTGGCAAAAATATTAGGTTTAAGTATGAACACTTTGACTGCGATTTTTTTTCGACGACTGCGATCTTTTTTTTAACCTAAAAAATTCGTGCTGCCGTTCTACACAGCGGTTGTGTTGCACTGCACATGCGTTTCGTTCGAAAAATATTACGGCTGTGCTGAGTCACAATGATCTGTATTTTCTCAGCCGCTGCGCTAGTGTGGATTTACGCATATTATTCACTTGTAGAAAACACATACCGTGTGATTTCAGCAGTCAAAGTGTTAAAAGCTTTGCTTCGACGTAGACTTAGGAATGAGTTCAGATTGGATTTTAACGAAACCTTAATCAAGTTCATACAATTTTTTTCTTGATTGTTGTTTCTCAATGCAAAGTCTCCAGAGTTAAAATATGTGCTCTACGTCGGTAACATCTTATCAAGTATTTATCTAGGTATACTCAACTATTCCTAGCTAATCAGTTGACTAGCTCAAGTGCTTAATAAATAATGTTGGACCATCCACAAAGCATCATTTACTATTTATCTAGCTCCAAGCTAGCCAGCTTATGTTTTGGGTACTAGATGACTGATATACATAATGCAATACACAGATACATATATATCTTTTGAAACTATACTAAAGTCATTTAAAACGGGATATTTACCATGATTTGATTTTTGAGTTATCCAATATTTCGGCACAGTTGGATGCGCCATGATCACGGAGTAACTGAAGGCACTGCGAGTTTTTATGTTCAGTTACTCCGTGATCATGGCGCATGCAACTGTGCCGAAATATTAGATTACTCAAAAATAACTCAAATTATGGTAAATATCCCGTTTTAAATGACTTTAGTACATATATGTAGGCGCCACGCTTTGGTTAGACTCTGAGAACACGTGCACCGAGGCGAACAAAGGGACACTACCTGCTCCGGGCCGCCGCCCGTACCTGAGCGACCGCTCGTAGACTTGTTTACCCCAACCGCGCGTATTTAAGGCAAGCGCGCGGCAGCAACAGTCAGTCTCGCTTCAGCTTTCGTTGAGTGCACATCCCGCCGTAGTTCGTTCGGATTATGGTAGTTGATGCGTATCGATTATAGTGGTATAGATTATTACAGATAACACAATTACTGTTAATCAAAGTTTATAAAATAGAATAAAAGTATTGACGGTGTAATTCCTGGTTTTGTTAATGTCTGAGCTACTCCCTCTACGACATCAGAAGTGGAGAGAAATCCCGCCCACTATCTGTTTTGGCTCATCCGTGTTTCTTGTTCCAAGTGTGTTTCGAAGATCTACAGTACAGAACCTAGCTTCGAGGAATCACGTGTTGTTAAGTTATTTTTTAATTTTTCTCCTAGCTCCGCCCGGAAGCGCAGCATCTTCCTGGGGTCTTTGCAGGCTTCACGGAGCAACCTTGGCAAGTTAAGGATTTCTGTTCCTTGCGCTATTACTTGCTCACATTCCCAGGACTACATTGTGTAGCTGATTCATCACCGCTGTCGCACATCTGCAGAGAGCGCTGTTGGCTGTTGTCTTGGTCGCTCCAATGGTGACGCTCCAGTGGTAAGTGCTTGTTCAGTGAGCTGTTTAGATTCAGTAGGCATTTTTTTTAGGTTTAGTGATGTTGATGAAAATCCCAACCTGGCTTGTTAGCATTTTAGTTGACGAATCTTTCGTTCGTTATGAGTTTCTTTAGTTCGGAGCCTAGTTCATGTCTAGAGTTTTGAGTATGACAGGGGTAGAAAAGGTGATGGATGGATCTTCGGTGGTCGCCTCCGATCCCCTACGTGTCAGTTCGTCTTTAGTGTCATTGCCTAGCAATCCGCTTTATCCCTAGATTCATTGAAATTTATAATCCTGTTCTTTGTGGATATCCTTTCCAATGTTGTGTGACATTCGTTTACAAACTTGGAATTGCAGCTCTTTCCCTCAAGAGCCCTGAGAATGACAGCTGTCGGCGAGGATTCGTACACGTTGGTCCTTGATTACTTTCCTCTACGCGGCTGTAGCTGCCTGGGTTCTTGCTACGCATTCACATTGGAATGTGCACCCGTACCAGCATTGGTCTTGGAGCCATCTGTATAGATTCTGACGTCGTGTCTTCCTGGTCCATTTTTTTGGTCCACGTATAGTTGTATCTGGTAGCATTTGTTTAGTATTGGTATACTGGAAATTTGGTGACCAGGAGCAGCCATGCGGGGTTCTTTATTTTGCGGTAAAAGTCCCCAAGGTTTACCAAGCATTCTGCTACATTGGTACAGAATGGCGGTAGCACGCTGAAGTTTGTAGTCAAGATGTTTATTCCATAGCAGTTTGCTTTGTGTTAAACCGCTTTAGACTTAAATAGCGGAGTTTTAGGTTTCCCAGATGTCGCTCGTTTGTGAACAGTATCAGTTCCGTTTATGGTAGATCGGTCAGCGTATCACATCGTGACCAGTCCATGGTCGTTGAACCTGCGAATTAGCTCTTCAACAACTGTGTTTCATAAGAGGGGCGCTCTGAAGGCAGACCCTAGCAACTGTACGTGTTTATTTTGTTTTGGAGTCGGATCACGTTAGAATAATTTTATAATGATTATGACGACTATGAGATCGGAAATAGCCGAGTTGAGTTGCGGTACCCTTACATTTGGTATTCACATTTACGATCAACATTGTCTTGGTGAATATAGCTTGACATGTCTATTTAGGGTGATCGTCCTAGTTGTAGTCGATCAACGCAACACCGCCGCGATTGTTATGAGAAGAACCTAGGTTTTGTCATTTGCAATAATCTACATCGTGATAGCTTATCGCTTATAATCGTGGAACTCTGTAAGATTCAAGTTTTTCATTGGTTAAGAGATTCCATTAGTAATAAAATGGTCGGAGTGATTGGTTTCAGGTGCACGACAAACCGTCGCGCACAATCGGCGAACGAAGTACACACGTTGGCATTGTTTATTACTACGGTGACTCCTATTATAGCCGTAGGTTAATGTGGGGATGAGAACGGGACAATACTGCGTCGTATGGACAAAGGATACAACGCTGAGGTCGTTGTTGCAGCTTCGGTTACAAATCTGTCCATTAATTCAAGAGTTTGAGGTAGGGTTTCGTTGTGGTTAGCTGAGTTTTGTTGCTAAGCAATTAGACACGATGTTTATAATGGACCATACAGCTGTTAGGGGTGAAGTTGTTGACTCAAGTCCGAGTTCTAGTCGGAGTTCGAATATCTCTTTATATTCTGAATATTATCCAGTAAATTTAGCATTCGACAGAGGTGATTGGTGAAGTGACAAGATTAAAATGTCGAACACAGATGAACTGATTCTTCGGTGTGATTTTACTTCTACTGTTATTATTTCAATCTATCGCTTATAACATTTTTATTTGTATAACAGATAAAATTAGTAATAGAACAACCTCCCTGTGCGTTAATTTTTATTTGTTTTTAGTATTTGGAGTGCCCCATGACTTGAAGCTGTCATCGCTTGGAAAGGTGCGTTTCACGCGCTAGCGACTAGCGTTGAGGACCCCTCTCCACACGCTGCGCTGCTCATGGTTTGCGCTGAGAATGTTGCTGAGGCTGTAAGCGTGATTATTGAAGGTGCCACCGGACTGGATACAGCGGTGAGACCGAACCAAATTATTTTGTGTGACATCATTATCTATCATCAGTCAAGGCTAATTTGGTAGTAGTTTGTATGATGTTGAGTAAGTACTGTTTTGAATATACGCCTCCACTTTGGACTGTCTAGTTAGTGTTACAATCTTGAATTACGTATTGTCAGTTAAAGTCAACCTGTCACATAAGCTGTCTCCTTCACGCCCGCGTTTAAATCGAACACTTACGGGCAGTACGTCGTACTCTGATTGATATTGTAGTAAATTACAGTGATGACAACGTGACGGCGCCTGATAAAAACGATGTAAATAGTTAACAATACAGCGTCCGATAGTTGAAGTATTTTAGCAGACTTCTTTTGATCACTAGTAGCATCTCTTCCTAATATTGACGCTAACTTGATAGCTCAGTAGGCTATTTTAGATCAAGGGCTGATTAAGGTAATAAGTTGTACAGCGAGAAAATACCGTAAGTTTTGAGTCTGATACTATATCGATGAGGATGATTATAGGGTTGTACTGGTGTTCATTATTGCTATAAATTGTTAAGGCCAGGTGGTAGTCAGGATGTCGACCATAGATGATGATCGTGGGTTAAAAGTGATTAGCTGATTGGGTATAGGTATGGTAGATAAAAAAAAAAATAGAGAAAACAATGAATGAGAAAAAAAAAAAGAAAAGAGAAAAAAGAAATGTAAAGCGAAAAAAAATAGTCGCAGGTCAGTACTGAGAGGGTAGCGAAAAAGAATAGTCGCACATCAGTACTGACGGGATATAGGCGAAAAAAAATAGTCGCTGAAGCCCAAGCCAGTACTGAAGGGATAGGCGAAAAAAAATAGTCGCTGTAATCCGGGCCAGTACTGGTGGATAGGCGAAAAAAAATTGTCGCTGAAATCCAGGCCAGTACTGAAGGGATATGCGAAAAAAAATAGTCGCTGAGATCCGGGCCAGTACTGAAGGGACATGCGAAAAAAAATAATCGCTGAGGTCCAGGTCAGTTTGTACACTGAAGGGATTCTATATTGAGTTATAGAGACAGAGTGTCTGGGCTAGGTGTTTTGACCTAGAGATCGATTGAATTGAGTTATAGGGACAGTGTGTCTGGGCTATATAATCGGGGCCAACAATCTATTCTGAGTGTTTTTTTTTACCTAGAGATCGATTCGAGTAGTAAATCAGTTTGTTGTGTCAGGATGAACGAGCAGTAATGTTGTTTTGTTCTTTTTCTCAGATGATATCCTATGAGCTTACGCGAACGAGGACGTTCGCAGGTCAGAATGGCCATGTAGGCGCCACGCTTTGGTTAGACTCTGAGAACACGTGCACCGAGGCGAACAAAGGGACACTACCTGCTCCGGGCCGCCGCCCGTACCTGAGCGACCGCTCGTAGACTTGTTTACCCCAACCGCGCGTATTTAAGGCAAGCGCGCGGCAGCAACAGTCAGTCTCGCTTCAGCTTTCGTTGAGTGCACATCCCGCCGTAGTTCGTTCGGATTATGGTAGTTGATGCGTATCGATTATAGTGGTATAGATTATTACAGATAACACAATTACTGTTAATCAAAGTTTATAAAATAGAATAAAAGTATTGACGGTGTAATTCCTGGTTTTGTTAATGTCTGAGCTACTCCCTCTACGACATATATATCTTTTATCATACATAGAAAACACCCAGAACAACTATTTGCAGATTGTACCAATATTTGACCCACGGCGGGAATCGAACCCATCCTGCTTCCAGGCAGACCTTCGCCGCGTCACATCGGTCGATATAATTAGTTATTTAACTCTTTTTTTTTTAAGTATAACTTAAACCAAGCAGTTATTGCCTTTTTTATGTTTATTCCTGTAAATTGATGCATGCGATAACATTAAGGTAAAAAGCTCGTCTCTACATGCCACATAATTTTATTATGCGTAAACGTATGAATATTTCAATGAAATATCCCCAAGCGAGATGTTTTACCATTTGTAAAATGTTCCACGCCGTTTTTGACGTTCTATCTTTCCTGTACTTAGCAGGCAATTTTATTGCTATACGGAGGTAGATTATGGTGTTTTGTTATGTACTCAGAATGAATAAATAATTGACGACCGATGTGGCGCGGTGGGCGAAGATCCGCTTGCGACGCAGGAGGTTGCGGGTTCGATTCCCGCCTCGGAACAATTGTGTGTACGATCGGCAGACCTTCGCCGCGTCACATCGGTCGATATACGACCGATGTGACGCGGCGAAGGTCTGCCATTAGTTATTTAACTCTTTTTTTTTTTTTTTTAAGTATAACTTAAACCAAGCAGTTATTGCTTTTTTTATGTTTATTCCTGTAAATTGATGCATGCAATAACATTAAGGTAAAAAGCTCGTCTCTACATGCCACGTAATTTTATTATGCGTAAACGTATGAATATTTCAATGAAATATCCCCAAGCGAGATGTTTTACCATTTGTAAAATGTTCCACGCCGTTTTTCACGTTCTATCTTTCCTGTACTTAGCAGGCAATTTTATTGCTATACGGAGGTAGATTATGGTGTTTTGTTATGTACTCAGAATGAATAAATAATTGACGACCGATGTGGCGCGGTGGGCGAAGATCCGCTTGCGACGCAGGAGGTTGCGGGTTCGATTCCCGCCTCGGAACAATTGTGTGTACGATCTGCAGATATTTGTTCCGGGTGTTCTGGTTGTTTTCTATATATAATAAAAAAATATCTATCTATGTAATGTATTGTATTATGTATATCAGTTATCTAGTACCCATAACACAAGCTCTGCTTACCATGGGGCTAGATAATGCGCCACATCGGTCGTCAAAAAAATATATAAACTGAAGTGAACAAAAAATCAAATCATCTTATTTCTTGTTTGATATAATACTTTATAGTATAAAATGTGACTTGTCTAAGTGCTTATTTTATTAACCTATGGGAAAAAATGAATTTGATTTTAGAATTTTTTGAATTTTGTTATACGTAAAAGACAGATGTTTTTTATCATTATCAATTTCCTACAATTATAAATCTTCAATGGATTTTAATCAATTCTATCTCTGGGATGAACTTGCTCCTAGAATCTTCTTATCTTCCTCCAAACTTACCCTTTAACTAGTCTGCATCTACTTTTGCGTTTTTGTTGATTTTTCAAGTATATAAGTTGGACAAAACGCACGAAATTGGCTAAATACAACATAATACGAGAGAGAGCATGAAGGCAGCCCTACTCGCATCTGTTCGGCGCAGCGTAAAAACATATCCCGCTCGCCGTGAATTACGTTGTCAATGTAAACAAGATCTAGAGAATATTTTTCATGGCTGCCAACTTCACACTAGCAGCGTGAAGCGCCTGCCCTAAACACTTACAAACATGCCCAAATAAAAAACATGCATGCCCAAACAAAAATGCCAAAATTCTTTTTTTATTTCGGCTGCATTTTATATTTCGTTGCTCAGAGTGAAATTTTAACCAGTTTACAAAAGCAAATATCGAGATAGAAAAAAATCATGTCAACTGTAAAAAAAACTTTTGTTCCATTCTCTACCGAATAGCCTATTATTCCGGTTAGTGGATTTACCTCACGTCACCTTTACAGCCTATAGCTAATAGTCCACTGCTGGACCCAGGCCTCCCACTGATAAGCGTCTTATTGACTTTTATCATATGGAGGGGGAGGGGTACACCCACAATCCCCACGCTGGGCGAGCGGAAATAATATAATACGAATCTATGGCTGAGCTATAATTCGGTAAATACATATTTCTGGTGATTTTTAGTAACTATCATCATCACTATTACCTATTTACATCATCAACATGTTATCTATAATCTACTTATCGCAAAATGTATGTTCTGTGCGTGTATTTACCTAATATTAGATAATGTTTTCTGTGTCCAAATGGCGGGCGTTCCATCATCTCTCCCCATCTTCGTTTCTCATGCTAACATTTATTACAATTCATTGTTTTGATGTTTCACTTTGTGCGATATTCGTACAACGTCGTCGCCTTGTCTTGAGTAATATATCCAAGGTTTTATTTCGTTTTATTTCGGAGATGCAAGTAGGCTAGGCATGGCCTACAATCAAATCCATAAAAACAATATTACATAGAACGAGAAGGCTTAGAATGATAGAATGAAGACGAGAAGATCTTCTTTCAGATTAAAAGTCCAATAAATTCTTATTTGTATTTGTATTATATTAGCCCGGAGTGTTCCGATGTAGGCCTCCCTCACCTTCTTCCACTCGTCTCGGATCAAGGAGAGTCCACTCCTTATTGTACCTTCTATAATAAATCCTATTTTATATAGAACTAGCTGCGCCCCGCGGCTTCGCCCCGTGGAAATCTATGTGTCAAATGGTTTAAATGATAAAAAGTATCCTATGTTAGACTCCTGGTTCTAAGCTACCTCTCCACCAATTTTCAGCTAAATCGGTTCAGCCGTTCTTGAGTTATAAATAGTGTAACTAACACGACTTTCTTTTATATATATAGATATTGAATATAGTGTTTCACATCATTTTAAAATTGAACGAAAACGAATCCTAAAAGAAAGAAAGAAAGAAATATATTTTATTTTTAACTACAACCAATCACACATACAAGATCTTAAAACTAGTTATAAAAGTACATTTGGTAGCTATACTATGCGGATTGTAGCTAAAAATTTAGGAAATGGCTCAGCATGAATGCTACGGGTACTGGTAGAACCAATACACGCAGCGCTGATCTTCCGCCTATTCCTACAATCAGTAGCAGGTAGCGCACAATGATAAAAACAGTGCCTACGTAACAAATAATACAACAACAAATATGAAAGTATATATATAGTACATAGAAAGGCGTGTTCAAGTATAAACTGAGTTGAATTACCTGCTTGCAAAACATTTGGGTAGACCCGATTTAGTCATAACTGATTTCTAGATCAAGATGTAGACTTAAAGCTAACCCGCGTGGCCTACCATTTGGTTCGGTTATTGCTTGGAAAATATAGTAATTAGTTGTAGTTATATAGAAGAATCAAATAAAAATAACTCTCATAGTAATATTATATACCTCTACATTTTATTTCCAAATGTACCGAATTTTTAACGTAGAAATTTCATAACGACATCGCATATATCAGTTGGGCGCGGCAGATTTGCACTGAATTGTTAGCGAATTATTCGACCAGAAAATTGATAATGGAGGTCACAATTTGACCAAAAGCCTACAATCGCTGTGTCTACTTACTTCCTATTTGAGTTTAAATCGTCCGCGATAATCATGCTCTTGTTGGTAAATGTATTAACTATTAGGGCGTAATGGCAAAATAATGGTAAATGGGGGCAAAATAATGGTAGATGTGTAGGTATGGCAATATTGGAGTAAAGCAGGGACAAAAACATATACAGACATAACACAAACCTATTTAATTACTACTTTTTTTTATACCTACCTGGTTACTTGGTTACTTAGGGATAAGGAATACAAATTAACAAATTTTTTTCTTTACCTCTTTTTTGCTTGTCCTGTACAACCACGGGGATTGTTGTCTATAGTAGAATGGAGGAAAAATACGTCACTATGTCATCGAATGCGAAAAGTTCATTCCTTGTCATTATCAAGACACTTATCATAACGGACATTGGCAGAATTAAGTCGGAAAGACGCAGAGCCATTAACCAAGAATTGAATTGAATTACTATGCGATGACATTATTGTCTCTTCTACTCTATAGAAGAACCCTTGTGCAAGCATGGTAACATAAATAAAAAGGAAATTATATTGAATTGAAACCTTGGGATATTGAAAACGTTTTCAATAATCCTAAGTTTTATTCATTTACAAATCAAGAACCTAAGGAAAGTTGAGACGTTCCTTAGGTTCTTGATTTGTAAATGCCTGTCTAATAACCAAATTATTTCCGAAGTCAAAAAAATTACAAATCCAATATTAAATCTTACTTTCCTATAATAATTCAAGGAAAAAAAAAACACGGTTTAAACACAATTGAAAGCTTAAAAGTGACACGAAATATGCAGAATTTTTTTAAGTCTCCATTTCGTACTGGAATAATAAAGCTTATATTTTTGTTAGGTTGGTTAGGTTGATATCCAATTACTCACCATGTCATCTCCATGGCTGGTTTGATTGGCTGGCTAATGATCTACTACGCTCACGCTCAGATTCAGGGAATTAATTAACCCTTGCGGTTTTAACAGTATTTGTGTTAAACTGATGTTGGTATGTACTTATAGGTATCTAGGTTACGTTACGTTTGTTATTGTTATTGATTGATCATGGTAAACAAGAAGTACCACTATGTAATTATCTCTCACGTGAGAAGAGTTAGGCGGTTTTAATGGTATTGACATCATCACACGTAATAATAACACATAATTATGTGTGGAGAATTATTATTGTTAGCATCCAGCATTAGATAGATAGATAATTCTTTATTGCACACTAAGTATAAAATGACAATGTAAAATAAAAACTTTAAAAAACTAGATACAATTGGAGGTCTTATCGCTTAAGAGCGATCTCTACCAGACAACCATGGATGGATAGGATCGTGGACAGTACCAGCATTATTACTATTGTGTACTCCTCAGTGTATATTTAGACCAAAGCTGAAAGTGCCTCTCCCAATAAAAGGGAGTAATTTTTTATTTTCATTTTTCGCGAATCTTTATCTGTAGTGATCGGTTCAGTTAAAGAATTTTATTACTCAAAAGAACAAAGTTTACTTAAATGAGAATGTACATATATACTTAAGCTTACTTACTATCTTAACTAATTATATTATGCTAGTATTATTATACATAGCTAGTTATCTAGTAGTTTAAGTAATTTTACAATGATATTGTGAAAGTGTGATTGTTTTAAGAAATTAGTTAGTGCCTGCGGCTTCGCACGTGTTGCTTCTATAGAAACGATTATTTCTATCTCATGGGAACTGATTTATGAGATAAAAAGTAGCTTATGTTTTATTCCAGGCTTAGAATAAATAAACCTGTGTCTAAAATTTCAGCCCGATTTGTACATTAAATTTATCGTGAAACAAGAAACAATAAAACTTAATATATATATATAACTTTTGCATAATATAATATAAGTATGTGTTGTATGTGTCTGGGTGTCGGAGACTTTGGGGGATGAAATACGGTAAATTTTATCGACAAATCACTATCCCTATTTTTTTCTCTCTTCATGATAAAATGGCAGCTCATTTTGTTTTCTTTGGCTCGAAGCACGGGTGCTTGTACTGATTAAGCTATAGCTACTCATGTGGGTAGCTATAGCTTAATCAGTCTTCCTAGGACATCCTAGGAAGACGATTGAGGACTCATTTGATAGCCAATAATGTAGGCAATAAAGTAATGATAATATTGTTGCAATTTCTATCTTATAATAGAGGAAAAAGAAATTTATAAAATAAAAAAAAAGATTTTACCATTTTTTTTCAATTATTACGTTTTTTATAAAATCTAAACTGTCAAGTTACTTTAATTTTGTTTTTGAATGATAGTAGAGAATGTGTGCTACAAAATAAGTCTTATATAGGTAACCAGACACATTGTATAATAGAATTTATTATCGATCAAGGATTTCAACGTAAAGTCAAGAAGATGAAGACCTTAACTAGAGAGTTCACAAATTTTATATACATATAGTTTGTTTATAATACCTACTCGAATGTAAAAGAAGTGCATGATAAATTTAAAGATTCACCTTCAAGAAAGCCGACGATTTTTATCATTCGTATTAACAAAAAAGAAACTTTGTCATTTTCATACAAGAAAATACGTAGACCGTAAATAAACAACACACGTGACATAATCAGAAAGTCGGGTTGATTAGCAACATCAACCGTTGACCCAACAAAACCGCGCAGTAAACCACATTCTAGCATCCCGGGCTCTTTCCCCCGGGACAAAAGGCACGATCGTCACTATCAACCCACTTTCCCCTTTTTATTGACTGCCAATCGTCAACCGTTATAAACTAGGTCGTAGGTGACGATTATCGATAAAAAATAAACAGTAGTTTGTGGATTTGTTTGAATTTTCATTTTGTTAAAGTCAGAGAAGGAAGTATGTTAGTTTTCTCGGGAAAAGCGGCTTTGTACACGAAGTGCTAGTTTCATTGAAAATGAATATACCTATGTATATGATACTTAAAGCTATCGGTATTTTATGTATGTTCCTATTAAATATTATTCTGTATTACACGCCACCGTCTATACTTGTTCTAGCACTTAAGAATAAAGAATAAAGAATTTATTTATAGCCACACACAATAATAAACAGTTACAAGAAAAAGGAAAACACATAAAAAATACAAAACAACTTAAGTAGTAGTAGGGATTTAAACTATACATAACTATCCAAAGGTATACACTTCATGTCTATCCAAGGTTGCCTGGCAGAGATCGCTCTTAGCGATAAGGCCGCCCATTGTACAGCATATTTTGTATTTGTTTTTTTTTTCTTTTCCTGTCTTGTGTATCTTTTATGTGTTTGGTGTACAATAAAGAGTTAAAAATGAAATCTCTCGATTAAAATGAATATGCTAAGGTGATACTGAGTAACCTTTAATACTTCATTGCTCCTACTTTCGTAACATTCCTATAATTAAAACCTTACGTTTTCTAAATTATATTATTATTTAATGTGTTTGATGAAAAATAAATAATGCTGGACAATTAACTCAGCATCTTTTAGCACCGAGCAGAGCAGAGCTTGTACTATGGTTGATAGACAACGGATATACTTATTACATTATATAGTTAGGTTTATTAGATGTTTATTAGACATAGAAACCAGACACCCAAAAAACACTGTACAAATATTTTACCCCGAGGGCTTACGCACTATTATAACAAAAACCTTAGAATAATAATAAAGTCATCAAATAATAATAATAATATTTCGGAATCCGTATTATTATAAAAAAAGTCGCTGGTCCAAAGTGGTGGCAAACAGCCCAAGATAGAGAGAAGTGGACATCGTTAGAGGAGGCCATTACTCAACCTAGGGACCCTGCTAATAATCAAACATATGTAGATATAATAACAGTACCTAAATTAGAAAGAAATGTAGCGTATGTATGTTGTGCCCATAGTCAAGAACAGAACTGGAGACATTTCAGACATGGGCAACTATAGGCCAATATCCTTGGCAACTATAATAGCTAAAGTACTGGACCGGCTTCTGGATTTTCACCTAGACCAACACTTACGAATACATGATGCACAGTTCGGTTTTCGGAAAGGACTGCCCACTGATACAGCTATTCTTGGGTTCAAGAATACTGTCCAGTACTACGTGGATAGACGGACACCGGTCTATGCTTGTTTTCTAGACCTCTCGCGTGCTTTTGACACCGTGTGTTACGATATGCTGTGGCGAAAGCTACGCGAGACTAGTTTGCCTAAAGATGTTTGTTCTGTTTTTGAGTATTGGTACAACAACCAAACTAATCAGGTAAAATGGGCAGGGGTGCTGTCTGATGCATATGGGATGGAATGTGGCGTAAGACAGGGGGGGGTCTCTTCGCCACACCTTTTTAACCTCTATGTAAATTCCCTGATAGATGGTCTCAGCAGGCAGCCAGTGGGATGCTCTATTGATGGAATAAGTGTAAATAATATCAGTTATGCCGACGATAATATGGTGCTGCTGGCACCATCTGTCAGTGCACTTGAGAAACTGTTGGCAATATGTGAAAATTATGCTAAGAGTCATGGTCTACAATATAACGTTAAAAAAAGTGAGTTCATGGTATTCTCCCCAAAGGGAAAACACATGAACGAGGTACCACCCATTATGTTGAATGGATCTGAGCTGAAAAGAGTTACCCAGTTCAAATACTTAGGTCACATTATAAGTGACAATCTTAGAGATGAACCTGACGTAGAGAGGGAGCGAAGGGCGTTGACCGTAAGGGCCAATATGTTGGTTCGTAGGTTTTATCGATGTTCTGAAGAGGCAAAAGTCACGCTGTTTAAGTCTTACTGTCAGACGTTCTACACGAGTAGCCTATGGACCACATATACTCAAAAAGCGATCAACACCCTTCGCGTCCAGTATAATAATGCATTCAGGATGATACTGGGGCTCCCGAGGTTCTGCAGCGCGTCCGGCATGTTCGCGGAGGCGCTTACGGACGGCTTTCATGCATGCATGCGGAAGAAAAGCCCTCGTTGCTGTTCAGGCTGCACGGTAGTACCAACGTCATTCTGAATGCATTATCCAATAAATGGGATAGCCCGTTCCTCAAGCACTGCAACCAAGTAATGATGAAATAATCACTTTCATCATTATTTGATTGCACTGTTTGTAATAATTTACATTAATTGTTAATAACTAACATAGTATTAAGTAATGTTTGCTACTAACATGATATGGATCTAAATTTAATTTTAATTATGATTTGTCGTTGTCCGAAATAAATGAATTTTATTTATTTTATTTATTATTTAAAAGATTTTTTATTTATTTATTATTATTATAAAGAAACAAGCCAACTTTTTCAGGCTTAAACGTTGAAATAATAACTAAATTCGCATCCGATCCCAATAAACAATTTGTTTAAGTCGTGAACCAATCGTCGGGAAAAACTCGACGACCGTTTGATAATAATCATTTTACCGAAATTCAATTTCAGCCTGTTACCCTCACCATTCAATTCGTTCATTGCCCTATTTATTTTTATAATAAGCGAGCTTATCCAAGGCTTTTCGGAGCCTACATAACTTATTTAACGATTAGCGAAGCGTAAGCCGAGCTGGCAAAAAAAAAAACACTAATGCAAAAAAAATTTGCCTTATTTTCGCCAATTTAGTTTTGTAGGAAATATTAAAAGAGATTTTTTATTTATAAACTTGATGACCCCGTGAACTTCGTATCACGTATTTTTTTCTTCTAATCACTTATAACTTACAATTATATTTTATATTTAGTTTGCCCTTAACCCTTAGTTACTCGCGTATAAAAACATACATAAGTACTCGCGTGTCGTGCTTTCCACCCCAATTTTAGAATTATAAAAAAACTACCAATTACATACAACATCAGACTCTTATTTATGATTAAGATTTAAAAATTAGCGTAGTAAATTCGAAACTCCAATAACTAGTTAATGAGTGTGTTTCAGAGCAAACCAAATATAAAAGTTGTTCAAATTGGTAGAGCCGTTTTTTGTGAACAACAATTGATTTTTAAGAACCTTGGTTCGTTAGGTACTTCATCTGTACCTTCTTGGCGTATATGACATTAGATGGGTCATGTAACAAATTAATTGTACACTTTATCTTAACATTGAAACCCGAGGAATGTAACATTCGGGTCAAACCCCTACGGGTTTAAAGAGTGTTAAATATAAGAAATCATGTATATTCTTTAAAAATAAATACAATACAATACAAAATGATGTATTTTAATGAAAATGATAACAACGACAGCAAATATATAATATACAAGTACCAGTAAAGGCAATCTAAGTTTATAAGCTATGCATTGTTTACGTTCCGATGGGAGTTGATCAGCATCATGGCATTGTTGTTACAAACTTACCATTTCGACGGAGCAAGTTCCTAACCCCCTGAAACTCCAATTCAGCAGATGAAATAGGACGGATAGAGATCATTGCTAAAATAAACAAAATACGGGAGAAAACGGCTAATAATAAATCCAATTCTGAATAGAACTCGCTGTATCACAGCTTCCAAGAGGACTGCTTCCATTTAAATTTCAAATTGTCTCCTTTTAAAGTGTTTATCCAGAGACGGAGTTCCAGAAACTTACACGCGGTTGCACATCAACCTTTTAAAATACTCCATTACCATTTTTATTAGGAAATATAAGAAGGGACACGGCGAATAAATTGTGCGGCATTCACGCCAGCATTTGTCAACCTTATACCCGTGGCACTTGTGAAATTGTGCTCATATTGTAAGGGCTAATCCTCCGCGCAAATTCATCAGGTCCGACGCGACGTTGGCCCTTATCGCAGGCCCTTCTACAACATACATTCGCATTATTTTTTGTCACACTATTACGGTCGCTATTATTTTATAACAAAGCCTGCTCTCTTGACTCACTGTGAACTACGCAATAAAAAGGGAAAGGTTACGACTTTCATATGCCTTTCACTTTGAGGATTGTTTTTGGTTAAATTAATTACTTGACTTTGATGCTGTAGTTTTAATTTGTTACGTGTAAGTTTACTTTTAAGATTTTTGGAACTTACTGCTTACACACACACAAATTTAATTTATGTTAAACAACCCATAAGTCCATTAGGTTAAAATTGTTAAAAGATAAAAATATATTAATACAAATTAGAAATCGCGTCAGGCAATAAATAAATAAACAAGGTTCTTAAAACTCTTTATACCACCAGCTATTCATACCAAAGTATAACACAAGTTGAACCTTTAATAACAAAATCAGGAATACTTAAGGAGTCACACCAAAGTCCGACAAGATGACAAAAAACTGTCAGCTTCATACAACATTCTTGCACTGAAATGCACCAACCCGACGGATTAATACTTTGGTCTATAGACACCATCCGATTATATTGTTTCTAGATAGGATTCATGGTAACTTGTTGGATTAGTGCTGGCAAAACATATCTTTGTTACCCATTGTTCTACGAATTATTATTGATTTTAAACGTGTAAATTTACACAGTTCATTGTAGAGCCATAAATGCACATGTGTAAATTACCTCAGTGCTACAACTACGTACTACTCAAAAAAAGTGAATGTAAGACTGGGCGGTTATCTGTCATTTCGCTTTTTTTCTTTTGTTTTTTGTAATTTCCTTGCCCTGTTTGTTTGTATGGGAAATCTTACAACTGGATTTTAAACCAGTTATCCTCAACCAGTTGAGCGTGGACGTGTCAGCACTATTTAATGCGAAGGGGTCCGAGCATTCTTTAATAGGTCTGAACTTCCTATACATATATAACTCAACTAAAATCCACGGTAGATATGTCTATATACGAGTAGTCATGTCATACGAAGGCTTAAATCCCTGGCTTAATCTTTTGCAAGTCTAGCTTTACGGACACATAAAAAGATATGAAAAGCCGACCGTAACGACTGGAAGTTAATGAGGCGCGTCGGTGATAATGCTAGTTTATGTTACTTTATTTCCATATTCACTGTGAAATGAGTCTATTTGTAGAAAGCTCGACACTTGATCTTTTATGTGTCTACCATCAAGATGTCTTGATAACAAAGTGATGTAAGAGGATAGGTAAGATCTTTGCAATTAAAAGTTTAGGCATTTTATAATTTCATCATTATATATTTTAGAAAATCGGAGTCGAAGAGAAACTATCTCTTTTTATATATAGTCATTCTGAAGGCCGTTTTTAAGTTTTAGCGAGACCAACGTAGAACCTTGATTGAAAATGAAAATGAAAATGAAAAGTTTTTATTTCTTTAAGCTTACAAATAAGCACTTAGACAGGTCATATTTTATAGTTCACTTCAATTTTTTGTCCACCAGTGGAAGAAGTGAGAAGAAACCACTAGTATATTCATAACTTATGTGTCTAGTACATTTGATTTGCTTATCTGTAAGTTGGTAGATTTTGAGTTGGAGCAAAACTCGTTCCAAGCTTTTTTATCTTCTAAGTAATCTGATATTTTGTAATAAGCTTTTTTACAAAGAATGTGTTTAACAATTTTTTTAAATTTATTTATTGATAATTTTTGCAACTCACTTGGAGTTTTGTTGTAGAAGCGTATACATTGCCCTTTAAAAGATACATTTATCTTGTGTAGCCTAGTTGTGGGCACAGCGAGTTTATTCTTATTTCTAGTATTTACATTATGTATATCACTTTTTTTAGTGAACCGATTGATATTTTTATGAGTGTACAACAAGTTTTCATAAATATATTGACACGGTACTGTCATTATGTTTATTTCTTTGAATTTTTCACGCAGGGATTCTCTGGGACCCATATTATAGATTCGTTAGGTACTTCATCTGTACCTTCTTGAAGTATATGACATTAGATGGGTAATGTAACAAACAAGATGTCTTGATAACAAAGTGATGTAAGAGGATAGGTAAGATCTTTGTAATTAAAAGTTTAGGCATTTTATTGGTATTAAATAATCGACTATTCCGACATTCTCAAATTACGTGGCTCACGAATGGTAAGAACTAATACATGCTTTGTGTGTTGGCAAGTGGTTTACCAATTGTTTGCGTAAATTGATAAAGATGGGGATGAAGATTAGTAAGCCGTAAGGGTCGAACGGTAGATGCAGCCTGAAGAAATCATTTGTCAACAAGGTTCTGTTGTAAAGAGACTCAACTTATTTTAGTGCACATATTTTTCGGGTTAGATATTACTTTTGCAAGTTGTGAAAGTCTTTGTTTCGGTAAAATTTACTATGCAATGCTAAAAGTCTTGTAACTAACCGTTTTCGCTGAATAAAATAACGGAAATATTCCTTACCCTCTACTTAACTTTTAAATTCTTGTGCTTCGTTAGGTAAACTTCATAAAAAGTATGTATTGTAATATTTCGAGAGAGATGAGTGACTAGATTTCGCTGAGCTCTTTAACTTAGGTTTTTTTTTTATATTCTTCTAGACTTTCATTAATAAGAAGAACGATGATGTGGCTGACGATGTTATCAACGTCACACACCTTCAGGAGATATTGTGTTCTAAGAAAGCAAAGGTCTAAACAAGATAAGAAATAACCGGACCATCACAAGTCTAGGCTTGAACCGAGTATTAAATCTGTCGTCATAAATACAACAAAGGATGCG
Source organism: Eupithecia abbreviata (assembly GCA_943735965.1). NCBI lineage: Eukaryota > Metazoa > Arthropoda > Insecta > Lepidoptera > Geometridae > Eupithecia > Eupithecia abbreviata. The sequence continues at coordinate 5,344,488 of OX030986.1, forward strand.
ATAAGATCTGGCCAAAATGTAAACAACCCAAAACAAAATGGATCAGTTGAGCCTGTAGATTGTTTGCAGTTAGCTCAATAGCTCAACTGTTTCAATTGTAAATGCTAGTTCTTATTTGCTTCTATTATTCGATTCTTTGTATTTGATTTCTTTATTGATAAATATATATGTACCGAAACAATAATAGCCTTCTCAACTATTAGTAAAATTACTAATCTCAATTTTTTCAATAGGTACATAAGGTATTGATCGACATTTTCGCCTACTCAAAACGTACATCCTGGCCTTCCACGTAATTAAAAATAAATCTATATAGGCTGGTTCATATTTAAATTTGGCAGAGCCTTTACATAATGCAGGCGAGTAGGTACTACATCTACTTGACAAGGGTCTCTGAATAATGATCAAAGTTTAAAGGATCTTGTAAATGTTCATTCTTTGAGGCCATAATCCTTTTTTGCTTACGTACTTTAAATCTAGTGATCGTTTGCAATTTTGAAAAATGGAATCTTAAAAACAGACTTCTATAATTACTTACTTTACCATCATGCATATAAAACGCGATATGTAAAATCAAAAGGAATATTCCGAAAATTTTACTGCTTAAAATACTCATTAGCATAACTGGCATCTAGCTCTTATTAAAACTAATGCGTCTACCCTCATAAACCTAATCCTAAATCCTGAAAACATCAGCTCTAAAATGTTTTCGAGCTAGGTAACGAACGTAAATACATCTGAGCCGCATTTAATTCTGCCCATCTATCTCTCCTTAGCTCAAAGTGAGTGCAATGCCCTCTGAAAATATCTAAGATGTCCAGGTACAAGGAAAGGGACGGATAAATCCATTAGATGGTCACTTGTCACGGTGACCACCAGAAACTGCAGTTGGAAAGCTGTGTCAGCAACTTCAATAAATGTCTGGTTTCTTTCGTATTTTCGAGTTCGATGTGCATTTGATGGCGTGTTTTTACCTTTATCTCTGTGAGTTGTAACCTCAGTAATTTGCGAGATCGAACACTGGGACTAAAATGGCAAGTTATTCGGAATGAAAGGGGAAGATTTCTTGTTAACGCAAAATATATTTTAAATTAGGTTATTTACGCTGGGTCATTTTATTGTTCTTATCTTTATTTTATTAAACGTATGTACTACAAAATTGATTCTACGTGGATACTCTACATAAATCTCTCTCATCTCTTCCTATCACAATATTTTCTATCCAAACAATCTTTATTTATAAAAGAGAAAAGACTGACTGGCTCACCAAGAGATATCTGAAACTACAAGAGCTAAAAAGCTGAAATATACATCGTTATATGTCTAGATATAATATATGTATATACATATAGTACCTACATAGTAATAGATTTTTGTGTTGTATAAAGCAGTAAATCACGTACCTACGAATACATATCCAACTGTTGGTTACATAAGTCCGCTCTGCATGTTTACTTAAGATAATCCTACATTTCTCTATAAGTGAATGTACATATATTCTTTTGAGAAAAATAAATTTATAAAACCTCGTAAATATGCATGGAAGTTTCTTTTAGAACGTAGGCACACCTTGTAGGCATCAGTTTATGTAGAAAAAGTATACATTGAAGAATGCAGAATACGTTTTTTTTTTAGAATTCAACCAGAAACAAAAGGGGGGAGATTTTAGGTGTACTTCAATAAAATTAATTTAAAATACGTTTCTCGGCAACCGTGACATTGAGCTCACCCCTAGTACATTGAGCCCCACTAAGTACATTGAGTCCACCCCCGACTCCCAAAAAAAATATCTCTATCCCAATAGCAAAAATCCTGTATATTTCGAGAAGCCTTGTTACCTTAAGTCTACGTTAATTATCTTGCGAGTGGGTCAGCTAGTATTGGTATAATCTGCCCTCGATCAAAATGGTATCGAACTATTAGAATTGAGCTGAAACACCCTAAATCAAGGGCAGTCGTCAAGATAGGCCATCTCATTTTGACATTCAGTAGATTGTACCAGAAATGTGACGTAAGAATTTACTTTGACACGGTCTCGTCCCATTCATATAACGCGGGGAACCTTCTCAAAGACATGTCATATTCTTTCAGTATCACTACATAGTATTTATAAAACAAAGTCGCTTCCCGCTGTCTGTTTGTCCCTATATACATAGGCTTCGATCTTTAAAACTACGCAGCGGATTTTGATGTGTTTTTTTTTAGTAGAGTGATTCAAGAGGAAGGTTTATAAAACATTTGACACATAGATTTCGACGAGGGCGAAGCCGCGGGGCGCTACTACTAAACTCTAAAGCTGACATTGAGAAGGTTCACATGCACCATACTCTCGAATCTCGATACTACATTTATATCCATCTATTTCTTGAATACCCTACCGTGAGTCAGCGTCGACTGCGACGAGCGAAGCGGATGGATACATTTCTATTGCCTTTGAGATATTTCATTGGCTCTTACAAATGCGAATGCCTCTCTGTCACTCGGATCGGATGCTCTTACTGAATTGTTACCCATATCCGAGAATTCCTTTTGTAGAGTCGAAATAAATTAATTTAGTGCTTCTTCGCATCACTTCTTACTTTTTTTTCATCTTTCCTCTCCACTTTACGTTTTACTTCTTGATTTAAAGCAACACAGATGAATAAATGACGATAATTGTTAGAAAAAACTGGTAAGAAGAGTTGTAAGTCCTAGTTGTAAAGAATTCTTGTGTTTTAATACATTATCAAAGATAACTCATCATCATCAGCCTATATTAGTCCAATGCTGGACATAGGCATCCCCCATGAGCGCCATAGCGCCCTGTCTTCGGCTTGATGCAATCAGCATCTGGTCGGAGGGCGATAAAGAAGATAACTCACTATTAGGTAATTTATTAACACGCATGATAATGTTGAAAAATTGGTCCAATCCGAATAGACAAAAATAAGGTATTCGCACAATTCGATAGGAGTCGAGTCTCGTATCATAGGGTCTTGTGGGCGGACTTGGTTCGGCCGTGTACATAGAAAAGGTCGTTCGACCGAACCTTTTGACTTAGGTAGGAACCCGCTAGTTTTAATGCCCCAAAAGAAACTTTACATTCAGCAGTTTTTATCACTACCGTCTTTAACCCATGCATGGTTGGATAACTACGTACATGATACATGATTCGTTAACAGTTATACTTATCTGTTAACGAATCGTTAAATTACTTTGGGGATTAAAATTACACGCGTAAATTCCGAAGGTAATATAATTTTACGAGGATATCCAATCAATTAAAGTTGGTTGACGAAATTTCCGCTATTCGGACAGTGTTTTTCCAAGCGATGGGGAAATATAACTTGATTGTTCTGATCGCAATTAATTTAACAATTATACTGGCTCTGTACCAACCGGGAAAACCTCATGTTTATGATTTGAATAAGGTGGAATTATTGTACAAGGAATTTATAAAGAAGCACAACAGAACGTTTCAGTATGATTGGGAGTATACAAATAGATTAAACAAATTTCGATCAACATTGATGAGAATCAATGAGTATAACGTGCGAAATGCTCGTCATGGATCAGTAGTGGGACCAGACAAGTTCGCTGACTATTCTGCTGAATCGTACACTAAAATAAAAGAAGCAAACAAGCCAAAAATTGATCCTGACCTAGAATTGATGGAAAAAATGAATCACTCTAATCGGAACCCTGATCTGAGATCAATGTTCAAAGTGTTATATTAAGAATTTAATATACTTTACGCTTCAGTTTGTTTCTTTGTCAAATAAAAAAGGAAAACTTATAGAAGAGACAGTAAAGCTCACTAAATAGTAGTAGTAGTCTAGGTGTGTATATCCCTGTAAGCCAGAACATAAACTATGTCCTAAGTGTGGCTCTTTAACCAGTAAGTCACTTTAGCGCTAAGAGAACTGCTCAATTCGTACCAAATTGTTCGGATTTCCGTTTGGATGAGAGCCTCTCCCAAGGGTTAAGCTAGTTTGAACTTTATGTTTATATTCAAGGCGGGCAAGTTGTCATAAATATTGGGACTCTGCTTGTTTAACAGAACTCGAATGAACTACGTCGAACTGCTTTGTTGACGCGAAAGTTTAGCCCGCTCAATATCCTGTTCTCTTGCAATTATGAACTCAAGTGATTTTACGATAGAGGGGCTTCATTTGTTAAACTAATCTGAATTCGATAACTTGGATGAGATACGAGATTAATTTCAATTAGTTTTGAATTAAAATGTAGCTATTTCTATTTGTTCGTATTTTCTGAACTCTTCCTCTTGTCTCACTACAAGAACCGAGGGACAATTTCTCCATAACTTTACCAACATTAACATGTCAATGATATATAGTTTAACATTAGGTAATTGGGTTTGAATAAGAAATGCGTCTCTGCTACTACTCAATCATAAAAAACAAGAGTCACCAACACTCGACAACACACACAATACTAGAATTAGTTTCATAATCAATCAAATAGAGCTCTTGTTGAGTCCGTGACAAGTGTGTTCTATTGGTAACGGAGGAACATAATCCTTATCCGATTGCTGTGGTCGCTTTGTGATTCCCAATGACGAGATTTGTCAAAGATCATGAAACTAAAGGTACCTATGTATTTAGGTAGGTTATTCTGTGACTGTGTAAAGTGAGAGGCTATCAATTTACCGTCACCAATCCTACCTACCTACCTTCGCCTCTTTCTTTCTTCAATCCCGCTAGTTAGTCTCAACTCGTTAAGACCTAGCTAAGACTTATGTTATCATCATAATCTCTCCACGCCCGGCCGCCACGGCCGCCACGGCCGGATCATCCATTTGCTGTCCCTATCAAACCTTTTTCTAGCATACTGCATCTATGTACATTTTATCATAAACTAGCTATCCGCCCCGGTTTCGCACGTGTGCAAATGCATTTATTTTAATTAAACTTGACTTTATATTAATTTGCATGAGAATTATTATTTGAAATATTTTGTTGTTTGTGAAACTTAACTGGAACATACATATATTCAAATGCCAGTAATGTGGCGAGATATGAGGATCAATTTATTTGTAATACCACCTCTCTAATTTACCATGTCTGATATGAATAAACTTCTATTTCTATTTCTATGTAATATGTTGTATACATCTTGGATCACTCTATCTATCTCGTGATTTGCAATTAAATTCATATCCGAGCTACATCCCCGTAAATATTTACTGTGGAACACTGTTCGAAGCCACATTTATTATGCCCAGTGCGAAGGATTGGTGCTTTGGATGCTCCCAGATCACTTCCACAGTACCGTTTTCAAGCTTTGCAAAGAGAATACTGTAACTTTGGATTTTGCTTGTCAAATTTAAAGACGGCGGCGTGGCTCAAACCCTAACCAATGAAGATACTAAGTTTGTATCAAGCTTTTAAATCTATTTAATTCTTTTACTAAAATGCATTTTAAGCTTAAGTTTAAGAGAAATCTTTTGTTTTCTGAATAAAATTCATTTCAGTAGCTGTTTGTCTGCTTCATTTAATTCTGAACATGTTAAAACACCGCCCTAGGGTAACAGAAAATAGCTTCACTCAAAATTCAAATTCTACAACGCAATTAAAACAAAAGAATGCTGGAATTTTATTGTATTTTCCAGTGAACGAAGTATTTATATTTTGCTTCGCAGATTTTATATCGCGTTAGTCGATAATGTTCGGTAAGCATCGCCCGGCCACAGAACGTGACTTCCAGAGTGTAATGGTTGGGGGTGGTTCGATGCATTTTTCACCGGAATAGATTTTCCGTTGGAAAAATTGCACTCTGCAGCCGTTGCAGGGTTGTCGCAGGATATTCGGTTTCCGATTGCTTCTCATAGTTATTGGAAAAGCAGATGACCAATTTTTTTCTGATTGTATTGTTATGGTGTATTGTCATTTGCATTATTACCTGACTTCCATCGGACGAGGGTTATGAAGATAGATGGTATCCCATGTATGTATGTACTAGTATGTTCGTATGTAGCGATTTAATGTTCCCACGTAGCGCTAAAGCTACAAATCCAATTTCAACAAATGAGGTATCGATTTGCCTTAAATACCTCGGTAGTTATTATGATTTGACTTGAGTTCTTTGATTTGGCAATAAGTGTCTGGTATGATACTTCCGGTTGTGATTCCTAAAAGACGAACCTTTCCTGATCTATACATGCCTAATTCAAACGAACTTATGTAGTTTGTACTTATTTTAATTGACGAGATAACACCTTACTTTAGCTTAACATAGAGTTAACTATTGTTATTGTATATTTCATTTTCAATTAATATTTTAATCAGTTATAGGTACGACAGACGAAATTGGGGGTATACATACATACATAGCAGGGACTAAGTTAGGGTCTATGCAAAAGTTCGTGTTAGTAAATATTTTCGTGTTTTGCGTCGCAAAGGTTTGTACTTTCTAAAACAGTTTATTAAAGTTTAATAAGGTATATATATATATATATATTAGATACCTATTAAAATAATAAAAATTCTGACAAAAAAAATTAAACATTGAAACCCGAATACATAAACTATTAAACAAGCGTTCAGCGATTTTCCATACCATTTTATTTTAATACTTAGCTACTCCGAGGCACCCCTCATACCTAAATTTGTTTTAAGGCTTATGTAGTCGTGTTATAGTTTTTAACAATATTTTTTTAGGTAATGTTTTTTTTATATTCGTTATTCGAAACTATGCAAAGCGGACCATAAACTTTACTAACAATAATAATCGATTGTAATTATTTCGAAACAGTTTCCATCCTGCCGTATAGCTAGGTATTCTACCGAAAGGTATAGTGAAAATATTATTAATTTATTATGTATTTTATCCTACACCAACAATAACATCAGATTGTATCAAAGCGTTTACTGACAATAGTTTTCAATCAAAAACATATCGTTTACCCAGTCATTGAAAACGAATCGAATTAATTAATTACCAAACAGCATTTTGTCGGTAATCCGGCGTCGGACCGTAAAATTATTAAAGCGGTATTCCGACCAAATTCATTTGCCGAGCTGAGTAAAGTTCAGTGCTGTATGAATGCCTCGACTGAGTGTAGTGTATGAAGAGGCACCGCCCAGGAATTCCTTCCTCCGTTCCACATTAGCAGCGGTTTCCTACAGCGTCGAATAAATGTGGGCAATTTGCGAGGACGTTTATCACCTAAAGAAAAGTTCTAGCGACGTCTGAAACTGCCGTAATTTCGCGTCGAAATTCGTGGGTTAATCACGTTCGCCATACATCAACGCTTAATTTAATACTCGCAACTTCGAGATTTGACCCGTTTTGTAGCCGCTAGATAGTGAGTGCGTCATCATTTTAGAGTGGCAAGTTTTTGATGACATAAATTATTTTCAAGAGTATGTTTGTATGACGACCGATGTGGCGCGGTGGGCGAACGTCCGCCTGCGACGCAGAATGTTGCGGGTTCGATTCCCGCCTCGGAACAATTGTGTGTACGATCTGCAGATATTTGTTCCGGGTGTTCTGGTCGTTTTCTATGTATAATAAAAAAAATATCTATCTATGTAATATATTGTATTATGTATATCAGTTATCTAGTACCCATAACATAAGCTCTGCTTACCATGGGGCTAGATAATGGTGTGTGAATTGTCCAGCAATATTTATTTATTTATTTATGTTTATCTGTAACCACAACACAAGCTCTGCTTAGCTTGGGTTTAGGTAATGTTGTGTGAATTGTCCAGAATTATTTTATATCACGTAATTATATAGACATTAGACAGATGCTGGATTATACCTAAGGCACCAAAGATTGTATAATAGTTTTGATATGGGCATAGAGTCCTATTAAATGAAGCAGATAAGTATGAAAGTCTTAATAATTATACCTATTTAAGTTAAGACATAACAGTGGCAATGAACCGGCCATATCCGCGAATCATCAACAACCGCTAGGGTAAATGTATTCTTGAGTGGAGACCGTGACTCAACAAACGTAGTGGCTCCGCCCTCAGGCCAGGTGGGATGAATATCTGCGAAAGACAGCACGCAAATCCTGGAAGCTGAAGACAGGGTCGTATGGCGCTCATTAGGAGAAGACTATGTCTAGCTGTGGGTGGACTAAGGTTGAGGGTTGAAGTTGCCCGTTTTATTTATTGCGTTAGCCTGTAAGTAGTTATTCAGCTGGCGTTTAGCTGACACCGCGTTTATGCTCCCGGAAAAATTTGCAATATTTTCAGAAGAAAATCAATTTTCGATAAAGCGTCAACCTTCGGTAGATTGTACCTGCAAAGTCACGTAATACATAATAGACTAGGGTAAACGAAAAGCGATGTAATATGATCATGATTCGAAAAACCGGCGTGTTATGAAATTACGGACCCTAATTTATGAGTATTACATGGAAAATGCTTTTCCACCTGTTGATGCCTTGTTTTTAAAAAATGCTCTTTTCATTGTATCATCATTTTTTAAGTAAAGAAGATAACACACATAACATATATTTTTGATGCTTTAATATTTTTTAATAAACAAGCATCTATGAACAGTGCTTAGGATGACAAATCCAACGAATCCAAACTCGGAGGGGTTAAGTCGTTTCGTTTAGGAGTTCCTATGGTCATCTCTCCTCCGTAGACCGAGGCACGTTCTTGGTGACCCCGTTGACCCACTCACTGACGCTAACCCGGAAGTGACGGCAACAACTCAGCTTCCGCACACTACACACCCGACCAATTCCGACACTACACACCCGACCGATTCTTCGACCCCGCCGGACGCGGGGTCGAAGAATTCCCCGTTTCCGCCCTCAGGTGCACTCGTGCACCTAGGCGTTACCTCCCTACCCTCTTGTAGCATCTGGCAACAGCCCAAGCCGAGGTTCGCACCTAAGTGGTGGCCCTTGTGCGTGTTGCCTCAACCTAATTTTTACCGGCGAGGCGCCCTCTGCGCCCGCCAAAAGTCCGGTAACGCTGTCATGGCCATCTGAGGTCAACAGCATAATAGTCCATTCGAAAAAAAAAAAAAAATCCTATGGTCATCTTCTGTCTCCATCATCAAACTAGCTCGATGGTAACATGACATTGGAATATCACCGACCGTACATTAGCATGTAAAATTTCAGCTCAATCGGTTGAGGATATCAGGTCCATAAATCATAATCGACGACCGATGTGGCGCGGTGGACGAAAGTCCGCCTGCGACGCAGGAGGTCGCGGGTTCGATTCCCGCCTCGGAACAATTGTGTGTACGATCTGCAGATAATTGTTCCGGGTGTTCTGGTCGTTTTCTATGTATAATAAAAAATATCTATCTATGTAATGTATTGTATTATGTATATCAGTTATCTAGTACCCATAACACAAGCTCTGCTTACCATGGGGCTAGATAGTGCTGTGTGAATTGTCCAGAATTATTATTATAATATTATTTATTATTATTTAATTTACCTAAACGCCCCGCTACGCCCGCAAGCAAGATTTTTCCCAAACCTATTAAAAACCTTCTGTATTCATCATCTGAGCAGCTCGATGGTAACATAACATTGCACTGCACTGTCACTGAACTTACATATAAGTATATAAATTCAGCCCTATTATATATATATACAAACTAACAAGTAGAATAAAAGCTTCTTATTAAGTTAAAATTATTCTATTATTAGGATATGTTTAAAATAATGTTCACAGATATAACTAAAAAGATAGAGGTCATTAAGTAGGTACTGGTACTAATCTCTCATGATAATGAAATTATAAACCATAGCTAAAACATATTACTAGTGAATATAGATGGGCCCAATTCTTGAAGGTAAGGCCCGAATATTATATTAGATTAGAAGGCGAAAATTTAATTTGTGTGGAAGTGATAGCGGGGCCTTATTTTACATATGAATATTAAATTTAATTACTTAGGTAAACTTTAGGTAGTTTCATACCGATAACTTCGGTAGTTAAAAATTATACAAAGTGTAGGTTCAGGGTCATATATGTTGCATATACATATGTGTATTTATGTACATTTATATATATGTTTTGAATTTATGAGATCTAGTTTAAGAGCAATTACTAACGTAGTAGATCTCATAACTTCCAATCATGCTCCAATAAGTGTAAAAATACCCTAAATAAATTACTTATTGGATTTTTTGTTGCTACTAACACAAACTATGTCAAGTTTAAAAAATTTGCTTACTCTGAGTACCTTGATAATGACCACAATCAAATTCAAATAGCATATTTTTTAACAAGGGACCATATACGAGGTTGTTTGGTGAGTTAAACAACCAAATCCAGTGATTTCTATCAATTTTCAAAGTACCAAAGTACCTTCGCATTCTACCACGGAGAATCACTCATTATAAAAACATCCAATACTCAGTTCCATTGTCAAACATGAATTAAAATTGTAAAAATGAAATGCATGTTCTTTACTTTACGTACTTTGTTAAGCATGGGAGCCATAAGGTAAGAGGACGAATATCTTGTAGTGGCTGATGACTTCAGACAAAAATTATAAAGCAGAAAAAAGCTATAATGACACCATTTTTGAGCAAGAGAAGTGAAAATATAAGTTTAAAATTTATGCTGTATCGAAACCGTACAAAATATAGGTACGTTTGTAAATCTATATAGGTATATAAAAGAAAGTCGTGTTTGTTACAACACTTATAACTCGAGAACGGCTGGACCGATTTAGCTGAAAATTGGTGGAGAGGTAGCTTAGAACCAGGAGTCTAACATATGATACTTTTTATCATTTAAACAATTTGACACATAGATTTCCACGGGGGCGAAGCCGCGGGGAGCAGCTAGTAAATAAATAAAAACCTTGCATCCTGTAACATACTGATTTTAGTAGGTAAACAAACTTATGTACGCTATTAGCATTATCCGATTAAAAGTCGTCGAACAATTTCACACATCCCAAATTCATTTTACACGTTGATTTGATAACAATGTTTACAGATTCATTGAATATTTCCACGTGATTTTTATTCCTTTCCGTAAAGCAAATGCGTTTTCTCCATATTTTTTTCGTAATAACTGGCGCGTATTCGCTTCTTACTATAGAAAATGCTGAGGACATGTTCAAATTTTACAGCGCGAAATATAATTGGAGTTATCCTAATGCTGCAGAGGAGAAGCGTGGTTTAAAAAACTTCATTACCAATGCCAACAAGGTTTCTGCCATGAACGAACAGTCAGACGGTAAAGACGTATTCTATGTCATAACTAAGTACGCTGATATGGACCCAGAGGACACGAATGAACGTTACGCTATAGAAATAAAGTCATGTAAGTTTTTTTATATACTTCGCAGTGACTTTACTCAAAACCAAGGTCAGAAATGTAATAATAGGAATATATTGTTTATTTCAACTCAATACGTCATGCAAAATACAAAAAGTAACGCAGTAGTAAACAATAACTCCGCACTTATTATGACGACCGATGTGGTTTCGATTGGTGAGGTTGCGGGTTCGATTTCCGCCTCGGAACAATGTGTGTACGATCTGCAGATATTCGTTCCGGGTGTTCTGGTCGTTTTCTATGTATAATAAAAAACATCTATATATGTCATGTATTGTATTATGTATATCAGTCATCTAGTACCCATAACACAAGCTCTGCTTACCATGGGGCTAGATAATGCTGTGTGAAGTATATTATTTACTTATAGTACAAGCCCCCTACGAGGACGTTTACACGTCCGACCATCTACCTACATATCTACGTAGAATGTGATCTGTGAACGATATACTTAATAGATTAAATTAATATAAACATAAAATAATAGACCAAGTAAGTATCTACCAACTGTTTTTGGGTATTTTATCAACTACGGGTAAATTTTTATAAAATTCTACCAACAGATGTAAACTCAAAGGATCCAAATGAAGCAAATTATCTAAAAAACAATGAAAGGGTAAAATTACATAACATAAGACTATACGACCTGACCAATACCAGACAATTGTACTCGGATTTCAAGATCAAATACAAGAAGGTACGAGAAAAACATGGTCGGAGGATAAAGTACCTGAGGTTTTTGAAGACTTTAGTTGAGATTAACCGGAATAATTTCGCTGGTGAAAGATCAATGGAAGTGGATGAAAATGCGGATATTGTGAAATCACCAAAAGAGTTTCAGTAAAACAAAGTTTATAGGTATATTGTTTGTTTACCTCTAGTTTTTACTAAGTTTATCGATTTGTACTAAAGACTCGTCCAATAAATTATCTTAATAACTAAACCCAAGCGTCTAACCATTTCGAGGTATGAGTTCTACCTTGCCGTAATCCAGTTATATGTATAACTAGCACGGAAGGAACGAGACACACATATAAGCCTTTAAGTAGATACTTTATAGCTCATTATAATATGTACACTTGTAAAATGTAGGTTTGAGGTTTGATTTCCGCCTTGAGACAATTGTGTGTATGATCTGCAGATTTTTTCAGGATTTGAGGGTAGATTAGGTAAGCAGTAGGAGTGTTGTTAAAATTAGTATGTCTTCGTGCGTGACTGAAGAAACTGAACAATCAAAGAACTTGCTGTTTGTTTCCAAATTTTTAATAAATTTTTATTAAAGTTTTCGCGAACCAAAACTGCAACAAGCCATAAAAAAAGGGTCCGATGGCGAATCGCCACCACACACACAACTCAACCAAAGATCTAAATTAAAAATGTAACAATGATTAATTCAGTAATAACTTTAGAATTATATTATTTTCTCGAGCAACTCTTGCTCACATACGAGTATGTACAAGTACAATGGCACTCATAACTAGAAAAGTTTAACAAGCAATTTTAGTTTGCCTTTGTGAGTGAATGTTGAAATTCACCATTATAAGGCTAGTTGTTACGGAATATACTATTATTTTATATTATACTAGCAACCCGCCCCGGTTTCGCACGGTTTTCGATATATATATTTATAAACAATCCTCTCTAATCAATCGTCTATTGCTGAAAACTGCATTTTAATCCGTTGAGTAGCTTAAAAGATCTAAGCGAACAGACAGCGGAAGCATTTTTTTTACTACATGTAAAAATAAATAAAAATAAATAAAATAAAAGGAGCTTTTTTGTTCCAAAAACACTAATGTTAACAATATTAACTAATAAAGGCTTAAGTAAGTATACTATTTGTTTATATAAAAAGAACTTTCCTAAATTACTTATATACTAACTTATATACTTAGGTAGTGCTAAGACCGCCTAGAGCGGTGAAAGCCTCCTCCAAGTTACTCCATTTCTCTCTGTCTATCGCTGTGCGGGGCCAGAGTTTGCCCGCTATTTTTATTATATCATTGTCCCACCTCTTCAGCGGTAAAAATTAATAACATGTATTAAATGTACTTTAAAAAAAACAATATTAAATAATAGAATCAAATTAGAACTAGTATTTACAATTGAAACAGTTGAGCAAACTGATCTTTATAAATACCAGTCAGAAGCGCCCCCTAGACGCTGGCTGTACCTATTGCCCCGCAGCTATATGGCAATGCTGATACACTGCGCCAGATACTCACCAGCTCTCCGATCACACCTCGCTTCGACCAGGCAATCAGATTTTTTTTTTAAACCCGGAGAGTCTCGAGGGCTATTTCCGTCGCATCACATGGGTAGACCATGCTTTGGAACCTAGGAAAGACGTATAAATGAATTTAAACTTCCTAAGTAACGTATTGAATCTTCTTCACGACAAATCATCGATCCATCTCCGAGCTCATATATGTATTGCTATCATCCTTTTGCAGTCAAAATCCTCCCCTAATCATCCATCTGCGTTGTTATACAAACAGGAATATATTAATACAAAAGTTTATTTAAAGTACACCAATAATAGGTGCGGTGGTCAGTCTACCATGACCTCACACTGGGACATCTCAACTAATGAAGAAAGGGGAGTTACGTGACGTCATAAAAGTAAATTAAAACCGCGGTGCTTTTAGTAAGTTACGTTGTTAGTTAAGTGTCTTTGGTCTCGGTATTTGTTTACATAGTAGAAGTAATTCATTAGCTTGTTGGTAATTTTTGAGGTAGTTAATTAACTTTTGGTAACTAATTCAAACCTTGGAGGTGGCCATGCAATGTCATGTGGCAAACGTTATTGTTGTTTCTTTTTTGTTAAGTGTATATATATATTTTGCCATGTTTGTAATATAAAGAATTGATCTCATATGGGAGTGACATAGTCACTTTGTGACAAAACTCCATCAATAAAAAAAGATATTAAAAAAAAAAAAAAAAAATTCAAACCTGGCACCACAAGCGAATACTATTGAAGTTTTGAGGCAAATATTTAGAAGTGATAATATAAATCTACTATGAGTTAGAACTAGTTTCTTGCTTGACAACCAAACCTTAACACTTCAAGCTGGCTTAGATTATGTAACACAAATCAAGATCACGCTACACCCTTGAGTTAAACTTCCCCTTTGAAAGTCTATCCGCATTGAGGACGCTTGTTTGGAATTGAGAACGGTACAAACGAAAAAGCGAGATACGAGCGGGCAAAGCTCAAAATCCCGCGCTAAACCAGGGTTCAACTGAATGTAACTAGATGTATCGAACGTATCCCTTTGCTGTTTTTATCGACCGTCAAAGTGTCTGAGGAGAAATCGAATTATTCTACGTTGTCTGTTCTGTGACCGTTGGTGGAATCGCTTGTGACGGAATGCCTCTCACATTTTCGGCGAAACTTTCACATTTTAGTCTCGGGCGACGTCCTTTCTGTAACTATTATTGATCTTTGGTAATTTGAACGCCCCCTAAGGACTTTAAGTAAATGGGTTCATTATTTTTGATGGGCGAATTTGCATAGAACCTAACAAAATTATCTAGTTTTGGGATTAAATTTGTCTGAGTTGGTATTCCAGTATTCCAATACACAAACTCTTTAAAATTAATTGTTAGTAGATATTTGTTACTACTTAACTACTTACTAATAAAAGCCATTAAGGAACCTATTATCACAGCCTATGGCCAGCTGTGGACAAGTATAGGATGACGATGGTGAGTACCTACCCAATGTACATTATAGATATGTGTACCTATATAAAAAAAGAGCAATTGCTATTTTTGTACCTTGTGACGACTTAATGATCACTCAATTTTAATGTAAAATGTAAAAAAATGAATAAATCAATGCGCCCGCGACATTACTAATATGTAATAGGTACCCAAAATATCAATTTGGGTTGTCTAGTCTTAAAAGGAAGTGTATTTTTCATTTTATGTATTACCAGGAATATGGTCTCAATACAAGGTCTTTAACACTTTGACTGCGATTTTTTTTCGACGACTGCGATCTTTTTTTTAACCTAAAAAATTCGTGCTGCCGCTCTACACAGCGGTTGTGTTGCGCCGCACATGCGTTTCGTTCGAAAAATATTACGGCTGCGCTGAGTCACACAGATCTGTATTTTTTCAGCCGCTGCGCTAGTGTGGATTTACGCATATTAGTCACTTGTAGAAAACACATACCGTGTGATGTCAGCAGTCAAAGTGTTAAAATTAGGATAGTCTCACATGTAATTTTAATTTTAAATGATCCTAATTAATAATTATTATAATCAGTGATAAAATATAAATATGTCTGTGTTTTTTTTGTATTTTGTATGTTCATTACCAACGTAATTCTCAAATTTAGGACCAACTATGGAATTTTTTTCTAATAAGCCATAATTTTAACTTTTTTATAAATATTGTTAACACTTTGAGTGCTGAAATCACACGGTATGTGTTTTTTACAAGTGACAAATATGCGTAAATCCACATTAGCGCAGCGGCTGAGAAAATACAGATCTTTGTGACTCAGCACAGCCGTAATATTTTTCGAACGAAACGCATGTGCGGCGCAACACAACCGCTGTGTAGAGCGGCAGCACGAATTTTTTAGGTTAAAAAAAAGATCGCAGTCGTCGAAAAAAATCGCAGTCAAAGTGTTAAAGGTTAATCTTAATTCTTTCGGTTTTTCTTTTTGTATACCCGTTTGAAGCACTGAATCACAATTTGAAACGTCAACGATCACATAGGCAATGCCATTTTATTCTGGGACGTTAGCCAGCGCGGAAATCGACTGCGGTCAATAGAATAGCGCAACATAAAAAAGAATTGAAAGCACAGAGAGGACAGTCTATATTCACAATTTCCCCCAAACACACATTTACTTTGTATCACAGCTCTGGGAAAACAGCAGCAACAATAAACCCTGACACAAAATATATCAAAGCCTTAAATTTTGTCACGATCACGCATTGTGAACCTGTCAGAAAGCATATAATTACTAGTGCAATTCTTAGCAAAAGCATGATTTTACTCATATATGGTTTTTACACATTTATTTTGTATCACAGATTTGGGAAAAGAGCAGCAAGAATAAACCCGGACACAAAATATATCAAAGCCTTAAATTTTGTCACGATCACGCATTGTGAACCTGTCAGAAAGCAAATAATTACTAGTGCAATTCTTAGCAAAAGCATGGTTTTACTCATACATGGTTTTTACACATTTATTTTGTATCAAAGCTTTGGGAAAAGAGCAGCAACAATAAACCCGGACACAAAATATATCAAAGCCTTAAATTTTGTCACGATCATGCATTGTGAACCTGTCAGAAAGCAAATAATTACTAGTGCAATTCTTAGCAAAAGCATGATTTTACTCATATATGGTTTTTACACATTTATTTTGTATCACAGCTTTGGGAAAAGAGCAGCAAGAATAAACCCGGACACAAAATATATCAAAGCCTTAAATTTTGTAACGATCATGCATTGTGAACCTGTCAAAAAGCAAACAAATACTAGAATTCTGTGCAATACTTAGCAAAAGCATGATTTTACTCATACGTATATGGTTTATATACATTTATTTTGTATCACAGCTTTGGGAAAAGAGCAGCAAGAATAAACCCGGACACAAAATATATCAAAACCATACATTTTGTCATGATCACGCATTGTGAACCTAAGTCAGAAAGCAAATAAATACTGGATTTCTGTGCTATTCTTATTAGTAAAAATGCTTTTACTAATAAGAATAGCACAGAAATCCATTTTACTCACATATGGTTGGTGGTTCTATGCTCTGACTATGAAGTTCTACTCGCAAAAGTGTGCGTCTATTAAAAATTTTTTAATCGCTACCGCTAATGAGAGGAACTAGTCATAATGTAAAGGTGAGAAGTGATTTAGAAGACTGCAAGACGCTCATTAGGGGAGGCTTATGTCCAGCAGGTAACTAACATAGGCCGATAATGATGATGACTGAGACTGAAAATCCGCCTACCAAGCGTGGCATGGCTTGGATTAAGGGGGTTTCCCTTATATTTAACGGGGGACAAGTTCATCAGTGGACCTACGTACTTCTATGTGTGCTGAGGAGGAGCTATTCTATTGTGGCTGTAATCGTAAGAAGGAGAATCACGAGCGTAAGATATTTCGTCGGTTCGCAGTGGGCTCCGTAATGACGTTTGAACACTGTTCGAGCTATCTCTCGGCATAGATTCATCCCAGGAGAAATTTCCAGCGGGATAACTTTGTGTAAAGCTTTCAACGCTTACGCAATTATAAGTTACTTGGCAGGCTGAGATATAAGTTATGGATTTGTCATGCAGTTGGTACATATAAAGAAATAAAATATAAAAATAGCTTATCGTTTACTGAACTTCTTTATATAATATCCCACTAACATTATAAACGCGAAAGTTTATATGTATGTTACTCTTTCACGCAAAAACTACAGACAGGATCGGACTGAAATTGCGTAAAGGTTGTTCCAGGCCCGGAATAAAACAAATGCTATAAATAAGTTCCCATGGGATTGAAATAACCTGAAAACGTTTCCATAGAAACAACACGTGCGAAGCCGAGGGCAGAAACCTGTTATAACATTATTATAATTATCATTATTATGTGTTTCTCATTTCCATGATCTCAGGCCATAAACTGACTCCTTTGAGTGCTGAAAACGCACGGTATGAGTTTTGTACAAGTGACTAATATGCGTAAATCCACACTAGCGCAGCGGCTGAGAAAATACAGATCTTTGTGACTCAGCAGAGCTGTAATATTTTTCGAACGAAACGCATGTGCGGCGCAACACAACCGCTGTGTAGAGCGGCAGCACGAATTTTTTAGGTAAAAAAAAAGATCGCCGTCGTCGAAAAAAACCGCAGTCAAAGTGTTAGAGGGCTTGGGGCCGAAGCCAACATTATTATTATAATTACTATTTTATTAAAGTTTGCAACAAAACAATTCAGATCAACATTTTGGCAATGTATTTACCTTTCAGATGTCCACCACATCTGAACATGCCTCCACAAAGGGAACCCCCCTTTGTTATGGGGAGGCATGCCGTAATAACCGCGATTGGTCGATTCTGCCACGGCCATATTACGAGTGCAATTGTATATTGGTACACTCCCGCAGCTTTATAACAACAAAAGAAATCGAATCGAATTTATTTTGTTTCTGTTGTTCAATTTTTTTTACGGTCAGGCAAAATCCTTGACTTTTTTAATCAACTTTTCATTCAGTAGATAGTTTACCAGTAAATAATCGTCTGATTTAATAGAAGCAAAGAGTACACAGTCAAGAATTGTTAAGTATCAGTTCAATTTGTGTTAGAGTATCTAACACAAATTATATATTTACATTATCATATTTAAAATAATATGAGAAATATGGATTCGTCAACTCGCGGGCGTGAAAATCGAAATCACCCGCAAGTTAGCACCTTCCAATTTTATCAACTCGCGTGCATATCATAAACGGGGCTTTGTACAGTCAGGTGAATAAACGAAAACTGCCAAGACGACTATATTATTGTAGCAGAGCAGAGTTCCTCATCCAAAGTACTAGGTTAACAGAAATATAATGGAGGGTGCGCAGTTGCTATTTGCCGCAGTATTTTTACCTGTACCACTTTAGGTACCTACACACATTTTGTTGCAGTAAAGCACAGTAGTAAATGTAAATTTCCGTAATTTAAAACATACTACTTAATTCAGAGCAAATTACGTTAACAATACATTTGCAGTCCAGAATCTATCTGCAGATCTAAACACCAACTGGAGCGTAGCCAGGGTACGTTACTTATTATGAAAGCTAATGCGCCTTTGACCTAAATAGAACCGGCAAGCAAAGAGAAGAAGTCAAGGATTAACCAGCTTTTTTTAACTTTGTGAAATTGTGTTAGGTGTAAAGCATTTTAAGAAACATGTGAAGCTTCATGTGGTAACGTTTTCGTTGAGTATTTTTAGTTTCCGAATTCTTCTTCTTTTCATTTGTTTTTTTCTTTCATCTTCATTTGTTTTGAGCTTGTCTTTTAACCTCTGCTTTTTATCCACAGCTGAACAAATGCCCAGCAGTGGATAAAAAGCACCTAACAATAATGGGTATACAATTACAAAACGAATTAGGAAATGGGCTTAGAGGAAGCAAGCAATAACAATAACCTTCGAATAAACAAAATATAAACCATTTCAATAGGCCGCCGGATTCCTGATCTCGACAAATTATATGCGAAACAGTGCGCTGTCTTGTTTTTTATCGTATTTTTTTTCTTAATTGTGTTCACATTAGACAAACCAAAGAATTTCGGTAGATAATTTGAGTGTATGTAGTTTTATACAGCCGATCCTTTGGCAAAGTATGTGTTACTTTCTACACCTGTACACGTTCTTAACGTGTTCTTGAGTGGAGACCACGACTCGGTAAACGTAGTGTAGGACGCCCTCCGACCAGGTGGGATGACGACCTGCGAAAGACTGCAGGTAGATGCTGGATGCGTCAAGCTGAAGACAGGGCGCTATGGCGCTCATTGGGGGAGGCCTATGTCCAGCAGTGGACTAATATAGGCTGATGATGATGATGATGATGTGTTACTTTCTACGTTATTTTGCCAAAGGCTCGGAAAGTAATAATGACTCAAAACAACCGCGCCGCGTCCCCACTATTGGAGATGTTCTCTTTCTTATATTCCCTAAAACCAGAACTTTATACCGCCAGTAAATTATATACTGAAAATACAAACAGAATGTATAGTGAAGCCCAAAAAATTGTTGGAAACTAGGCGCTTGCAATAATCTACTTACTTCTACGTTCTTAAAAGTGCGCTGAAATTCCGTATGCCTTTAAATCCAGAGAGGAAATGGCGGTAGACATATCGTATGTTTGTTTCTTGTTTCCATTTAAGTCTGTTCCAAAGAGGTACCCTATAATTCTTGGCGAGGCAGCAGAGAATTTCAACGTACTTAACATTTTGTAGTAAATCTATCCTCTGTCTAGACGTAGGTACCAAGCCATAATCGTGTGTTAAACGGTTTTCAACCTTCCAGACCCAGCAAAACTGAATTTAACACAATAACAGTTCCCAATATATTATTCATATTATATTTAGACTTAAATAGGCAAATAACCATGTATTAGACATATAAGAGATGAACATGCTAGTGGTTTCTTTTTCACTTCTTCCACTAGTGGACAAAAAATTGAAGTGAACAGTAAAATAATTTTATTTGATAATAATTTAATGTATAAAATATGACTTGTCTAAGTGCTTATTTTGTAAGCCTAAAGAAATAAATGATTTTTTACTTTACTTTACTTTACTAATATTCAATCCATGCGTATTTTGCCTATCGGTAGTAAAATTTCAACTTTTATTGTCTAAAATATATAAAATTTCGACTATCGCCACTAGACAAAACCAGAAATTTGAGAATATAAATTAATAGCAAAAATAAATTGTATAGCAAAAAGCTGAACAATGGGTTCGGATTCGGATATATACTATACATACATGTTGATGATTCGATTCCGATTCCTCTATTCTATAGCAATGTCCAATATTCAAAATTGCGTCCCATTCTCTTAAAAAGTTAAATTGGAACGCTAACATCGTGCTCTGTAATGCTGTATGAGTCTTAGCCTAATAAAAACCTTTGACGTGAAACTCCCATTTTCCTCAAAACCTAGGTCACGAAAACAGCCCCTAGGCGACAAAAGATGAGTTACGAAGAATAAATTACATCCCACTTCTCGGGTGTTTGTCTCTCTCGAAACTTGAAGATAGCAATTTTTTACCAGCCCATTGTTTTCTCGCCGGGAAATATTGTTGTTTGATAGTTTCGCAAGCACTCGCAAGTATTGGTTACCTCCACAAGTCATGGTGATAATATTTTAGGGTTCCGTTACTCGTTTTCCTT
Source organism: Eupithecia abbreviata (assembly GCA_943735965.1). NCBI lineage: Eukaryota > Metazoa > Arthropoda > Insecta > Lepidoptera > Geometridae > Eupithecia > Eupithecia abbreviata. Next base: position 5,365,683 of record OX030986.1, read on the forward strand.
TGAGAAAACTTTGAGGATTAGTGATCAGTGAATCACCTGATTTAAAATCCCAACGAATTATCCTCAAAGTGAAAGAACAAACTGAAAGAACACGAGGATGATGAGGAAAAAAACAACGTAGGCTTTTACAAGCTATTCCACCATGCTATACAAAGATAATCTTTGATCTAATTTCGCTACTGGGATTGAATTTTTTCGAATAGATAGGTATCACATAATAATAGCCCCGAGAAGAAACAAAATTTTACACCAGTTTCATGCAAACTGTGCAATCATGTTAAGAAACTATTAGGGTACCTATAATATTTATTTTCATAGAAAGAGATGCAAAATTGACGAGGGTACGACAGTCTAATTTCGATGGCATAATAAAGTAATAATATGACATTCACAGAAAACGTACGATCAACCCGACTGCTATTTTCGTGAGGAACATACATACATACATATAAAACCATATGTCTTTCATTTATTTTTCGTGTTACCTATTCAGCGATGGTAATGATAATGACCACAATTCTACTAATATGAAGTATTTTAATTCCTTATATATAATATACTTTAATTCTAGTATAATGTTTGAATATACAAAAAAAAATGATTTAAACTATTTTAATTTAATGTGAACACATAACATCAAAATATTATCGCAAAATAAAACAATTTTTATTGTAGGTATTTATTTAGTTTCGATATCAAAAGTACAGACAAGTTATCAAATAGGTCTTGTCTAAGGCGGAATGTATGCATAATTTCATCGTTTCCGAATGCGTAAAATATTACGCAATTTTTATTTATTTCCCTACGAGCTTTTATTGTTCTAGATTCTCATAATTTTTCGAGAAAAAGATTCAACCAAGAAATAACGAAAATATTTTAACAAACCTTGCCTAACAAGCTCCATCGCATTTTATCAATTGTCAAAGTTTAAAAACTTAATCCACTTATGGACCCTTTAAGGGGGTGTGCCAGTGCGCATGACGAATTCTCCCTAGCGGGAAAACCAAGGACAGAGATCGGGCGACCTTTGTAGAGTGAGCACGCGAATTCGTTCTTCTCGTCCCATTCGAATATGGAATACGAACGTATTAGGATGCATGACTCTGGCAACTAAAAACATTGGAAAAAAAATTGCGTTCTAAATTTGAACGTTCGGAAAGTTTATTGTGTTGTTCGTTTAAAAATGGAAAAGTTTTTGTGATGTGATTAAAATTGTGGTGAATGGAAAAGCGAAAATTTGTTGAAGGAAACTATGAAAACAGTGAAAATGAAGCTCTTATCAGTGATTGCACTATGCGGTAAGTTATAGTTTTACTTATTAATAAAAAAAACTAGTTTTTAGGATGGTTCTTAGGCCTTGTTCGCATTATTGCGTATGATTTACGAAATAATTTGCATAAAACCAAATTAACTTTATAATTTGCAATGAATTAATTGATTCATTTCTGACACCGAATCTAATCTTAAACACAAATTAAGAAATCACAACCATTTTCTCGAAGACGTTTCTTACTTTCGCAAAATAAAATAACAACTTCACGACAATTAATCCTCTTTAAATAATTCCTCTCTCAAATATATTAAAGCCCTAAATATACGAAGTAAACAAAACATCATCTCATTAATAACGCGCTAAAGCACATTTCATTTTACAACGAGTTCCTAGGGTCGGTAGTTCCCCCATCATAATTATTCTACATCCCTCACCCTTCAATAATACGGCGTTGGATTTATGATCATACGGCCTATAAACCGAGTATGGGCCCGATGACCGGCTGCTAAGCTGACGTCATATTTTCCTCATATAAATAGATCCCTGAACGACCCATAGCCAACTTACCGCATAAAGATAAACTATGGTACGGCTTCGGGCTAATATTAGTACGTCCGGGCTATGGATTCTCGTATATAAGAGATACTTACCTACCTTTTGGTTCGCTATTGCCTTTACAGATTCGAATAATCGAATAATTATTTGAATGTTTGGTTGATGTCCAACACTTCGCATGATGAAACGATGTCTACAAAACAAAGAATGAAAATTAAATAACCACCTAGCATTTCCACGAGTTTTGATATCTTAACGCCCAGCCCCTGCGGTGCGAAGGCATGCGCGCCACGGCTACAAGCGGTGCTAGCTAAGAACCACATGTGAGTTGTAGGCATTGGAAGTGTTAATACGCAAAAAACTGGTAAAACCTAATAGTATCCGATAACCTATAGCTACTAATCTCACTAACCTTAATAACTTACGAAACGAACACGATTTTTTATGAGACGTTTGAGACAACACTTATAAAACTGAAATGAAGGCATAGGTACAATCGTTTCCAGGTAGTTAGGTTTAAAGAACTTTATTTTCTCATAAAAAAATTACAGTTCACTTAAAATGAGATAAACTTAAACAGTAATATGTGTACTAAATATAAGTTAAGTAGGTATAACTCCTGTCTTGTAGTTGACTCCTACTGTTAGGTAAAAACCAAATGAAATGAAATGAAATGAAATGAAAGTTTATTTCTTTAGGCTTACAAATAAGCACTTAGACAAGTCATATTTTATACTATTTATTATTATATTGTTGTTCACTTCAATTTTTGGTCCACCAGTGGAAGAAGTCAGATGAAACCACTAGTATGTTCATAACTTATGTGTCTAGTACATATGATTTGCTTATCTGTAATTTGTTAGATTTTGAGTTGGAGCAAAACTCGTTCCAAGCTTTTTTATCTTCTAGATAATCTGATATTTTGTAATAAGCCTTATTACAAAGAATATGCTTCACAATTTTTTTTAATTTATTTATTGATAATTTTTGCAACTCACTTGGAGTTTTGTTGTAGAAGCGTATACATTGCCCTTTAAAAGATGCACTTATCTTATGTAGTCTAGTTGTGGGAACAGCGAGTTTATTCTTATTTCTAATATTTACATTATGTATATAGCTTTTTTTAGTAACAAGAAGTAAGTAGCTAGTAGCATCTTAGTAGGTACATATATTCGTAGATTAGTCCGTTTTGAAGCAATTTTAAAATAGATCGTTCTAGAAGACAATCGATTTAAAACGCAAGGTTTTTACCCGTCGTGCCTTCGCCCTTATAGCTAACGACGACGCTAAGCCTCGAGTGTCTTGTGGAGAGTGCATTGAGCCATTATAGTGTCGTTTACACTAGCTCCATTAACAGAATGCCCGACACTGTACATATACTGTATATTATCGTCACGTAGTACAGAAAATTCTGGACTTATAAAATTACATTAACCCTTAGTTACTCGCGCATAAAAACATACATAAGTACTCGCGTAGAAAAACTACCAAATACATACAAAATCAGAGTTTTATTTATGATTTACAAACACAATTAGACTTTCATTTATGATTAAGATTTAGAAATAAGCGTTGTAAATTCTAAACTCAAATAACTAGAGACGATCAAACAGTCGCTGGGGTGTTAAACACCCCACGCGAGTAATTAAGGGTTAAGAGTAGAGAGTAAGTAAGAGTAATTGTATTGCAACCATTTCTCGAACCTTTTAATCTATAAAGCCAGTTTAGTTTTAAATGATGTTGAAAACTAGTGCTTCACATACCATAATTGTACCGGGAACTATACCTTTGAAACTGGAACTGTACTGGAACACAGCAATGCTGCTTTCTGGCAGAAATTGCAGTTCTTCGTTCACCGTACATGCCACCAGACTATGGAATGCATTAACTACCCCAATAAGACAAGCTAAATCCCTCCCTGTATTTAAACATGGTCTATGAACACTTTCTTTCTTTGACCTCAAATAGTTAATATTTTATGTATCCAGTATCTATAAAATCAGTATTTATTTCCATTAACGTTTATACAAGTATTTATGTATTTGTATGTTTTTTATTGTATATAATTTATATTTACATTAGTCTAGAATACGCCACCGTCTATACCTATACCCACTATAGCTACGTGTCCATCCAAAGGTTGCCTGGAAGAAAGCGCTCTTAGCGATAAGGCCGCCCATTGTGCATCTGTAACTTTGTTTGTTTGTTCTTTACTGTTTTTTTCTGTGTTTGGTGTGCAATAAAGCGTATTTGTATTGTATTGTATTGTAGTAATTTCCCGGACGAACTCTTTCACAAGGGCTTCTTGTGAAGTTCTCTTGAAAGTTCCATCATATCAACTTGGATAGGGATTCTTTAATAGTATACATCCAAAGAGTTGTAAATTTATTTGCCAACTACATTTTCTACACAGCTCTTAATGAAAAACGGAAATACCGCATTGCAATGCTCGTAAAACAAGGATGCTCAAATTGGTCTGCTCCACTTGTGTGCCAACCCAGGCCGGCCAGTGTCAACTGCTCTGATTAAACCGAGCGCAGTTCACAGTCCACATCTTTGCTGATTGTGCTTTGTCACTGAAACGAACAGTTTCTTATTCATAACCTCCGCAGAAAGCCACAGATGCAAAGAACTCTCTATTCACTTCAAAGAATAAGAACATCTGTTGAACGACTTGATTATATTTGATTTCAAGATATAACCTTCAGATCAAAAAGGTTGGCTTATTCAGCTTATTTTTTACAAGATAAGAGTATAAAGTAAAAACCTTTTGAATAAAAATAACCCATAATCAGGTTGATATTCGTTTTCAAATACATTATCTTGTGTAAGCTCCATTGAGTTGTTTACGAGCATGAAATGTTTGCGTTAAATTTAATATAATCAGAGGCGGGGAAATAAAGCTGGGATAAATTCACGTAACGTGTTTACATAAACTTACCTTAGTTGCTTGCTTGCGTAAAACGAAAGAGCTAAATTTTCTTGGAAAAATCTAATTTCCATCCTATTATTTTTTTGTATGCGGAAGAAGTGTACATACTATTAACAACAATTAAATATCTTTATTATCAAAGAAAATTATGTACGTTCAAATAATAGAAGCAAAATGAGAACAACGTAGTATTTATTGACTGTTGCAAACAATCTACTTGTAGCTCAACTGATCCATAACAATACCAAAGAGTCTCCAAGACGCTGGCTGCTGGCCCACACACGCGCATCAGCGCATTGCCATACAATGTTGATGCGCTGCGCCAAATTACTTACCAGCTCTCTGGTCACAGGATGCTACAATTAAGTATTCTACGAGAATTGTCAGGAATCTCCAGGTACATACATAAATCTAACGCAAATTATCCTTTGTCCAATTAACGACTGGATCTTTGTTTTTTATTTTATCAATAACGTTCTCGTTACTAGAAAATTATAATCAAGATGTCCCATTTTGATTGGATTTCCTTGTATCGTGAACGTAATAGCAATACCGGGAAGAAAGTAAATACAGAGTATAGATCAAGTAGGTAAGTCATCTACAAAAGTGTCACCAATAGCTAATAAATGAAGACCATTGATCAATGACTTGACCATTGGTGATGCGCTTTTTGTTAACATATTGATAACGAGAACAAAATTCCTTGCAAACATTTAATTTTATGTATATTTTATTATGTCTTTTGCCAGACGAAAATAAGGAAATTCCGAGTTATGCTCGAGATTTTTTCCACACAAAAGGAATAGCAAGTAAAATGTAGCTTATTGAAATTACTGGGAAGAAGCCCTCTGTTGGTTATTGTTTACTTTTGTTCACATTCACTCTATCGGAATACCGGGAATAACAAACTTATCTTTGTACATCATGATTCTGTTAATGGAAAGTCCTTATTTACATATTGATGGTTTTTAGAATCAATTTACTCTATTATTTCAATCCACTGTATAAGAACTTCGTTCCATTTTTTGAAAAGCGCCCTTATTAACCAATAAGTTATCTATGTATACACGGAAATAAAGAATTTATTATTTTTAAATATAAACAAAGATTATATACAAATAAAATGTTGTTGGTTTACCTTTAATTCTAATAGAATTTGTAGGAACACCTTCCATACATATTATCTACGTTGGATAAGCGTAAGGGTCCATCGGTTTTCTTAGAAGTGAAGGGCTTAATTATTAACTTTATGTAAGTTAGACGATACGAAATGTAATTTACGTTATAACTGACGTATCAAATTGTGTGGATAGATTCACATCGTCTGGGCCTACCCGAGCGAGTAACGAGATAAACTACTGATGGTTGATTGGGAGTGAATATATAGGGACGCAATATACGTATACGACTTGCTTTTATGATGTACGACGAGAAGGAACAAGATTGTTTTCCCCCGATGTGTAATGCCTAGAGTTTTTACGAGTGCATAGATAATTCGGCATCAGACATGGTAGGTATGGTGGCCCTGTTTTTGTTTGGTAACAAACTATGACAAATAGTTTCGTTTGATTAATGTTTGCGATGGTATTTCTACTTTCTGTATTTCCGAGAGACCCAAAGTTGATTACACTTGAATGAAATGGGAATTATTAAAACTGACAGACGCAAATTGACCCAAAGAAATTCGTTTTCTGAGTTTCATCTTTTTGCTGCATTAGCGGAATTAGGGATTACTTCTCCGAGACGCGAGACCGCTATCTGTGGATCCAAAGGGCATTGTGAGGGCATTAAGCCCCCTGTCTACTTGAGCGCTGCTAAATCCTAAACGCAAAGAGTTCGAAAGTTTTATGCTTTTCTCGAAAGGAATTGTATGGGTCGCTATTTTCAAAGCCATATTAAAAATAAATCTTTGTTGTTGTGAATAAACCGTGAAATTGGGAAAACATGATAGTAAAGACATATAGGTATTAACTCACAGAAATCTAAAAATAAAAATAAATTAATAAGATATTAAGATATCTGTGGGTATAACTACTTATTCAATTATTTCGTATAATGTCTTAAAACTTCATCAACAAAGAAAATTATTAATTAAAACAAATGAACTGGAATTTACAATTGAAACAAATGAGCTAACTTCAGACTGTTGCAAACAATCCACAGTTAGGTCAACTGATACATCCATCCATATTATCAATATCGTCCCCAAGACGCTGGCTTTATAGCCCCGCTGTATGGCAATGCTGATGCCCTGCATCTGATACTCCCCAGCTCTCGGGTCAAGCTCGATCAGACGCTCAAATAATTTTAAATACCCGGTGAGCCACCTACCTCGGATGTTCCGTCCTATATAATTCACATACTAATTTGTTAAAAACACAAATGTAATTTTTATTAAATTTCGACAAGATAATATTCGATATGTAAAACTAGCCAGTTAGCCCATTATGAGTCAACTGTAGAGAATAGTGTAGGGATATATCACTGAAACAAAGCGAGTTTACAACGAGTCAAAAACAGCAGCCTACGTTAAAAGTGCTAAAAGCGGAAACAATTTAAAGTTCGCTAAAGTAAACAGTAGCTACAAATTATTTGTATCTGGCCGGGAGTATAGTCAGATAATAATAATAGTAACATATAATACAAATTTTTGAAGTGATCAATCGCATTGGATAGTGTTAAATTGTTTACGCGGTCGCGATTGGTTGCTTTTTTACTTGTACAAATTGTCGTAGTTTTTTAGGCTTTTCGCCGACTCATCAATCATGATCCCAAGATGTTACCAATATAAAGTTTAGTGGTTCAGAATTTGGTAATGCTTGAAACTAGAGTAGAGTTTGATGTAGTGTTGATTTTGAAGTGGGATTTATTTGATAGAACGTTATGTAAACTATTTGAGAAAATAATGTTTGCATAATGCCATTGTAAAGTGAGTTTTCAGTGGACATATCGCCTTAACGTTTTACTGTAGACGTAATTACAAGGCCGTGGCATTTCAATCCCGTCAAAGTCTTGAAACTTGAAAGTCTCGACAACAGCCGCCTTCGTTACGGTCTTAAATTAATTTTCATTTAAAAATTTGACAATCCTCAGTGAAATTAAACGAAGTTTGTCGTTTCTTGACAATGTAAGGTTGGCTGCCATCCAAGACTTTATCTGAACTGAACCAAAGAGATAGCATACATCTTAGTAGTTTGTGATCTTAACCTATCGCATTTTGTCAAGAGTGTTTGTCGGACATTGGGATAAAAAACTCAGATAAAACCTACTTTTTATATCTATAGCACCTATATAGTCTTTTAACTATCATAGTTGTTGTAAAAACTCCATGTTTTAAAAAGTCTACATTATTAAGTCCTAGGATGTAAAGCACCATTTTTGGGAAGGATATTTGTTGTTGCCAGCTCTTGCATTTTGTGATGGTGTAATTTGTACATATCGCTGTTTATTCAAATCGTAATTAAAAACAGATAATTCTTGAGAATAATCTCATTATGTAGGTTACTTATTACATAATCTGCGACCTTTGTTTACAACAACCGAAGGAAAGAGGCCTTTTATGATCCCTGAAAATTAATTAAGAGAAATTATCAAGAACTCTCATTTTGAAATGCTAATATTCATTTACTAGCTAACCATTTCTGGGGTTTCTATTTCTTAAATTAATTAAAGTACCTACTCTTCTGGTTATGTATTAATATTCAGAGGGGAACTGTGTAATGTTAATTAGAATTCTTACTTTCTTTAATGGTAATTGGTGAAATTTTATGAAGTCCTTTCGAGATAGGTCCACAAGATTGTAGAGTGGCTGTATGACCTTCCTTCACTTTTGAATTATTTGATTCGTGACGGAGGAAGGTTTATATATAATCTATTACGTAGGTACTTAGTACATATTGCTATTACAATATAATGCTGAGTCGAACGCCATTTTGGTTAGTTAGTAGGTATGTACTCTTTATGGTGTTTGGTAATTAACGAACTAGTTTCGTATAATTGTTAATGCTATGAATAAATATTTTCTTATTCTTATATTTATACCATGGGTTACTTTGAAAGTGTTAAAAGCTCATTTCAGTTATATATCAACATCTTCGTGGCTTGGTGGGAGTCCAAGACATGTTATAATCCACCCACTTAATTGTCTATTTTCTTTTCAAACCGTGCTTCAACCATTGTTCGTTCACGACTAAGCTTTCGTCTGGTTGATCTATTGCTTTTACAGGTTTTCGGTAAGTAGTAGATTTGACAGCTTTCAGAACGTTAACCAGCTGCAAATGTTCTTTTCTAATGGTCCGTCTGATTGGTCGTGTCATACTATCAATTGGAATTTATTAACTGCATGGTCATTTACCATGGTAAAATATCCCTTACTACCATAATAAATATTAGATAACTAAAGTGGATGTTATGTGGACGGACCATAAGACTTCCACTGTCTACATAAACTGAAGCCCACTGAAATCTTACTAAACAAAATAATTGAGAAGACCAACAAAGTACGCGGAAATTCACTGAAAGGAACCCGCAGAAATAGTTAGCGATTGCATAGGAAATTGTTAATTCTATTGGAGCGAAACACATAGGAAGCTTCGTCCGCCAGCTTGGCAATCTTCCAGTCAACGACTGTGCTTTACAATATAGCCCATAAAAAGGAATCGGGATAGATATTGCTTTTTGTATTTTGCGTGTCAAAAATAAGGCACATTTTTTCAAAAGTGAAGTGGGAAGCACCATCTTTATAAATAGGTAAGAAAACTTTTGAAGTGTGAGATTTCATAAAATGACAGAAGATAGTTAAAAAATGAAGTTCGAGAATAATTTATATTTTGCTTTGGGTTGGGGGACTCTTTACTATAATTTTATATATCTCATGGAAGCGTCTCAGCTTCTGGAAGAATGTGCTAAGTCCACACCAAGAGTTTAACGCTATCAGTTAGAAAACTCAATGATGCTAAAACGGCAAAAATGCTATAAAAATAATGTACGAACAAAGATTGTGAAAATTGATATCATAAAATTTTCAGAACACGCCATTACGCAATCATACATCGGCGGTACGTTTTCATTAATGTGTTTCAGTTAAAGGGTACGAATGTCGTAAAATTTACAGGCGTATAAAGTTCCCGTCGGCGTATAATGGTGACGAGCATTACGTAACGGGAGGACTTGAAATATCACGTATTACGATGGATTAAGGTATTAAATTGCTACACCCTAATACCTTATTCAATTATAGGATACATAATTTGAGCAAATACTTGGTTCGGGAGTGTTTTCGTAGAGTAAAACAGCAGATGGTTCCAATGCTAAAGAAATTTGTTTTCTTCAAAGGGCTATCAATCAAAATGTGCGCGGCATCTTTTGACAGTGCAAGATCGATAGGGATAAAGGATTCTGAAAACATCGAAAAATAATAATTCGTGTCTAACCACAACTTAAACTTATTGAAAGTAGGAAGAAAAAGTTATACCTACAATCCTTACAAGATTTTAAACCGAATTGTAGGTACCCACCTGGTAAAGTTATAACAGGTGGGTACCTACTTTACCTGTTTAAAATAATGATTGTGCCAAATATTTACGCTTATTCATTAATATTTTGTTATGAAATTCCTTTAATAAGGGACTTAAGCAAACAACCAGAAAAACATTCGAATCAGCTTTCCTTCTGTAGGCGGAACCTCATAATATTTTTTTCCAAAAACAGAGCTGTAATATTGGCTGTAATTATCTTTTTCTTGAATATATTTCAATTCTCCGTATTATATTGTTTCGAAGTTTGTTTTTTTTTCCTGTAAAGAGTTCGTAGCAACATTTCCTGTGCGTAAAAATTAAAAACACATTAGTTACAGTTGACAACAAAAGTTTCGAACAGTTCCCCAACTTTATATCCCAGTTGGTTAGTGGGAAACTGCTAATTTGTTTTACTTTTGATCTTGACCATACATGTTTGTACAGATATGTTGAAATCACGTAGCCAATCAGAGTATTCTGCTTTAAGTAGATAACTTCAATCCTTCTAATACAAATTAAAATAAGGTAGGCCTACTTCTAATTTTCGGATAAAGTTTTGAACCCACCAAATAATTATAATTCTCGCGTACATGCTTTACAGGTTTAATTACCATTAGGCTGTTTGTTCATTGGGGAGTAAGATCGAGTTGCCTACTCGATCTTACTGATATAAAATCTACCAGACCACACGTTGAATTAGAAGGCAAAATGTGGCCCATGTGAATTCAACTATTTATTTTCATCCTAAAAAGTTCCAGACCACGCGTAATCGATGTCGTGTAGTATGGTCCTTGTGAATTATCCCTAATACTTCATTAAGTTAGATTCTAAAATCAACTTTCAACTTTGACAGTGGTCAAATAAAATGTAATAGCTCGCGGATTAAACGTCGCTAGTGTAAAAGCGGCATTAACTCGGTTGCTCATGTTATAATTACCAGGCATGTTGCTTACATTTAATCATTTCTACTACCATGTGGGCCGCTTCATCATAATAACGGTGTAGCGTGTGGTACACAAAAACCAACATTGATGGATAACTGAGAGACGAATAGCACAAAATGGCTGCCCGATCCTTTATTGTGTGTATTTATGTTTATTTCTTATACATAAGTATGTTCCGTTACACTAATATTATAAATTCTTTGGATGTTTGTTACTTCTTCACGACATAACTGACGACCGATGTGGCGCGGTGGGCGAAGGTCCGCCTGCGACCCAGGAGGTTGCGGGTTCGATTCCCGCCTCGGAACAATTGTGTGTACGATCTGCAGATATTTGTTCCGGGTGTTCTGGTCGTTTTCTATGTATAATAAAAAATATCTATCTATGTAATATATTGTATTATGTATATCAGTTATCTAGTACCCATAACACAAGCTTTGCTTACCATGGGGCTAGATAATGCTGTGTGGATTGCCCAGCATTATTAAAAAAATATATATATATATTATCTCTTGGTCCAATAATTTTCAACTACTGAAGGGATTGGGTTGAAATTTTACATACCTGTAGTTCTAGGCATGGAATAAAACACAGGTTCTTTTTTATCCCACAAATAAGTTTTTATTTATTTATTTATTTATTGTAATAAGTTTACAAAGCAGTTTACAATCACATTTATGCCTTAAATATTACAGTTACAGTAGTGAACCAGGTTGTAGACCTAGATGTAAACATAAAAAGTTTAGAAAAGTGTTAAAAACATAACCAAAACAATTTCAATATAATTAAATGTTTTTATTAAAGTTAAAGGTTAAGTTAAAGTTCCTATTATACATACCTAAACAATACATATTGTATTATTTAGGTATATACAATAGAAAATACATATATATTGTTATATATTAAAGTTAATTGCTCAGTATAGTCAAAGTAATTTGCGAAATTTATTGAGGTTAGAGTCAAAAATATCTATTTCATTATTATATATATCTATTAGCGGCCAACTCGTTATATTGACGACACATCCTATTGATTGGTTTATAAAACGATATATTATTTTTGAAAATCCCCAACAAGAAGGTTTTCGGGTGTCGACAATTTCCCATGGGTTAGAAAAAACTAAACGTTTGTATGGAATATACAACGTATATATAAATATACGTTTAAGAAAAACATAGTATTTTAAGTTTGTTTAAACAAAGTACTGTGGATTTTGTTAAATAAATAACCGTGTGCGAAGCCGTGGGCAGAAATAAATAACTAGATAAATTACCTAGAAGTCTTTAAGAAAATCTACATTGAAAATTCGCAGACAATAAACAAGTTTTCTATAAAATGCAGCCAAACCTAATATTGTTAAACTCTTGCGAAAGACGTGAATTTTATGTGTCTAGATTTATCCCTATATTGTTGTGTATTAGAACAAAGTTTCAAAGTTATGAACTTGCAGCGGTGATATACGAACCACGCGCATCTGGAAAGCTAAGTCTTGGAACCGCTACTTCGAAGAATGTTTTGACATAATTTATAGGCGCACTGCAAGTAGGTACCTACACAGGTTATTTATTTTATCGAAGTAGGAATAACACACTTTGGGCAATCGGCAACGGCCGTAGTTATCCTAGGATAACTACGGCAGTGTTCGTTGACACTCGAGACGTAGAAAATCCAAAATATACTTTTCTAGTTAGGTTGACTCAGTGGCGAAATTGGCCGTAATTTATTCATAAAAATGATCTCATAACTAGTCATAGGCGATGCGCGTGCGTCCCTGCACGCCACAAAATTTGTGATCCGCATTTTTGAAGGGTTCCACGATATGTGGAGCGTCACTGTTGACGGGTTCGCGAAAGCACTCCCAAAAGTCCCCCTGTTCCCTAGCATATGTGCCCGGAGGAAACCGTGGGCTTTTAGTCAGTTGGAGTCTGACATAATCTTGCACCGGTTACGCAAGTAAAGATCGATTGGATTTTCATGCAAAAAAAAGTGGCGAAATTGGCAACACATCGACATACGACATTGTTGACGTGAGTGAATTAGGTGTTTTAGACCTTTGTTGGCCTTTGTCTTGACCGGCTACATCGTCACTTACCATCGGTGAGATTGTAGTGCAACGATGGTGTATTGACTATATAAAAACATTTTCGTAGAGGATGGAAATGATTTAACATAATTAATAAACAAATTTAATTTTTTATTTATTTTATTCATGTTTCCTCTGCGTCGTTAATTTTGGGTGATATATTATAATTTTTCTAACATCCGTATAACATTCTCACTATTCTAAAATATAAGAAGTCGTGCTAAGCTCTATCAGAATAAATATATTTTCATTTCATTATTTTTTCATTTAATTTCGTGTATTAGGTAATACAGCACCTAAGATAATTCTAAAGTCAGTTAACAAAATAGACAAAACCACACCGATCCGTTTTTGCCGAAAGAAGGGCCTAGCATTTCTCCAATTTGCTCTTTCCCCCAAAATCCGATATAATTAAGCATGAACCTTAAGATTGATTCTCCTTTGTGGCGCGCTCGCTTATTTATCATGGATTTGTGATCGTTGTTAATCGATCATTTTCTTCGTTGTTTACTGGATAATTTGATAAGATACTTATATTAAGAATGCGATATTTTTTTTGTTTAAGCTCTAAACGCCTAAACTACTGAACGAATTTGGGTGAAATTTTGTGTAAATGTAGTTCTAGATCTGGAATAACTTATAAGCTTCATTTATTCAAACGTTTAATAAAATGTGTAAGAAACTACGGGCAGAAGATAGGACATAATTATATTAGCTTCTGCCGACGACTTTGCACGCGTTTTTATTTCAGAATAAAATGTAGCTATAATTTTAATCCAGGTTTAGAAACTACATCAATCAGTGCATAATTTTAGGCTAATTCGTTCAATGGTTTTGCGTGATGAGATAACAAACACGTAAACACTCAAATTTTCGCATTTATAATATTATCGTGCGATTTAAAGTACTAACAACGTTACTATAACGCAACAAGACTTAAACTAAATTCCCTGTAGCGTTTTCGTAGACGTTTCGTAGCAAACGGCGTAGCAGCGAATACCTAACCTTTGCGCTTGCATTTTGTATTCTCCATCGGTCATAAATTTCATTTAAAAGGCAATATTGTGAATAACATTTCACTTTTAATCTGCTTTTGGAATCTTTCAGCATGTGCGATGGATGATGCATGGCTGCATGCTGAAATTGCAAATAGAATCGTTAAATTTTCATATAATGCTTGCAAAACTTTTTTTAATTATTTTAATCGGTCTCTGGGTCACACGCGTTTTGTTAAAATCTTACTAAACGTCTTATAAAGTCTTATATAGATCCATATAGAGTACATAGGTGATCGAAATGCTGGTTTTATATTTAGGTTAACGAATTAGCATTGCTTAATGGCAATGCTAAGTACTTAGGGTTCTGGGTCACACGCAATTTGTAAAGATCTACCAAACTTCTTACAGAGCCTTACAGAGATCCTTATAAGAGTCCATGGGTGATTGGAATGCTGTTTTTATATTGCGGTCAAGAATCAGCTAATTAATAGCAATCCATTGAACGTAGCAATGCTGCTTGCATTCTGGGCACTCTGCCTTCTGGTAACGGCTTACATTTTTAGGAAATTTATACAAATTATAATACTAGTTGTTTTTTTTTTGTAGTTGTCGTATTGTGGTTTATATCTATTTATTCCGAATGGAACGATTTGGGATAGGCCTAGGCCCGGTGTGAGACAATTAGGTCGATTAAAAAAATATTCAGAGTCCTTGGGTTGATGATTTTAGGACAACTTAGATTTTTGTGATTCGTTGCATTTTAGTTGTATAATTTGAAAACTTTTTAATTTTAATTGCTATTATAACAACCCTATACTATAAGCCACTCAGATTAAAGAAAAAAATTTAAGATTAGAGGAAGTAAAGATGTTTAACCAAATGTTTAAAAATGCAAAAATTTGCTATAATACAGTAGACTGTAGTTATGTATAAATTTCTGTTATGACTTCACTTCACACGGTTTTTGCGGTAGCGGAAGTTGTGAAAATGAGCTGCAGTTTTTTATGTGTTATTTTTAGCGTTTTTACTTACCACTCAGACTGTTAATTAGACGAAGCACTACAGTAAATTAAAGTGTGTCGAGTACATTTATGAAGGGATTTTCAAGCAGTCTCCATTATTTAATAACGAGATATTGAGCTCAAATTATTATATCCGGCACCGGTTTAATGAAGGTAAAGTATCTGTGGTGACGAGTCACACTTCAATCAGAACCCAAATCAAATGATAATAAGGTTTTAAGTAGTTAAGCACCTTGTTTATTTTGTTAGATAACTGATGGTCTATTTAAATGAGTTGGATTCACTAGATTGACCATAATTTCTTTGTTGCTAATTGACGTACTTTAGGTACCTAAGTGTCTATTCAGTCATCCACCCTATATATAATAATAAATAAATAATACAATAGACAATCCATATAGAATCAGCTAGGCATAAGCAAAGCACATAGTACAAGCTGTTGTATTATGGGTACTAGATGACTAATACACATAATACAATACGAGAAGTTCATCTATGCGTTGCCAAAGACTCATTATAATTAAGTATCAAGTTGTATTAACACAGGTATTATTATTTATTCTTTTTATTTATGTATACGTATTTTCAACATGTTTAGATTTTTTTTTCCTATTGCTCTGTTCATTTAGCTTTATATGTGTTACATAATGGAGGAAATTATTTTAGTTTTTGTATATCTTAAGTTTCGTAGTATTAAGTATTATGTACTGTTTATTTCCCAAATAAAATAAAATAAATAAATAAATAAAACATTACATACATTGATATTTACGCCACATCGGTCGTCATGTACCTACATATTTCTATTCAGTAGGTATCCAAGACAATTAACGAATAACAAGAGATATTATTTTACGAATATTAGAAGTTTAGTACTACAAATATTAAAACATGTTTTCGGCAGTGTTGCAAGTTTTAAATGGTAATAACCCCTGGTATATAAACCAATCAAATATCCCATTGATCGAAATCGCGATACGCATCGTAAACTCCTTAGCAAAGACAGCTCTATAATCGTATTTAACCGAAAATTCCAGCAGCATAAGAAAGGCTCTCAAAGCCATTAATGCCCACATGAACTTATCACCCAATATACTTCGTTATTTATCTAAGGGCGCCCACAGAATTCCAATAAAAGGCCTTTTCTACCGGATAGTAACATTAAACAAACCGCTCCATTCTTAGAGTACCAGGCGTCTTCACGTCAATCCTTTGAAGGTCCATCACGATCAGTCCACCTTCTATCGCGGCATTCACGTCAATGGAGGAAATTTAATGGCCAGAACGATGCTTTAATAGGTATTTTTACATAGTATAAAATGAAGTCGCCTCTGCTGTCTGTTCCCTTATATCTTTTCAACAACTCAGCGGATTTTAATGCAGTTTTCAGCAATAGAAAGAGTGATTCAAGAAAAAGGTTTACATGTATATAATTGCGAACCCGGGGCGGGTTGCTAGTATTTTATAAATAAAAGCTCTATGGCTCCAAGATCTAACAAAAAAAAAGATTGAATCAGGCAAATATTTATAGTAACCTACTACTTAACTGTGTGACTCAGCACAGATGTAATATTTTTCGAACGAAACGCATGTGCGGCGCAACACAAGCGCTGTGTAGAGTGGCAGCACGAATTTTTTTGTTTAAAAAATAGATCGCAGTCGTCGAAAAAAAACTGCAGTCTATGTGTTAAAAAAAACCGTACTTTAAAAAATATTTTTTTTTTTATTTCTTCGAACAATTCATTCAATCATCATTAATATTAACTCATGAAAACTTTAGAATCCAGCCTCATTACGTTTTTCGTGATGTTTAACTGTGAACATTCACAAACTTTTGAAACGTATTACTTTATGTTGCAATTTGACTAAAATCTAAGTTGAGAACACACTTGAAACTTCAGAGTGGAAAGTTTCAAGTTATATGCCTACTCATACCTTCTAATGAGGTATTTTCTATGCCATGCAGCTGTTTCAAGTTGAAACATTGTAAAACCAACAGCGTCAGTCCAAACTGTTTGCATTAATAATTAGGTTGTATGAATGAAACACTGGCTAGCGTGCTCAAAAGCGTTGTAGCTGATACCCAACATTGTATAATATTCATAACATATTATCAGGAACATTGTGGCGATTATGAGGGCTTAAGCAGGTAGGCTAATGTACACGGTGGCAAGTATTTGCTTCAGCGTTTGTGACGGTTCAACGAACAGGTGGGTTTTGTCGCTCACAAGCAGCTGATAGATAAAAGATCAGTTTAAAGATATTTATTTTCTCATTTACAACATACATGTTACTTACATGAGAAACTTAAGCTAAGTATTAATATTATGTTATTTTTCCGTCTTTTTATGTTTAGTCCAGTAGCGTTACATCCTCAAGTATGTATATATCTATGCAATTTGGTTTTAAACACGCCAGACGTTCCAGCACCTTTAACGTCTTCAGGTAGCCTGTTATAGAACTGAGCCCCTTCGAAAGTAATCGTCTTTTTACCCTGTTGAGTTCTTATCGTAGGCAAAACAAGATGTTCAGTTCTTCGTCTACTGTATTTACTGTGTGTTTGGCTCTTTTTATGAAAGTAATATTTGTATGAATGGTTTTAGTAAACAGGTTGTGTAGATATATAGTTGTTTAATGTTCATTAGTTTGGTTTCTTTAATTAAAGAAAAATAAAAAGATCTTGGAAGTTGTTATAGTAGACAGATATAAGTTGATAGTGAGCACAATGGTTTTAATGTGTAGAGGTAGTTTTATTTTGTAAGTGACCTATATAGCCCGGTCATAATATCAGTGGAGCTTGTGCCAAACATTTTGTATGGCGAGATCCACAGATTTTGTCACCGGGCTATAACTTATACTTGTTAAAATTATGTAGGTTAACACTTTGAGTACTGAAATCACACGGTATGTGTTTTCTACAAGTGTCTAATATGCGTAAATCCGCGCAGCGGCTGAGAAAATACAGATCTTTGTGACTCAGCACAGCCGTAATATTTTTAGAACGAAACGCATGTGCGGCGCAACACAACCGCTGTGTAGAGCGGAAGCACGAATTTTTTAGGTTAAAAAAAAGATCGCAGTCGTCGAAAAAAAATCGCAGTCAAAGTGTTAAGTAAACATAGTAGTTTTTGACTAAAGACCACAAGCAAGAACAACAGTGCAGAACACACCTCTATATTCACGGTCGTCATAAAGACCGCAAAAATCTAAAGAAAGCTAGGCCAAAATGCGAGCTCTAATGTAAAACCACGTAATAAACCTGTCGACAAGCTCACCAATTTTCTAATTCTCTTCGCTCGCAGCCGATGAAAATACAAATTGAGGGTACCTCACATTTAGTTCGATGTTAACCAGCCATTGGCGATAATGGCTGCATAAATACCTAGTCGGGATGACTCCATCCGCATTGTAATAAATGGGCGTGCGCTTAGAACATGCGCACCGCGCTGTAAATTCAGACATGTCGATAAAATTCGTGGTTTATCTGAGCAAAACTGTTTCTAGGTTATTATTATTATTATAGTTATATATGGGTTTTATGACGACCGATATGGCGCGGTGGGCGAAGGTCCGCTTGCGACGCAGGAGGTTTTTTTCTATATATAATAAAAAATATCTATGTAATGTATTGTATTATGTATATCAGTTACGTAGGACCCATAACATAAGCTTTGCTTACCATGGGGCTAGATAATGCAGTGTGAATTGTCCAGCATTTTTATTTTTTTTATTTAATGATCAATCTATAGGTGACACACGATCATACAAAAGCATGGAAAAGCTCGACTAAAACTGTTTTATTTCTTAATTTTACTCTCGTTCTCCTCTAACCGATCTGAAATCACGACCTAGTAACTCAGTCTTAGCTTGACCTAGTTTAAAATTAGACTTAATGTTGTACGGGCTGGTGTTTGACCGTGTATCTTGGATGAGCATGGTAATTCTGAAAGAAAATGAGCATGAGGCAATTTCCCTTTATTTGCGTAAACAAGTAGCTACAATAAAATAATTCATGTAAACAAATAATATCAGATTGCGACAATCACCAAAGGAATTGTCCTTGAGATCGGGATAAACACAGAAAGTATAAAGTATACCTAATCCAAAGTATGTCAACACCTTTCGACTTTATGTCCACGGATTAAGGCGCAAAAGCGGTAATGTTCCCACCCATTGTTCTTTACGACATTTAGGCAGAAATCTGGCTGATAGCCAGCATTGGCGACAATGCCTTCTATCTTTCCGCTGTCGATATCGTTTCAAAA
This sequence comes from Eupithecia abbreviata, assembly GCA_943735965.1. Taxonomy (NCBI): domain Eukaryota; kingdom Metazoa; phylum Arthropoda; class Insecta; order Lepidoptera; family Geometridae; genus Eupithecia; species Eupithecia abbreviata. The sequence goes on from OX030986.1 coordinate 5,385,271, forward strand.
AGCTATAAAATTTTTCACCAACGCACGTTCGATAAAAAACGAGGGAACTAGGTTTCGCGATTTCCGATATTCGAATATATGCGACAGTATTTTTTGATCTGACACAGAGCCGCGCTTTGTCATATTCCTTCATGGAAAATCACAAAAATGCTTACAAATGTTTCAAACATTCAATGTCAATGGGAAAAAATATTCATTTGTGGTATTCATTCGAGTTTATCTGCTCAGGTCGAGAATCCATGAATGCATTGACTAGATGGGATGATGGGAGGTGATAAATTAAAAGTAGACAAGGCGCGCAAAACAACAAAGATAGTCTTCTGACACATTGACCTTAATTTGGTTAATACTTTAAACGACTTGCAAAGGTGAAAATAAATTCAGGCAGCATCAGCGGAGGATGCGTCCGCCCCGTACGAGCCGGACCACCGGGTAATTTTTTGATGCGGTAGATGGTCTTTACTCTGTACCGCATCAAAATTATCCGGTGACCTCAAACTGGAGCCAACCTGTCGACAATAGCCTTGTTATCGGTGAGTGAAGGAAGCCTGGAAAAGTCTGTTTTGGTCCGTGTTTTGTTTTAATTTGTTACGGTTGGCAAACATTGATCGAATCTCACTGAAACGGACTGAGCCCCACCACGGAAAAATAAATTGTTGCTTTCGGGTTGAATGGAACGTAGAAGTTATATATAGGTAGACAAATTTCAGCTTAGTAATATCGGTTATCGTTACTTTTTTGTCGCTGTTGAAAGTCATAATCAATGTGAAGTAGACTTTTACTTCAAACTGATTATAACCAAGCTTAGATTATAACCACCATTTATTAGTAGGTATGGAAATATAACCCGATAAAAATCATTGAGCGATGTGTTGGATGATACATTTTAGGGGTTAAAAATAGTACCACAGACCACTTCGGATGCTCTACAGTGGTTCGTGGACCACCGTGGTGGGAATCCATGTTGTGTGATGTTCAATCCATTTTCAACCACTGTTGGTTATAACCAAGGAGGATGAACCCATAGGATGATAAATTATTGTTCACTTTTAAACATTCTAATAAAAAACAAGAACAAAAGGTAGGGCAATGAGCTACAAACTAACGATTAATTAAAAAAACACTAAACTAATTAAATGAACAGGACCTAATGGGAATACACTAACATTAACCTAATTGGGTTAATACTGTGGCAAATTGTATGGATGGCAGGTTGCCGCAAAATTTGTAGGTACATACTTACTATAATATTAATTCCCAGAGGATCAGTCATGAGCCTGTCATGTTACACGCGACTTTGTGCTATATTAAGGAGGACTAATGTATGGACGATATTTTAAATGAAAATTTATGATGTTTTTAGTAAATAAATCCACGTAATTTTTTTAATTTCTACATATAGTACGTACCACCGCGCCACAGGAGTCGTCAAAGAGTAAACTACCTATTTCCGCACTTGGACTCCGATTGGTCCTTTTTGTTGTGTGTGCCATCTGCTTTTTTGGTCATGGTTGGTTTGTTTTTGATACGTCGAATCGTCGTAAACCTACGAATAAATATTATTATTTATTCGTATATTTATTCGTAGTCGTAAACAGATAAATAAACGGTTTTAGATTATTTCTCAAAACCAACTCGTACCTACCTGATTGTTTCGCATAATTTTAGAAAAGGCAGCGGAATTTATAATGTTGCAACATTTACGTAGGTAAAATGAATAATGTACTAATTACGTACACTAATGTACGGTCAATCATGGTGAATTGATTGTAATGCAATTAGATGCTAAATTAAGAACCATCAATCGATTTAGTGTAATTGGTCCGCTGATTGAATTTTCTGATAGATTTTTTGATAAAATTGCATATTCATGAAGCTGACTAGTATGACTGTATGTGTAGTAACAGCTCAGACAGTTCAGTTTTCGTTCTCCGTCCTTCCAATTCAGTTCAGGATCAACGGGATATTCAGGTCTTATCGTGGAAAAGCGAATGAAACCCAGGGTTATTCTACCGTTCAAGTAGTTTGGTGACTTTAGCCTTGCTAGATTCTGTGGATCACATTTGGATCAATTTAACCTCTAGACTGTTTGCAGTCTGCACATATCTGACGACCGATGTGGCGCGGTGGGCGAAGGTCCGCCTGCGACTATACGAATAACAATACTTTGTGAAGAATACAAAAAGTTATCAGTCATAATTTTTGGTATTACGGAACAAACCAAATTTTGAACGGCTAACATTGCTATCGCGCACGCATGTGGCGAGGCGCAAGGGTTAAATGGGGACAGCGATATTCGGAGCGATTTTTGCAAGCGAAGGTCGCCGGAACCTTAACCAATGTTGATGTTACAATCACCTTAATTCATTACGCTTTACTTAAATACTTAAACAAATAGAATAAATGAAACGGGTGCAAGTCTGAATATTCATGTTGTTGAATTGGCTTGAAAGTTCTGTACAGTAAAGGGCTTGATTAGATCTACTCATAGCGAGAACTCAGTGAAATTGCAGAAGGAAACAGAACAGCTGGTTTATCTACTGTAGAATCGGATACCTAGAGGCTATTCTCGAAATTATCAATTAGGAATTCCGAGAACCTGGGCAAGCATAGGTTCTGTGGTTCCTGGATATTAAATATGGCCTTTCACAACTCACTTGCAATGTGGTACCTACCAATTTCATAACATTCGTAGGTCTAGGCGTAAGTAGGGACATATTTTTTTATAAAAAGGAACGAAATAATACTAAGTATGCTTAGATTGAGCCTAAACATGCTAATTTTGAGTGTCCAAAAGTATTTTTTATGGAGGCAACTCTACTTTGTTCCCCATTTTAACGTCCTTACTTCATATTTTTTATTATAAATAATCGTAAATGTAACATTACTGCAATTTACAGCTAAGTCGTTCCATTATGTAGGTACATAATCAATAATCTTAAAAAGACATAAAAAGAAAATATTTAATAAAGTATCTACTAACATAATAAAACAGAATTAACAAATATAAATTACACACTGAAAAGTCTAAACAAAGAAAGGGAATCTAACTCATTGTGATGAAGCTGCTATAGTAGGTACTAAGCTATGTGTAAACCGATCAATTATCATGAACAGAATTCGAACGGAAACTGCTCATTCCGAATTTAAATAAAAACATTTTTCTTCCTCGGAGAGAAAAGTGATTTTTTCCAGGAAAAACTCAAAGTGGGAAGAGCAAATGAAGTAGAAATAATCGTATTCTGAATAAATTGTACCAAGTTCCTGTAAAACAAAAAATAAAATCCAGTATCTACATTCCTATCGACACATTAATCGTCAGAAAAAACCCATTACCACAAGTAGGCAACACCAGATCAGTAGGTACGTAAAAGTGTTGCAAAGCAAACTTGTTCAACGCAAAGGGGAAATATTTGTATATCCGGGAGTCCTTGACAAACATCCAGTACCTGCTTATTTGTTCATGATTGTCAAAATCTAACCGTTCCCTCAGGCTTAGGTACCAACACTGAGCTTTTACGTAGAACCCGTGTAGAAGGTATCTCATGGTATTTTGATAAATAGGTTAGGGTTTACCCATGATTATTTATGAAAACTTATCTTATCTACCTACATAATATGTAAAAATTTGTACCATATTGCTTGTAAAAATTTGACCAAATATGGTACAAATTTTTTATCTTAAAAAATATACCATAATACGTAATTATGTGTAATGAATTCAATAGTTGTTTGTTCAATAAGTGTGCAAAACTGTTTTTAGTTGAACGTGCCGATATTAAATCCCGAGCTAGCGAGGTATTTAAAAGTCATGAAACAAAAAACAATAAAATTGCTCTCGAGTTAAACATACAACTGTTCACCTCGACTAACGAGAAAGTATTTCGTAATTTATAAGAGGTAGAATGTCGATACTCATTTTGGTCAGCAACCATGGAGGGTTAGAATGATATAAACCTCTTTCAAAACGCGAACGAACGAAATTATTTTTTTCTATGAAGGTTGAACACTGTCGAACCTCCTTCCCTTGCCATAACTAAAATGAATGCACCTCACAGAGTTGCTAGTCCCATATAAAGTCCAAATGTTGTTTGCGAGATTATTTAATGATGGCGTTGTCCGCCTAGATAAATGTTCTTTACAAGCCAAGTTGACAAGGTACACATAAAAATAGCGCTACTTTTAGTGAGAAAGTGTACCTCATATACATACATAATACAGTGCATAACATAGATAGATATTTTTTATTATAAATAAAAAGACGACCAGAACACCCGGAACAAATATCTACAGATCAAACAAATATTTGTTCCAAGGCGGGAATCGACACCGTAACCTTCTGTGTCGCAGACCTTCGCCCACCGCACCACAGAGGTCGACAATTTATGTCGAAATTTAAGATTAAATTTTGGTTACAGCAATAACATCAGCTCATAACATAACGCAACTGAAAGTGCCATTGTATGCTGACCCGAGGCGCGCCGCAGAGCTCAGCTGTCACTTCCAGATGGAGGATGAGAGCCTTCATTCTCTCAAGTGGTACCGGGATATGAACGAGATATTCCGATATAACCCGACACAGTTGGTGAGTTTTGCTTTAGTTGTTTAATCTTTGGACCTTTGTTGCGCAGTGAGTTTAAACTTTGGAGATGAAGTAGCGGAGCGGAGCTGTTCCAATATTTACCAATGGAATTGCATAAAATCTCCGCAACGCTTCAGTCGACAGTGATTTTCGAACTTTTTGAAAAAATTATAGAAAACCGAGAAACCTCCGCATCAATGGACAAACACAGTCCATAACTTCGCTCCGCTCATGACATGCAATCTTAAAGGATTTCATAATATCCCTGGTAGAGTAGGGGACTGATTTTTTCCTCGTCTTTGGGAATCAAATTTCCCGTACGACACTGCCGTCTTAGGTGATTGTAATTTATTAACAAAGTGTGGTTCACCTTTGTATTGAAATACTTTGTATTTGATACTTAGTGCAACCCACTGCTATATAAAGTTGAAGATGTGTTCAGTATTTGTATACTCTAGCTAGACATTCCGTCGCTAAGCATCAGATGATATGTAGTCAGTCAATCGTCTTTAATCTTTAATGAAGGTTTGATAGAACTTTTGACGTTCGTTTAGCTGAAATATTATGCTCGACTCTAAAGAGTTTAAAAATGGCATGATTGTTAAAACAACTTGATTCGTACCGTCGATTCGTAACGGGCAATACGCGCGATTCTGCAAATGAAAAACACAGAATAGTGTAAGGAAAAATTTAGAGAATTAGGAATTATGACAATGACTAGCGAATATATTTATAAAAATATAATGTATGTAAAACTAAACATTGATAAATTCAATTCAAATGGCACACATGGCTATAACACCAGAACTAGAAATGCCATTACTATACCTACTCATAGACTTGCAAAAGTGGGTAAAAGCTTTTTATGTGTAGGCGTTAAACTATATAACAAACTAGATCATGACTTTCGAAATTCAGATAATATAAATAATTATAGTATTGCAATTAAAAAAATGTTAATTGAGAAATCATATTATACACTTGACGAAGCTATTGCTGATGATCTCACTGTTATACCTACCTAATCATTGTATGTACTCTGCCTGTACCAATTTTACTGATTTTAACTTACACCTTTTTCTCATCACCGTTTTACTCTGTAACATAAAATATGTATAAAATTTGACATTTCCAAGTGTACTAATGTATATTTATGGAATAAATAAATACAATACAATACAATTCAATATTCTACTTTATTCGACAAGTTGAATACCTAGAGCGAAAATTTTCCGTTGTTTTAGAGATTGTCTACATGTCTAGTTATCGACTGATGCTTGCTGCCCGGTTTTTTGGACAACGACCGATATCCCGGAAAAATGGAGCTTATTTTCACAAGCGTTTTTCATCGCATATTTTTGCGGAATTCACAATAAAATGCGGTGTTACAAATTTTTTTAGATTGTTTGTAAAAGGGAGGTTAAGGAAAAATTCATAAAAACTAAAACGTTATGTTTTATTCCGGGAGTTTTCGCTTTGTTGAATTCCATTTGTAGATAAGGTATGATTTTAACAATGTTGTTTAAACTGGCAAAAACAAACATGAACATCCAAGTTACCAGTTTTTTTTATATATACGTAGGTACATCAGTACCAATAATGAGCGCCATATCACCCTGTGATATATAGTTGGCACAAACTTTAAAAGACTTTTACCTAACAGTGAGACAAACTGGCTATACCTATTAAAGATTACTTATTTTATCCGATAACTAATCATATTATTCCTAAAATAACTCGTTTTTACAGCCACCAATCCGCTACTTCAACGTAACGGACATCAAGGTGCAAGGCGGTGAATGCACGATCGACTCTTGCATGGTGCAAATCATGCCGCCTCCGATCGCCACCCGCGCGGGATACACCTGTGAGGTGTCTACAGAAGGACCCAGGTTCCAGATAGTGAGGATGACGAAGCACATGACTGTTGTTGGTAAGTTACAACAAATATGTATTATCAATGTAGTAAACATATGCTCGACCACCACTTTAGAGTCTTTTGAATGTAGTAAGCATATGATTAACAACAATACATTTATCAATGTAGTCTTCTAAATTTATGCCCCACCACCACTTTAGAGACTTTTGAATGCAGAAATTGGCGAATTGGTTTTGTATGTTTTTATCTTGATCACTGGCCTCTAACATCTACACAGGATGTAGTTTTTGTATCATCTAATAGCTAATTTCACTCAAAGCATAATACATCGATGACATATATTGCTGTATTCGTCTCATTTTATGCGCTATTGAATTTACTATGTTTATTTTCTACCTCAGTGATACATTGTCTAATTTTTGAAAAGTTTCAATTATTTTTGTACACAATGTCAGTTTGGCTACCAAAATTATCTTGTATTCTAGAACCGAGTCTTAATAAATGTGACTGACTTTCTTTGTAGCGGAGATGACAAAAACCGTTCAAATAGTAATCAAGCTTTAAGACGTAGCTGTGACGATCTGGAACTTGGGTCCTTCACCCGGATTCCTATTTCCAACCGAGTTTCAATGTTAAGACAGAGAGAGACAGCGGCGTAAGCTAAATAAAGTAGTTGAAATTGCCGTTTAAATAGGCTCGGTTGGCATCATTTGGATACAGAACCCCAAAAAGCATTAAACTAGGTTATACGATTATTTAATGTCGCTGAAGTGACAGCGACATTAAATAACCGTATAACACGCATCTCTGGCCGTGAAAACACATGCTTGTCCCATGTTAATTTTACGCTGACTGTAAAAATTACAGACTGTTAAAAATATGTGCCTACTTTTCACCTTTTTAATTAAAGGTTTTATAAGCCCTTCCGTGGAACCCAACTCAGAGAAAAAGTCCATTTTATTTTACGATTGTGATTGCTCCATTTTTATTATCACAGCATTTTTCATGTTCCATTACCGTGGACATAAATAATCTGAGCCCATTTTAAGGCTGGGAGCACATTGGAGGTTAAAGCTGGTCTCGTTCTAGTCTAATCCGCGTTCGCGCTTCCAATAAATGACGCTCGGGCAGAGACCGCCGTGACTTCACCGCCCCGCAAGTTTTATCGGTCCAATTATCGCCGAGCAGTCTTACTTGCCGCCGGCGCCTATGTGGCTTCAGCCTAACAATAGCTTTCGTAACTGAGCAACTCGAATTTAAAGCTTTTAATTAAGTTTAGTGTTCCCTGTCCAGGATTGTACGGAGTTTGTGGGAGTCTATTCCCTTGATGGCTTATCTTTGACATGGACTATGGAAGCCGGATAACTCGATTATAAACCAATGCAATTTCTATGAAACTTTCACGAGAGATTGCTTTCAATGGCAGCGGAAACGTCACTGGTTTGTAGGCAAAAGGGAAATCATATTATACGTCTATCCTATCCATATTCCATTTGTTACAATATTTATTACACACACGTTGCGGGTTCGATTCCCTCAACGAGATAATTGATTGTACAATATGCAGATATTTGTTCTAGCTGTTCTGGTCCGCTCATGAGCATCAAAAAAGCGCAAAACATAAAAATAGCATAAGACCTCGCATCGTCTGATTTGTAAATTACCTAAATTGCGTAAGGTCAAAGTAGTAAAATGCCTGAATTTGTTTATTTTATTAACCATAAAATTTACCCCACAGCCATGCCAGAAGCGGATCCCGTCATAGTCGTACCGCAGAAGATACTGCAGCCCGGAGACTCGATGTTCCTCAACTGTACATCCGACTATTCCTTGCCGCCGGCAGAAATTAATTGGTACATTGACGACGAGCTTCAAAAGGTATGTTCTACTTGTGTGGGTGGAAGGTTATTTAGCTCTTCTTCAAATATTTGATATTTAAATAGTCGTAGCGTGAGACGAGAGCTGAATATCTGGCGCAGCGCATCAGCATGGGGCAATGCCGCGCTTTTGGGACACTTCTGACTGGTATTAATATGGATCATTTGAGCTATCCCTATAGATAGATTGCAATACTTGGCAGTTACTTCATTGGTTCAATCGTAAATACTAGTTTCTAATTTTATTCTTACTTTCTTTGTTAATATTTAAATATAATGATACTCGTATATAATATATTTAATATGGGCTGAGATTATACAACGGTAATTTTATTATATAGTTGACTAAATGTATCTACTCATTAAAAAAAATCAAGCCCCAGTAGTAGTACAAAATATACCTACTCTACCACACAGCCAACATTCAGACAAATTGTTTTGCCTGGAAAAAACGCTTTCATGATTTATAGCAGAAAATATTTGAAGATTTATCCCCTATTTCATCGTAGTTATTTTACGAAACAAGTTATCAATCGTCTCATTAGCAAATCTACCAAAGATAACTGAAGGGATAGCACGAGTTGTGAGGAGTTGTTGAGGGGGCAGGGGATTTAATTTATATTTTTTAATTAAAAGCATAGACCAATAGCAAAAACCTGAAAAAAGCTCATCTTAGTAAGTCGGTACAAAGAACGGATAGTTTTACTGTGAGAAAACCAGTAATCTTTTACACACAGAATGACTGAGTATTTTCCCTCTACGTCATTTATTTGCTTTGTAGGTGCACTCACATGCAGGTTGAAATTTGATCACTACGGCGGCGGCGGTTGCAATTTCAGATTCATTACTAACGTTACTGCAGATTGCTCGGAAGCGGCTTTACTCTTAGCTGGTTTACCTATTATGACGTCATACGTTTTTGTTCTTCTGTTACGGAAGTTTGTTCAAGTTTTTAAAGTAAATTTGTAAAGTATCGTCTACGTATTACGCTTAGGTACGTATTTTATCGACCCGACGACCACTGTGGCAAACGTGTTCTTGTTTGGAGACCACGATTCGGTAAACGTAAAGTAGACCTCCGATCAGGTGGGATGGCAATCTGTAAAAGAGTGCAGGTAGATGCTGGATGCGTCAAGCAGGGCGTTATAGCGCTCATTAGGGGAGGCCTATGTCCAGCAGTGGTCTAGTCTAACATAGGCATCAGCCTATATCACCTATCATAATCAGATGATGATGACGTATTTATGAGTTGGTAAAAATTTTTTTTTCCTGAATATTGTTCCTTTGACAGACTTTCAATAAATGATTCGTCAAATCAAAACATCTACTGAAAGGAATGAATCCAATACCACGAGAGGAATAATAGTTCAGCACGCTTCCTGATTCCACTTGATGCGTCATTTTGAAGAATTCTCAGTATAATTGAGTTATTAAGCGACAAAGTACGAGTAAGACTCTTGTAGGGTTATCGAGAAGTTGTTTAGGATGTTCCGTGAATCGTTCGATTCGAAGATGAAACATAAGATAAAGTCGAAACTTTGTTACTCAACAGTATTATAGCAGATACAGATCAAAAGAGGTCGAACAAGTCAAGTTGGTTCTTGGCTAGACAATAGCCTGACCACTACATGATTACTATTTGTTATAAGTTTTTGTGATAGGATTATCGAACACAAAACTATTAAAGTTGTACCTATGTGTGCAAAGATATGAGTTCAATATATTTACGTTATAACATATGGTCATCATTATCCTGTTTCTCATTAAGGTAACTCATGTAGATAGATTCTTCGGAAGGATTACGATCACCAATCCGCCTACTTATTTATACACAATACCTATCATATAGTAGGATCCGCAACATACCATATGGTTATAATAGATTTAATAAATTACCCCTCAAAGTAAAACAATAGAAACAGATTCTTATATTTTTTTCGTGTTAAGCTTTGTAGTTTGTGCTACGTATCCCATTTTTGGAAGTTGTTGACATTTTACTTGTTCATCGCTTTTAGGTGTTGACAGTATACTTGATCCCGTTAAATTCTTTTCTATTAAACTCGTATGGGTAAACAGAATGGGTAGGGCTATCTTCTGTGTCTCGATTGCTTAGAGTAATAATGCCGGAAAAATAATAAATAAATAATTCTGGACAATACACGCAGTTCAAGCCCCAAGCTAAGCAGAGCTTGTGTTATGGGTATTAGGATGACTGATATACATAATACAAAACATACATAGATAGATATTATTTATTATACATTGATAACGACGACCAGTCACCGGAAACAAATATCTGCAGATCGTACAAACATTTTTTTCGAGGCGAGAATCGGACCCGCAACCTCCTGCGTTGCAGGCAGACCTTCGTCCATCGCGCCACAAAGGTCTTTGTCGAAAAGGATTAATATTAGTTGATAATATATAATCCTTTATAACACTTTGACTGCTGAAATCACACGGTATGTGTTTTCTACAAGTGACTAATATGCGTAAATCCACACTAGTGCAGCGGCTGAGAAAATACAGATCTTTGTGACTGCACAGCCGTAATATTTTTCGAACGAAACGCATGTGCGGCGCAACACAACCGCTGTGTAGAGCGGCAGCACGAATTTTTTAGGTTAAAAAAAGATCGCAGTCGTCGAAAAAAAATCGCAGTCAAAGTGTTAATTAGTTGGTATATCAGTTGGCGAGTAATAGAAATTTCGGTAAACCGCACATTCTAAAAATTTTTTCACAAAAGATGAAAGTTTTATATATTGTATTTATTACAATAGCAGAATTCGTTTTGTCTTATTATTAAATAACTGGCACACCGCCTGGACGATATCTAATAATAATAATTAGCACCAGAAAAAGATGACCCGGTTATTTTTTTGATCCCTCATTAATTAAACACGTATCCGGAAACGCTGCGTAAATTTGTTTCGGGTTGTTTATAGAATATTAATATTGCATCCACCTTTTGATACCTTTATATGCCTACGTTTCTTCTGTCGTAATAAATGATGGATAAAAGCTATTGAATAAAAAATGGATACCTCCTCAAACTTACAAAGAAAGGCACTTACAGTAATACCATCATTAGTGGAGGTATATTTCGTAGTAAAAGATTTTCAGACATCAGTAGTGATTCGTCGAATAATAGACTTACGCATAGCCGTGAAAGATAGCTAACTCATTATTTATTTTCTAGATTATGATAGGTTACACATTTTAATTTTGTCCAATTTGGATGCTCGATGTGCGATGAATGCTCGAATGTGTGGCATCCTTTTATAACTGAATTATTTAGTGTTATTTCATAAAATTATGATTTTCGGATCGTTTTTTTTTCTGATTAAAAGTTGCATAGTTGTTATTCCAGGCAATCTGAGCATATTACCCATGTATAGGTACTTCTTATATTATAAATGTTAAAGTAACTAAGTTTGTCTGTCTGTACCCGTTTCACGACTAAACAGGACAAAGGCAACTTTTTAACTCGGTAAAACGCGAACGAATTCGCGGGCAGATGCTAGATAATAATGTGTGAATTTTCCAGAATTTATTATTATTATTTAATTTCATTTAATGAAGTATTTTTTTTAATAGGCAATACAATAAAATATTATAAGGTAGACCATCGGCCACGAAGCTGGGTCTCGTACTCTAGTTCGAATGACGTTAGCTCGATGTTCATTACCTCGATTCCTCTACCTCGGTACGTTTCGTCGATGGGTCGTTACCTCGAAAGATCAGTACCTCGAAGGGTTTCTACCTCGATACGTCTCTACCTCTACGGTACGTTCCGATGAGTCATTACCTCGAAAGATTGACAAAACCAAAGTGAATTATAATTATCATTGTATAGTACTACATAGAGAGGAACTTCCTGACGATACGTGCTGAGTCCAGGAGTATTTTGGATCTGACCTTTGATCCAACTTCCTAGCGTGAGCTTCTTCAGATGTTGATCGAGACCCTTCGCTATTATTATTATAATTTTTAACTGTATTATTTAGTCTCATAAGATTGTATTCTTGATACAATCGTTTGAGCTATCAACGATAGCGAAAGATCCACCACATTTTCTCGTATTTTCTTCATAAAACTAAAGGATAACGTAGATTGTGTCAAGATGAAACCTGTCTTCTGTTTGCTTAATTTATATGCACTTCATTAGTCTTCAGCAACGCGGCTTCCGTATTCATTAATCATTCCGAGACCAAGCCGTTGCATCCGCAAACTAGTCTCATGTTAGAACCTAGTGGTTTACTAAGTAGTGAGGCTTGAAGTTAGCTAATTTACAAGTTCAAGGCTTCTAATAAAGCAAGTTTCACCTACCAAGTGTAGCTAGCGCGCATAGAACGGGGTGGAAACGTTTCGAACTGATACAACAGCGGTAGGCTTACAACACACAAGGTTCCATTGCATTTTGACAACATCATCATCAGCCTATAGCAGTTCACAGCTGGACATAGGCCTCCCCCGATGAGCGCCATAGCGCCCTGTCTTCAGCTTGACGCATCCAGCGTCTACCTGCAGTCTTTCGCAGGTCGTCATCCCACTTGGTCGGAGGGCGTCCTACACTACGTTTACAAAGTCGTGGTCTCCACTCAAGAACACGTTTGCCCCAGCGGCCGTCGGTTCTTCGAAAGATATGGCCGGCCCACTGCCACCTTACTAATTCTTAGAGCTATGTCGATAACTTTGGTTTTCTATCGGATGTATTCGTTACTCTAAACTCTAAACTCCGAGCATAGCTCTTTCCATAGCTCGCTGAGCGACTTTGAACTGGTGGAGTAGCCCTATCGTGAGTTTTGACAACATGCTTGGCCCTAATTCCACTAAATTAATCAGTTAACCTTAACAAGGGTATCGTTGACACATGTTTGCTTTGATGAAAGAAACCACAGATGAAGAGACGCGTTTCTAAAGTGTTAAGACTAAAAACATAATCAAAATCTCTCCATTAGATCGCGCTACCGAAGAGTTAAAAACTTATTCCAAACCCGTTTTAATTATTCAAGAATTTGAAGACTGCTTATAGTTTATTAAAATACGCCAAATTATTGTCATCTCTACAAATCGACTGACTGAAAAAAAAATTGCTTGTAATACATACATAATCCAACGTTCACAACTAGTGCTACTAATATCACGAAAAAACGCGGGCAAAAGATGGAATTTAATATTGATTATACAAATAAAAGTTTTAATATAAATAGCAATCCAGCTTTTTCGTTCAAGCTATGGCTTAAGCCACTAAATTGAACTTGAACATGGATTAATTAATCTTGTTTTACCCCACTTGAGAGATGTCGGTAGATTAGGAACGCTCTTTAATGTGATTGATTAGGTATAAGAACTTCACGAAAATAAGAAACGGGAAACACTTATTCCCCAGATATTTTCGAAATAAATCAAAATGTTTCCGTGAAGTCATGTTTATATTAAGGTAGCTAAGTTTTTATGGTCCAAAATAATTGTTTCAATTATATTTTTTGTATGCAGAATCATTGTATGATATTATTTACAAATTCTAATTAATTGACTTGCATTAGATTAATACAATGACAACAATTATGGCCGTGGCGGTCGCAGCGTAAGAATCGACCCCTCGACATGAATGGGTTAGTCACGGCAACCATGTAACTGACCACAATAATACGTATTTTTAACATAAAAAGCTAACCACAAAGTCATGAATATAAAATTGCTCTACAACAAAGTTGCATAAATGGATTGAACTGTCACAAAGCAGTTAAACAAAAAACTACCCCACCAAGGTAATAAAATGCAAATTTACTCTTTAAATGCAATATAAATGATGCAGTTTTCACTTTGCAACAGCTTTGCGGGGCTTTCCTTTCTTTATCTGACATTATAGTAGCTCATTGTAAGCAAGTAAAACCCTTAAATCTTCCCTAATGGCCTTTTAAAACGACCAGTATATCCTCCAGCTCTCCCTCAGCTGAGAAGCTTAAAATGTTGATAATTAGAAGTTTGTAAACAGTGGAATTTGGGATTGTGTATAAATACGTCTTAAAGAACAATGAAACCGTCTCGACGTCGTTAACTGCGGTTCTGTGATATACAGTCTACGTTTCTTACTTCATTGAATTTAATGCTGCCTTCACACCACTTTGCAAGTTAAGAAATATTGAATCAGACGATGATAATGGTTGTCAGTAGGAGCTTTGAAAATCTTCTATACCTATGTATGTATATGTAGAGGTAAAATTTAATTCGCGTACGGGCGCGCGGGTTGTATTGCAAATGATCAGTATTGCGGATCTCTATTCCACTAAATTGATCGCTTTACCATAACAATGATATCGTTCAAAATGACACATCTTGCCATTTTAACTTCGATGAAAATACTTAACATGGGGAGACGCATGTCAAAAGTCAACTTTGAAACTATTCTCTCAAATCTCCCACGAACTCACTATTTACAGTTTTTTCAAATTCGAGAAAGTCAAAAAAGTATTTGATCTTTCACGAATTTGTCTATGGTCGATTTTACCATTGTCATAGTAAACTGAGTGGTTAGCAGAATTGGCCCCTGGTCCAAGGTGTGAGAGTGAGGTATGATAATAAAACCACCATTAATAGCTATGAAAGGCCGACGCACAGTGGGGTATTTCACTAATCTAGCCGGCCAAAAGTCAAAATAATAAAGTTTAGTGAAATACCCCTCTGTGCGACGATCTTATTGACGGATGTTTCAAACACTGTTAACTGTCCTTTATCTGACTAATATTGTACCTCTCCTGTGGTCAAATAAATCATCTCATATTATGAAACACATTTGCTCAGGTTTTGTCGAATCGTAGATGAATTTCATGTAACTAATAAATAATTCTCAGAATTCTGTAGCGTTTCAATAAAAATGAAAAAGTTTTGGCCTATTTTAAAATGAATCATCAATTAGTGCGAAAGCTTTACCCGGAGCTTTAATCTTATTGAACGCACTCGAATGAAAAGTGCCCATATATTTGTTGGAATTTATAAGTCTGGATTGCAATTATTTATTTAAAGCCACTTTGTTTCAGAATTTTACTGCAACTAAACTGTTTTAATTGCATTTTATGCTTTGTTTATGGGCTACAGATTTCACAGTTTATGTTTTACATAAACTGTGAAATCTGTGGTCCTTGATCTTTTTAGATTAGGTAGAATAATTCGAGCGGTCAGCTCTGAATGCTTACAATGTAAAGGCGTCTTAATTAGACACAGTTTCCGCCTTGTCTGGTTAAGCCCGTAGGTACTATGTTTATTAGTTGCAGGTCTTTTATTAATTATTTGTTAGCCATTACTGTCCCAATGCTGGACAAATGCGTCTTTTCCTTTCTTCCACTCTACCAACCAAACATCACACAGCAGCTCAGGTAAAAATCCGTTTAAACTCAGATTAAACTTTCAATCAACGACATAGAATTATGAAAATATCTTTTATCCAATCAGGTATTCAGACAGCGCGACTCGTGTTATTAAGTTCAAACGATTATATGAAAACCACTAGTTAATTACATTACATTACAACAAATTATATTTTATTATATGTATATAATAAAATTTATCTATAAGAAAAACCTAACAATATTAAATAATTCATAAAAAAGAAATCCAACAAAATTCAATAAAAACAATGATTTTAATATTAAAAAATAAATATAAATTGATTCAATCTCAATTCATTCGTCTCTCTCGAAAAACCTATTAATAACCTATATATGTATTTAACCTTTTTATTTCCACAGCCGGAATCGTGGGAACGCACTGAGCTGACCCCAGCGCAGCCAGGAGGCCTCCGACGCTCCTGGCGGGGCATCCGTGTCAAGGTGCCAACAAACTCAAGTGGCTCCATCCAAGTACGGTGCGAGGCGATCCTGCTAGTTGAGCCACCGGTGGTGAAGGAAACGATTACAATCATCACTATACACTCGCGGACGCAGCTGTCGAAATACGTTGCTACTAGCGGTGAGTTAAGTGTGGAAAATTAGTTAATTCTGTCCGTACTGTTTGAAATATTTCTCTAAAAGGATTCTAATATTAGGTAATAAAACAAATCACAAGATATGACCTATAGAGATGGTATCATAGCAAAATATGATCAATAAAGTTGAAATTTGCTACTATTATTTCGCAAGGTGCTTTGTTTTCTTTGTTTTTGTTTAACTTGTAGCTTAATCAGCTAATCTGTGAGCACAGTGGCTCCCGGTTGTACGGTTTGTTTTGTTGATAATGTTCGTTGGAACAACATAAGATACGCAGACGATATGGTGCTGCTGGGTCCATCTGTAGGCTTCAAAAACTTCTTAAAATTTGCGGTGTAGCATGGGTTAGCATACATTGAAGTCCTCATATCTAAAAGTGGAAATGTAAACCTAGCCCATATCCCGCCAAAGTACCTACTCAACGGTGCGGCGCTGAAGATTGGTTATTAATTTAGGACATATTTTCGCATAGAGTCCCATAGACCCATAGAGCACTAGCCCGCCGGTCATGTCTATGGGACTCTATGGTCCAGTATAATAACATAGCTTTCACGCGATTATTCGCAAGAAAGTCGCCTCCCAACAGCGCGCGCGAGGCTGTATAGCTTGTTAACAGCATTCTTCAAATTACTGTCACATAAAAATAAATGGATGAGGATATTAATGGGGCTTGACTCCATTTAATTAGTTATTAGGTTTGTATGTTAGTATTTTTTTATATTATGTTTTAATTAATTTTTTTAGATCATGTAACTTTATATTTTATTTTACTGTAAATTTATATTATTTTGTACGTGTTTTATGGATCTTAAATCTGAAATAAATGAGTTAAAAATAATAATTTTTAAAAATGAGTTTTTTTGTTTTATTATTAACAATAATCTTAAAATAATTATATTTTGTTATATATTAAATGAAAGATATTTTATCATTGAGAAGATAACAGATAAAATTTTAACCTAATTCATACTACTGATAAACTACTAGATACAAACTACACAATACAAAACATAAAATACTATGCATATGTTGATGATAACAAATTTTATTTTATTTTATATATTTAAATCCTTAATATTCTTAGTTTGACAAAATATTAAACAACGTGTTGTCATATTCAAATCAACGTCTTGACCCTGGGTTGCCCTTTTCTAAACAAGTCTGTCGATATTGGATTTACAGGGATAACGTGTATTTAGTAGCATCTAATATTCAAAATACATGTGGAAACATCAAAAGGTTCCCCAAGTTTCTAAGTAACCTTCAAGCCTCGATAAGTTTGTACTTGTTTGGGTAACTTACGTAGTGAGAAACTTGCCTGAACTTTAAGAAATCGACGGCTAGCCAACCGTAAATTTTATCATGTAGCAATCAGTCTTCTTAATCATAAGAAACTCGCTCAATACATATGTAACTAGCTGGTATTGAGCGTCTGAATGTTTATCACGTTTGACTTTATCTAAGTTAGAATACCCTTCAAATATTATGAAGGTGAAAGTTCTTAAAATATATAAGCGGGTTAACTACAAACCTTATTCGATTATTATTTTCGATTTCAACGGGACTTGAACACAGGATTGAATAAACTTCAATATTTCCCCTGTAGGTGGAGATAACGGCGCTAGAGACGTAGGAAGTCCCAAATATTTTCGACTCGTCGGTCACTTGATTTCGTGGCTCAGTTGCTGAGAGCATCCCTGTACTTAGGAGAAGGTTGCGGGTTCAAGTCACGTCCAAATGGATTTTTTTTGGGATATTATTTAATTCCTTAGAGATAATAACAGAAACTTTATTTGTGTTGCTCGTTGTTCGCGAGCAACGAGCGCTTGTGCGTAGTAGAGAGATTCGGAACGCGTGCGTCTAGTCCTTTGTAAGGGATGAAACGTTGGTGTTCTTCAAACACAAATAAGGTCCGTAGTTAACCCGCTTTCATCCATAATAAATTCCTATAAATCCAATAGTTTAGAAAAAAGTAAAATATTGTGAATTTCATATGATTCAAATCAATTCACTGATAATGATACTGATCGGACTTGCCGGAAATATTACATGATTATAGGTCTTCCCGCGATATTTTCGGCAATATTGCTTATTCCAGGTACGCTTGGAATAAGAAATAGGCTACATAATTATATTGAAATCACGAAAAAATGTGCGCGATGACGCGGGCAGAGGAAGGAATAAATAAGTAAAGTAATTGATTGGTATTTCTGTTATCAAAGCAACATTTTCGAGTAACCATTTTGTAACCTAAGATCTGTATAACTACACATAACTTAATAAAACGAAGCGTACTATAAAATATAAGAATATTTTATAGGCAAGGGGAGGATAGGTAAGACGTGGAAAGCCTCGGTCTCGCAAAGATCTTCAAGACAAGAGTGATGAACAGGTGTCTTTTCGACCTTCGTGACACACCGTCGGCCACATTGACTCTTTCCATCAAGTGAGATTGTGGTCTAACGAAGGTCTATCGACAATAGAGGACGTTTTCGATGGCGCTTTCACTGTGTTTATTAAGTTGTTTATTTCACAAGATAAACATAAATGTACATACCTAACTCTTAAAACTTTACGGTTATCGTAAACCAAAAAAGCTTGCAATGGCGAGCTTTACCAAAATACAAAAACTTTAGTGATAAGAAAGCTTACAAAAAACACCTTAAATCTAACCATGGGTCTTTGATTTGAGTGGTTTCTAGTTAAGGAGGATATGGAATTTACAATGACCCCCACACTATAGGCTAGTTTCGCCTACCCTATAAAGAGTTATCTTCTAGAAAACTCTATGCAAAAACAGATAACATTAATCGAGCTTGTCCATCGAACGAAACGATTTTTTTAAAACTTAATCTTTGTTTCAGGTACAAATAAAGAATTCGTTCTTCGCATAGTTCTATTAGTAATCACATTAATTACTGTTAATGAAATATCGAGGTATATGAGCTTATGAGGATGTGTAAAACAAGTGATATTAGAATTAAGTTGTAGATAAACTGGACGGGCTGCTTCAGAATGTTTTAGAAAATATACATTGAAGTGAATTTGTTTCATTTGACTTGGTAACTAGATTATCGAATTTTTTTGAGTTTTTTTTATTTACCATATATTCCTATGAGATTGTATATTATGTAGCCACTGTAGATTTTTTTTTTATTTCCGTTTTTTTTTCTGCCAAAGCCACATATTATTTGTTTGATGAAGTTTGTGTGTTTGACGAATTATCATTTATTTTTCTTTTTACTTTATCAAAATGTACAGTCACTGGAAAAAACGTATAGAAATATATCTATATATAAAAAATATAAACAAGTATTTAAATAATTTTTTGCCTAGCTTGATAAAATTGGGTTTCAAAACTGTTTCACAGTTTATAACACTACACAAGTATTGAAATTTTTGTAACACTAGTGCCCCAGGTTTTAAAGGTATGATTTAATGTACAAATGTATAATACAATCAGATAACTTATAATTATGTAACAATTTGTTAGTATCATGAATCCTTCACACCAACGAATTCATTATAACCACTTGTGTACATTGTATTGTTTATTTTACAAAAAGAAAACGGCCTTAACATCTTTCTCATAATATATTTTTACTTAGGAATTTTTAAATTGATTATATTCATTAAACTTCGTGGTCAACCAGCTGATACAAATTGGCAGGTCCATCATCGTTGATTATAAAGCATCGAAAAATATTGTCATCACTTTTAAATGATTCCTACGACTTATTTCTGATGATCACTGTTATTTATATGATTTAGTTCTGTAGCTAGGCTATTCAAAATTGAGAGGATATATTGTAAATTAGTGAGTATTTTAATGGCTATATTAAACATTTTTAGTGAACTCTTAAGCTGCGCTCATTAATCCAATACCACTACCACACAAAAAAAAACGTGCATTCAAATATATAGACTAAACTCGTTAACTTTAGATACCTACATTATACAGTGTCAAAATGTCTTTGCTACATGCTGAAAGCGATTGGTCCGCGAGCTGTTTGTTATCAAATGCTGTCAGTGCATCACTAGACAGCTGTCATGAGCTAGCTTTGTTTTGATGTGCGACAAGTTTAATTCCATTCATAAACCTGCATTCTGTCCTTTCTTTGTATTTCAAAGTTGAACGTCACGTCACCCTATGATGACAGGCACAATCTTTCTATCAAACTTTACAAGCAAAATATAAATAATTTTCGTGTTAATCCTGGCCATGAAAATAGTCAACACAACATTTTATATTAAGCAATGAATTAATCATTAGCTTTAGTCCTAGCATCTTTATACTAGTCTGTCTAGCTCAGACTATGTAAGCATGAGTCAGACTTCATTATATGCCTTCTCATTCTAAGAATAATGAAGTGTTGAAATCCAGCTCAATGAGATAAGATAATACTTCTTAAGTGCGTAAAATTCTAAACCCGTGTGATAGTACCTACCTTATTTCTAATGTGTCCTATGAATTGAGTAAGACGATTTGTTTTAATAATTATGTTTTGCTTATTCAGTTGGTAATAAGGCTTACATGTTATTCATGATTTCGAAATGCCTGTCAAACACATCACATGCCTCAATAATGTATAATCCCATACAAACATTTACTACCACTGCAACCAAACTCCATACAGTTATTAAGTTTAGTAACAGATACGGCTCTCTTACGGTACGAGTATATTAAATCTGCAACTTTTGCAAATTTGGGTACCGAAAATCGTTATATGGACGAAATATAGTCCAGTCATTTGGTAATTCTACCAGGAAAAGTTTCTCGGAGGGCATATTGTATAGATTATAAATCTTTAAAATTACCCAATTTTAAAATTTTTCCAGGTATCTAAAGTATTTTCTAACGAATTGACCGGACTAATAATTGTGCCGCTATTTTTTTGTTATGAATACTCAAATTATATGATGACTGATGGTAGGTACTCCTAGGCGGCTAAGTTAGCTGTTAGCTTTCGAAAACAGACATCGCTTTACTGCATCCCGACGACCAACTAAGCTGGACTCTTGTAGTGTGCCGGTCTCATTTGTTTTCACAACTATCCCAGGAAATATCCTACAGGACGCCCGAGCCTAAAGCTTTACGAATATTCATCAAACGCCGTACCATTCAGCACAAATCTGTACATTCAAATATGGGCTTAGCTATATATCTTGATGGACTACACTCATCGAGATGTCTTGCCGAGACGTCTCGTCCATGACAATAAAACCACTCCGTTAGTCTCGTCGACCGAACAAGATTCCGACCGCATCAACTACACCCTCATGCTTGGCCTGTCTCGTGGTAAGTTAGTGTGTGATCCCAAACAAGACAAAATAGCTTCGCACAAGCTTCAAACAAGTGTCCCCCGAGTTGTTTGACATCTGTAGCCTTCAATATGTTATGTATATAAATATTACGAGTTAGAACCCATATTTGAATGCACATTTTTGTGCTGCGAATTAACAGAGCACCTCTGATCAGGGCCCTAATTCTACTAAAATAATCGATTCATTCATTTATTTATGTATTTATTTAATGGTATCGTCTTCATTTTGGCATTTAATCGTTGATGAAAGAAACTACAGATAGAGGGACGTGTGTCAAGTGTCAGGGTTTAACCCATTTTATCGATCTCTCCGTGCATTTAGCACCGCACGCAGTATCTATGTAGAGTTTTTTCATCTATGGAAGGTTTAGTGACAATACCACTGACAAAAGCGATTGGTTAGCCGAATTTGGTCCATACAACATTCTTGATAGTCCTTTGCATGTTGATCGAGCCATGGTAAGTCTAGGTCTGTCAAAGTTATAATTATCGACCATCAGAAGAGATCACGAAAGTCGTTGATATTAAGTAAGAGCGGGTTCGGGCGAACAATTGGACGGTTCATAAATAAAATTTATTTTATCATTCTTATTGCATTCGCGGGTTTCATAGATTCTATTTATAAGAACTCATGGGATAATGTTCAAAGTTCATTTGGTTCTACTCTTGTGGGTGTTGTAGCCTGATTGTTAAATTAGACAAATCATAATGGGCTTGTTTTGGAAAAATCTTTTGGACAGGCATTACGAGTATACCTATAAAGATAATCGTTTAAAAACGAATTACTAAATGCCCTAGTGCTAACCATGGTAAGAAATAGGGAAAAATAATATGGTTTGACGAAAACGACTGTCGCTTTTTTGTTTTATTTGTTCTTTCGCGCTGTTTCAGGAAACTTTCAGGCAAATCATGCTTTGTCTAATCACTCTTGGGCTATAACATAGTAGATATCTTGTTAGTAAAACTGATTAGTCTACTATGAATAGGTAAAATACCTATCTTTAAGCATTAATCTATGGCTGTGTTTCACGTAAGGTAAAGTCAATTCTTTGCACGATCATCTTTATAAATAAATTGTACAGTACACGTTGTTGTTTTTGTTTCATTTATTGTGAATTTTAATTGGATGGAATACGTAAATAAAGTTATCATAAAAGCAGCTTTGTTTTATTGTAAAACCTGTTTTAGTTACAGAAAAGTATTGGTTAAAAAACTAAAAACATTACCTTAATTTTTTTAGTGTTTTAACCAATACTCGTAAAACGTTATATATATTGCTCGCCACCAATGAAGTCTTACGACAAAAGCGGGAACTAAACAACATTACATACAACAATAACAGCAACATTTAGTTTTGCGAAGAAAGCAGCGCCGCGTCTATCGGACTTCAGTGGTGGCGCGGACTCTATATCTAAATGTGAGTACCTACCTACTACTGACCGGCGCGCGGCGGACGGCGGCGGCGCGGGCGCGGCGGGGCGTTTAGGTAAATTAAATAGGTAATAATAAATAAATAATAAATAATGCTGGAAAATTCACACAGCATCATCTAGCCCCAAGCTAAGCAGAGCTTGTGTTATGGGTACTATATGACTGATATACATAATACAATACATTACACAGATAGATATTTTTTATTATACATAGAAAACGACCAGAACACCCGGAACAAATATCTGCAGATCGTACACACAATTGTTCCGAGGCGGGAATCGAACCCGTAACCTCCTGCGTCGCAGGCGGACCTTCGCCCACCGCGCCACATCGGTCGTCACAGGTCAATTACAGGGACCTGGCGCGAAATTCTTTTGTTTTCCACATACTGGAACCTACTTTCACAACAAAATTTAGTTTTGTTTCGTTCGATTTGAGTACCAATCGAACGAAACATAACTCAATTATTTTGTTGTGAAAGTAGCGGGAGTTTTGTACGTCTTTTTCATTTTGGAATGTTGATAGTTTATTTTTCATTTTAATTGACACTGAAATTAAATATTACCTTATATTTCTATAATATTTATTTTAAAGTCAGATTATAAATTGTTCCGATAGTCACTGTCGTAAGTGAACGAGCTACAAGTTGCGTTTTCGGCCGTACTTCAACTGCAAATGAAAACAACAAGAGTAGGCCTCCAGAATTGACGTCAACGTAAAAGTTAAAAAATACTTATAATGTATCGATATTGTAGCAGTCGCAGGGAGTCGATGGATTGAGGCGGCTCAGAACCACTATATGAGGCGTATTTTGGGGAGGCCTATGTTCAGCAGTGGACGTGTACGGGCTGATGATGACGATGAAAGTAAGGGCTATCATACATAGTAATTTTGTCACGTTGCAATAACGTAACGATAAAATTGGTGAGGTATAAACATCAATACCACGTCTGAACTTTCTAGGTAATAACGCTTTGCTTCTATTTGTGTCTGCCACTCGAGTTATTTGAACGGGATTGAAAGAAAACAATGCCCGGAACAAAACGTAGGCTACTTTTTATCCATAGAAACAACGTGTGCAAAGCAAATCAAGAATCAAATATGTATATTAGTTATCGAGAATCCATAACTCAATCTCCACTTAGTTTGGGTTTGTGATATTTTGTGTGCTTTTTTTTTATTTTTATGAAATAAAAATTAAACGACTCATATTTTGGCAAATAAAAAATCTGTATCTCATTGAGGACAAGCTAAATTGTACTATCTGTATGACAGGCCATCTTGTGGCGCCATCTACAAACATACTCTTCCAACTTTATCATAACTTACCACTTCAGATGAGATTGAGGTCAAACGATAGTCCATTAGCTATAAAAATATTTTTACATTGCACTGCACACAGCTTGACAGCAGAAAAAGTCATGGCCTAATGACTGTGACGAGTCTAGAAATTAGAATTCTACAGTCCAGCCGTTTTCCTAAAAAATGGCGACATAAAATTTTGAGGCCATTTCATTCATTACATCAGCAATGAGACATGAGACCCTTGTTGAATAATCCCTACAGTTATATTAAAGTAAAGTAAAAGTAAAGTAAAGTAAAAAATCATTTATTTCTTTAGGCTTACAAAATAAGCACTTAGACAAGTCATATTTTATACATTAAATTATTATCAAATAAAATTATTTTACTGTTCACTTCAATTTTTTGTCCACAAGTGGAAGAAGTGAAAAAGAAACCACTAGCATGTTCATCTCTTGCATGTCTAATACATGGTTATTTGCCTATTTAAGTCTAAATATAATATGATTCGATACATGTCAATATTTAAGTAAAGCTATGCACAATAACAAATTACTTACATACTATTGTCTGTGCGAAACTGAGCGACATCTGGCCAAGCATTAACATCATTGAGATAAACATTATTACCTATTCATGGACTATAGACGGGCTTTGTTGCTCTCTGATACCTTTGTAGATGGAAATACAGAGCAACCATTTTTCCTATCAGCTATACACAGGTATTTGAATAAACGTTGAATAAGAACTCGTATAATACACACAGAACAATGTTTCGGTTCACCTGCAACGCGTTTTCAGGAATGCTACTAGCAAAAATATGTAACTAGTGCGGAATATTTCGTCTACGAAAAATTCTACCAACTGAAACAATTTGTGTAAAACAAGTATTCTAAAACTCGATTGGAGCGGTCTCCACTCAAGTTTTAGAATAGTTGTTTCTGACGACTCGGCAAACATAGTGTAGGACGCCCTCTGGCCAGGTGGAATGACGACTTGCGGATGACTGCAGGCAGAAGCCGTATGCGGCAAGCTGAAGACCGGTCGCTATAGCGCTCATAAGGAGATGCCTATGTCCAACAGTGGACATATAGGTTGATGATGACCTCTTCTAAAACAATTCGACTAAAACATGCCTTTATCTTCTAACCTAACCTATACGTGTCGATTCTGTGTAAATTTACGATGCGTGTTAGAAAGTTTTTTTATAGGAAAGTTTTCCGGCCGGGTGATTATGTAACTCGCGATCGGTTTGCGACAGGCGTAAATTAAGCAATCAGTGCTATCAAATGTCAATTTTGTATTAGTTTGACACCAGCTACAACGTCAAAATTGGTCAAAATTGGCGTTTGACAGCACTGATTGCTTAATTTACGCCTGTCGCAAACCGATCGCGAGTTACATAATCACCATACGGGTGTTTACTAGTCGAATTGTCTTGTAAAATGGTTTTAGACGAATTGTTTTAGTCGAATTTTCCGCGAATGTCAGTTATCAACATTCTAATAAATGAAGCCAGTTCCAGGGAAATTCCTGGCAAAATTCGAGAAAAAGACAATAAAAAGCACTACACAATGGTTTATGTCAGCAATTTATATTATTACCCTTACAAAAAAAAGTAATTCATGCTTCGAGAAATTATTATATTCTTCAGTGCCTACACCGAGTTAGTATGATAATAAAATAGAAAATACGACGTAGAAATGATACTCCTTCGTTCAAGTTGATTGTTGGCACATCACGTAGAACGTGCGACACTTTTCCTTTCCTAAAAGAAAATTATTCTGTTTCGTATCTACGTAAATGTTATCCTTCGTCGGGTTGATATTCGAATCAGGATATATAGGGTTATTCGTTACGCCCGAAACGTATAAAATAAACCCAATACGTGATTATCGTGCATCGAATAAAATAAAGTCAAAAGGCCGAGTTCGTAAAATAACGTTGCACGGATCGGCGATAAAAATAATCTATTCATACAGCCTGTATACAGGGTAATTATTTCCGTCGGTTGTTTTTGTTTTTATTTACTCAAATGGTACGGATAAGCACATTGTTAATGGCCGGGAAAGGGAACAGCTAGCGGGTAATGAGAATAATTAAGGGGAATACAAGTTGTTACGATAGTTTTCTGTGAAGACTATTTTGTTAATAATGTCTATAAGAGAGAATCACAGTAGGTTTGTATGTTTGGTTGTTAAGATGTTTGTAACCTCTTCATGTCTGAATTACTGAACGGATCGACCTAAAAAAATGTTGTATAGATACAGGTACACTCGAACGAATCATACAATTCCATCTTTTTATCACTTGGGCTGCTATTTTTTGGTGAAAATTTTGCGATTAATGTAGTGAAATGATGGCCTAGAAAACCAAACACCACACATTCTAAAACTAGTTATCCATATTTCCGACAGGGCTTGCCAAAATGGGTAAATTAAAAGCAAGTCTACTATAGGGGCTGTGTTTGCATAAAAACCGCGTTCTGGCGTGAATCCAGCCTGTGAGATGTCAACGAGCATCGAACTTGGTGCTTCGATCGAACGCCTGCGAAGTACGTCGTATCGAGCAAATACTGGCTCATTGGCAAATAGAACAAGGTACAATGAAAGTCCAAATAGCTGAAAACAATCTGCCAAAACTCGTTGCTTCACCGAGGTAAGTAAAGGAGACTTACCAGTACGTATGCCTGAATACTCTAACACAGATTTATAAATAAATATCTGCAGATCATACAAACATTTGTCCCGAGGCGGGAATCGAACCCACAACCTTCTGTGTAGCAGACGGACCCTTGCCCACCATACTACAGGTCGTCGATTTATATGCATGAATGTCTAAAATAATTAGTAGGTAGATTTCTTTAACTGCTAAAAAATCGTTTGATTTAAATATGTAAAAAAAATTGAGTTTGAGTATTTGACTATCGACTATAGCTATGGAAAGAGCTATGCTCGGAGTTTCTCTGAATGATAGGATTCGTAACGAATACATCCGACAGAGAACCAAGGTTATCGACATAGCTCAAAGAATTAGCAAGCTGAAGTGGCAGTGGGCCGGCCATATCTCGCGAAGAACCGACGGCCGATGGGGCAAACCTGTTCTTGAGTGGAGACCACGACTCGGTAAACGTAGTGTAGGACGCCCTCCGACCAGGTGGGATGACGACCGGCGAAAGACTGCAGGTAGATGCTGGATGCGGCAAGCTGAAGACAGGGCGCTATGGCGCTCATTGGGGGAGGCCTATGTCCAGCAGTGGACTGCTATAGGCTGATGATGATGATGATGATTCGACGGGTCTCCAACTTTAAGGAACGAATGCACTGAGTGGCACTGAGCCAGTGCATTTTTCCTTTACGTTGGAGATTTTTCCATCATACATTTAAAATCCGAGACAAAATATACCCACACTAAAGTCAGGCATTACTTGATGCGTTAAAATTAACGTCAATGTCTCTTCGCAGTTTATTGTTCAAACACATTGTACTTATGACAATAGGTATTGTTCTCCATTTATCCAAGTTGCGTTGACTCTTACTGCTGCATCAGTCTACTTAAGGGGTAAGGAACTGATGCAGTGACAGTTATGTAAGTTTTATCCGACGAAGTTATGGATTTTTCATATCCATCAATCATCCCCTTATCTCAAAGAACGTTTCACCTTTCTTCATTTTTCTCACACTCTTTCTCTCCGCTCTTCTTCAACCCTTATGCTTCAAGTACCAGCTCCACTCTACTTCCTTCTTCGCCCAATCCTTTACTGCCCGGGCTGTGCAACTATGGAACGCATTGCCAATATCGGTGAGGCGTGCTAAGTCATTACCAACCTTTAAAACACTGTTAAAAGAGCACTATTTGTCCTGCTGTCACTAAGCGCACACCTGAGATCCTATGTTAATAAGTAGTATATGTATATATATTAAAGGATATAAAATCTTCGTGTATAGACGGCACGCTCAACCAAGGCAGACCTCTTTTCTGCTGCGAACCATCGCCTAGGAAACATCTCTATGCCCTTTTGGCCGGACATATTCATCGGTGTTGTTGGATAGAAAGGGTGTCGATGGATAGATGTGCTTTTGTGAGGGAGATGTAATTTTTCACGGGAGGGAATATTTTTGGCTGTTTTACTTTTTAGTTTGATAAATGTGTCCATTTAATTCATGTTTTATTAATAAAACAATTATATTTTATGATATACATGTAGTTTATTTCTATATAAGTACTATAAGTATTTTATTTATAATATCCCATAACTTACAAGCACACAGATCCCCTGGTACTGTCCACGATCCTATTCATCCATGGTTGTCTGGTAGAGATCGCTCTTGAGCGATAAGACCGCCAATTGTACATAATTTTTAAGTTTTTACTGTACATAGTTTATGGTTAAAGTGCAATAAAGAATTTTCTATCTATGTCTCTTTTTTCCCTAAGGATGTGATTTGGTTTAACTGGAGCGGAGAAACATTTCTGAACGGTTTTGATTGACAAAAAAGAAAATATTTCTCAAAAACAAAGCTTTTTTGAAAAGAAAGATTTTATTTAAAAAGAGTCCCAAATTGACTTCCCACATCCGCTGTCTGCAAAACAGTTTCTTCAAGAAACATTTGCGAACAGAAAAAAGAAAACAGAATTGAGAAAAATGTGAAATTACAAAAACGCATCTGTTTATTGAAATAAGTGAAACAAAAAAGATACACGACGAAAGCAAATTACAGGATGCGACAGAAACTAAAATGCGGACGGCTCGGGGCTTGAACTATAAAATATTTGCATCCAAACGAGGGCACGGCAACAATAAGATGGAAATGAAGAGTCTACTTTAACTAATGCATACTGCCGCTCGTATTTTTCAAGAAATAAATAAATATAATAAGCTAGATAACAAATTGGCTTTTTCACATCGAGAAACTCAAAGTTAAGCTTATCTATATGGACAAATAAGTAATAAATAAATCAATAAAGTTGAAGTAAGTATTGAAAATTGATTGATTGTTTTCTTGATTTTTTCGGATTAGTTTTGTCTAAAGATTTAATAAAGTAAAAAGTAAATGTAAAGTAAAAAATCATTTATTTCTTTAGGCTTACAAAATAAGCACTTAGACAAGTCATAATAAGCACTTAGACAAGTCATAATAAGCACTTAGACAAGTCATAATAAGCACTTAGACAAGTCATAATAAGCACTTAGACAAGTCATAATAAGCACTTAGACAAGTCATAATGGTTTCGTCACAGCAGAGAATTTTAATTTTTATAGGTAAATTCGCACGAAAAATGTTTACCTTCAACCTGTTCTAGAATATAATTTATGTGTATCTGTAACTCTAACAGGTATGTTGGACAGCCCGTCGTTATTATAGTTATATTGCATTCTCTTTGTGCCTCTATAAATCAAACAAAAAATAAACCTGTGGTATATGTAGGTGTGCCTTCTGCGAAAATGACTAAAATAAAATATAAATCAGTCCATAATTGACAGAGACAAAAATACATACAGCCGAACATAGCCTCCTCCTTTTTATAATTTTTGAAATCAGTTAATGAACGGTTTTTAATTAAAAATATCACTTAAAAATATTAAGAGAACTCAGCTTGTGCTTTCAAATTAGTCCCAAAGGAATTTTGTATTTTAATTTATTCCATTTTCTAACAAAAAGCCTCCTTCATCACACCTGGTGATATAAAGGAGCAAACACACAAGCGGTGAACGACCGTAACGATTGGCTATACATTCTTATCTATAAACGATACGTGGTGATATGTATTTATAACACGCCTGTAGCTCAACATGTCGTACAATAAGCAGTTTATGGCATTCTGCACACTAATTCAAATTAATATCCTACTAATATTATAAACGCGAAAGTTTGTTAGTATGGATGGATGGATGGATGTTTGTTACTCTTTCACGTAAAAACTACTGAATGGTTTCTAATGAAACTTTATAATAATATAGCTTATACATCAGAATATCACATAGGCTACAATTTATAAAGATATATTGTATATTATCCAAAATACCTATCACCACGCGGGTGAAACCGCGGGGCGCAGCTAGTCTATAATATTTTTTTTTACAAGAACGCATAGTCATTATTTATTTAATTTTACACGTCCTATCAGATCTTGAAACTATTTTAGTCGTATAAGCAGACTGCACACAGGCGCTTCTTCTGCAAAAAATGAAGTGAAGAGAGTAACAATGAACCACAAATTGATTACACAACATTATTTATTTATATATTTTGTAACCAAAAGATAATTAACCCGCCGCGGCCCGCCAATACAGCCTAGCAAACTGGTGTCGGCAGCATTACTTAGGATATTCAAGTACATACATAGACGCCTGCAGCATTACTTGGGATATTCAAGGCCTTAGTTAGTAGGGGCTCACGTAGTGCTGCATTGTTGTGCTGTATGTCTGTATGTATGCTTCTTAACTGATTACCCATGTCCACACCTGCGCGATTATATCTTGTATCAATTAATCCGTATCAATTAATCCGTATTGGCATTTAACTACTTCAGACGAATAAGACAAAACCTGTGGGTACTACCTAAGTTACCTAAGTTACTTAGCTACGTCTACAAATAATAAAGTCACACATCACACGTTTGTTTGTTTGTTTCACAGGTACGTTTTTGCACTAACTACTCATAAGCCAGTTTTAGCTGATATTGGAAGAGTCAACTATTAGAAAGAGAAACTTACTCTAGACTAAGCCCTCTCTTACTTAACCTTCGCGATAGTCTACCACATCCTGCTGCACCACGTAGTGCTGCATTGTTGTGTTGTATGTCTGTATGTATGCTTCTTAACTGATTACCCATGTCCACACCTGCGCGATTATATCTTGTATCAATTAATCCGTATCAATTAATCCGTATTGGCATATAACTACTACAGACGAATAAGACAAAACCTGTGGGTACTACCTAAGTTACCTAAGTTACTTAGCTACGTCTACAAATAATAAAGTCACACATCACACGTTTGTTTGTTTGTTTCACAGGTACGTTTTTGCACTAACTACTCATAAGCCAGTTTTAGCTGATATTGGAAGAGTCAACTATTAGAAAGAGAAACTTACTCTAGACTAACCCCTCTCTTACTTAACCTTCGCGATAGTCTACCACATCCTCTATTTTCCATCAGGTGAGATTGTGGTCAAATTAAGGGTTTTTTTTTATTTTTGGTCTTAAGATAAGTATTAGAATTATAATAAAACCTGCTGTATAAAACATGGCAACAAAACATGGCATGTGGCATGGCATGTGTGTTGTTTTAAAAAGAAAATCGCATTATGAAAGAAGCGTTTGAAATTAGTTTCACAAAATATTTTAAAAATGTACTTTTCGAAACATAAAAGCGGAGCACCAAGGCCTCCTCGGGAGAACTCAACAACGACCTTTTACTCTAAAAGATTCCGCGACACTCGAGTATCTTGTAAAGTATTCGAATGAAAGACAGTAGAATTCAGCCGAATTTAATACAGAAAGGGTCTCGGAGGAGTAAAACAGGGCTCTCGTGTCGTCGACTGATATTGTGAAACTTTTCTTCGACACAATCTACATAAAAAATGAGCTGAGGGCTGCGGTGACCTGTCGGTAAATGAGAGCTTTTGAACTGTTAATTTTGTTTGCATACAGAATGAAATCTGACATGAAAGTTATTTGTGCCTTGATCTTTACCTCAACTTTACTACAAGATAACCTTGTGTCTCGTTGTACATTTTTAAAGATAATATTTTGTGACACATTTTTATTATAATTTCTGGGAAAATTTTATGCGACTTGTAAAAGTTGTAAAGACGTTTTAATTACTTATTTTTTTAAGGGTTTTTTGATTATATTGCGAAAGCCCTCACTTGGGGGGTAGTTTCCAGGAAATTAAATGATATCACAATTTTTTTTACTCAGGGAAGGCCCTGAGTATAATTGCAAAATAATTTGGGTAGTAACTTCGACGGTAATTGAACCCACATCCTTATGCGGATTCAATTACAGGCGAGGACGATTTTTATATCTATTTGATTCTAAGCTATAGAAAACGTAGCATTAATTATAAGTTCAGTGAACTTTAGGTATATTCTAGCACCAGTAGTTTACATTGCAGCGTAAAAGTTGTAAACAAGTTTGGTAAACTGAACTCGGGGTGTGGTCTCTCGTAATGTAACATAACTTTAGATAAACAGACTGCAATTGATAAACTATAGTTTCAGGCGTTACTTTGCGAAAATCCATTGCAAAATGGATTTTCTACTGATGGAAATATTTAGTAACAATTCCGCACAAACCTTCTCTGATAAGATCAACAAAATGTAGTCCGGGTGCACCGCACAAATTGCGAATTGCGAACAAAAACATTCTAACAACAAATTGTTGGATTTTTTTTGTAAAGTTTGGATTTTGATTGTATAAGTACCTTAACTATATCGTATTATGTAAGCATATGAGATGGTATAATAAAGTGTTTTTATATCTATTGACGCACACAGACAACCTATTCGTAAAAGAAAAAACCAAGCCAAATATCATCAACATCAGCCTATAGCAGTCCACTGCTGGACATAGGCCTCCCCCAATGAGAGCCATAGCGCCTTGTCTTCAGCTTGCTGCATCCAGTATCTGCCTGCAGTCTTTCCCAGGTCGTCATCCCACCTGTCGTTTACAAAGTCGTGGTCTCCACTCAAGAACACGTTTGCTCCAACGGCCGTCGGTTCTTCGCGAGATATGGCCGGCCCACTGCCACTTCAGCTTGCTAATTCTTAGAGCTATGTAGCTATGTATTTTATGTTAGTTTTCAACCAGTAGGTCCTATCCGTTACGACCTACGGAGCTGAGACGTGGACATGGACACTCACGATAGGGCTGGTCCACCAGTTCAAAGCCGAATATACAATGAAAAAATCTATTTCAGAGTAAGTGGTCAACTAGTTTTGTGTCTCCACGAGCCATCAGGGTCTGTTTTTTCATTGTGTAATTGTTGAGGTTTTTTCTTCTACAAATAGGTTGTGTGTTTGCGTCAATTTGAGGTAGGACGGACGGTGCACGCGAACTTCATTATCTTGGATCTTATCAGAGAAGGTAGGTGGAGCGAAATGATTACTAAATATTTCCATTTTTATATTTTAAGTAACTAAGTATCTCAAGTTTTATTAAATTTATGACACAGTATAGTTCAAACATCCAACACAAAGCAGACGAGCGACTGACGGCACGCAATTAAGACTACAATGTTTCACTTCTGCGCTACTGCAGTCAGTAATAAAACCCCGCTGCCTCACTGCACAAAAAATAGGCATTTAAATATGGGTTTAAAAGCGGCCTTCTAAAACTTGACAATTTTAAGCTTTGACTCAAACGAATTTAAGGACTTATAAACTAAATAGTATTCCAAAACTACGCACAAACAGAATTTTACTTATTCTAAACTTATTCATTCATGTGATCAAAACTTAAGGTTAACCTAAGTTAAAACAACGCTTAATTAGAATTAAACATGCTAATTTAATTAAAATATTTATTAAATAATGGCTTTACCTAAGTCTTAACTGTAGTTTGTACCAAGGGTAGGTACTTAGGTAATTTTTTCAACAAATAGAAGTGAATCTCAGGGCAAGGGACTCGCTATTTCCACCATTAAGTATGAATAAAATAGCTACACTTGGAGAGCATTTTCTAACTCCGAGTACTTTCTGTTTCATTTGTAAATAATTATTTAATGTCTATTATAACCTATTCGTTTAAAAAACATTCTCAATATAAGAACTATCATATAAATACCTCATCATATCATACGATCAACGTCGACTGTTGGTCATAGGCTCGCCCTCTGATTCTAATTTGTTTTTTAAATAATAGTACTGTATACCTTAAAATACCTACTTATTTTTCAAATAACGGAGAGGGGAAGAAGCTAACCCTATTTCGAAGAATTTCTTTGTTCAATTCACTTCTACTCCCTAGCACTATTTTCTCTAAGACCGAAGCAGTTCAGTTATTTCTTGCTAATTAACAAATGCAAGAAGACATTGTTCCACCAGGAGATTTTACGGAACGTTCATACAATTAGTTGTTGGAAGTTCTGCTCGCTATCCACTTCAATTCACCCCATTCCTCTACTATTATGCCATCAAAGGCATTAAAAAGAGCTTTCGTTTCTAAAAATATATTCGAATCTACACTTCTACATTTGCGAAGCCGTGGAGGATTGATAAGGATTTTGAGATATGCCATTCAAATACAGACACGGCAAAACTGCAAGATGGCAGAAAACGGTATGGTGGCGTTGACGAGTCCTTCAACACTAGGTACCACTTTGATTAGGAACAACTTCAGGGTTTAATAATTTGTAGTGCACTCAAATTAACATCATGTTTGCTAAATACATACATACCTATTTAATTCATAAAATGAGGCGTTGTTTTGTAGTAAATTAATATTTTAATTAGTTGCTGTAAACTGAAATTATTTTGAATGAAGTTAATTAGATTATGGATTTATTTTATATCTATCTTATTATTGATTTGATTGTATTATCACACTGATATCA
Source organism: Eupithecia abbreviata (assembly GCA_943735965.1). Classification (NCBI taxonomy): domain Eukaryota; kingdom Metazoa; phylum Arthropoda; class Insecta; order Lepidoptera; family Geometridae; genus Eupithecia; species Eupithecia abbreviata. The sequence continues at coordinate 5,420,218 of OX030986.1, forward strand.
AAATTAAAAGGATTAACTTTGATTATGATATTACATTAATTAATATATTTCGATATCTGCTACTGGAATAAAGACGAAAAGGCAGATGACGAAAAAGGACATTTTGAAAAACCTATTATCTACATATATTGGTATGTATAGTATAATAAAAATGCCAATATAATAATATGTTTATATATCCTACTTGCTTTTTCAAGATACAAAAAAGTCAGTTAAGTTATTTCATAATTTTTATTACATGTTAAAAAATAAAATTATCACAATTTTTTGTTTCCTACACATATGTACATACATACAGATGTACCGTCAACATCAATTATATTGATATTAACAGTATGCCAAAAACTGCGTAAGTTAATAAACTCATTAGAGATAATTTAAAAGATAACTAAAGCGTGGTGTGCAAAGGGCAAATTAAAGTGTTATGTAATCACTTTAAAACAATCTCACAAGTGACCAATAAAAAATTTAATGTATGTATTGGCAATACAGAAACTAACTTGCAACCGACCCCATACAGTAAGGATTGCTCTGATTTTAACGATAACCTTTCTTTAAAAAAATATTATAGACAACAAGTAAGACAGCAATCCTTCCTAAATAAACCTACGGGCGGCGCCCACCAAGGGCTGTGACAGCAGAAGCTTGTATGTAGCGACACATCTTCGTGAAGCTTCGCTACGATGCACAAACCAGGCAATTGTCCCCATATTTAGCTACCCTTCTCCACCATGGAATAGTCAAGGTCTCCTCCATATAAAGCAAAAGTTTGTAAAGCTTCACTAATCAAACTGGTACTCTTCCGACCATCACTTTGACGATCAGAGGTCCGCCGGAGAACTGAAGACCAGCTTTCTTGGCGTACTCCCCAAGGTCCAACTCCCTCACTGCTTTAGCTCCAAGCTTGGTTGCTATCTTCTGTGAGCCGATCGCTGTTGCTATACCGCTGTATAAAGTGATTTGGTGTTCCTTAAGCATGAAGCCTCTGAAAGAAAAAGGGTTTCTGTTAGTTTTTAATGCACAGGTGACGAAAAATTATCAAGCAAGAAAGTTTTCAGAAAGTTGTTCTTGATGTTTATTCAGAACTTTACCTATATTTTATAACATATTGTGTATGCATATTTTTATTAATATTTTAAATTACCAACCTTGCGATCATAAGCTCCTCTGCGATTCCCAAACACCTGTATTTAGGATCGACCACAAGTCCTCGGTCAGCGAAATACGCCTTTTCTGTCTCATGTTCTTGCAGCACGTTGTAGGTGTTGTAAAGTGAGTTGCGAAGCTGGAAGAATTTTTGAAGTTCCGCTGTTTTCACCTAAAATAATATAATATTTAGTAACTGTTACCTAATAACACTTCACCACTAATCTCAAAAAGTTTGGATAATTAGATGTTCAGATGTTAGATGCCTCTCCATGCCAAAGCAAAGGAATGGATCGACCTGGAATTGCATAGATCATTCTAGACCTGGATTAACATACAGGTTAACTACTTTATATCCCGAAAAAGTTAGAGTGAAGCCTTGATCAGAAACTAGTGAAAACAATAAACGGGAAGGCACAAAATCTGTAGAATGCCTCAAAGATTTTTCAAAGTTTGATAGTCATGCACAAAATTTGAATAAGATATGCGTAAAATTTTAAAAAGTCATGCACAAATTGTCCTTGTTAGTGAAGTTAAAGACAGAAACTCGTCTTATCTTTGTATCAAAAATCCGGGTGGACGATTAGCTAATGTTATCTGCGCTATGTCCGTCAATAATATAAGTTTTCCGCTACAAGCACTTAACAAAATCCCTTATCAATACGCAAAACTGTGATTTAAGTAAAAATCTAAACCGATAACTAAATTCAATTAGCTTATTATCTATGTTGATTGATTGCCTAAAATACGAGTTATTATTTTTGTGTTTTCTACTGATCCTCATTTGAAACTAATTGACAGTTTTGAAAAGGTACATTGCGTCGTTGCGCACCACTGGCAAACGATCCACAGATAACTGTCAACGACTGTCTCCTGTTTTAACTGCCCAAGACTTTTGGGATGAAAGGGAGACTCCAACATCTCGTCTTCCAAGCTAACCTGCTAACCCTGTTCGTGGTACACTCTGCTAGATAACGAAATAGGCTCTAAAAAAATTTCAAACCATCTTTATAATTAGATAACTAATTAATTTTACAATTATTTTCCATTAATTGACACTGGCAAAGTGTCAAGCCAGACACAATTGCCATTAACAAAGAATCATCATCATTAACGGCCCAACGAAAACACAATAAAAGATTATCATGAATTAGAGAAAAAACCCCACAAGGAAATATACCTACTTATTGTTAACTAGCATAAACATTTTTCCAAGGCGGAAAACGAACCGCGCGTATCCTGCGTCGCAGGCAGACCTACGCCTTCCCCGCACCACAGAGGTCGTCCTGTATAGGCACAGTATACAGAAAACAAACATAGCATCAACCGTTTATTACTTTATTTTACAAATGTGAAAGGACTTACATTATATTTATTTGTGGACTTAGGAGCATCTCTCGCCACAAGCGTCATCTTGGAAGCCCCAACCATCTTCAGCTCATCAGAATCGTCGTCGTCGATACAGCAAACCAATACTTCTTGCTGTTCATCGATCATTATTTGAAGCATGATGTCTCGGAATTCCTTTAATGCCACAGGATTATCTGATACACCTGAACAAAAATATTTACGTTAGCATTTTTTATTGGAATAGTCAGAATACCTAGGTACTTAATTGGCGACATCATCATCATCAGCTTATGTTAGTCCACTGCTAGGCATAAGTCTCCCCCAATGAGCGCCACAGCGGCGCCCTGTCTTCAGCTTGACGCATCCAGCATCTACCTGCAGTCTTTCGCAGGTCGTCATCCCATCTGGTAGGAGGGCGTCCTACACTACGTTTACCGAGTCGTGGTCTCCACTCAAGAACACTAAACATACAATTGACAACAAAGTAATAAATTACAAGTCGAGGAATTTCGTTATATATATGAATATAAAACTAGTAAGCCAATGTTATACGCCTCCTATAACGAGCGTCATAGAGCCCTGTCTTTCGCTTCAGAAGGCCCATTGTCGATGCTGCTTGTGGAGCTGTGGTAGGAATTTGCTGACGACAGTCGTTAGTCCACTTTCTGACGAAGACGCATGACGTACATCAAACTTTTTTTGACTTTAGAAATTATGATGGTTATTGACACGAAAAACATTTATAACGGGATATTTAACATGATTAGATTTTTGGGTTTTTCAATATTTTGGCACAATTTCTTGCGCCATAATCACGCTGCCTGAAACTGTGCCGAAATATTTTGGAGAACTCAAAACTCAAATCATGGTAAATATCCCGTAATAGAAGACTTTTGTATCAGACGTCATGTTTGGTAAAGCAGGGTTTTTGAGAAATAGTAATATTTACCATCGGTTCTAGCTTTTTATTTATAGCGTGGAAATGATTGCTCGCCCTCTACGACTACTGAAAAACCCCAAAGACTCCGAACTGGTGAACATGGCAAAGGCGACCAATACGTCAGAAATATAATTTAGACAAAGTTACTATACCTGATACAGAACGTAAAGGCTCCTCTGGAGTATGGTATTTCATGAAAAGTTCCATTACGTCGTCAAATTTGTCTTCTGACAACTCCTGTATCCTCAATTTGACCTGGATCCCGTCCACGTTCCTGGTGAACTTTGACCAAACTCGGTTACCGGTAAATTTCATTTTGATTTACTAATTAAAATTTCTACTGAAAAATCAGTTATGAAAATTTTAAAAAGAGGTGATAATGATTGATTTTTAGATTTCAATTACAGTAGGTACCGAGTACCTACTACCGCTTTAGCGGAGTACCAAATTGTCAATGGAATTCTAGCGGAATTCACTTGCTTATAAGAAGCAATGATTTTATCGATAATCGATTAATTATAATTGCTTATCTAAATGACTATCAGCTACAATTAATCGTACTTACGTACTTAGCTACATTATAGAGAATGATGACAAATGCAGCACAAGTGCTCTTGAACTTTCAGGATTTCTACATACATAGATAGAATCAACGACGAAATGATTATTATGACATTATCAAATTCCGAAACCAGAATTCAGCTGGCATACAATTATACCATAAGTATGTTTGTACAAGGGATTACGTATAGGTACAATTAAAACTAATATTTGTGTTTCCTCCCCCCTAATTTCTTAAGAAGGTAATTTAATTGCCATTTTTTTTTCTATATTTCCAATATAGAAAAAATTTAGAAAAACTATATTGGAAATATAGTCTTTACATTACATAGTATAAAATGAAGTCGCTTCCGCTATCTGTTTGCTTAGATCTTTTAAACTACTCAACGAATTTTAATACAGTTTTCAGCAATAGATAGAGCAATTCAAGAAGAAGGTTCATAAACCATTTGACACATAGATTTCTACACGGGAAAAGCCGCGGGGCGTAAATTATAAATTGAAGGTTGAAAGGCACTGTTTATCAACAATTGTATCCTTTTCGGACAAACACAAATGAGTCATAGATTACAATAAGTATAATTAGATAGTGAATCAGTGCGTAGTTTAATAAGTTTATCAATTCTATTGATACAAATCTTAATTCATAAACAAGGATTTTATGATGACCTAAAAATAAGCTCTGATGAATAACAAATGAGTCAACAAGGGTGGTTTTATTTTTTGTGTCAAAGTTCAATTCAATTCTTTCTAAAGTCAATTTCATAAATCATTGCAAAAAGTTAAATGTACAAACCCTCCGACTAAAGCTAAAATTTAATTCTTGGCTGTTGCTGTTCATACACAAGACGAAGGCAGGCACTGAACAGGCGACGTGGTAACTATCTACTATATTCTGGACTCCATGTAGTTTGGTTTTATTAGGATTTGTTGATAATTTGCAGCGATTTATAACCTCGAGTATAGAAATAAAATAGCACGAAAAATCGGCTATGCTCCGTAGAAACTGGTCAACTTTATAAATAAATAAATAATGCTGGACAATTCACACAGCATTATCTAGCCCCATGTTAAGTAGAGCTTGTGTTATGGGTACTAGATAACTGATATACATAATATAATACATTACATCGATATATACTTTTTTTATTATACATAGAAAACAACCAGTACACCCCAACAACAGAACACACTTATATACAAAAAAATCGGATATGTAGATACATATCCGATTTTTTTGTACATAGATGGTTTGATTAAATAGTTTCAATAATTTTAATTCGATATGTTTTATATGTATATCCTATGAATTTGTCACAACAACAAGTTTTCCTCTGAGCTCTTCGTAAGTTTAGACGTGTTTATTTGTAAAATTGTCCCCGAATACTTCGATAAAACAAATCGTCTAAAACAGCTACCCAACCTCAAATCTCCTAAGCGGATTAACCGTCCAAAACACTTCGCTGTCAACTCGTTTTTTATGCAGATTGGCTCAGGAAAGTTTTCAGAGCAGTCCCGCTAGTATTAACAGACTTAACAGCTACCGCCATCGTTTCTCAATTAAGAGTCAGGCTGATTGACCTTCCCCTTAAGAACTTTGAGTATTGTTGACCTAGTTCAGAAGTATTGGAGTTTGCTAGCCTGATTCATAAATCTGGATTTAGTTACGTAATTTCATGGATTTCAGTTACGGTTTTCGCAGTGGCTAAAATAAGGGGTTTGAAAATATTAACGCGAGTAAATTGTATTTGTGCTGAATTTCCTTCATTAGTTTTAGATTCCGACCCATGAGCATTTTATTGAATATGTGTGATTTATTTTGGTTTATTCTTGAAATTTAATATCTTGAGTATATTGATAAGTCGAAGACATCGGTGGCGCGGTGAGCGAAGGTCAAGGTATTGTTTTATGTATATCAGTCATCTAGTACCCATAACACAAACTCTGCTTAGCATGGTGCTAGATGATGCTGTGTGGATAATCCAGCATTATTTATTTATTTGAGAAAAGGGAGGCCTTTGCCCAGTAGTGGGACAATAATGGCTTAAAATAAATAAATAAATAATTTATCTATAAGTCTTTTTAGTTCACTACAATCATTTATACAAAGTCTCACGTCTGCTGCATCGGATAACTTTACCTAAACATGTAGAAAGGATTAAATAGATGAGATATAGTTATTCTAACAATATTTCTACTAATAAAAAGTGCTGCAAAGCTGCCCCAGAACCTTTAGAATTCACAAAGGTATGGTGATCGATACATACCTCATGTTAAACATCCGACATCCTCGTGAATTGTAAATGTGTACCATGTTACCCGACAACGAGGTTCATACGTTATTCAGCAACTATTTAGCCACCGCGGGAAACCCATATTTCACCTAAAATCGTGTAAGAAGTCAATCACTGGTGGATACACCAAAAGTGATAGAACTATTATGGTTTTTAGTGAGCGGTTACGGAATAATGGCCAGATTTTTACAGGTTTCAATTGAAAAACTACGAAAATTATATTTCGAAAATTATGTTTTGTCAAAAATCTAGCTAGGTAGTTGGTGTCTTCTAGACTTTCGTGTAGGGAAGCTGTGGATCCGACTGGCACATGACCGCCAGGGGTGGCGAGATAAGGAAGAGACCTATACTCAGCAGTGGGTGTTACCGGCTGATTAGATAGATAGATAGACTTTCGTAATACATCGTTGGCCACATCGTCACCTACCATCAGGTGAAACGCAGGTCGATTCTCGCTATAGAAACCCTACAAAAATAACCTGACTCAGTCACCCATCCAAGTACTGAAAGCACCCGACGTTGCTTAATTCCGATACTCAACTTCGTATGGATGTTGGCCCCCGTTATAATAAAAAAAAATTTATGGACAATGATAAATACTGACTTTATTAACATTCACCATCATCAACCTGTAATAGTCCATTGATGGACATAGACCTCCCCTAATGACCGCCATAGCGCCCTGTCTTCGAATCCAGTATCTGCCTGCTGTCTTTGGCAGGTCGTCATCCCTCCTGGCCGGAGGGCGTCCTACACTACGTTTGCCAAGTCGTCGCGGTCTCCACTAAAAACAAGGTTAACCCAGCGGTTGTCGGTTCTTCGTGATATATGGCCGGCCCGGCCCTCTACCACTTCAGCATGCTTATTCTCTGAGCTATGTCGATAGATTTAGATCTCTGTCATTACTAATCCTATCCTTCAGAGAGACCCCGAGCATAACTCTTTCCATAGCTTACTGAGTGACTTTAAACTGGTGTACCAACCCTTCCGTCCGTGAGTGTCTTCAACTAATATTAACATTAATTGAAACTTAATTACTTACGTATTTCAGTATCTTATCACGGACACCAACGAATAATAAAAAAAAATCAATAAATATGTACTTATTCAATAAATCTCATTTGATTTACTGAGGTTGACAAAAGTTATCAAAGCATAATCCGATAACATACGGATAAAATAAAGAAGCCACTAGAAACAAAGAATAGGTAATTATTATCATTTATTTGCTAAGCGACTCGGCTACCTCCGTGTTACTATGCAAAATATTTTATGGAGTAAGTACTCTTTGAGAAACTTTAAGAATATAGGACCTAACAGACTGGACATCTACCTAAGTAACCAAAGACCCTATCAATCCACGGTTGTCTGGTAGAGATCGCTCTTGAGCGATAAGATCGCCAAATTGTCAGATATCTTGTATTATAATTTTTTATCTTGTTTGTTTTATTTTTAAGTGTGCAATAAAAGTATCGTGAATAAAAGTAGTAGTGTTCTTGAGTGGAGACCACGACTCGGTAAACGTAGTGTAGGACGCCCTCCGACCACGTGGGATGACGACCTGTGAAATACTGCAGGTAGATGCTGGATGCGTCAAGCTGAAGACATGGCGCTATGATGCTCATTGGGGGAGGCCTATGTCCAGCGGTGGACTAATATAGGCTGATGATGATGATGAATAAAAGTATTGTCTGTCTATCTGTCTATCTATGAGAAAATTACCTATCCGCACGGGGCTAAACTGGCTGTTAGACCCGAACGCAAAGAAAACTGCTCATAAAATGACAATTTTGCATAGAACTCTTGCAAAACTGTATTCTAACAACCTGGAATTGGTCGTTTCCCAATATTTCCGCAAGATTTAGAAATCCAATTGCTTTTGAATCGATGAAAGGTAGACCGTAAGAGTTTATTTTGTACTCTTATTATTTACTAGTTTATGCCCACCGCTTCGCACGCGTTGTTTAAGGGTATTTCTATCCCATGGGAACAAATTTATGGGATAAAAAGTAGTATGTTTTATTCCAGGCCTAGACCTACTTGTATGCAAAATCAGCCTTCATTCTTTGTATATCAACAGAATATACTAGCGACTATATTATACTAGCGACCCGCCCCGGCTTCGCACGAGTGCAAATGCATGTATTATATACATATATACAAACCTTTCTCTTGAATCATTCCAATTATTAAAAAAACCGCATCAAAATCCGTTGCGTAGTTTTAAATAAATAAATAATGCTGGACAATTCACACAGCATTATCTAGCCCTATAGTAAGCAGTGCTTGTGTTATGGGTACTAGATAACTGATATACATAATACATTACATAGATAGATATTTTTTATTAAACATAGAAAACGACCCGGAACAAATATCTGCAGATCGTACACACAATTGTTCCGAGGCGGGAATCGAACCCGCAACCTCCTGCATCGGAGGCAAACCTTTGCCCACCGCGCCACATCAGTCGTCAATCGGTTTTAAAGATTAAGCATACATAGGGACAGACAGACAGAGGGAAGCAACTTTGTTTTATGCTATGTAGTGATTACCAACCGGTAGATCTACAATAAACTATGCATGCACTTAACCATCGTTATTCCCTTCTTATAGCAAAGTTTTCACTTTGAAGATGGTAAAGTTAACACGAGACCGGCGTTGCCTTGCTAATTAACGGGTATCTGCATTGTTACGTTCAACTTATGTTTCGCTGAACGAAGTGCCTAAGGTTTCTTCTTCACAACCTAAGAAGTACCAATCAACTTTGGCCTGCGGAAGAGAACGGAAAAAACAAATGCGAGTCGGACGGCAAAAGAATCACGTTTGTTGTATGGGAGACAACAAACGTGATTTTTTTGCCGTTTTTAGATAATGGTCCAGAGTTCCTTACCATTATCTATAAAAATAATGCAATAGTATTATTTCGCGAAGAACCGACGGCCGCTGGGGCAAACGTGTTCTTGAGTGGAGACAGCGACTCGGTAAACGTAGTTTAGGACGCCCTCCGACCAGGTGGGATGACGACTTGCGAAAGACGCAGGTAGATGCTGGATGCGGCAAGCTGAAGACAGGGCGCTATGGCGCTCATTGGGGGAGGCCTATGTCCAGCAGTGGACTGATATAGGCTGATGATGATGATGAATAGTATTATTATTTATATTCAAAACTTATCATATTCAGTCACTGCACTTTTTACAAGCACAGCACAGCACTTTTTACAAGCTAAAACATAGTCACATCTATACTAATATTATAAAGTTTGATTTTTTGTTTGTTTGTTTGTATGTTTGTTTGTTTGTAACGAATAGGCTCCGAAACTACATGACCGATTTGAAAAATTCTATCACCGTTAGGAATACTAAATATCCGTGGTGAACATAGGTTATATTATATTTTCAAAAAATTAGGTATCCTTACTAAAACTCCAATAATGTAGCCAAAGGTTCTAATACCCGTGCGAAGCCGGGACGGTCCGCTAGTACAGCATAATTTGTTCTTAAAAGTTCATAATACTGCAAACGGATATGTTAAGATAATTATGCTGATTATCACTATTTGATTGGGAATGTTTGAGGTTTTTCAAGAGGATAATGTATGTCCATAAATTATATTTTCTCGCACTTTAATCGTGATTAGATTATAATGCAGTAATAACGACTCTTCGTCTGTTTCTTTGTATTTAATTGTTATGGAATCAAGACATAAAATACCTTTGTGGCAATTATTTACCAACAACATTTTGAATTTATTGGTATGGTTTTAGCATAAAACCATACCAATAAATTCAAAATGGAAGAAGTTTGAAAAGTAATAATGTAAAGTAAAAAATCATTTATTTCTTCAGGCTTACAAAATAAGCACTTAGACAAGTCATATTTTATACATTAAATTATTATCAAATAAAATTATTTTACTGTTCACTTCAATTTTTTGTCCACTAGTGGAAGAAGTGAAAAAGAAATCACTAGCATGTTCATCTCTTATATGTCTAATACATGGTTATTTGCCTATTTAAGTCTAAATATAATATGATTCGATACATGTCAATATTTAAGTAAAGCTATGCACAATAACAAATTACTTACATATTATTGTCGGTGCGAAACTGATCGACATCTGGCCAAGCATTAACAAAAATGAAAATGTCCATTCTGACTCAACGGAAATATCATTATAACTAACCTAACCTTAACTTCATAAGTGTATGTACAAACGCAGTTGCACTCTCATAATCTGATAGGACAGGAGACAACGTGCTTTCCGAGGTATGGGGGTGTAACACCCTTAACTCCCTGACTACGGAGTGAGCACTGCCAGCACTGCTGATTACCGCTACAGGCAATTTTTCGTTTTCCTATATATGTATATGTTTGGTCTGACCCGGGATTTGAACCCGTGGCCTGATTCTTCTTCTTCATTAGGTCTTGGGTAATAATTTAAATCAATACTCACTTTGGTATTAAGGGGAATTATATCTACATAATAACATTGCGGCTTTTAAGTTGGATAGCTAGTTTTGCGGTCGGCTGTGCATACAATAGCGATCGTTGAAATTTCATTGAATAATTTTAATTACAGCAAACAGTTTAGTAGAACGAAAACCCGAGTGAAATTTATTGCTCGCTCCAAATAACTGTTTAGATATTTATTTATTAGCCCGATAGAATAGAGAGTTTCATATTCATTTGTGGCTGAATTTTGGCTTCCTGGAATAGAATAATAATTTCGCGGGATAATTGACCTAAACAAACGGCCAGTTTAATATCATACGAAATTAAAGTTAACCCGTTATTTCTACATACATGCACATAATAACGTATCTATTTTTAAATGGTTTTACTTAACACTTTGACTGCCAGTTTTTTTCGACGACTGCGATCTTTTTTTTAAGCTAAAAAATTCGTGCTGCCGCTCTACACAACGGTTGTGTTGCGCCGCACAAATATTACGAAAAATATTACGGCTGTGCTGAGTCACACAGATCTGTATTTTCTCAGCCGCTAGTGTGGATTTACGCATATTAGTCACTTGTAGAAAACACATACCGTGTGATTTCAGCACTCAAAGTATTAAAATGGTTATTAAATAAATTTTATTATACGTGTTAAAATAGTACTCTAATATGATCACGGAAACGTCAAGATAATTACACACTGGTGCAAAAAACTATATACCTATTATATATAAGTCATCATCATCATCATCAGTGTATGTGGTAGTCCGCTGGACATAGGCCTCCCCTAATGAGCGCCATAGCGCCCTGTCTTCAGCTTGAACATCCAGCATCTCCCTATGCAGTCTTTCGCAGGTCGTCATCTCACCTGGTCGGAGGGCATCCTACACTACATTTAGGGACTCTCCACTCAAGAACCGCGGTCGTGAGCGGTTGTCGGTGATTCGCGACTTGCTTATTCTTAGAGCTATGTGTAAATATTCTTTTTATTTTAATTTAATTGATTATTTTTAAAATGAACATATAACGAAATATGTGTATTGTGAATATTTCAAGCGTCTATCTGTTACGGTTATCAATATCAAGCAAAAACGAGCAATAAAAATCAAATTTGTAGTAGGCTCCCATACTACAAATTTGATTTTTATTGCCCTTAGGTATTTTTTTATTCTGTTTTTTATTTTTTATTATAGTGGCATGCGGCAATAGAAATACATAATCTGTGAAAATTTCAACTGTCTAATTAGCACGGTTCATGAGATACAGCCGGTGATAGACGGACGGACGGACAGCGGAGTCTTAGTAATAAAGTCCCGTTTTACCCTTCGTGCACGGAACCCTAAAAACATGTACCATAAACGTTCTGTGACAAGAGCTTCAGACTTAGAATACTAAAATTTTAATTTCACATAACTTTTCAACAATGAACCCACGCACCTTGTACTTATAATTGGATGTGCCTTGAACGTTGCCTTCAAAGGAAACTTAGCCCAGCACTAATTAAGTTCACGTGTGACTTAACATAGCTAGCTGTATAATAAACCGAGTTGGGTGAGGTGTCAGAACGTCAATAAACCACAATGAAGATGAAGGTCAAAGCTTAGTGAGTACAGTCAGCGTCAAATTGATATGAGCGTCTAGAGTAGTCAAAATGATCTGAAAAACATGAAAGCAATTTGATATACGCTGTTCGAATCACCATTATTGCTGCTAGCAACCAAGGTGTTCAAACAATGAGCAGTAAGATATTTTGAACACCACGGTGCTAACAACAATATAAATAATAATAAATAAATAAAATTTATTCAAAAATATCTTAGGACTAAAGAGTAACAAAAAGTAACTTAATTAAATTCTGATGGAAACAACAATGTGGGTGCCTGAACTAGGTGAAAACCTGTTTTTCAGGCTGAAAGAGTGCTAACAACAAATAAATAATCAAATTGAACTTGCTTATTATACAAAGCGACGGACATGTATACTTTATGATAATAACTTATGCTACTTACACTTAACTAAATTTAAATAATACAAAATGTACACAAAGTTTTTTAGGTCTATTTAAAAACAGTCAATAAATGTTCTGTGTCATCGTATGAAATACATTGCAGTGTATCCTTAAGTTTTTTCTTACAACTATTATAATTTAAGGGATAAATATATACATTTAATCTATTGTATAAAAAAGGACCAAGGATACTGTAAAATTTATTTGAAAAGGTGTGTCTCCGATCTAGTTCTTTAGGGCAAACGTTATTTTTTCTCCTTTTGTTAGCGCTTTCATTGACATAAGGAAGGGCTGCGTGTTGTTTGAGCACTATATTCATTATGAATAACTGTCGAACTGACAACACTCCACATGATTTAAACAGAAGGTTTGTAGAAAAAATAAAAGGACGGAAAGTTGATACTTTAAGTATCGCTCTTTGTGCTCTTTCGACAGTTAGTAATAATGTTTTACCCACTCCACCCCATGATGTAATGCAGTAGGTCAAAATGGATTCGCATAGGGCCCGGTAGACTTATATAATAAGTTTCTGATCCGCAATATGGCGTAGATTTTTGAAAACAAAAATCAGTTTGCGGACTCTACTTACTAAAACTTCTATATGGGGTTTGAATGAGAGTGTTTCATCCAGCATTACGCCAAGGTATTTAATTTTATTTGTTTTATTTATGGTAGGGCAAACACATACGTTATTGTCAGCACCTACACAATAATGCGCAAACAGGCTGGGGATGATTTCGTTAGAGGGCCGTTTGCGCATCGAAAATCTTATATACTTAGTCTTATCTGCATTTAGAGTTAGTAAATTTTGCTGAAGCCATTTATTTACAATATTGAATCCATATTGCGCAAACTTGAACACTTCTTCTTCGGAGTCAGCGGAAAAAAGGAGAGCGGTGTCGTCAGCATAATGAAATGATTTTTCCATGATCTAATTTTAAATTGCAAAGTTCATTGATGTAAATATGGTGATTCGAACTGCGTATATCAAATTGCTTTCATTTTTATCAGATCATTTTGACTACTCTAGACGCTCATATCAATTTGACGCTGACTGTACCTACAAATAGTTAATAATGTTTATGTATTAGATGTGGGTAGTACAGGGAAGTAGTAAAGATCAGATATCGTTCTTTGACGACTTCTGTGGCGCGGTGGATGAAGGTCCGCCTGCGACGCAGGAGGTGGGGTTCGATTCCCGCCACGAGAAATTATGATCTACAGAAATTTATTCCGGGTGTTCAAGTCGTTTTCTATGTATAATAAAAAATATTTATCTTATGTATCATATTATATAAACGTAATATATCAGTCATCGAGTACCCATAACACAAGCTATATCTTAGCTTGGGGCTTGATGTGGTGTGGATTGTCCAGCATTATATATTTTATTTATTTATGAGAAAAGTTTTTGTCATTTTCGACAGCTTTGCTTGTAGGTATGATTCTCATTAGTTGATGATGGTTGCAGTTGGTTGATTTGAAGTGGAGGTTCCTTAGACTGGACTGGAATTCACCAAATCCCGGTTTCCTCGTCCGTTGCTGTTCCGCAATATTTATCTACTTCGTCGAGTCTTCTCGTCATCGATACTGCAATGCTTGAAAACAAACGTTTTCAATCAGTGCATCCTACGCGTTATACACCTACGAAGCTGAGACGTGGACACTCACGGTAGGGCTGGTCCACTTGTTCAAAGTCGCTCAGCGAGCTATTTAAAGAGCTATGCTTGCAGTTTCTCTGATGGATAGGATTCGTAATGAATACATCCGACAGAGAACCAAAGTTATCGACATAACCCAAAGATGCAAGCTGAAGTGGCAACAGGCCGACCATATCTCGCGAAGAACCGACAACCGTTGGGATAAACGTGTTCTTGAGTGGAGATTACGACTCAGTAAACGTGTATAGACGCCCTCCGACCAGGGCCTTATTTTACCTACTGTCAATACAGTATTATCGCTAGTATAAAACATCGCTTCCCGCTGTCTGTCTATCCCTATGTATGCTTAGGTCTTTAAAACTACGCAACAGATTTTGATGCGGTTTTCTTAATAGATAGAGTGATTCAAGCGAAATGTTTATAAACTATTTGACACATAGCTTTCCATGCGGGCGAAGCCGCGGGGAGCAGCTAGTTGTTACTAAAGTAACTTATCTCATTGCCTACTGCAGTATAAAACACTGCAACGGTCAAATAGCCAAAGATGTCTCCCGTTTATTTAGCCTAAATTGAAGCCATGTCTACGATGAATAGTGGGGGTAGATAGTGTTCGGGCTAACAGTAACGGATAACTAAGTTTGCAGTTTAGTAAGCACTTCTTGTTGCTAACGCCAGATGGTGTTGGTGTGCTACAGAGGCACCGAAATTTAATAACGTTCTTGTCAATATCTGTTTTCAACGACTTATAATTATAAGCATTTACAACGGATCACGGGGTTGATCAGTCATCCCGTGACCACTTGTAATAAATATGTGTTAATAATAAAAAAAAATTATAATAATGCTGGACAATTCACACAGCATTATCTAGCCCCATGGTAAGCAGAGCTTGTGTTATGGGTACTAGATAACTAATATACATAATACAATACATTACATAGATAGATATTTTTTTATTATACATAGAAAACGACCAGAACACCCGGAACAAATATCTGCAGATCGTACACACAATTGTTCCGAGGCGGGAATCGAACCCGCAACCTCCTGCGTCGCAGGCAGACCTTCGCCCACCGCGCCACATCGGTCGTCGAATATTTAAATAAACGCGATAAGAACCCGTTTGTCTGTATCTATGTTTTAATAGTTGCACTGCCTAGCTGCTTGCTTGCTTCCCTAGTCACCTAGTTTAGCTGCTTGCTTGCTTAGGATAGATAAATAAATATATAAATAATGCTGGACAATTCACACAACATCATCTAGCCCCAAGCTAAGCAGAGCTTGTGTTATGGGTACTAGATGACTGATATACATAATACAATACATTACATAGATAGATATTTTTTTTATTTTACATAGAAAACGACCAGAACACCAGGAACAAATATCTGCAGATCGTACACACAATTGTTCCTAGGCGGGAATCGAACCCGCAACCTCCTGCGTCGCAGGCGGACCTTCGCCCACCGCGCCACATCGGTCGTCAATACAGACCTGCCTTGCATAGCTCGTCAAGAAATGAAAGGCGCAAATGGTTTTAGTGGAGAGTAGCGCAACAGTCGCCGATCCCTAAGGCAAGCCTGGTGGGGAATCCTTCACGCGGTTGTCCCCTGTTATCGGTCTAATTCCCTCAGAAATAGACGTAACTAAAACCACCAGACGAAAGTTAAAGAAAAAAGGGAATGATGATAACCCTCAAATGATTAAATATGGCAAGAACCCGTTGTATTAGTGCTTATAATTAATTATGTGTTCAGATTGTGTAATTATACGTTTTAGTAGGGTGTACTATTTAACCGGCTTCGAAAAAACGAGGATATTCTATGTTTGGCTGTGGTATTTTGGTTGTAGGTATTTTGGTTAGGTATGTTCATCGATTTTGATATCATGTATGAATCAGTAAAATCGATTAACCAATGGCGGAAATATCAAGTAGCATAATATTTACATTAAATAACATACAAATTAATAGAGAACGTCCTCCTTTTTAAGTCGGTTAAATACTAACCTAACAAAATTAGTTTTAGGTCAGACAGGTCAACACAGATTTTGATTGCGACTGAAAAAATGAAGAAACGTGAGCCTCTGTATTTTTGACAGGTTGTTACGAGACGGGTACCTGATAAGATAATAAGGACACAAGCAAACCGCAAGCTTATGCAAGTCAAATAAAAAAAAAGTATTATATGATGTTTTGTCCATATATAAATAATGCTGGACAAGCTGAAGTAGCAGCGGCCATATCTCTAGACTAGAAGAACCGACAACCGCTGCTGGGGCAAACATAGTGTAGGACGCCCCCCGACTAGGTGGGATGACGACCTGCGAAAGACTGTAGGTAGATGCTGCGTCAAGCTGAAGACAGGGCGTTGTGGCGCTCATTGGGGGAGGCCTATGTCCAGCAGTGGAGTAACATATGCTAATGATGATGATTATGATGACGGACAATCCGCACATCATAATATACCTATTCCATTTTAGACGTGTTTCCTCTGTATAGGTGAGACGTGAACGTTGCCAAGCGTATATTTTCAATATTCATGGTAGGTACAGTCGTATCCTTGGATCTTGCAACGAAGATCTCACACAACGGATCCCTAATGACAATTGGTTCAGGCAATGTACATACGGGTAGTGTAAAGCCAGAGTTTCTCGCGACGTAACCTGCATTTAAATTGTAAAACAAACAGCTCTGAACTGAACAGACTAACAAAAGGAGCTTTGTGCTTCGAGTTGGGATGGTGATCTAGATGAAATTCCTAGGACGACTGGTAGATAGTCCACAGTACTATACCTAGTTATAGCAACGTACTCTACCATCTAGTACTACTCGTAGGTACCTAGGATTATAACTTATCTACAAGAATAGCAGGTGAAGCCTTTGTTCAAATTTCTTATGTTGGAGATTTAGTAAATTCATTTCGTCATTCGTCATTTCACGAATATTATAATAAAATATATTTATTTAGATATTATGTCCATCTACTTATTGAAAAAACTACATTACAACTATTCATAAAAAAGGGTGTCTCGGAATTATTTTCGTTTTTGATTTGAGTACCTCAAATATTAGGGAAGTGGTCTCAATCGCTTGGCGGACTTGTTTGGTTTGTTAGCTATGTTTGTTAGCCATGAAATGATTAACGCGAGTGCATTGCCCAATTTGCGTGCAAACGTTTATATTTATAGTAATACTCAAATAAAAACATCCCATATTTCGGCACAGTTGCATGCGCCATGATCACGGAGTAACTGTTACAGTCAGTTACTCCGTGATCATGGCGCATGCAACTGTGCCGAAATATTGGATAACTCAAAAATCAAATCATGGTAAATATCCCGTTTTAAATGACTTTAGAACTTAATACTTAGTGCAAAAATAACTTAATTGGGGCCGATAAAATAAATACCTTAAGGACTAATAGGTAGAAACATTTAAAATTTACCGAGTCAGCGACATTCCGATGACGCACGCGCACAAACAAGTAAACGAAGTCAACAGATTATGTTACCAAAGGGTATCGAATCGACGTCGTCGCGTGTCGATGTCGGGTAGGGTCGGCCTAAGGGGTCGGCTTATGAAGAAGGACACAGTATGAGAACTAGTATCTACAAAAATTCAATATCTCTTTGGTTGTGGCCAGGCTTTTTTTTATTTAACACGTCATGCACACGACGAATTCGTTTAAGTTTTTTACATAACATTTCATAACCGAACACATTGTATAATAAAACTTCATAATTGGGTTTGTTTCAGTCAAATGGCCTTAGTCTGGACAATAGCTGGAACAAAGTACAGTTGGTACAGTTACTTAATGGACGATAGGTGTCGTTACTCCTTCGCACTAAACAAATTCAAATTCTGATAAACCATTGCTTCACTATGACAATGAATGGTAGAATCCATAAATGAAAAAAACTGGATCATGTTTCAAAGAAAAATAGGGTAAGGATTGAAGCATTTGCGCAAGTGAGGTGGGGTAGGTAGGTACTTACAGATTATCATTCTAATTAAGTTGGTATATCCAATTTTATGATAATGAATACACCGAGTTATGTACTACGTACAAATAATATCCATGGATAAATATGATGATAAAATCCAAACCACATCTTGCCCACGGCAAAGCTTTGTTTATATTATGCGCAAATAGGTAACATAGATTTGACGTTCTTACTTGATTGCAATGTGCAGAAGTTAAAAGGAAAGAGGGGCTTCAATACACTTTTAGAAAAACTGGATATGTCTTATGGCAACCCTATCTAACCACAGCTGTAAGAGCCAGGTTAAATAAGGTAGCTACTTTAATCTAAGACTAACGAGGCGATTATACAAACAGGGGCTTATAAGCGCTTAGCTAAAAATAAAACTCACAATATTTTCTCCGTCGTTACGGAAAATCCAAGTGCACTGGATTTTTTATCGGCAAAGGAAATTTTACGAGTGTTTATCCTAATAACACATTGATTTAATGGAATTGCTTTTTTGGTCAACAGAAGCCATTTTTTTCACTTGAATCATGAAAACTCGACGTTCACGGACATTTTCTATGTTTTGTTTGTATTATATCAAAGAAAGGCTTCATATTAATCAATGGATATTTCCTACTCCGATTCTCATAATAAACATTGAAATATTATATCACGACTTTCCTTACAGAATTCCCACTAGGAAAAATGTAATTCATTAGCGCATTGCCTTAGAATTTGAAGGTCACAGTTTCAATAAGGATAAAAATACTCAAAACCTACGCCATAGAAACTTGTCTTTTCCTACTTCTAACATGCAGCAGACAATCGTAAGTATAAATCGTCGAGCGTCAAGAATATCCCAAAATGTATTCACAATTGTCCCGTTATCGGCAAATATATCATTTTTTCGACGTTAAACCTGATTTATCTCTGCTACGAAATAACAGTCCAATTCACACTAACGTTATAAAAAGATGGGGACCATCTCGGGAAAAATGCAAACATTTTCCTATTCTAATTCTATTGAATTTCCTTCTGAGTAAATTACTATGTTTGTGGAACGGAAACTTCCTAATAAAGAGTGATATTTTATAGCGTCTCGCGTGGAATAAAATATTATTATCACTAGATTCACAGGCTACATTTATTCTGATTAAAATAATCGAGTTATAATCTCATTTCAATAATGACGCTAGAATTGGGCTAGACTTTGTTTGAAAGTAGTTAAAAACATACGTCAAGTACACTATAAGAAAGTTAAGGCACTGTTTTGATCATAATATTCCTACTAAGTAAACTCCTTCTACACGACAAATACATGTATAGCAGCAAAGTTGGTAGTCATTAACTTCGCAAAGTTCGTTACTGGTCGGTCCAGGGTTCACTGATGCAAGCGAGAAGCGAGAAGACGGGCACAGCTGCGGAGGGAAATAGGATAATGAGCCACGAGAAGTGTACCTATTCTCGCAGCGATCTCGAATTTGTATCGTCGTTTATTCCAGGATAATGCTTAATTTTAACCGACCAAAAACAAAAGAGTGAGTTCTATGTTCGGCTGTATGTATTTTTTTGTGTGTTCGTTCGTTCTCTCTAAATTATGGACTGATTTGGAAAATGATTTTGTTATGATACCTAATAGTAAGAACTACCGGTAAGAACTAACGGTAAGAATTTTCCCTGGAAAACTTACAAAACAGTGTTAATTCTGAGGAATTAAAAGTCTATGTTTAGTTTTTTCAAAATAATCTAATTAATTAATTCTATGTACTCTAGACAACAATCCCCTTGCTTGCTCTATAGGTACAAGATATAATATGTAATGCTTTGCATGAAAAAGCTAGAAAGGTATTTGTACCTACGCCTATTAAAATTGAATGTTTTCGTTCCCCCTGTTGAATTTATAGGGAGGTAGGTAGATAATTTGCGAAGCTCTTTCTTTTGATAACAATGTTTATCTTCGGTCTGGGCTACTTTAGGTTATCGTGTTTTTTCAGGTAATCCTAGTTTAGGACAAAATGTGCTCAGGGATTACCTATGAAAAACGTTTAAGGTTCGAACAATAAACAAACCTTTAGGAAGGTTGGTAATTTTGGCGGAAAATCGTCATCTTGAGAGAAGAAAATGTGTTTGCTTGGAAATAAAAGTAACTCCGAAGAGCATTTCAATTTAACCTCGAAACCAACTCCTTGAAAGAAACGTAGTGCCTATTTTTGCACGCCTCATCTCCTCTGCTGAAATAAAACTTCATAATTGGGTTTGTTTCAGTCAAATGGCCTTAGTCTGGACAATAGCTGGAACAAAGTACAGTTGGTACAGTTACTTAATGGACGATAGGTGTCGTTACTCCTTCGCACTAAACAAATTCAAATTCTGATAAACCAATGCTTCACTATGACAAGGTAGAATCCATAAATGAAAAAAACTCCAGATAGTATCTGCGGTGCTTTTTGAACGGAGAGATGGATAAAATGGTTCTCGATTGTTTTCAACTAGAAGTCTCAACCAGTCCAAAACCATTCTAATCAACGAAACAATCCTGAATGAACAATGAACATGAAACGATCCTATCTATCCACGGTTATCTGGTACAGATCGCGCTTGAGCGATATGACCGCCAAATTGTCACATATTTTATAATTAAAAAAAAAAGTTGCTTTGATAAAGAACTTTTTATTTATCTATTCAATCAATCTTAAAAAAAATCAGTTTCTGCGTGAACGCTCCGAAATCTATCCTATAAAAGGTCAAAAGACAAGAAACCTTGCAGCGGAGTTCGAGATTTTGGTCTTTAGACTCCACAAGCTCATTCATCATCTACACGTCAGAACTTAATCTGAAGTTATCGCGCAATTAAATCAGTTTGTACCTTTTCTTCAAATACTTGTTATTAAACACCTGAATCTACGTATCGTAAAACCTTTATCACTCAAATCACCAAAATCACGTGATAAGAATTAAAATAATACCTTTCAATGTATAATCGTGCTATTATAAAATGTTATCTCGTATAAATTCAAATTAATAATGGTGTGTGAGTTAATTCAATAATAATTATGCTAATCATGCATTGAACCATTGGCTGTTTATATTTTCTGTAAATACTTTTGACCTCAATTTCATCTGGGGCCAAATTCTGCTAACCAATAGATATTAATATGAAAAAGTCGCAGAATTGTCCGTAGATGAAAGAAACTTTAGGTACTGCGTGTGGTATTATTTGCACGGAGAGATTAATAACCATGTCAATTTTGACGCGCGTCTTCTCTCTGCAGTTTCTTTCATGTTCGGTACAATGCCAAAAGGTGTAATTCTGTATGCCTCAGAATGCATGGCAATCGTATTGACATAGTAAAGTGAATAATTTATCCGAATTAGGCCCCTGAAGGAAAGTGTCCGTCTGTGGCCGCCGAGGTATCACAAAGGTTTTTATGTGACGACCGATGTGGCGCGGTGGGGAGAAGATCCGCCTGCGACGCAGGAGGTTGCGGGTTCGATTCCTGCCTCAGAACAATTGTTTGTACGATCTACAGATATTTGTTCCGGGTGTTCTGGTTGTTTTCTATGTATAATAAAAAATATCAAAAATATTTGTAATGTATTTTATTATGTATATCAGTTATCTAGTAGCCATAACACAAGCTCTGCCTTTACTTATAGAATAAGTATATGTGGACAATTCAAACATCATTATCTAGCCCCATGGTAAGCCATGGGGCTAGATAATGATGTGTGAATTGTCCAGCATTATTTATTATTTATTTATTTATTACGTCACCTATTTACTCTTGTCTTGAAGAGACCCAGGTTGTCAAAACAGCAGCAGGCACCGAGTTACATACTTTCACGAATTATGAAGGAGCAGAAAACCGCTTAGTGCGAATGGAAGGTATATCCAGAGATAATAATAATAATAATAAATAATGCTGGACAATTCACACAGCATTATCTAGCCCCATGGTAAGCAGAGCTTGTGTTATGGGTACTAGATAACTGATATACATAATACAATACATTACATAGATATTATTTATTATATATAGAAAACGACCAGAACACCCTGAACAAATATATGCAGATCGTACACACAATTGTGCCGAGGCGGGAATCGAACCGGCAACCTCCTGCGTCGCAAGCGGACCTTCGCCCACCGCGCCACATCGGTTGTCAAGTTAGATAAAGATAATATTACTTATTATATTTATCGGGTATTTATTGCGGCTCTTTTGTTTAATTTTTTTTAGATCGCGTTACAGGGATCGTAGTCACGGTTAGTCCAATCCTTAATACCAAAATAGTTTTTGTAAGGTATGCACAATCTGGACTAATTTAGTAAATTTTTTCAACAAAAGCTTGTACACAGCCAAAATCTTTAATTTTTTTTATTTATTTACCAACTTAAAGATATTTTTACATAAAAAAGCTTAAAAATAACACGAAGGAAACCACAAAGGTTTACATAGATCGCTAGATGAACCAGCTGTTTTTTTAAAAGCTATCGTCATTAGACCTCACTGTAACATTTTATTGAACGTCGAGCCTTAATTTTGTTACCGTCGTACAAATAGAAATGTTGTTTGTGTAAAATGTTTTCTTATTACTTAACGTGCTTGGGCCGTTTTGCTGTCCTTTTAACTCATATTTAGGATAGAATTTAGATTAGTTTACGCTTTACGCAGGGGAGATGATTAAATTGAGCCATGTTTTAAATTGTTTCTAGACATAAAAACTCATTAGAGATGTACTAACTTGAACTGAATTGAGTAGTTATTAAAATCTTCATTTGTTTTCCGCATCGATCAAGGTATCCACCGGAAGGAGGTGGCGGATATCTGATCGAAGGGTTCCCATAATATTGAAGTTCTGGCCTATAGGGCACAGTATAAGCCAGAAATTCAATAAATGGGAAATTAAATAATGGACCAGGTGGGATGACGACCTGCGAAAGACTGCAGGTAGATGCTGGATGCGTCAAGCCTAAGACAGGGCGCTATGGCGCTATGGCGCTCATTGGGGGAGGCATATGTCCAGCTAATATAAGCTGATGATGATGATGATGATGACGGCATAGTGGGTGAAAACCCTTCTGATATACAGGTAAATGCAGGTTCGATACATTTAATATACAATATAATACAATACAAATACAAAAGTGCTTCATTACTCTAGATATAGACCATTACAAAAAAGAAATTACATACTACAATTACAATGGCGGCCTTATCACTTAGAAGCGTTTTCTTCCAGGCAACCTTTGAATGGAAAGAATAATGCGTTCTAGTATTATTAACAAAACAAGATAATTGTAGTAAAAATATAATTAGGGCTGCAATATGGATCAATGCTACGATTTCAATATCTCTTAGATTAATGTATAAGTACTTTGTAAAATTTTATACAATAAAACAAAACCAAACGACAAGAAATTATTTAGCTAAAAAAGTCGCTTTGATACTTGACCACAGTGTCTACTGTCTACCATTTAAATATCGTTGCACGGAGAGTGATACTTTGTGGTAGGCACTTTTCATCTGCCCACCCTCGAAAAATCTACCACTAAAAGTGATATATTGAAAATAATAAATAAATAAATAATGCTGGACAATTCACACAGCATTATCTAGCCCCATGGTAAGCAGAGCTTGTGTTACTAGATAACTGATATACATAATACAATATATTACATAGATAGATATTTTTTATTATACATAGAAAACGACCAAAACACCCAGAACAAATATCTGCAGATCGTACACACAATTGTTCCGAGGCGGGAATCGAACCCGCAACCTCCTGCGTCGCAGGCGGACCTTCGCCCACCGCCATTGAAAAATAGCACTTTACACGCTCCGTTTCATCCACATGGGTGGTGCCCTAAAATAAGTGCACTGACGTCAGTGCACTTCTGCCACGTGACGTCATCCATTTCAGTCTCGTACATTTTTAACACTATAGACACGACAAAGTAGTGCACAGTAAGTCAACTCGAAACTTTGTAATACCTAAGTGGTTATCACATTATCACAATAATACTTATTTTTAAACTTACGCGATCTGAACACATAATTATAAGTAATAAATAATACAACGGGTATTTATTGAAAATGAAATGAGGGTAGTTTCAAATAAACTAGCCCCCGTTTCGCTGAGGCGGTAACTCCAGTACTCCAGTCATCCCGTGACCACGACAGAGTGTAAACCTGTTGAAACGTCGGGAAAAAAGGTAAATAAACGCGATAAATACCCGTTGTATTATTACTTATAACAATAATACTTATTAAAAATGTGAAAGATTGGATGAATGGATGTATTTCAAGGCTGGGCATGGGCTTCTTTTATATTGTGGTGATTTTAACGTGCATTCCGCCAATAAATATTTGCAAAAGGCTTCGAAGATGAAAGTGAAAAGTGAAAAGAGAAATTTCACACGCAGAAACTTTTTACTTGAACAACGTAAGCGATGAAACAAAAGACAATCGTAAAAAAATTGAAAGAGATTTACTATTTGCATTCTTTTTCAGAACTTTGTGTTCAGATCGTGTAAGTTTAAAAATATTTATTAGTAGTGAGCGCACCGATCAAACAATTTGTCGCGAAAAGACCAGATGAAAGAAATTCCAGAAGACACCGAACACCACGATGGAATTGAACTCCATACAAGTAAGTTAGCATACTGTTCAGTTGCACACATTGTTGATCTGGATTTCCGAGAGTACGCTGTCTGTTCCGACGGCTACTGATTAATTGCTGGTGACGTCTTCGTCCCTGCCCTTGATTGATCACATTGTAATCTTGTTTTTGACTTGACTGATGTGAATTTCGCAGATTTGAAAAAAATTGCGAGAGCTAAGCTAGTGTAGGAAACTTATTTTAACAACAATACTAATCGAAGTCAACAAAATGAAGCTAATCATACTAAAGTTTTGGTTAAAATGGACTCTAACATTAGGCAAAACAAAGATCATATTTTGACCTTCCTCTGGCCTGACCCTTATATGAATAACTAACAGAATATACAATAAATACTCAATTTCTTACACAGTAGAGTCGATAACTCCTCATTCTCATTTTTTCCTTAAAAGAGAGCTCAAACGAAAATCTTCAACTATATAGCGTCCCAAAGGACTAAAACAGTATTAAAAAGAAATAAAATTTCTCGAAGATAAAGATAAAGCTTAGAAGTTCTGGACCGATATGGCTTTTACGCTGTTGGGAATAATCGAGCTAAGGATATTTCGTTGAAAAATTTACCAAATTTACTAAAACGACTTGCTTTTAACTTTTATACAATGAATACGTCGTTTTAAATCTTATTATAATAATAATTTATTATATTTGGCAAAGCTTTACTGTTTCGTTTTATCGCCATTAAATATTAGAAGATATCTAAATCTTGTATTTAAGATTAATTAAATGTCTATTCGTATTTCGATAGGTCTGCAAACTTTTTAAATATTCTGTCTTGAAACTAAAGTATTTAACCCGTGATTTTAATAAATGTGTTTAATTATTACGTTTATTTTTATTACGACATCTGTGGCGCGGTGGGCGAAGATCCGCCTGCGACGCAGGAGGTTGCGGGTTCAATTCCTGCCTCGGGACAATTGTGTGTACGATCAGCAGATATTTGTTCCGGGTGTTCTGGTCGTTCTCTATGTAAAATAAAAATATATATCCATGTAATGTATTTTATTAAGTACCTATATCAGTCATCTAGTACCCATAACACAAGCTCTGCTTAGCTAGACGATGCTGTGTGGATATTCGAACATTTTTTTTATATTTGATTATTTACTTTTTACAATATTATGTCATCTGAGTACATCTATCTGATATTACCTTATCTAAGGCACATGCAATTCGGTTCTTAAAAGCCGACTTACTCAAAACTTAACCAAGGGAAACCAAGCGCACTTTGCAACTGCAGACTTGGCGTAAATTACAGAGATGTTATATAACTCATCTGCAATTGAAATACGGCTGCCAGTTAACGTTAACAAATCGAAAACGGATATGCCGCTTCAAAATGTCGGGTACTTTATGCCTATCGTATAATTCGAGCATACGCCATTGAGTCTGCATAGCGGAAAGCCTAAATCGGTTATTGGTATCTGGAAAAGCAAAATGAAAATTATATTGGCAGTTGGCAGCATATTTACAAATGCACGCATTAAATAGTATTACCTAACTTAAGAACCTATTATAGGCCTCATTTAATATTAATTTTTTGGCAGCCTCTAATATCCTGTGCCGTTCACATCCTGGTGTGTTTACTATGATAATGTCCTTAACCCGACGCTCAATTAATACTCGTAAGTTATAATCAACCTATAATTAGTCCACTTCTGGACATAGGCTTCCCCTAATGAGCGCCATAGCGCCCTGTTTTCAGCTTACCGCATCCATCTGCCTGCATTCTTTCACAGGTCGTCCCTCCACCCACATTACCGGAGGGTATCCTACACTACGTTTGGCGAGACGCGGTCTCCACTCAAGAACACGTTCACCCCAGCTGTGGTCGGTTCTTCGCGATTTATGGCCGGCCCACTGCCACTTCAGCTTGCTAATTCTTTGGGCCGAGAACTTTGGTTCTCTTTTGGATGATTTCGTTACGAATTCCATCCTTTAGTTAGAGAGACCCCGACCCAGATCCCCTTTAATATCGGAATGTTAAAATAAAACTTGAATGGTTCTAGTTATTACAATAAATTATCACGATACACATTTCCATCATTTTATGAAGGTAGGTAAGGTAGCCTAAGCAGCTACCACCATGTTTCTTCATCCGAAACACGAAAGACAACAAAATGGATGACCCTAGCGACAATTGAAATAAAAACATAAATAAAACAGTGCCATCCGTTCCGTAACAGATTGATAGCTAGATTTGTGGCGACTGAAAAACTTTGCTGACAGATTACTGTGAGCGAAATAAATCAAAATGTCCACTAGCTTTTTTATACGAGTTGTTCAAACTCGTACTGAAAGTTGAGTCGAAAGTATCTATTTGTGAATCATGGTTTTTATAAATATAAATATGGTGTATTGAATTATGTCTCTGTCGGATAGCCGCCTGTATGAACTCAGATATATAATAAATAAGTAATAATATTTATGAAGGTTAAATTATTTTATCCTAAGAGAAAGTAAAATAAGGTTAACACGTCGATTGCTGAAATCACACCGTATGTGTTTTCTAAAAGTGACTATATGTAAATCCACACTAGCGCAGCGGCTGAGAAAATATAGATCTGTGTGAAGCACAGCCGTAATATGTTTTTCGAACGAAACGCATGCAACGCGCAACACAACCGCTGTGTAGAGCGGCAGCACGAATGGTGTAGGTTAAAAAAAGATAGCAGTCGAAGTGAAGAATGAAGAATAAATCAATAATGTCGATACTGCGTTTTTTGATTTTACCAAATAACTAGTTCTTTCTATCGTTCTGGCGCATTTGGATTGGGACGTAGTTTGTCCAAGGAGAAAGTAATTCCAATTTACAATAAAATTTTAATAGATTAAACAATATCTCAGCACAATTTTAACCAAGATTTACAAAGAAACTACAATTCTAAGTCAAGTCGACCAGAGATAAGGTCGGATAACTACCTACTCGTTTCTTGATACGGGTCTGGCAGCTTTGAAACTTTTTCCTTCCGACATCTGATATCTCTTCAGAAGAACACTAATCACCGAAAATTCAAGTCTTAAATAAAGTCGTCGATTCAAATGGCTTGAAAAAATACACTTCTAATTGTCCCATCGCACCCGTTCAGTTCACATTTACCCGAAACGCTTTGAGGGCTAATTATCAGAGTCCCTTTTCCTTATCTTCAATACTTTTAGACTCGACTCAAACACAAAGCAAATTGCTAATACCCGATAGCTCTGGGAAAGGGCGGTGAATGGCCCATTTCCTGAGAAGCTTTATCTCTTTCTTTTCTCGGTGAAAACGGTGAAATCTAGTCGAAATCCACCCCTAATACAAGTTTCAAGTTTTAAGAGTGATGTAAGTGGCTACATTGCTACGAGCTGGAGCGTCTACAAGCGGAGCTAAGAGCCTCGGTTCGCATTATTGTCGTGTTGGCGACACCAGCTGCATCGTAGCACTTATTATTTTTTCACATAATAATATGCTTACTTCAGTTGTCGCACAAACATTATCATGTACTCGTATGTACATTGAATGAGGAACATAGAATGTAATACATGCGAATCGTCTCAACAATGGGCTCATGTTTACAGAACGGCAAACCATTTTATTTTAAGACCTTCGTAGTGTTATCCGAGAAATAAAATAGTACGAGAACGTTCCGACACGTCCCTTGTACTAAAATAATTGTGTACAAGTTGCGTAGGAACCTTTATCCGAAAGTGGTCGAATAATATCTAAAGCAT
Organism: Eupithecia abbreviata; assembly: GCA_943735965.1. NCBI lineage: Eukaryota > Metazoa > Arthropoda > Insecta > Lepidoptera > Geometridae > Eupithecia > Eupithecia abbreviata. The sequence continues at coordinate 5,449,001 of OX030986.1, forward strand.
CTTCGCATTTTACATGTTCGGTAATGTTTCAATCGTGATCTGAATAAATGATTGTGGACTGTTTGAGTTCCCGAAGTAAGACCGTCGACTACAACTACAAAACTAGCAAAGAATATTGAAAATGCATGACTCAGTGCTCCCATTGGACGTGGTATATAACTCTGTCGCCGAAACCTTCTATTGTGCATTTATATTTTGAGCAGTGACCGGGGAAGCTCGAGGGAGATGATATTCCTTTTTAAATAAATAAATGTAAGAAAAAACAACTCATCTTACATATTCTACACGCACGATTGACCTTCGCAATCGTTTTTTAGAATCTTACTTCGATGGAAATATGTGTATCAAAAATCTTCCGTAAATAATGGTAGTGCCCTTGATAAGGGTCCGACAACATTTTCTTCTTTGTCGACACGTACCGACGCGTAATCTGTTTCTTCCTGATGATAACAATTTGATTATATAACAAAGAAACGTTCGTTCCGTTTCCGCATTCCAAGGTTATCATTTCGTAACAGTATAATTTTGGTTTTCTAACGCTGTATAGATAATAAGTGTTATAATTAAATTTTTTCTTATCATTCGATGCCTAAAAAATAAATAAATAATGCTGGACAAATGATACAGTGTCACCTAGCCCCAAGCTAAGCAGAGCTGATGCTAGATGACTGATATACCTAATACAACAAATAAATAAATAAATAATGGCGGAAAATTTACACAGCATTATCTAGCCCCAAGGTATCAGAGCTTGTGTTGTACAACATATCACATACATAGGTATTTTTATTTAATATAGAAAATACCCAGAACACCCGGGACCAATATTTGCAAATCGTGAAGAGCGTCCCAAGGTAACGTCGGAATTCAACCCGCAACCCACTGCGTCAAAGGCGAACCACCACCCACCGCGCCACTTAGGTCGTCAAAAGGTTGTACTCTTAACTTTAGCAGATATAAACTTAACATCCACATACACTCCGTTTTATAATCACATCTGGTAGGTTTTGCATTCGTATCAACTCATGAGAACAAATTGACAAAGCAACAAAAATTAAAAACCACGTAAAGATCAAAGAAACGAGACAATGCTATGCATCTCCATACGAATATCTGCTAAAACATACCTCAAAGCCTGATGAAAGTAAACACGCGTATTGTTATCATAACTCCCTTCTTGAGACCTCCCTAAAAAGTGCTTGGTACACACAATTTCATCCAAACACCTTTTGTTATCCTTCCCTCCCTTCATCAACCGTACGTGTCTTGTGAGGCTTCAACATTGTCTTTGGAAAACAACGCTATAAGCAGAAGCTCATCTTCATAGACGTCAAGGTAATTACCAAGAGCGTCTTGTGTATGATCCGTAAGCATTTTTTAGCTTTGAGTATGTAAACATATGTAGGTATGACTATAATAGTGGCCTCTACTGATTCCCTGATTTGTTATTAAATTTGTTCAGTTCGTGTAATCAAAGTTCAAATCACCTTGGTATAGTTTTGAACTCTGATTGTCGTATAGATATAATACTATAGAAGTAGGTGAAATAGATTGGTCTAGAAGTATCAACGTCTGTAAGCTAACGGATTTTATTGACTGCAAACGCTGCAGATCTAAGTCTCTTCGATAGCTTTTTTTGTGTGCGCCCCGTTGAAAATTACTATCTAAGGTTATTCCCAAGAAAAAAGGAAACACGTTAGAAATTGGAGACTATATTATCTATCTTTTTTTATTTTTCGTTATATTATCTACAATTTCTAATGTTTATCCTTTTAAATTTACCAATTTTACTTATTTTACATTTGGTAGAATAAATCTTTTTGATTTTTTAAAGCAAAATATTATTGAAATTTGGTACTCTTGTACCAATTCAATGTTGGCGCTTTTCATCGTGGGCATAATATTATACTTCGGTAACAATACCCTATTGTGTACATACTGAGTTGTATATAAGAGAGTTCTCAGGTTTATCCTTCATCGTTGATTATACCTCTGTTTTCATATCTATGGAGAGCATCTGGTCTCTGCGCAAATACGCATCAAAAGAGGCTCGCTGCTAAGAAAATTGATCTAGAGTATGTGAGAGAACGTTTACTCACGTAGATGAAAGTGCAATTTTTATTTACCCTGGAACTCTTTGGGTGTAGCTCTCCACTAATGAGTTGTGCACATCTGTGATACACAGAATGTTGTGGCCAGAGACATCATTTTTCTCACAAATTTAGTATTTTGGTGTTTTGTAGGTAATAATTATAATCTACGCAGAATCGAAGACTTTAATAATTACAGAAAAGTGCAAAAAAAAGCAAAGCTTCAATTTCTTGTTAATCGTTTGGAATGGTACGAAAAAGATGATTATGGTGACGATATTTGTAGTGTCGTCTGGGGGGAGATTATATTCAGCAGTGAACATATGTATGTATTTGTGGGCTCGTTCTACCTACTACGAAAACGAAATCCAGCCCTTGCAATGTTTTCTTTCCTTAAGTAGGGTATGTACCAACCTAAGTGATAAATGCGGACAATAAGTCATAGACACGCCCATCGCCCAAGGGCTTTTACTCTGCCTACATGGCCGCAAGAGGTTCAAATTCTACCACAAAAAGCAAAGGTCACGAGGTCAAATCCCTGAAGACGTACTCTGAAATAATAATATTTAACTCCTCAAAAGCAAGATAATGAGGCGCAAAGCATTTCAAAAGAGCATGAATAACATAGTGGAAATGTTTACCTCAATTTACCATTACACCTTTTTCCTGTTTCGAAAACGTTCGTTGGGAAATTTCACTCGCAATTTTATTAGATGGGAGAGTCATTAATTAGAATTCATAACATCATACTTGAAGCTTGAAGCAAGAGCTACTTTCGCTTCGAAATCTATATTTTCACTTCGATGAATCTAAGAGTTGAGCTTCCTAATTGGGTAATGAATGGTCTATGGAATTGCACTTTACAGAAGTTTATTAGTATAGTTTAAGAGTAATGCGGGATTAAGTTATTGCCACTGTTGCTAAGCAACATTGGACTCAAATTATCCTGTCCTTGAGGTATTACGACTTGACCTAAAAACACACTACCGACGACGGGAAGCGTTAGTATGTTGCAAATTCTAAGCCGGCACCATATAATAACCATTCCTATATAAAATTTCAATTGAAATGCATTCAGCGTATTCTAGGAAACATAATAGGATCGAACGTTTTCACAAGAATAACAGCAAAGAAAACGTCGAATAACGTTCGGTAGTTTTATTTTCCGTAATCCTATATCTTGGAGCAGGGATTGGAGAACTGTATGTATGAGGTATGCAGTTAGCGATGTTGTACATTGGAAATGGAAACCACTTAAGAGTTGGTCCGTTCTTGTTTGTGAGGAATCACGGGAGCGGATAATGTACAAAGGATTTGAATGCCATTGTAGATTAGTTCGTAGCGTAAGTTTTGCTTTATTAAATACTACTTACCGAGTTTGTTTTGTGTTTAAATTAAAGTCGGCTCATTGCTTTGTGACACATAGAAGTAGCAATTGCTACCACGTAGCTAAATTTTTTCAAAGCGATTTCGTTTTGCAATCAATTTAGGGTAGACTTGTCATCAGATGAAGGCCTCCTTTATAGGAAGACAGTGACTTTTACCTAATTAAATAAATACCGAAATACTTAGGGTTTTAAAAAAATATCTGAGCGTCTGATCGAAGCGACGCGTGAGCTGACAAAGTGTGTCAGTAAGAATTTGACAAAGTATGTCAGCATTGCCTAATAGGGTAATGCAGACAGCGTCTTGAGGACGCTTCTGACTCACTTCTGACTAGTATTGATAGCATTAGTGGAGCCTACCGCTAAAATTGCTCGCAAAGACAGTTACCTCAATTGTATTGATTGGAAATACTAGTTTTAGTTTGTTTCTATTCTTTGATTGTAATTTTTTTCTGAATAAAGTAACCTTCATGAAATTAATTTTTGTATGTGAGCTAGTTTTATAATAGCCAACCTTTAGACAGAAGTTAAAAAACGTCATTAGTTGTCATCTAAAATCAATGAAGTAATATGTAGTTACTAAAACCTTGGTTTCTTGATCAAAACGCACTACGCTGCGGTATGCGGTGCCAGACACATTATCGTATTAAAACATTCATCGTATGAGAAACTTTTCCATGGAAGTCTGCGTCAGAGGTGAGGAGCAAGGGTGGTAATGAGGTATTGCGCACAGCGCGGCGGGCGGCGGCGTCGTGTTGTCATGCTGCGATGTGAGTCACGGCTGGCACGAGAGACAATAGATTTGTTAGAAGACAAAGTCTACTTTTTTAGCTGTGACATCAAAGATCTCTTTTCCGTACAGATTAAGATTATATTGGCAACATAGTTCCAGGTCTTGGTTGTGGTAAAATCTTACCGCACTTGAACGTTGTAACATTAATTAATAGACAGTCAACGTTTCGTCGTGACGCTACGTCGTAACGCATACCGCAGCGTTGTGCGTCTTAATCAAAAGACCAGAGCTTAAGATATGCAACTGACTATCTAAAATTCCTTACAAATTCTAAATTCTTCTGCACTATGGTAGTACTACAACACAAACAAAGACGACAAGACAACCTTTGCGTTCGCACTCAACGTGTTAAAAAAGCTTTCACAGAAAATTTCATTCATTCAAACAAGCTTCATACTTCTTTATACGCAGAACTATAGCGGTATGTATGGTAACCAAGCGTGGGCACTCTCATTGCGCCTCAGGCAAGGCATTGTGTTCCAAAAGCCTCGTTCCTACGTCAGCGGCAGCTTTATAGCATAGACATAGGGATTTCATAACTAGAGTGGCTGAGAAAGCCGATTTATACACCCACTGTTTCAGTTTTTGTGAACGGAATGAAAGCCTACCCGAATTTAGAAGTCTCTTTTATAACTCTTTTATGATAGGTGATTCAGATATCCTGATAAATGATCCTGAAGTTGAAAAAACCTGCAACCTGGTTATATACTCACGGTTGTTCACAGAGAAAATAAATTCTTTACTTTTAAATTGGCTACTCAAAAAAAGACCTGTTTGTAATGAATGGATAACCATTAATTACCGGACATCCTGTATATAAAAAAAATCAAATAGTGCTGGATACTTCACACAGCATCATTCAGCCCTAAGCTTAGAACTTGTGTTATAGGTACTAGATATCTGATTTAACATCATACTGAAATACATTACATACATACATAGATATTAAAGACGATTATTATTTAAAACGGGTTTGAAATGTAAGGTAAGAAATAGGATTTATCAACCGACCTAAAAACTAATTGAAGCAGTACTATAATATAGGAATGCGGGCCTAAAGCCGTAGTTGTAAAGGTCGTCGAGACTACCTCCATATTTACTTTCCACCCCACTATGTTCTTAACACTTTGACTGCGGTTTTTTTTCGACGACTACGATCTTTTTTTTTACCTAAAAAATTCGTGCTGCCGCTCTACACAGCGGTTGTGTTGCGCCGCACATGCGTTTCGTTCGAAAAATATTACAGCTCTGCTAAGTCACACAGATCTGTATTTTCTCAGCCGCTGCGCTAGTGTGGATTTACGCAAATTAGTCACTTGTAGAAAACTCATACAGTGCGTTTTAAGCACTCAAAGTGTTAAACCGCTTTGAACAATTACTCGGGCATTACTTTTCTATTTTCATATCTCATGCGTTGTATCAGCCTTACCAACTGCGTAAATAGAGGGCTGTATTATTCGTATTTGCTTACAATTTCGTATACATTAGGGATGAATAAGATAACTTGGATACAATTATGTTATAAATGTTATCTGGTTCTGAATGCTGTAATAATTCTGTGCTTTTGTCGCTTTGGGCTTTGAAGTCTTATTGGGATTAGGATTTTAAGCCGCTTGAGAAGTGTGTTATTTTTTGTGTTAAAACTTTTTCGTTTAAAAAGAGGCATGTAGACATTTTAAAATCATTTAGTTTAAAGTTATTTACTTTCTACATTAACATAAATATTCTAATCGAACATAAAACCCTGTTAAAACTTCGACTGCGATCTTTTTTTAACCTAAGCCATTCGTGCTGCCGCTCTACACAGCGGTTGTGTTGCGCCGCACATGCGTTTCGTTCGAAAAACTCGATCTGTATTTTCTCAGCCGCTGCGCTAGTGTGGTTTTACGCATATTAGTCACTTGTAGAAAACACATACGGTGTGATTTCAGCACTCGACGTGTTAAATGTACCTGCAGTAGAATAGATATGTGGATAAAGAAATATATTGACACAACAGGCTTAAAAGGGAACTATATATACAATAGTACCTTACCTACCTACTTAACTAAGGTAATTTAAATAAAGTAAAGTCGAAGAACCGTGCCCCACTGCCAAAAAACTCAACCTCTGAAAATCGTAGATAAGCTAACTATGAAGACTACTCGAAGTAAGATAAGTGCTAAACCAATCAATACTAGATAGCAATTTTGGGTAGTGGGACGCTCGTATTACTGAGACAAATATTAGAATTTACCCTACGTTTAAAAAAAAGCGATACACATAATGTAAATACTAGAAATAAAAATAAACTTGCTGTGCCCACAACTAGACTACATAAGATAAGTGTATCTTAGGGCAATGTATACGCTTCTACAACAAAACTCCAAGTGAGTTACAAAAATTATCAATAAATAAATTTAAAAAAAAATTGTGAAACATATTCTTTGTAAAAAGGCTTATTACAAAATATCAAATTATCTAGAAGATAAAAAAGCTTGGAAAGAGTTTTGCTCCAACTCAAAATCTAACAACTTACAGATAAGCAAATCATATGTACTAGACACATAAGTTATGAAAATACTAGTGGTTTCTTCTCATTTCTTCCACTGGTGGACAAAAAATTGAAGTGAATATCAAAATAATGTTATTATTATAATAATTAATAGTATAAAATATGACCTGTCTAAGTGCTTATTTGTAAGCAGAAATAAATAAATAAATAAATAATGCTGGACAATTCACACAGCATTATCTAGCCCCATGGTAAGCAGAGCTTGTGTTATGGGTACTAGATAACTGATATACATAATACTATATATTACATAGATAGATATTTTTTATTATACATAGAAAACGAACAGAAATAAACTTTGATTTCGTTTACTTATCATATTATTCCAAAACAAAACTAACAAATAAACTACTCACAAATACAGCAAAATATCAGTTCTAAATCTGTATAGGAAAACCGTTCGCACTATTTCCCCTCCATTCAATGGAAGTAAGGAGCTTATAACATTTTTGTTAGCCAAGAATACTCCACTATTTTCACATATAGTTCCCAACTGTAAAGCCGCGTGCATGACAACCAAGGAGACTGCGGTTTACGAAGAAACTCATTTTATTATATAGTTTACACTCCACACGATAACACGTTTTGGTCGTTCATGGCCTGTTGGCAAATGTTTAAAAACACTTTTAGGTATATGAAAAGCGATGTACTCATTTCGTGTTCTATAAATTTGTCAATTGTGTCTATCTAAAATAAGTCTAGGTTATACTAAATGTAGAGTATTGAATAACCTGCCGCGATCAGAATAGAACCTTTTCACGACCGATGTGGCGAGGCGGGCGAAGGTCCGTTGTGCGTTCGATTCCCACCCGGGAACAAATATTTGTACGATCTGCAAATATTTTTTTCAGGTGTTCTAGGTATTACTATCTATAATAAAAAATATCTATCTATCTAATAAAAATATCTAATATCAGTCATCTAGTACCCATAACACAAGCACTTAGCTTAGCTTTGGGCTAAATGATGCTGTGTGGATTGTCCAGCATTCGATATTTGTTTATTTTCGAACTAAATACATATAAGCGGATGGACAATAATTTTAACAAAGTTCCATCAATCCTGATAAAGTAAAATAAAGTAAAGTAAATAATATAAAGTAAAGTACCTATGTTTAGGTTGGTACCTAGTCTATAATTTATTGCAGTTGTCTGAACTCATCACTTCACTCCTAGACAATCCACAACCGCCGCCGGCTAAAATCTGCCATTTAGAACAGATGGTGACGCATTGCACCAAGACCTGCTCATAGCGCCGTCGTAACCACAACCACTCTTCTTAAACCAGATAATATATAATAATACTAACTCAAAAGTAAACGACTAAGTAGAAAGCAGATTAGCAGATAGTCGAAACACAGTTGTCTTAAACATTTTTGTAAAAATATTTAAGACAACTGCAAGTATATAATATATCTGGTATAATAAAACTCGGTGTTATTCAAATCACGTGAACGATAAGGGCCACCGCTTTCCTGGCTTACAGTGACTTTAAAGTATAGTAGTCACGGAGGTAGTCACTCCAGTTATCCAGAGTCACAGAATAGATAGTGGACCATTTCATTTTCATATAGCTGACGTTGGTGAGTCGCATGAGAGTTCCTTTTACAGACTAGAAGAGAGCTAATATAAAATAGTCTCAGCAAACTTTACTAGTATAGTAAAGTAAGTATTTAATAGAAAATTTAGCTTGCGTGGGTATTCATTTCAGCAGGAACATGTTTTCCTTGGTTTGTCATAACAAAATACCTTGAAAATTCTTCGGAGCACGTACCTACTGTAAAGTTTTTACTGTGCCCGATGCAGGGTACCGCGACTTTAGTATTCAGACCGTGCTTAGAAACTTCTCGAAGCACGTCTTTGCAGGATATTTGCATCTCACCTTCGTCTTGTCGCCATTAGGTTTCATATTGTTATATTACTCACTCAGTCGCCATCCCTCGACACGTGTGATAAATCTGCCTTACAATGTAAGAAAAAGGAAGCTTTATAAAGAAAAGTCTTACAACTTTCGTAGATAAAAGTAAATTTATTTTATCGGGTAACCAAAATGAGCCAAGTAAAAGGTTGGTGAGATCTGAAAATATGGTCGACCGCGTAAAATTTGTTGGAAACTAGTGGCGCACTGAAACCGAAATATCCGTAATGAATGTTTAAGTAGGCACGTCGCACTGAAATTTATATCGAGCTGGGGTATTAAAGGCAGTAAAGATTGGAAGATTTCGAAGTATCACAAAAATGTACGGTCTATCGGCCCAGTTATTCCGGAGGGGACAAAAACTTACATAATTCATAAAGCTCATCTTAACGACGGAAAGAAAATCCCGAAGTAATTCGTGGGTCTGCAATAAAAGCAGCGGTCTCGTAGTCGCGAAGCTGCGGAGGTGGCCATTCGAAAACTAATAAATTTTCTTTGGACTGTGAATTTATTTGATAAACGGCTGAGATAAAGATGCGGGATCTCGACGCGGTCAGCAAGTGTAGAAGTTAGCGCCTGAACTATTCACAGCTCAGAGATTTACAGAACTAAAATCTGAGTCAGTAATCCTAACTTCCTACGTGTGACAAAACCAGGGCGTGACGTGAATTGTATCCGAGTGAAAAAGGCATAAAATTCTCAAATCAAATAAAGTCTGTTACTGTAGTTTAACACTGGTGCTTTTAGATCCTCTAAATACTTTTGATGGATGGATGTCTGCCGATAAGCCCATCACCATTCGGCATGATACCAGTAAATATATTATCAACTTTTCAGTGCGTCAACACTATATTGTGTCCAAAACCTGGCCATTTAATCCAAAAACAATAAAAGTGTCTACTACTATCTACAAGAACTGCAAGACAGCTTCAATTTTTCCATTTAATTCTTCAAGAAGGTAACGAACGCCTAATGGAAAACGCCTGATGGAAGATTTAAGAGGGAAACTCCAGGAACCTACATAGGTTCCTGGAGTTTCCCTAAATCTTCCACATGACCTTGTCGGCTTCTTATGAATTCCACCCCTTTCATATTAAAGCGTTCGCTCAGCTAGTTCCTAATCACTTAGATAATACCTACTCCGGAGATTGATACAATAATCCTTTGGCCGTTATCAATAAAAATTATTAGGCTGGATTTAATTGGTTCCTTTGAAATTTGAAAATTAAAACAAATTAAACTGAGAGAAAATAGAAGGTTAAAACAATAATTATTTACATGTTGATGTAGTACCTCTACTCATATAAATATTTATGGTTTTAACTAATAGAATCGCTTAAAACTAACTTTTTACGGCTATACAGAATCATAGAACTTATAGTATATAATATTTTTATTGTCTATTGTTAGTTCTATTTATTTTAATTCAATGTACCTATGTGTAAGTTATAAGACCAAGCTATTTCTTCATTTTCATTTATCCTCTGCAAGCAAGCAATACCTTAGCTACTATTATGCGAGGACACATAAATAGTTATAGGTTTTTATTTAAGTTATCTGTTAAGTGTAAAACTGTTTGTCTTCGAAATAAAACAAAATAAAATATTTTATAAACCTTAATGAGAAAAGAAAATATCTAAAGAACGTGGATTACGTAATATACCAAGGGATTGGTTGGATGGATAAACAATCAACATTAATACTTGATCTTAATCGTCACGAAGTTTGCGTATACATACATAATTACATATACAAACATCACAGTTAATTCTACTTTTTTTATGTCACAGATGTATTCTTTTTTCACATAGAGCGTATTATATTAAGGTATTATATTAGGCTATCTCTTTCTCTCTTATCTATTAAACTAAGCTTTTTAGAAACCCGGCTCACTTCCATTCACAGTACATATTGCCACACCCTGCTTGGGTACCATTGTTCCATCACATATAAAATATGACTTGTCTAAGTGCTTATTTTGTAAGCCTAAAGAAATAAAGGATTTTTTACTTTTTTACTTTTTATTTTTTTGTGTTTCTTATACATTACCTAGATACTAAGACCTATAAATGTACACAATGATGCAATAAAATAAATATGAAATATGGAAATAAATATGAAATATTATTTTATTCATCTCTTAAAATATAATATATATATAGAAACATTTCGTTCATAACAATCGTTTGCCATTCAATAACGAAACAAACGTGCTCGCTCGACTCAAGTGTTTTCATTTTCTAACCGCGAGTTCGAATAACATTTGCTCTATCAAAACTGTTAAAGCTCTTTGCGAAAACGTGGCTTTAAACGAAGTTTAAGCGAATATTAATAGAACACCACCTATACCAAATACGGGTAATTAATTCCGTCAATACTGGTTAGTCCTACGTTAGTATACGTACGTAAGGAATTTAAGTACTAACACAGAATAACTACACATTGCTAGTTATTCTGTGTTAGTACTTCAATTCCGTTCATATATTATACAGCATGAGTCTGTATAATGTGCACAAACAAAAGAGGGAAATAATGCCCTATTTAATCGTCAGAAAATGTGTTCAAAATAAATTACAATTTTTAATTATTTTTTCGGTCAGCGGCGGCGTGGGGAAAAAAATGTCTATACAAAATGTTTTTAACACATTTTCCGTCGATAAAATAGGGCATCCTTCATTTTTATTAGTGCACATTATGTAGATTCACACTATATAGAAAACGTATTACTACAACGGTGTTTCAGAAGAACTTTTTGACTTTGTCTCCGCGTTTCTTCCATCGCACCGCTAGCCAAGGGCAGAATTTTCAGGCCCATACCTTGGAGCTTTTATACTCGCGGACCGTTAGGTCAAGACAAACTTCCTCGCGCGAACACTTTCGCTGTGGAATGATCTCCAAAAGTTTTTCCAACGTACTTACTATAATTGCGATATAATGGCGATATAATGGCGATCATCGAAACAGGGCATTCTAACGCATTTACGGGACGACAGAGAGTGCGTGTATCTCTGATGTTACAGCTAACAATAACATAAAAATCAAAACAAGACTTCTGTCGTATACACTATACAGTGACGATATGAGCTCCGCTCTGAATGCCCTAAGCTATCTATTCTGCGATCTAGCATTTCACGGTAAACTGAAACTGTTTCCGTAGCGGTACATAAATTCACAAGGCTGATGTTTGTCACAACGCTGCATCTCATATTCAAGACGTCACACATAAGCCCGACCTTTGCAAAACCCAACTACCTACAGTAAACACTCTGATATTCAAAATACTAGTGCTGTAGGGTTAGTTTCATAAGGACTACATTGCATAAAGACTATGTAAATAAAACGTCATATTTGCTATGGCATAACGCCGAAGTTGCAAAATGACTAATAGAATTTAAGGCCAAATTATAAAAAGTCTTGGTTGTTAAACGACACATAAGGCAAAGGTCTGTATAACATATAGTCTTGAAAGCAAATCTTCATGATTGCATATAACGACTAGGTAATTATGAGATGAATTTTATTTTTAATTTTATAACCTTGTATAACCTAGACCTTACGAACCTAACCCGTGATGTACGAGTATATCGTTGACTGACACAAAAGACGTGTTGCCCAAATAATTGGATTGTCAAAGAGTTCGATCAGTTCCAATATTCGGTACCCAGATTTCAGAATGCGCACTTTCACGATAAGGCAACTTTTCAATAACTTTCAAGAAGGCAAATCTTACTAGATTTACTTGAAACTACCCCAAAATAAAGTGGAAAACTTGTTCGCGAGAAGATCGCCGGTATTTTCAAGGGTTCCGTATCGAAAAGTCATAAACATGCGGTTTAGTAGGAATAGACGACTAAGTCCCAACAATGAGAAATCAATTGTTCTCTGAATTTTAAACATTATATTGAGTCCCAAGCAATGCGACGACATTTTAAAACGACCAATTTAGAGTTATTTCCTTCCCAGTTTTATTTAAAGTTATTTCCTTCCCAGTTTTATTTAAAGTTATTTCTTTTCCTTCCATGAGTTTTTGGCAGGTACAATACATATACGCAATAAGAATTAGATAAAAAAAATCCTTAACGTATCTACCCATGTAATGTATGTAGCCTAGTTTGAATAGCGGCCTCCGTTAATTGAAAATATTTATTTCCTTGCTTTCAATTAACGTTGTAATGCTTTAGTTATTTCATTATGAATGCGTTATTATAATATTATTTTATTTCAGACAATGCAGTTAAAGCCTACTCAGCTGTTGCGTGAAGGGTTCATTACATGAGTGCACACCATAGTTAATTAAAACAAAACAATGTCGATGTTGCGTATTAAAGAGCTCGCTATTTTTATAGTTCACGGCCTCGCGCGCGTTGTTTCTGTGGAAACTTTTACAGGTTAGGTATATCATGGGAAATGGCTTAAAGGATAAAAACCTATGCTTAGGTAGCCTTTATTTGATTCCCGATTAGAGCTATGCAAAATTTCAGCCTGATTCGTTTAGTAGTTGTGAATGAAGAGAAGATGTAAAACATCCATCAAAAGGTTTTCATTTTCAAGAACTAGCTGCACCCCGCGGCTTCTATGTGTCAAATGGTTCTCTTGAATCACATTATCTATTAAAAAAACCGCATCAAAATCCGTTGCGTATAGATAGGGATAGACAGACAGCGGGAAGCGAATTTGATTTAAACTATTTAGTGATTAGTAGTCTTTGTTTATACATAGTATAAAATGAATTCGGATTCGCAGTTTTCAGGAATAGATAGAGTGACTCAAGGGGGAGGCTTATAGACTTATTTGACTCGAATTCACACGGGCGATGCCGCGGGGCATAAATAACCGACATGTGCGTGACAGATGGGAAGACTCTTTTATTTGATATGTGTCGATTTTCAATATTTGGCTGCCAAGAGTTGGTTATAAATAAATAAAATAAAAATGCCTTTATTCGATCCTGCTACATTGATTTCTAGTTTAGGTACTGTTATTGCGTAAGAAAGAGTTGGTTATAAACTTATTTGACACGAATTCACACGGGCGATGCCGCGGGGCATAAATAACCGACATGTGCGTGACAGATGGGAAGACTCTTTTATTTGATATGTGTCGATTTTCAATATTTGGCTGCCAAGAGTTGGTTATAAATAAATAAAATAAAAATGCCTTTATTTGATCCTGCTACATTGATTTCTAGTTTAGGTACTGTTATTGCGTAAGAAAGAGTTGGTTATAAACTTATTTGACTCGAATTCACACGGGCTATGCCGCGGGGTATAAATAACCGACATGTGCGTGACAGATGGGAAGACTCTTTTATTTGATATGTGTCGATTTTCAATATTTGGCTGCCAAGAGTTGGTTATAAATAAATAAAATAAAAATGCCTTTATTTGATCCTGCTACATTGATTTCTAGTTTAGGTACTGTTATTGCGTAAGAAAGAGTTCACACGAATTCACACGGGCGATGCCGCGGGGCATAAATAACCGACATGTGCGTGACAGATGGGAAGACTCGTTTATTTGATATATGTCGATTTTCAATATTTGGCTGCCAAGAGTTGGTATAAATAAATAAAATAACAATAAAAAAGCCTTATTTTGATCCTGCTACATTGATTTCTAGTTTAGGTACTGTTATTGCGTAAGTAAGAGTTGGTTATAGTACATATAATATTCGAGAAAGTATTTATTGAGATGATCATACTAGCCCTCAGATCTACGACTTCTTTTCGATCTGAAGGCTAGTATGAGTGTGCAAATTACTGAAACGGAAAGTTTTTGTATACAAGATAGTTGCTGTTACCGCTGACATGTCAATATTGTACCGACTGCTAAAATTCAACAAATCTGAACACATTATCATTCGAAAACTATAGTAATCGAGTTCGTATAAAACTATTAGACTGCTTTCATAAGTATAATATAAAATTATACATAATTAGTATCAAAGGTGCATATAGTTCCTCTAGTTTCTGCAAAGGGTACTTGCAAGGAAGTAAGTGTATGAAAGGCAACGAAAACTTTTATAGTTTTTAGAAAATATGCAAAACTCAACCTAAGGACGCTGACAGAAAGATAGAAAGAGGGAAATTACAAGGTTTCGTCATTTAAAACGGGATATTTACCATGATTTGATTTTTGAGTTGTCCAATATTTCGGCACAGTTGGAAAACTCAAAAATCAAATCATGGTAAATATCCCGTTTTAAATGACTTTAGTGTTAATAACCATGATAGTTTCAGAAGTTTTATTACAAGGTTTCGTATTTTGCCATTTTAGCGACATAAAACCATTAAAATATTTCAAGGAGATATAGAAATTTTACATCATCGAATTTTTGACGAAGCAACTTACTGCTAGTATAAGTGAACGGCTTTATAAGCCTATTGATTTATGTATTTACTCGTTTCTGCCCGCGGGATGGCCCGCGGCTTCTCACCCGTTGTTTCTATGGAAACGTTTTAAGGTTATTTCTATCCTATGGGAACAATTTTTTATAATCAAAAGTAGCCTAGGATTTATTTTAGGCCTAGAACTACCTGTATGCATTATTTCAGCCCAATCCGTTCAGTAGTTTTGGCGTGATGAAGTAACGAACATCCATCCATCTAAACATCCAAACTTTCACATTTATAATATTATTGTGATTATTTATAATAATAAATAAAATAATAAATAAATATTGCTGGACAATTCACACAGCATTATCTAGCCCCATGGTAAGCAGAGCTTGTGTTATGGGTACTAGATAACTGACATACATAATACGATACATTACATAGATAGATATTTTTTATTATACATAGAAAACGACCAGAACACCCGAAACAAATATCTGCAGATCGTACACACATTTGTTCCGAGGCGGGAATCGAACCCGCAACCTACTGCGTCGCAGGCGGACCTTCGCCCACCGCGCCATATCGGTCGTCATTTATGACTAAAATTAACGAAATTAGGATAGTCTTCTAACTTTATATGACCCTGTGGCTTCCCCACAGGCCTAGACTTATTAAACTTATTATAAACTCTAATCAGACTGTACACTGTACCAACTAAACTAACCTATGTACATAGTGTTAAGGTCAAACCACACTGTTGTAGAGTCTTGTGTCGTGAGTTACGCGTCAGGCTCAAAAACATATTAATTTAATAATATTTGGTAGATAGAAAACACTTTATTATATCACACAAAACAGAAAACAATATAGAAATAAGAACATAGAATAAAGGTATAAAGAGTGGCCTTATCGCTAAGAGCGATCTCTTCTAGGCAACCTTGGGATGGACTGGACGTGAAGAAACAATATAGACGGTGGCACTTTAATAAATAATTGGTAACAAAAAATAAAACAAATACCTACACTACATACCTCTGTGGCGCGGTGGGCGAAGGTCCGCCTGCTACGCAGGAGGTCGCGGGTTCGATTCCCGCCTCGGAACAATTGTGTGTACGATCTGCAGATAATTGTTCCGGGTGTTCTGGTCGTTTTCTATGTATAATAAAAAATATCTATCTATGTAATGTATTGTATTATGTATATCAGTTATCTAATACCCATAACACAAGCTCTGCTTACCATGGGGCTAGATAATGCTGTGTGAATTGTCCAGCATTATTTATTATTATTATTTATTATACCTACATTAAAACCATTTAGTATGTTTAGAAGCTGTATAGGTAATGTTTTTCTAACCGTACCTACCAAATTTTTGAAACCGATATGCTCAATATGCTCATGACGCGAACCGCATCACGACGCATAACACGCCACACTCTAGTGTGGTTCTTGCTTGAGTGACATTGCGCAATGCCCGGGCAATTCTCATTAGTGATCGGACTTTGTAAGAAGTTTCTTTGAAGTTGTCTGCTCGACTTTTTGACAAGGTGTGTGTGTGTGTATTGTAATATCATAACGGACATTGGCAGAATTGTGTCGAAAAGACGCAGAGCCATTAACCAAGAATTGAATTGAATTGTAATGGGTTTCAAAACTACTTCAGATGATTTCAGACAACAATTCGTCACTGCAAAAAAGTTTTCTAATTTATCACAATGCAAAAATCATTAAAATTTGTTTCTATCAGTCATAATTATGTAAATTTAGTTCTAATAAGTCATTCTCATTATCTCGTCATTCTCATAGTTTTGTAACTTTGCACGACAGCAGCGGAGATTTTTTTAAATAAATTTAACGAAAAAGTTTTTTTAATTAACTAGATGTATAATTGATATAATGCTGGAGAATCCACATAGCATCATCTAGCCCCTAGCTAGTAGAGCTTGCTCCTAATTTCACTAAGTTATTCTTCCCCATAACAATGGTATATCCTCAGTACGACACCTTTGACCATTTGTTCGCTTATGGCCAACTTAGCAAACCGTCCACTATTTTTCACGACTTCTTAATCAGTCAACTTAGCAAATAGTCATCCTCGCAATCGGTCCTCTTAGCGTTCGGTCAAAAATAATACAAAACAAATACAAGCTTTCTTCTTCTTCTCGCCCCTTGTGGGGGTGCGGGGATAGGGTATCGGGGCTATGCCCCCTGGCCCTGGCGCGTCTCCACCCATTACTATGAGTGGGTCTGTTGGGTTATACGGGTACTTGTACACATTTAGACACCGTCACCGGAGCCGCCTGTTGCCTCAGTGCGATCTAGCCCTGCCAGTGAGATCCCCGAGGGGAAGGCCCAGCGAGCCGATCAGCGACCGAAGCAGCGGCCACCGGTGTTGGTGCTAAATTTGTAGTAGTGGTGTTGTTGGCGTCGTCGTCATTGTTGTCTTTCTTTTGGAGTTCCCTTGCATATGGTTTGTACCGTCTTATTCCTGGGCGGTCCGGTGGTCTGGCGTGTTGCGGGGCTATCTCTCTAATATGCCGGTAATCGGAAGCGTCTGCTTTTCCAAACATTAGAGAGAAGCCGGGTTATGAAGTCTTCTATGACTTCAAAAACAAATACAAAATGTTTATTCAATAATAAAGGATACATAGTCATAATCATATTTGAAGCCACCTTTTAAGTATTCTGAAAATACTTGTGCTAGGTGGCTTCGCTCTTCCACGTTTACATTAACACTTTGACTGCGATTTTTTTTCGAAGACTGCGATCTTTTTTTTAACCTAAAAAATTCGTGCTGCCGCACACAGCGGTTGTTTTGCGCCGCACATGCGTTTCGTTCGAAAAATATTACGGCTGTGCTGAGTCACACAGATCTGTATTTTCTCAGCCGCTGCGCTAGTGTGGATTTACGCACATGTTTTCTACACTTGTAGAAAACACATACCGTGTGATTTCAGCACTCAAAGTGTTAGTTCATATGTATTAGTTTTTGTAGGCTTGACTCTATATAAAACTAACAATAGTAATTATATTTTAATTAATAAAGTAAAACATTAACTATTAGAGTACAAAGTAGGAGGGTAGGACACAAAATATACACTGGCATCTCTAACAATAGTTTTAACTTTTAAAAATAAAGATTGCAACATTTTCTTTTATCATAATTTCCATATATTTTATCTTTGATGAAAGAAATTACAGATAGAGGAACGCGTGTCGAAAGTTGCAAGGTTGAATCCATTATTATCCATCCATCTGGCCGTGAAAATAGCACTGCACGCACTATCTAGAGTTTCTTTCATCTAAGGGCGATTCTACGACGTTACCCTTCTCATAGTATTCGGCCTCTTTTGTTATTTTTTATTTATATGGAATACTAACAGCTTATAAATCTCATGTAAGTAGGAACATTTGTGGCATAACTAAAGCTTAACAGTTTTCACATTCAACATTGAGGTTGCGGGTTCGATTCCCTCCTCGGGACAAATGTTTGTACGTTCTGCAGATATTTGTCCAGGTGTTCTGGTCGTACTTGTTTCTTTATAAAAAATATCTATGAAATGTATAATTTTATTATGTATATCAGTTATACCATACAACAAGCTTAGCTTATCTTGCTGCATGATAGATAGATAGATAATTTATTCATACAAATAGGTTACATAGTGCCTTAAAGCCTATGTTAGCTTTGTCTTAGCACTATACATAGTTCTCACTTAATTTAAAAATAAATTGATAATCTAGGTACTGTAGTTAAAGAACGATTTGACAACAATGACGATGTTGTGTAGATTGTAAAGCATTATTACCGTTATTTATTTATAAATCCTTCGTCCATGTGGATGCCTTTGATGATGATGATCTCTGGAGTAAAACTTAAATGGATCAATATTGGCCCCAACCACAAACCAGCACAAAATTAAAATATAATCGCATCATACGCCTGCCGCGAAAGTCTCATTAAATGATCGAAAATTGTCTAAAATCCATCAGCGCCAACGGCCGCAGGGAACAAAGCACAGTCTAGGGGAAATCGTTTGATCATTATTGGACGACCGATGTGGCGCGGTGGGCGAAGGTCCGCCTGCGAAGCATGAGGTTGCGGGTTCGATTCCCGCCTCGGAACAAATGTGTGTACGATCTGCAGATATTTGTTTCGGGTGTTCTGGTCGTTTTCTATGTATAATAAAAAATATCTATCTATGTAATGTATTGTATTATGTATATCAGATATCTAGTACCCATACCATGTGGTTAGATAATGCTGTGTGAATTGTCCAGCATTATTTATTTATTTATTATTATTTTTGTAATTATCTATTTTTAAAGAATATACATAATTACATTTATAATAACACTCTTTACCTAAACCCGTAGGGGTTTGACCCGAATGTTCCATTACTCGGGTTTCTATCTTAAAATAAAGTGTAAGTTCATACATAACGTTATACGTAGGTACGAATAAGTAAAATTCTCAAAATAGCTTACATACTGAATACCATATCTACCTTTAAACTTTCTAATAAAACAACTTGTAAAATTCATCTATAAAAAAAAAATATTCAATGTGGTAGCCAAGCAGAGTATCTAATGGCTAACCAGAGCATTGAATCAACACATGAGGTTTGGCCAGCAGAACTCATCTAAGATTTTTAATAAATCGGTGTTCAAAATGTTAAGAATCTAAACTGGAAACTACATTTATATTGCTTACTTTATTATTATTACTGTATTTGTATTTGTACACTACGCACGGCGTTTGTGTTTATACACATGGTTACAACATATGGTTTTAAAATGCGTCAAACTATTTTTTGGTATAGTTGCCCATAAAGTCATTATAGTTTGCAACGACGGATATAACTGCATTCTGTCGAATCCAAGTTGTGTTTTTTCCTTTGTATAAACACAAAACCTCAACCAAGAAAAAGAAAAAATCTTCTCGTCGTATTTTAAATAGTTTAAATGCCTAAATTGAATGAACCAGCTGTTTCGAATGCCTTGGAGGCTGACTCGCCGGCGTATTCGAGCATAGACATTAATTAAACTGCCAATCAACTCCCAATACAAGGCTGGGCCAAACATTTTCCGGAGACCTGAAACTAGAAAGCAACAGAGTGCACTATAGGTAAACTGTCTGACGATACTTACGGGACACTGTCTTTACTCCTCCCTTAGCAAAAATGTACCTACCTAACAACTCTATCTGTATCTTCTATTTGTATTTTTGTTTTTGTTGGATAACTGAATATAGCATTTGTAACGGAATGCATTTATAGGGCCTTAATCGCTATATACACGGTGTAACATGAGGGGTGGATCATCGGTGGATGGGGGGTGGGGGACCTCAGTACCTATCGATTTAACCCCCTGTATGTTCAGCGATATTCACTGGTTAAAAAGTTATTTGGATTTTAGTAAAATTTTAGTTAAAATCAGATTTTATCCTTAATTTTGCAATTGCATCCACCGATCCGATCTGCCGTAGGCAGGCACACTTACTAAAAAGGCAAAAAATATTATAATTTTTAACACAATTTTGGCAGATTTTTCTGGAGAGATTTTCCTTTCTCAGAGGAATGTTCACACAAAGTGACGCTTGGGAGCGCAGGGTTCAATGTAGGTTCAAATATTTGAAAGAACAAAACTGATTTAACTAACCTATTGCGAAATATATGCTGAAACAATAACTTAAGATTACTTGAATGCCGTACTGCTATGTCTTATGAAGACATGTAATCAAGAAACTTAAGACAATGAAGTACAATGGGGACTAATAAGCTCATTGACTTGAAACCGTTGAAGAAAAGCCGTGAATAAGTTCCATCAGAAGAGTCGCATCACGAACCTCAATAACATCAACAAAGAAAGAAGGAGAAATCCTGAAATCCGCGGTTACGGATACTTATTGTAATAGAAAGTTATAAAGCTTGCAGATCAATTTCATATTAGCCCTTTCTCATTTTCACCAAAACCTACTTAGTCATAAAAAGTAATTGACACTCAAGACGTCGAGCCTATCAATAATGTGATGAGTCGTAACGATATCTATAAAATGTAACATTCGGCCTAGTTTTATGTAGGGCAATTTTATTCAGAACTAGCTTTAGCCCTTGGCTACGCTTTTGTCTGAGTGGTATATTAAAGAAATTACATAATGTCGAAGTAGACTCTAGACTCTAAGAGTCGCCGCAGGATTTCTTCGGCAGCTATATGTATGTGTATGTATACGTAGATATGTATACTCTGTAACCTCAAAGTAACAAAAACATGTTTTCTCCCAGACCATATGTATTTACTTAAGATGCAAAAAACGTCGTCGGGTCCATCGAACTCAATTGTACTGGGACGGGACGCTATAAAGTTGATTATCCAAGTATTCAGACATTTTCCCCTTTCTTCTTCAGAAAGGTAGATGTTATTTTTGTATTAATATTGACTAGCTTGTAATTTGTAATACATAAAGTTGGTCCATTCTATTGCTTTGAGTTTTTCCTATCATACTTACTTGGGTACTTTTAGGGGGTACTCTTGGGTACTCTTTTTAACACTTTCGGACCAGGGACTTTTCAATTATTCAAGTTAATCCGAAACAGCAGCGTATCGAAGCTGGTTCGGAATCACAAGTTAAATTAATGCAAAATCCATCTAGTTCTTGATTTCTAATTCAAGTTGGCATCGCAGTTGGCCAGCTAGCGATTATTGAGTTTTATCTCCGTAACACGACAATGGCCAGATGCGACCTGTGGGCGATACCTTCTATTTACTCGGACTTGATAGCAATCTCGCAAATTAAAAGGTTGTTTTTAAGCCGATCTTTGTTATCATCATAAATATACTTGGAAATCCGACTCACTTGGATTTGGCTATATTCGATATCTGAGTTAATAAGTATACTTAAAAAAACGGACTTTGTTTTGTCAATAGGTTATAACCTATTGACAAAACAAAGTCCGTTTTTACAAATGGTCCTTACCACGCAGCTATTTTACGAATTGCTTTCGAAAAGGGCCTTGAACTTTACTAGGCATCTCCTTAAAGGTACTTAATCACCATCTGTGCCTATAAAGGCAGATCAGTTCTCGAAAGCGTTGAATATAACTAATAACACATTCCATATCAATATCCGAGAATAGTATCTGAAATACCCAGGGCCTTATGAATTCGAGACGGTAATGCAAATCCTTGGGACCGATGCTTATTGAAAATATTTCCATTCAACCGGAAATAATATTTGGCGTTTAAATGAAATTCTTATAAGATGAGACAAAGTCGATGACACAAAGGCATCCCTTTGGTAAATCATGTAAATAATTGGAAAATTCCTTTTACCTTTTTGACGCTTCACCGTGATACATCAGATTTAGAAGACGTGATGTTCATCTCGTGTTCGACCTTTATAATCGTTTTTTACGAGTAGATTAATTTAATTTTTCTGAAATATACAGTTTTTTTGTCTGCTTCAAGTATGAGCTGATTTTGTCAATAATTTTTGACCATGTAGACCAAACATGCTCCATTCAACATGTCACTACGAGACCACATTCAGTTTCATCCTTTATGAATGTAATATTAACTACCTTTTGGAAATATCCAAAGCAAACAAAAACACCGGTTTTCGTTTTATATGCTTTACCTTGAAGAATCAGATGACTGATATTCCTTACTGCCTCAAAAAGTAAAAGTCAGGCACAAAAGTGATAGGAACTTTATAGACAAGACGGGTTTTCAATGTGAACTGTATGTGTTCGGTTAGTTATATTCCATAATTAAGCGGGACTTTATTAAAGTTATGTACATAAAAGCGCTTTAGTTTACTTTGACGAGAAGACAACAAGCATGGGCGAAATTAAATTCCTCCGCCTTTGCTCTGATTTAGAAGAGATTTTCGTTTTGTTGGTCACGTTTAAGTTTCATATTTTCAAGAAAACCTTTTGCGAGAACGTTGACTGAAACTTTAATTACAATTTACAAATTAAATCATCAATGTTTTTTCACCAGGATTTTTGTGATTTTATAACCAAGGATAGTAGGTTTTCTAAAAGATAAATGTAGGTTCAGTGACTTTTTTACTCAATTTAGAGAAGGTTATTGGATTTTCTTGTGGTAATCAACTTAGGTACTAGATGGATGGATTTAATTTACCGAGAAATGATTCTACAATTTCTCTTAGAAATTCCTTTCAGAAAATGAAGATCAAAGCAAAATAAACTCAGATTAGTTATAATAAAGGTTAACCTTGACTATTCGTTCTTAACCTTTTTCAGTAAAATAATAATGAGGAAGCTTTAGTCTTAAATGGACATTGTCTGTAAATATTTCTACTACGACTACGAATGCTGCCATAGATAAAACTCTGCTCATCGTTGGAAATTTTAAGCTCAACTTTGGCAGAGTTGGGTGTCCAAAAATACCATTGCTCCAGAAACTTTTCACTCACAATATCTCGCGGTCTATTTAGTCCCCCGGCAGCCACTAAATAATCCGTACATCCTCCCCAGATGTAAGTCTGACATGCAATCTCCGCTGCCATCAATCAGAGCGAGACAACGAGAGGGAGGGAGACCACTATGCTATTATCTGTTGTCCACGTCTTCCCTTGAGTGGACTTTGAAATTTGTAGTGAGCGATATTTAGACGTTGACTAATGGATGCAATGCCTGAAGAACTTAATCAGGGAAAGTAGAGTTTATTTGCTCAAAGGATTTTCACCATCATCATCATTTCTATTTAAGACTAGAATAGGAGTTACATAACCTTTCTCAATTGATATGAAACCCACGTTGCCGATCAGCTCGTAGAATTTGTTTCGAAAAAAATTCTACGCTTCAAAAAATTATGACGCAGATGGTTTCGCTAGATTTTTTATTTGTCTTTTCTACAACACGTGTAAGATAGATAGATAGAAAATTATTTTTGCACACTTAAAAATAAAACAAACAAGACAGAATAAAATACAAAATATGTGACAATTTGGCGGTCTTATCGCTCAAGAGCGATCTCTATCAGACAACCGTGGATGGATAGGATCGTTGGATTGTACATGGGGATCTGTGTGCATTATATTAATTTATAAAATATAGTATAAATATAGTCTATATAAGATAAGAGCAATATTTGTACATATAAATAAATTTACATAGAAGAAATACTTAGTTAAAACCAAATTACGTAAGACTCCAATTGATAAATCTTGCTTCCGTATTTGGACCAGGCCTCAATTTTGAGAAAATATTCTGATAAATTTACCCATATCCATTGACATCATGTAAACCTGGATTACTTTTCATACAATTTAACGGGTGCCATTCATCCCGACTCCGCCGCGGTTTCTA
The DNA here is from genome assembly GCA_943735965.1 of Eupithecia abbreviata. Classification (NCBI taxonomy): domain Eukaryota; kingdom Metazoa; phylum Arthropoda; class Insecta; order Lepidoptera; family Geometridae; genus Eupithecia; species Eupithecia abbreviata. Next base: position 5,473,412 of record OX030986.1, read on the forward strand.
ATAAGGCTAAGCTCCTCATCGCATGACGGCGCGGATCCGACCAAATAAACAGGGAACGGCTTAACTGAATATAAGACAAGAGGATTATGGTATGATAACCTACATTTATTACAAGCTTTTATTTACATTGCCCAACAGGCCAAGGTAAATAAAAACGGTCGGTTGCAAGACTTGTCCCACACATACTTGTTAGTTTGCAATGTTAGAGCTGTCCTGTCTGACCTGTTTTATCTCGGAAACCTAACCATTTGATCTGAATGTTGGCATAAACTTAAGTTCGGTGACAGTACAATGTTAGGGTGACAAATCAACATCGAGCTATGCTGCGCTGTACTGCGCTGTGCTATGTTTGGTCAACTCGCTCGTCTAATATTTTAATGAGGATACAAACAAACCATGCTGTGCTGTGCTGTGTGAGGCTACGCTCTGTTTAAAAACGCAGTAGTCTCGAGCGAGGCGCGCTACCCGCCGTGTTGAGCCGCGCTGTGCCGAACTGAACACTTCAAATAATTTACTTACCTCAAACAGATTGCTAATTTCTCTTCTGTGCTTATGGCTTTCTTACAGTCAATTTTGTTTTTTATACATGGACTTATTAACGAATGTAAATAATTATAATGATTTTTAGTCATTCGCAAATATTTAAAAAAATCGTCTTCAGTGGCAATATTCTTTAGAAAATTAAATTCTCCGTGTTTTTCACGTATGGTGTGTGGTAACAAACTACCGTGACTGGACTCTTTTAACGACAAAATAACACATAAAATATCCATATCCGCTTCTTCTTCACTTTCATCTTCATCGGATTCAACTATGTCGTAATGTTTACGTTTTTTTGAAAATAAAGTCATTTTTGACGAGATAAACGACTACACTACACGAGCTGCTGATTACTTTTAATACTGAGCTAAGCAAAGCGCAGCACAGCTTGATGTTGATTGTTAAAAAAACGTAGCTAAAGAAACACAGCACAGCGCAGCGCAGTACAGCGCAGCATAGCTCGATGTTGATTTGTTACCCTTATGGTCGCATCGAGCTGGCCTGATGATGGAGACAGAAAGTGGTCATGGTCCTTAATGAAACGACTTAAACCTGTCGAGTTGCGGTTCGATGTATTTGTCTTCCCAGACACTTTGATTCTAGATAATAATTATTAAATGAGTATATGATATAATTTGTTATTTATATTATGAAACCATGATGATTTATATTGTTGGGGACATACATTTTGTATAAAAGGATAATTGACGCACTATTAAAATTTAATTTTAGTTTAATCCTTGATTTGTAGGTACAGGATGGCTTTGGTACATACAGACAACGTTCCTCTATTTCTCATAGTTTCAGATTAGGCCATAGACTCCCCCATTTCTAAAAGCCACCCTGTAGGAACAATACGGTGCAAGGTTCGTCATCACCCGATGTATGATACGTCGTGAAGGTCATCATCATTATCTATTTTAATGAAGGAAACAATCCATCTATCAATCACTTGATAAAAAGTAAGATATATTCTTACTTTTTATCAAGTGATTGATAGATGGATTTTGATATCAAAATTATATACATTAGATAATAAATTGAGTATTGCCATTCTGTCTTTTCTTGAAAGCCTTAATAGTAGGTACTAAGTATATTCATTATCAAAAAGTTAATTTGAATGCCTTTAAAAATTAACTTAAAATAAATTATAACTAAATATTATTGTACACAATATTAAGTAATAATTTATTTCAAGTACCAGAGGTTACTTTAATACAATAAATAAACATTTTTTTTTAAATCAACTTAAAATAAATTATAACTAAATATTGTTGTACACAATATTAAGTTATAATTCATTTTATGGTACCAGAGGTCACTTTAATACAATAAATAAACTTTTTTTTTTGTAAATCTTTTTTAGTTTATTTATTGTAAGCATTAATTTTTACTATGTATCTTATTATAAGTAAACACTATGTTTGTATGAGAATAAAGTTCTTTAAACCTTAAAAGTGAAGGTACGTACGATGACATCAAAATCCTTGCGCAACACCATCTAGGCCCAAGTCAACTTTGTTATGCGGGACTTTAACGACAAACCAGATTAAATAAATAAATAAATAATTCTAGACTAACCAAATAAATTAAAGCCTAATTGAAGGTAGATTTCTTGTGATCCTGAAGATTAATATATAATATAATATATTCATAACTAATGTTATAAGTGCAAAAGTGTGTTTGTTTGTTGTTTGTTGTTTGTCCTTCCTTCACGTACTAACTTAGCAACCAATCGAATTGATTTTTGGCCTAGAGTTAGTTGTACAAATGAAGAGTAACATACTAGGCTTTTGGTCCAATTAATCAGTTCCCATAGGATATAGATATTGTTTAAACGTTTCCATAGAAACAAGGTGTGCCAAGCTGCAGGAACTAGTATATTATAATGAAACGATGCATTGTAAAAAGTAACAACACCTTTCTGCCCTTTTATACAAAGGCCTTCCGGTGATTTTGTAATAATGAGAGAAAACCTGAGACCCTCTTAAGACCCAGATAGCCTGTTCAGCGAATGGGAAGCATTAATATCAGATGTTGCGGAACATATTCAAAGCGGGAGTTTAGACAAATTGCTAGACGAATTAACAAATTAGTAATAATTATTTAATTAATCAATCAAATGACATTTGATAGATATCTTTAAAATTAGATAAGATACCTTGGACACAGTCATCGTTTCATGATTGATAACGGCAACTAGTAGTAAACTCAATAGGCAACTACGATGTGTTTACTAAATTATTACATTTTGTTTTTTAGAAGTAAAAATTCGAAAACACCCTAAAAATTGGGGGGGAATAAATAATAAATGCTGGACAACCCACACAGCATCATCTAGACCAACTAACCTAAGATATAAGATATATCTAGACTAACTAAAGCTTGTGTTATGGGTACTAGATGACTAATATATTATATAACATAGATATATTACATTATTATTTTATACCTATTATTATATTATAATTTAAATTTAACATATAAAATACCCAGAACACCCGGAACAAATATTATTGAAAATCGTAGAAACATTTGTCCAAAGGCGGGAATCGAACCTTCTGCGTCGCAGGCGGACATACGTCCGCCGCGCCACAAAGGTCGTCAAAAAAGTCAAAATCCACACTTTCTCCGCTACAACTGGCCTTCAAGATATATAGGTAGGAGGTTTTGGCCACACCGCCGCAGCTCGTTACAGGGATTTTGCACGGAATTAATATGGATCGTTCATCAAACACCGGGAGGCCAGAACAATGAGGGCAGATAATATTTTTCTGCAGATTAAGACATACTGGCCTACTAAAGACTTCGTAGGCACAAGTGCCCGCTTTTACGATTCATTTCGGGGTTCCGTAAATAATCGTAAACTTCGGTTGTACGTTCTATCGCTGATTTCCGTTTCAGTGACAGTTATAGATCGAATGGACGAGGTCGGCGAGATGAACCAGAGTGGTTTTGTGGGATACAAACAAACCATGCTGTGCTGTGCTGTGTGAGGCTACGCTCTGTTTAAAAACGCAGTAGTCTCGAGCGAGGCGCGCTACCCGCCGTGTTGAGCCGCGCTGTGCCGAACTGAACACTTCAAATAATTTACTTACCTCAAACAGATTGCTAATTTCTCTTCTGTGCTTATGGCTTTCTTACAGTCAATTTTGTTTTTTATACATGGACTTATTAACGAATGTAAATAATTATAATGATTTTTAGTCATTCGCAAATATTTAAAAAAATCGTCTTCAGTGGCAATATTCTTTAGAAAATTAAATTCTCCGTGTTTTTCACGTATGGTGTGTGGTAACAAACTACCGTGACTGGACTCTTTTAACGACAAAATAACACATAAAATATCCATATCCGCTTCTTCTTCACTTTCATCTTCATCGGATTCAACTATGTCGTAATGTTTACGTTTTTTTGAAAATAAAGTCATTTTTGACGAGATAAACGACTACACTACACGAGCTGCTGATTACTTTTAATACTGAGCTAAGCAAAGCGCAGCACAGCTTGATGTTGATTGTTAAAAAAACGTAGCTAAAGAAACACAGCACAGCGCAGCGCAGTACAGCGCAGCATAGCTCGATGTTGATTTGTTACCCTTATGGTCGCATCGAGCTGGCCTGATGATGGAGACAGAAAGTGGTCATGGTCCTTAATGAAACGACTTAAACCTGTCGAGTTGCGGTTCGATGTATTTGTCTTCCCAGACACTTTGATTCTAGATAATAATTATTAAATGAGTATATGATATAATTTGTTATTTATATTATGAAACCATGATGATTTATATTGTTGGGGACATACATTTTGTATAAAAGGATAATTGACGCACTATTAAAATTTAATTTTAGTTTAATCCTTGATTTGTAGGTACAGGATGGCTTTGGTACATACAGACAACGTTCCTCTATTTCTCATAGTTTCAGATTAGGCCATAGACTCCCCCATTTCTAAAAGCCACCCTGTAGGAACAATACGGTGCAAGGTTCGTCATCACCCGATGTATGATACGTCGTGAAGGTCATCATCATTATCTATTTTAATGAAGGAAACAATCCATCTATCAATCACTTGATAAAAAGTAAGATATATTCTTACTTTTTATCAAGTGATTGATAGATGGATTTTGATATCAAAATTATATACATTAGATAATAAATTGAGTATTGCCATTCTGTCTTTTCTTGAAAGCCTTAATAGTAGGTACTAAGTATATTCATTATCAAAAAGTTAATTTGAATGCCTTTAAAAATTAACTTAAAATAAATTATAACTAAATATTATTGTACACAATATTAAGTAATAATTTATTTCAAGTACCAGAGGTTACTTTAATACAATAAATAAACATTTTTTTTTAAATCAACTTAAAATAAATTATAACTAAATATTGTTGTACACAATATTAAGTTATAATTCATTTTATGGTACCAGAGGTCACTTTAATACAATAAATAAACTTTTTTTTTTGTAAATCTTTTTTAGTTTATTTATTGTAAGCATTAATTTTTACTATGTATCTTATTATAAGTAAACACTATGTTTGTATGAGAATAAAGTTCTTTAAACCTTAAAAGTGAAGGTACGTACGATGACATCAAAATCCTTGCGCAACACCATCTAGGCCCAAGTCAACTTTGTTATGCGGGACTTTAACGACAAACCAGATTAAATAAATAAATAAATAATTCTAGACTAACCAAATAAATTAAAGCCTAATTGAAGGTAGATTTCTTGTGATCCTGAAGATTAATATATAATATAATATATTCATAACTAATGTTATAAGTGCAAAAGTGTGTTTGTTTGTTGTTTGTTGTTTGTCCTTCCTTCACGTACTAACTTAGCAACCAATCGAATTGATTTTTGGCCTAGAGTTAGTTGTACAAATGAAGAGTAACATACTAGGCTTTTGGTCCAATTAATCAGTTCCCATAGGATATAGATATTGTTTAAACGTTTCCATAGAAACAAGGTGTGCCAAGCTGCAGGAACTAGTATATTATAATGAAACGATGCATTGTAAAAAGTAACAACACCTTTCTGCCCTTTTATACAAAGGCCTTCCGGTGATTTTGTAATAATGAGAGAAAACCTGAGACCCTCTTAAGACCCAGATAGCCTGTTCAGCGAATGGGAAGCATTAATATCAGATGTTGCGGAACATATTCAAAGCGGGAGTTTAGACAAATTGCTAGACGAATTAACAAATTAGTAATAATTATTTAATTAATCAATCAAATGACATTTGATAGATATCTTTAAAATTAGATAAGATACCTTGGACACAGTCATCGTTTCATGATTGATAACGGCAACTAGTAGTAAACTCAATAGGCAACTACGATGTGTTTACTAAATTATTACATTTTGTTTTTTAGAAGTAAAAATTCGAAAACACCCTAAAAATTGGGGGGGAATAAATAATAAATGCTGGACAACCCACACAGCATCATCTAGACCAACTAACCTAAGATATAAGATATATCTAGACTAACTAAAGCTTGTGTTATGGGTACTAGATGACTAATATATTATATAACATAGATATATTACATTATTATTTTATACCTATTATTATATTATAATTTAAATTTAACATATAAAATACCCAGAACACCCGGAACAAATATTATTGAAAATCGTAGAAACATTTGTCCAAAGGCGGGAATCGAACCTTCTGCGTCGCAGGCGGACATACGTCCGCCGCGCCACAAAGGTCGTCAAAAAAGTCAAAATCCACACTTTCTCCGCTACAACTGGCCTTCAAGATATATAGGTAGGAGGTTTTGGCCACACCGCCGCAGCTCGTTACAGGGATTTTGCACGGAATTAATATGGATCGTTCATCAAACACCGGGAGGCCAGAACAATGAGGGCAGATAATATTTTTCTGCAGATTAAGACATACTGGCCTACTAAAGACTTCGTAGGCACAAGTGCCCGCTTTTACGATTCATTTCGGGGTTCCGTAAATAATCGTAAACTTCGGTTGTACGTTCTATCGCTGATTTCCGTTTCAGTGACAGTTATAGATCGAATGGACGAGGTCGGCGAGATGAACCAGAGTGGTTTTACATTAGGAGTATTCTGCTCGCGATTAGAATGGGCTGGAACCTTGTCACTATAATACAATCCGCATGAGACCAAACTGAGATGGAGCCTCGTCTAAAGTACCTTAATGATGAAATCCTAGCCTTTTTGTAACAGTTTGAAACGATTTTATGGCATTCTACGCGAAAACATTCATTTTACACTCTTACATCTTTCACATCACATCTCATGTTGTTTAGATGTTTGTTACATCTTCACGCCAAAACTACTAAATTTGCATAATTTTATGTGTATTTTAGTTTTTTTTTTTGCATAATTTTTATTTTATTTTTTTATGTTCTATGCCTGGAGTTAAACGTAGGCTACTTTTAATCCCATAAATCAATTCCCTCCCATGGTATAAAAAAAACCTTAAGCAAAGCGTTCGAAGCCGCGGGCAGTCATATTTTGTCGATAAATATCCTCAACTATATAATTTTAACTCGCACTTTTGCTATATCTTTTCGTAGGAAAGAACTCTACTCACTCCTACGAAAATACTGCCTGATTTTTGATACAAAAAATATAGTGGAAAATCCTGTTACCTCTTATATAGTTGGGTTTTTTGTGTGTTACCCAAGTTATGCCAAAACAATAACCCATACAAGTAGCCGGACGCAAATGACAAAATGATACCGTATCTCGTAATCTCATCCCGCACTCTGGCGGATAAGTGAACGAACCTTTATCAAGAGCTCTTTTGCCCTCGCAAAAAATACTTCATGATTTTCACGATTTTTATCTCAAACTTAATTAATTAAACATTAAAACAGTGCACTTTTCGGACAAGTGAGACGGTTCCGATTTTTATTCTTACTTCCAAAATTGCAATACAACTAACTCATGCTGAGACAGATACCATTTTGTGACTCAATTACAAAAATCGGTTTTGTCTTTTATTTTTTAATCATGTTTGTTTTATTTTTTGTTTATTGAGTTCAAATAAAAAATAATATTTTATTTATAGTATTTCCTATTCTATTCTATTCAATATAATTTAGGTATGTTAACTTTGTAGCCAAGTAAGCGAAATTCAAACCAAATACTTTATTGCGATTTTCAGAATTAAGATTAATGGCAGTTCGATAACAATTTGTTTATTTGTAATAATAATAATAATTTATATGATAACATTTAACTTGTCTCAGTGCTTATTTTGTAAACCTAAAGAAATAGGTCTTGAAACCTGAAATCTGAATCACTGAGGCGACTTAGCCCTCTTTTAGAATAAAGAGATTTTATCCGATTTTTTTTTCTTTATTATACTTTAGGGACTTGGAATCATTAAAATGACTATGTCAGTCCCGTATTTTATCATACACTGGAACTTAAAACCAAATTATATCTAAAATTAACCTAAATAATTTGACTGCTGCATCACTCAGTGTTGCGGCTTATATAATTTGGAAAATACCATTATCCATTAAGTTCACACTGTAGTATTTTAAAACCATACTTAAAACACAATAGTTAAGTTGCTCCATATTATTAAACCCGCCTGGAACTAAGCAATGAAACAAGAAGCTTCACACACTCGAGAATTGCAGTTAACGCCTGGTATAATCACAAACCCTCGAGATTCTGATATCATATATGACAATGACAGATGGTTCTATTATGTAGCTGTGCGAGTCACAAGGACTGGAGCATATCACAAATCTACTTCCATATTACGGAGCCTGAGAGGCGGCCTGACGTTTTCAGAAGCATTACGATGATGTAAAACCAATAGACTGAATATGTATGACTTCTCATAACACTATAAAAGACCTTGGGCCTTTAAAAAAGACATTATTATTCGTACGCCCCTCGGGTAAGATGCAATGAATCTATCATCATTCATCATCAGCCTATGTTAGTCCACTGCTGGACATAGGCCTCCCCCAATGAGCTTCTATCTTCAGCTTGACGCATCCAGCATCTGCCCGCAGTCCTTCGCAAGTCGCCATCCCAACTGGCCGGAGGGCGTCCTACACTACGTTTGCCGGGTTTGTCTCCACTCAAGAACACGTTTATAGCAATGAATCTATTATACCTAAATATCGATAAGACCCGACATTGTATACCAATAATACCTGACAACTATACGAATAAATAAATTTATATTTGAATAAACAAGGTTAGGTTTATTGTCAAGGCTGAAAGCATACCTAGTAGATATCAATCGTCAAAACCGATACCCATGTGAATATTCGAATATTGGATTGGTTCAGAGAATTCAACCAAGTTTTACAACCAACCCATGACATACATGAATGCACTCATATAAAGCAGGATATCGTACTATTCAATCAATAACGAAGCGCTTTTAGGACGCAAAACGGAGATGTGGGTGGTGCGAAATTGGCACGTCAAATAAATTCTTGTCATTCGTAAATACTTTGCATAAATTGGATGCTGGAGAATTCCCGCAACAAAGACGCCAGACGGCTGTTCCAATAAAATGAAACGATTGAAGCGCTTTTGACGGGAAGGCATCGACGAGTACACCGTTGTTTTTCGTTTAAACTTTCCTCACAAAGGATAGAATTGTAACTACGAAATCGAGTTGCTATTTCCTCATTCTGCATAAATCGAAAAGCTTATGACGTCAATTTCGTTATAGTCTATTTCAGTCCCCATCTTCCTTATATACGGTCTGCTATATTGCAGTTGTTCTATGATGTTATGTTATCTTCGAATTTAAATATTTTACCTGAAGTATCAAAACAACATGCGGCGGTGAACTGTGGCTTTTAAATGTAGACGTCAAAAGTTCGTGAAAACATTTCATACATGTTTGTGTTTATGACGGGCAACTAATTTAAAACAAGAATTAAGTCAATTTGGAGTTTCTTTCACGATATTTTGTTTCTGAAAGCTCTGCCCTGTGGGTAATTCATGAAGTTTGATAAAGTCATTTGATTAATGTCAGATTCTCAGGAAAATCATCTAAACTTTGCTATCACGAAGACACTGGTCGTTGGAAGCGGTTATTACCAAGTAATTACTGTTGGCACCTTCGAAATTACTCGTATTTTCTATTGTTTGAGGGAGAGATTTGATAAATTATAGACAGATATTTGTAATGGTATAATAAAATCTTTACTTCCTTATTGGCAGAGTTGCGAGAAGTCATTGTTCAAATACAAAGTGTTATGAGACTCAGATAATAGCATTGCAAAGAAGATATTGTTAATAGGTAATCATAAAGTAATAATAATGCTGGACAATTTACACAGATCTATCCAGCCCTAAGCTAAGCAGAGCATGTGTTATGGGAACTAGATAACTGATATACATAATACCATACATTACATTGATAGATATTTTTATTATACCTAGAAAAAGACCAGAACACTGCACCAATATCTGCAGATCGTACAAATATTTGTCCCGAGGCAGGAAACGAACCCGAAACCAGCGGACTTCGCCCACCACGCCACAGAAGTCGTCAATATAATATACAGCTAAATCTTCTAAAAGGTTTTAAATTTGAACATTTATTATAAAAATGTGCCTATTTTAAATTGTCGTTTCAATTATAAATAACACCCCAACCACCTCATAATACACTGCCACAGATTTCCGAAATAAATTTCCTATTTTATAACATTTTCTGTTATAAGAAAAAACGGGTAGAGACGGATAGATAGCAATAACTCGATATTTGACAAAACAAAAACTGTGTTTGATACCATTTAAAAAACTTCATAAAGTAGGCATATTTTTTAATCTATGGGCCACCTAGGTCTCCATACGTTTTTTTATACCACAGGTGCTCAAACTTTATCATAAAAAACGAAAATACTAATTTTTATTTTTAAGTATTTAAGAAAAAATAACCGGTGCAGCTAGAAATATTTTGTAATGCGCGATGGCAAAGCGAAATTCACGGTTGTTCCCAGAAAAAATCAATTCATTTTATTATTGAATTTGTAGCTATAGTGCCCAATGACGTCAACAAAGGTATCAAACATTGTACTAAAGAAAAAAACTAAATAAATCACTTTATATGATGCTGCAGACAGTTTTTTTTTTTAATTTCTGATTGGCCGTGTTGCCCCCACAAGTACATGTAGGGTTATCCATTAATTACCGGACACCCTGTATAACATATACAGGATGTCCGGTAATAAAAATAGCTATCTCAAAAAAACCTATTTTATGATTTATTTAATGAAAACTAATTCATCTGGTTTTTCTCGTTTGATCAAGATTCGACAATACACATTGTATATTAAAATACATTTCTAGCTCGTCCGTGAGGTCCTACCATAAAAAACCCGCTTAAATCCCTAGCGAGCGAAGCGAAATCATTCCAGACGCTCTGTCTTCTCTTCGCTCACCCTTTTTATAGCTCAGATGAATTATGACATAAAATATTTATCTCCTTCTTGGTATGTGTAACGTGTCTGCTTCTTTTTAGATGATAACACGAAATCCTCGTTTTATAACACAACAAAATAAATTGACAAGACCCACCCGCTACAAAATAAAGCAAACAGCAAAGTAATAAAAATGTTATTTCTCTAAAAACGTTCCGAGAAATGTGTAGTGTGTTTTTGTTGTCAACACACAAGAAAGCTTTTGGGATTTCTTAGTTTGTGGAAATATCGTTAAAAATAATCATAACTGAAGTCCCAAAAAAAAGACATTAAATTAAAGATGAAAATACTTACTACTACATGATTTTTGCAATACGTTTGTTTGCATGCACGCCACCGCGCTGGGGTAGCTTGGTAGTTATTCTAATTGAGATTGATACAGCAGATAAGTCGATGTCTAAGCTACCTTCCTGGTTAGTAGGTAGTATCCGTAGTTATGAAGCTAGATACCTTATACATTCGTATGAGGTCATCATCAGCCTATAATAGTCCAAGCTGGATATTAGGTTTGTGTACCTCAAAAGGAATTTTACGTGTGCCTGGCCAAGTTTTTCAGGGACCTACTGTAAGAGCAATGAGTTCAAGAAATAGTGCCTACCTTCCACCTTTGGCTCAAGGAATCATAGGTCATCCGTTGAGACATTAGTCACACCCACTGAATTGTGGGAAGGCAGGTTAATCATTCTTCAAGAGATGTTACTTTGGAATCCGGCTTTTATCATACTCTTCGTATGATAAAAGCCGGATTCCAAAGGTTTTATAAAGCTCTTTAAATAAATAAATAACGCTGGACAATCTACACAGAATCATCTACTAGATATATTTTTAGAGATATATTTTTTATTATACATAGATACCGACCAGAACACCCGGAACAAATCATCTGCAAATCGTACACACAATTGTTCCGAGGCGGGAATTTAATCGAACCCGCAACCTCCTGCGTCGCATGCGGGCCGTCGTCCACCGCCCCACAGAGGTCGTCAAAGTATCTAGTTTATAATAATTTATGAATCCGGCCCTTATGTTCCGGCTCTTTTCTCCACATACCTACTCACTACGTTCCTAGTACCATCGTAGTAGGTAGGTTAGATAATTCACGTCTGTAATTTGTCAAAATTTCAACGTTTTGCGGTGTCTCTAGATTAGACTTCGTGTGATTACTTCACACAACCGAGTTGGTGCTCTATCTTTGGGATCTTTATCCTTTAGTAGGCGAACTTTTGCTAGTTTTTAGGGTTCCGTACCCAAAGGGTAAAATGAATATTACTAAGACTCCGTTGTCCGTCCATCTGTCTACCTGTCCGTCTGACCAGGCTGTAACTCATGAACCGTGATATTAAGACAGTTGAAATTTTCACAGATGATGCATTTCTGTTGCCGCTATAAAAACAAATACCTACTAAAAAACAGAATAACATAAATATTTAGGGGGCTCTCATACAACAAACGTGTTTTTTTGCTCGTTTTTCGGTTCCGTTTGATAGATACATATGTACGTAACCCTTCGTGCGCGAGTCCGACTCGCAATTGGCTAGTAGTAGTAGTATTTATTGTACCTTTATCTGTACCCCACGTGGGAACCAAGGCTATGTTAGAAGTATTCTTGTAATTATAATAGGTAGATAGATTTTCTAGCTCCTTGTCTATCGTCCCGTTCAGCTGGTTCCGTTGATTAGAAACGCGAAGAAGAGAATTGCGGTGGTCCAGTTAACGTTTTCACAGCCCACCCTCGGCGGTGCGACTCGGACGTCGAATTGAACATCTGCGTCGTTTGCCATGAAAGTAACTCTTAAGAAGTAAGAAAGGGTGAAAAACGAGTGAGATTGCTCTAGATTAGATTACTAACGACATCTTTAGAAGTGGATATTTTGAGAAGTCGACGTTTACCGTACATTTGCCGTAGATGTACCTGCTTTTTAATTGTAAATTATAAATTATTTAAATAAATAATAAATAAATAATGCTGGACAATTCACACAGCATTACCTAGCCCCATGGTAAGCAGCTTGTGTTATGGGTACTAGATAACTGATATACATAATACAATACATTACATAGATAGATATTTTTTTATTATACATAGAAAACGACCTGAACACCCGGAACAATTATCTGCAGATCGTACACACAATTGTTCCGAGGCGGGAATCGAACCCGCGACCTCGTGCGTCGCAGGCGGACCTTCGCCCACCGCGCCACATCGGTCGTCAGAATTTAGTATTGTGTGTATGTACAAAAATATGTAATTTTTAGTATAAGTAGTTAGAACATCGCCTCAGGGCTTAATAAAAAAATCTGTTATGATGTTATTATCTCAAAAAATAAATAATATAATTGATTACCATTTCTTGCTATAAACAGACGAGTTACAGTTATAATAATTTAAAAATAAATTGCTGTGCAATAACAGGGTAAATTTTGTACACCTAAACTAAAATTCATCATCATCATCATCATCAGCCTATAGCAGTCCACTGCTGAACATAGGCCTCCCAATGAGCGCCAACTAAAATATAAACTAAAATTATGTAAAAATATGTGTGTATGCAATAAATAAATATGATTACTCAGTGGTCAGTTTGATTATGTAAACATTGTAAACAATGGTCTCCAAGCGCTGAAACGGTAGACGGAGTTTAAAGATTTTGGTGGAACGTGACCAACCTACACAAACTTTAGTTAAGCTACTTACCTAAGTTGTCTATGTAGGTGGGTCTAGAACAAATTAAAAAAGCCGTATTTATAAGAAGTTCAGGTAAAACCCGAGAGACTTTTAAAATAAGAACAGATGTAAAGTTTGCTGTTCATTTGGTTAGGTTCCACTTATAGAGCAAAGTTGAATTCTCGCCGTTGCTTCCCGTCTGCTATTACGTAATGCCAATTTCTTCTTATTATAAGGGCGGCTCTACACTTCAGCTACAAGTGCTAATGGACCTCAGTCGCTAGCCATCAACCAACATAGAGGTAGGTACAGGTTTTTCGATTATTGTATTTTATTGTATTTATTATTATCACAAAGTATCAAGCACTCAACATTGCAAGAAACATATTATTAACCTTATGATTAACCTTACTCTTGAATGTTGATAACGCACGCGTTATATGAGAAATCCTACTAATATTATAAACGCGAAAGTTTGTAAGTATGGATGGATGGATGTTTGTTACCCTTTCACGTTAAAAACTACTGAATGGATTTTAGTGTAACTTCACAATAATATAGCTTACATATCAGAATAACACATAGGCTACAATTCATAAAGATATATATGTATATTATCCAAAATATCTATCACCACGCGGGTGAAACCGCGGGGCGCAGCTAGTACAATATAAAATATCTGTTAACATATTATTGACCCGGTTCCTTTCCACACGTAGGTACTTATCGCATTTTAACTTCTAGGAAGCGTAGTAAATATAATCTAAAACAATGTTTAATTAATGAAGAAATTAAAGCAAACACATTAAGTAGTTCATGGTAGGGAATTACATATTATAAGTGGGTATTATACATTTATGTTATTACTTACAAAACTTGCTGGGGAAGCTCAAAGCTGCCATGGAAACGGCTGAATGTACACTGTAAACCGATTTTAGATTCACACGTGACTTACAATTGTCTTTCTTTTTCCGTATGATCCTAAATTTCGAATAACTTTCTTTTCAAACAATAAAAACCAGCGTAGCATTGGGCTAGCCAATGCTTTTTTACCCTATTTATTGTGGATTTAGTATATACTAAGTATAATTGGTATTTAATTGGGTAAAAATATTTTTTTCTTTCTTTCATAATGAGCGCCATAGCGCCCCAAGGCAGTTGCTGGATGCGACAAGCTAAAGACATTAGCTTGTCGCATCCAGCAACTGCCTTAACACTTTGAGTGCTGAAAACGCACGGTATGAGTTTTCTACAAGTGACTAATATGCGTAAATCCACACTAGCGCAGCGGCTGAGAAAATACAGATCTTTGTGACTCAGCAGAGCTGTAATATTTTTCGAACGAAACGCATGTGCGGCGCAACACAACCGCTGTGTAGAGCGGCAGCACGAATTTTTTAGGTAAAAAAAAAGATCGCGGTCGTCGAAAAAAAACCGCAGTCAAAGTGTTAAGTCTTTCGCGGTCATCCTCTCTTTTAGAACATGAATCACGAAATCGTTCATAAAGTAACTGTATTCATAGTTATGCAACAAATAATTTAATTTCAAGAGTTCAAGTCATATTTTAGGATTATGTTTAAATATCATCTAGGCCTTAGAAGGCCTAAGGTTTCAGAGCTTTCTTAGGAATGACGCAATGCGAAATAATATGTGCAATAATATAAGACACGAATCTGCTGCGAAAAATTACATACAAATGTATGTATATCGATCCTCCTTTTCAATTCATAGGATTTGAAGTACATAGTATTTTCAGAAATACTCAACATCAAAAATGAACTACAGCACATGGAGAATTGACGGGAAAATGTAATGATATTATGAAACTTCAGTGTTCTCTTGGATATTCTCTAACTGTCATATAAAGCTATATATAACTCGCGGAGACGCCAGAATGCGTACACATTTAATTAAATCCTTTTTGAATTGAATTTTTTTCTTTGAATTTTACTATTAATCGTAACTTATAGATTTATAAGTTACATTTAATAAATATCACTAGATACAGAGTATAAAACAATGTCGCTTCCAGCTGTCTGTCTGTCCCCATATATGCTTAGATCTTTAAAACTACGCAACTGATTTGATATTAGATAGAAGTTATTCGAAAGGAAGGTTAATAAATCAATTGACACATAGATGTACACGCGGGCGAAGCCGCGGGGCGTAGCTAGTAAAATATAATAAATAAAATATCTGGACGCGCAGGTCATAAAAGGGAACGCGGCTAGTAATGCGGCCAGGTGACTCTCCTCATGAAGCTTGGCCTTATAGTGAGCTATCTCCCTAAGGTACGTAACGCGTACGATAAAATGAAGGAAGGTTCAGGCAGGATTTCCAGGAAGTATGAAAACAGTTTACGCGGGAAAATATTGCTAAGGAATATTTTAAGGCGCACATGTACTTTTAGAAGGTCTTAAAAAGGCCAATACTTTCCAATACAGAAAATGGTTCTCGTTAAGTTCTAGTTATTAACTAGTAGGTCCCTCCTTTAGTTGACTTAGCTGTATTTGGATACACCCGGATTATAACATCGCCACACAGATACATCGGCGAATCAAACCATTTGATCGGCAAACAGAAAATTATCGCTGAAGTTAGCAATGAAAAATAATCCAACAACAAACCATAGTTCGCTTTCTTCATGAAGCTATGGCAAAAACAAAACGGAAAGCTTCTTAAACTTATCTCTCGGATTAGAATTACCCCTGCAGGCCTTTGTTTCGTTCCACAGTATTTTTTCCGGCACGTCGTTATCACTGTCAGGGGATCCCTTTTGGATGGTTACCGTGATAGGGCGACAAAGTTAAATTCACGCGAAAGCTCACAGGTATTGGAACGATGTATAAATGTTTATTTCATGATTTGGTGGTTATGTCTTTTGTGGGAAGTTGGTACGGCTTGAGGGGTTTATTCGATTGTGGTATTGATATCGTTGCTGATATGGTTTTACCAGTTGTCGTGCGAATATAAAGTTTAGTCCTCGACTATGTTTATAGGGGAATTTTCAAGTCATCGTTTCTAAAGGAGCTTTTGGGCACAAAAGCTTTTTTGCTTTCACTGTTAGGTACTAAAGGCGTAAAGAATAAAAGGACTTCTGATATACTTGCCCCTCTTACAATTTTCCTTCCATTATGTTCTAGAATCAAGAGCAGTGTTTCAGTCTCAACCGCCAATACCGAACCGCCATAACGTAAATTCGCTTTTGATATACGCGACACGTCCTCCATAATAATAAAGATATCCTGATAAAGTTCCTGGTGCGAAGATATTCGGTTTATTAAACTACGTGTTTATACGCCCCAGTAAATCTGGGGTGCCTTGATTATGCACAGAATTTACTCCGACAAAAACGACGCGAAATTGACCGACAAATCCTTTACAAAATCCGGACCCTGGGAAGAATACGTTCGCAGGATCCGTTACCCCTTCCCTTTGTTATGTAAATATCGTAAAAGTTTGGCGACGACTCTCCTGCAGCCATTAGAAAATTAAAGAACATTGACTCGGCCGCCTACGCCACACCAATAGGTAAACCTATAGCCAAGATACACCCAAACTCATTGTTTGTCCTACACAGGCAGGTTAATATTAGTTTAGGACTAATGATTCATTTGCCCACGACTTGAATTACTGAAACAACAGTTGCTAATGCTACACAATACGCTTTTACAATCAACCTTCGCCTCTTACCTAGATATCACAAATGCTAGTGTCTACCTTTCTTCCAACCTCAATACCTAACAACTCAAGACAACGGTATTTTCTATGCATTTATTTATAGACATCCCCGGCATCCTTGCTCATATTTCCCTCAATAACAAGAAACACTGCATGTTCTAGAGAACACACCCTTTTGTTTATTATGGTGTCATAGTGAAACGAATTCAGCAATACAGAATACAATATTAGAGCAATCTTAAATGATTTGTTACTATACTACTAACCATAGGAGCACAGAAACAAAAGGCGGACCTTCGTGCGCTAAGCCACTGAGGTCGTATGGTATGACGATATAGACCATAAAAATAAAACATTTTCATGGTGGGCATTGATTAAATACATTTTTATATATTAATTTTTTGAACAGTGGTTGGGCGCAATACGTACTGCTGCTATGGAAATCTCTTATAAGAAAAAGTAAATAAATAATGCTGTACAATAAACACAGCATCAGTTGTAGCCCAAGTTGCCTACGAACTGAATAACTGCATAAATAGGATGTTAAATTTCTTCTGGCTTTTCAGACAGAACGTACTTTTTTTTATTTACCTACAAGTACCTACTCTTTGTATAACAGAAAAAAAGATTAATGTTTTTGCCCTCCTTCTGACGCCCTGTGAAAGAGAGCATCTGAAGCACTGCCAAATACTGAATAATACTCGTAGGTAAGTTTTACACATTAATTGTCCATGACACACATGTCCGTCTTCACTTTATCCAGCTTAGGCAGTTCAAAAATTAATTTCTTATCAAATAAAATTATTTTACTGTTCACTTCAATTTTTTGTCCACTAGTGGAAGAAGTGAAAAAGAAACCACTAGCATGTTCACCTCTTATATGTCTAATACATGGTTATTTGCCTATTTAAGTCTAAATATAATATGATTCGATACATGTCAATATTTAAGTAAAGCTATGCACAATAACAAATTACTTACATACTATTGTCTGTGCGAAACTGAGCGACATCTATCATTATATCTGACATTATATCACACCATTACAGCACTAAGTCATTGTACCTACTATGACTTAATATATCTCCCAAAAATATTCAAACACCTACAACACCTAAGTATCTGGAACGACGTTGTGACAAACATACATTATGCACAGGGAAGTATTATGAAAGTAGGTATACGGACATCTGTTTTCGAAAATTAGAAACTCGCAATTCTGGCTACCCGAAATAGGTAATTTATTCTGTGCTAATTATCACGTGAGCAATGGCTGACTGAACCTCCACGAACGCTCAACATTTCCATCTACGAACATTCCTAATATGTTAATTTCGAAATCCCGGATAATAAACGTTGCTGCCTTCGGGAACTCAAGATTACGACGTTTGTAAACTTATCTCGCATTCTCGTTAGCTGTGGTGTCAGCCACTGAATACGCAAGCATGTCATTCATGATTAAAGCTGGAAAATGTATCGGGAAATTTCCTGGGACGCGACTTTTAGGCGCGACTTTTCTGGTCTTGTAACATAATTAACGATTTAATCTCCTACTATATCTAAGGCATGCTTTTGTTGAAAATAATAGCGAGTAAGTAAATTTAATACTAGCTTGTGCTGGATAGTTCTAGTCGATTTACCTGAATAGTCATTAATCATAATATAAACTGCAGCCTTAGCACCTGCTGGAGTGCTCCGCCGCTACTCTGCTTTCTCTTTTGAGCATAATTAGATAGATAGATAGAAGATTCTTTATTGCACTTTAACTATAAACTATGTACAGTAATGGCTGTGTGGTGTCGGCCGTGATAGAATAGCACCACCCCAACTCTTCCCGTGGGTGTCGTAGAAGGCGACTAAGGGACATACACCGGGGGGCGGGCAGCAGCGTCCCTTGCAGCACACTCCCTATACTGCGATCCCCAACCCGCATGCCCAGCGTGGGGATTATGGGCATCAACCCCCCCATGGATAGACACGCCAAAAGAATGTGGCCCCCAGTTCCCGGCCGCCTCGCTATTCCTGGCCATGGTAGCGGCCACGGTAACGGCGGGGCAGGGGGTGCTAGGAATCCCCGGGCTACATCAGGCTACCAAACTCTACCTAAACTGACCCTGGCTACGTTTAACGGACGCACTCTGAGGCTTGACCATCATCTAGCGCAGTTGGAAGTGGAGTTAGAGAACATCAAATGGCATGTTCTGGGGTTATGTGAAGTCCGTAGAGAGGGGGAGGACACCGTAACCCTAGACTCGGGCCATCTTCTCTACTTTCGCGAGGGTGATAAAACATCCCAGGGTGGCGTAGGCTTCCTCGTCAATAAGGCCCTCTCTAGCAACGTCCAAGAAATCTCCAGTGTGTCGACCAGGGTAGCGTACCTGATCCTTCGGCTGTCCAAGCGGTACAGCATGAAGGTCATCCAGGTCTATGCACCGACCTCGGCACACTTGGATGATGAAGTGGAGGATATGTATGAAGACATATCCAAAGCCTTACATAACACCACTAAGGCCCACTTCAACGTTGTTATGGGGGACTTTAACGGCAAGGTGGGAACCCAGACTGGCAACGAATCCCGAATAGGCCCGCATGGTTATGGGGTCAGAAATCACAGGGGGCAAATGCTTGTCAACTTCCTTGAGAAGGAGGGGCTGTTCTTGATGAACTCTTTCTTTAAGAAACAGCCTCAAAGAAAGTGGACATGGCAAAGCCCCGACACTGTGACTAAAAATGAGATCGACTTCATCATGACGGATAGCAAGCACATATTCAGAGATGTCTCAGTGATCAACAGGTTCAATACCGGATCTGATCACTGACTCCTCCGAGGCTCTCTGAATATCAACTTGAAGCTTGAAAGAAACCGTCTGATGAAGTCCACGCTCCGACCTGACCCAATCCAAATCATGGCGGGCACCGAGAAGTTTCAGCAGCTTCTCGGGAATAGATTTGTTGCCTTGGAACCCACTGATGACGCTGACGAGACCCTACACAATCTGGTTGAAACGTTGAGGGATGAGGGCATCAAATTCTGTCGAAAGCAGCGTACTGGCAAGAAGTCCAAACTCTCGGATGAGACTCTTGGGCTGATGACAAAAAGACGGGAGACCACCCAAGCGACTTTGTCAGAGAGGTCAGACCTGAACAAGCGGATTGCGAAGATGGTACGGCACGACCTTCGGAGCTTCAACACGCGCCTCATTCAAGAGGCGATAGAGCGAAACCGAGGGTCCAAAGTATTCACTCAGCAGCTTGGCAGGAGCCACCTGACAAAGCTTAAAACGCACGACGGGAGGACCGTATTGTCAAAGCCGGAGATATCCGCCGAGATAGAGGATTTCTATGGCCGATTATACGCTGCACATGCCCCTCGTTATCGACGAGATGACCAAGATTCCAGAGCCACCCTGACACGCCACTATACCGACGAACTGCCTAAAATCAGTCAAGACGAGATCGTGTTAGCTCTAAGGCAGCTTAAAAATGGAAAAGCCCCCGGCGAGGACGGTATTACTTCAGAGCTTCTTAAAGCCGGAGGAGCCCCTGTAATACAGGAGCTACGTTTTTTGATTCAAATATTTTAATTTATTTGGGAAACAAAAAGCGTTATAAATACTACTTAAATAACATTACATTTCAATGACCATTTTGCTTTTGCATTGCACAAGGTTGGGCACAGAACGTTTCATTGTAAACAAGTCGCGTCTGAAGCTAACCTTGCATATTAAGCAACCGTATCGTACGTGACTGTTGACAAAAACACGCCCGGAGACAATTCTGGGCGATCGGTGGCGAAAGCTCAAGTGCGAACCGACACCGACGCCCCAACCGTGGAATGAAGTCGGCACACTAATTAGATACAACAAACTTTAGATTACAGTTGCGGAGGATTAACAAATAGTGTTTCACTGTAAATTATTTGGCAGATTGATACCTGTTACGGGGCTACCCTTATCAAGTTATTCATAACTGTAAGGCTTACCTTTTAGGCTGTTTATTGGTAATATTTTTAGATGCCTTTTGTCAATGTTTTAATTCGTGGATATTTCTCAGTACCCAACACAGATCGCAAGCATCTTCGAAACTTGGAGAGTTTACAACAATCACCATACTTGACATGACGACGGAGGTGGCGGCGCCGCGAAGGTCCTGTGACGCAGGAGGTTGCGAGTTTGATTCCCGCCCCGAAACAAATATTTGTTCTGGGTATTCTAGGTATTTTCCGTGGTATTTTATAACTAGCTGCTCCCCGCGGTTTCAACATCGTGGTGATACATATTTTTTAATATTCAATATGTCTTTATAAATTGTAGCCTATGTGTTATTCTGATATGTATAAGCTATATTATTGTGAAGTTCATTAAAATCCATTGAGCAGTTTTTGCGTGAAAGAGCAACAAATATCCTCACAGACTTTCGCGTTTATAATATTAGTAGGATAGTAGGTACCTGCCCATAAAACGTTTGGTAAAACATTAGGACATGACTATTTACCTACTATAGGTAAAAATTTAAAAAAAAAAAATACCAAAATTACCTACTATATTTTTTTGTAGCTACTTGTGAATCAATAAATGTATTTTCTTTATTTTTTTTATTTGACTGTCAGTCAAACTACCAAACAGCAAATAAGAGAGTGGATCAACTATAGAGGTAGCCTGCGAGTATGACTGATGTGCTGCTTGTGTGCTGTGAGTCACTGCAAGATGCCAAATGTATAGAATGAGACGAAAACTTTTATCGTCATCGTTAGCTACTGCACATCTAAGTATCAGAGCCCAACTTCATGTGTATTTTGTAAATCACTTGTAATCTATAAGTAGTCATGTATTATTTTTTTCAACGATAATTTATTTGCAGAAATCAATACCTGGTAACATTCCAATCGATTAAACAGTTTCGATCATCGGATCAAATAATAAATTGAACCGTTACCGCCATAAAAGACCCTTCCTTCTAGAAGGACATCGTCCCCAATATTTTATTCATGCCGTAGTAATAGCAAGCCTGTAATAAAAGTCGTTTAAACCCAATTTACACCCAATCAAATCGTCAATGCGTAAATATTCAGTAAATTAACAGCGCGACACAGTATCAATCAAGAACATCGCGTAAATAAGTTTCTGCCAAACAAAATGCTGACTGATATCTCGATAACACAATTTGTAGTTCCAATGATAGTACAGGTATGGATCTAGGGACAAAGTGGGGCGGAAAATTGACGAATTCATTTCCTTACCAGAGGAAAAGTATAAACTGAATCACTAGGTAAGCTAAATTTGGTTGTAATTATCAGTGCTGATATTTTTTATGGGTTTCATAAAACAAAATTACTTCCAATATGAGTTTTACACTTCAATCACAAGTCTGCTGCCTGCAAGCTTGACATGCCATCTCTGTATTTCCACTACCACTTTAAAGTAGTTTTATGTCTAGTCAAAGATCAGTGTATTGTAATGTAACTTATGGGATGTTGAGATGTTGATCCATGACAAACCCAAAATCCCGAAAAAAATATTTACCAAGATAAATTATTTTACTTTTCAATACCCAGTCCAGCCTTATGGCAACTGAAAGCACTTGTAGGAAGAGTTAATGTGTCCTGTATGCATGAAATTACAATAAATGATATGAATATGAATTATGAATTAATCTTAAATGAGTTTTTTTCTCAAATAAAGTTTTACCTTGGAACAGACACGTTTTTCTCGTTTATTGTTAAATGATGTGACCATATTCATTTATTGCATACACATTCATTTTTACATGTTCAGATCACGTAAGTTTAGATTTTTTATATCTTATCGAATCCTTTGCCCCATTACCAGTCCTAGAACCGTCCCTGCGAACACAGATATACGAATGTGCCGAACGAGTTTGAGGAGCGTATCATTGGCATCCCGGCGCGTGGTAAACGACCCCGAAAATTGCTCGCAATTTATATACGGTTCAAGGGTGACCCGTAAAAACGAATGAGACGTTTGTCACTCAGTGTATTATTTATCCCGGACATAGTAGCACAAACTTAACTGACCCCAGTTGTCACAAAAGAAAGGACAGATAAACAAAAGTTTTAAGACCGTCGGTCGTCCGCATAGTGTAGGTAGGTCCCATTAAATCTCAACAACATAACTGGATAAGTCCGCAGTACTGTAAGTAGTTCCGTGCAAAAAAATTGCCGTCGGTCGGCTAAGAACCCAGATGTTCTTCGTTATTTCCCTAAAGTCCTATCATAAGTATACGGCGGTTCTTAGACGGTTCAGATGGATTTAAACCGGAGGTTTTACGGATTTATTATACGTGGTAACTTTATTTATAGAGCTGTTAATTAAGTTTGTGAAACTTTGGTGCATTTATATTCTTTATGACTTAAGTTTAATTTACAAAGAAATAAACACCTTTTGAATAAAATACTGAATTCATTAATCATCATTATCGTTTAATTTTCTTTACCGCTTTTTTTTTTAATAATCTGTACATTTTTTGTTTTATGAGAACAAAACAGAATTAAAATGTGGAAGATATTCGTAGTTCCCTAGCAATTTCCATTACGCAGTATGAGTAAATTCCTTCTCTACATGATGTATCTTTACGAACGTTGCGTTACTACTGAGACATTCAGCCATGATATTCTGTAACAAAATAAGTAACTGTCGACGATTTCAGTTTTTATTTTCTTTTTACAGATAACAAACATACTCACCCATACAAAATAAGATTTTCTTGCAGTTTGACGAATACCACACGATTTATTAGTTTACTTATTACCTTAGCAAGCCTCGCGAGGCTCGCTCAGAAAATAAATATGGTCACAGTTATCTTACTTGGCAAATTATCTTTATTTACAAAGAAACTTAGAAATAAATTCGAACTAGTATTTACAAATGTAGAGCGGATAAGATTCGTAACGAATATATCCGACAGAGAACCAAAGTTATCGACATAGCTCTAAGAATTAGCAAACTGAAGTGGCAGTGGGCCGGCCATATCTCGCGAAGAACCGACGGCCGCTGGGGCAAAAGTGTTCTTGAGTGGAGACAAAGACTCGGTAAACGTAGTGTAGGACGCCCTCCAACCAGGTGGGACGACGAGCTGCGAAAGACTGCAGGTAGATGCTGGATGCGTTAAGCTGAAGACAGGGCGCTGTGGCTAACATTGGGGGAGGCCTATGTCCAGCTGTAGACTATCATAGGCTGATGATGATTTACAATTGAAACAATTGAGCTAACTGCAGACGGTTGCAAACAATCGACAGGTAGCTCAATTGATCCATATCAATACCAGTCCCCAAGACCCTGCATTCCCCCACGCTGGTATGGTAATGTTGATGCGCTGCGCCAGATATTCGTCAGCTCTAGGATTACTTATCTGATATGATAACGTAATTAATGTTATGCTAATATCGGTAGGTAAAAATTCGTCGATGAATAAAAAAAACAACACTTAGGTACTCATGAATAGCCCTCAGCTTTTAGCGAGACTTCTCTCTCGAGGATAATTCAACATTATACTCAGCATGACCCCCAGTAATAAAGGTAAAAGTTTTATGTAAATGCCTCTCTAGGCCCGTCCGTCCATATTGCATAAGTTTCCTAATAAATTAGTGAGTTGTTTTGAGTACAGACAAAGGATTTAGAGATGCTTCATGGAAAGTATAATCATGAAATCTACATAAGTTACTTTCCTTTTACGAGTAATTAAATACTAGTCTATAACCTACCATACAACAAAACTACTTTAGAGTTTTCTTGCTAAATCTATGAGATATGTATAGATGAATTATCTAAGTAGGTAGTTAGCTACGTAGACGTAAAGCACCTTTTTAACTTGTTCACATATGATTATTTATTTATTGAGGAATAACAAACGACTACATTTAACTTATTATACATTTGTGTTAGTACTTTACAATGTAAAGTTGAGCGATATTCAAAATGTAGCCCACAACGCTATCCACATATGAGTTACATACATACAATATAAAAAACATGCAACTAGGATGCCTACTAGTTAGGCTCCTCTTAAACAATAATAATGATTAGTGATCTTCACCTAACTATATTTTTGTGTTTTTACCAATAGGCATGGAAGCAGCTCCTTCTGTACTGAAGATACGATGGCGAGACGAACTAGACACCTTTGATAAAACGTGGTTTCCACTAGCTCAGAATCGTGATGCATGGAAGGATCAGGGCCTTTGCCCAACAGCGGCCTTTGCCGAGTTTTAAGACTGAAACTGATACTGAACGTTATATAAAATATAGTCGAGTTATAAATAGTAACATTATGAAAAAATATAGGGATGCAGTCGTGTTTAATCCTGCAGGTGAACCCGCAGGCATAACCTAGCAACAAAATTAACTGTGAAATGGCTGTAACGAGTCGCAGTCACGTCATCCCGTCTGTACTAAGCCGAGTGGGTTAAGTGAAGTAAAGGTTGTATTGCCCCTTAGCGGGACGGACGGGAACAACGAATGGAAAAATAATTTAGCGGTTCTAAAACGTTTATGTTCAAGTGACCCGAGTTTGTTTTTGTAG
The DNA here is from genome assembly GCA_943735965.1 of Eupithecia abbreviata. Lineage (NCBI taxonomy): Eukaryota > Metazoa > Arthropoda > Insecta > Lepidoptera > Geometridae > Eupithecia > Eupithecia abbreviata. The sequence continues at coordinate 5,499,296 of OX030986.1, forward strand.
CCTGGGTAGAACTTTTTGTGCGTTCGATGTTTTTTCGTCCAGATTAGCTTACAAGGAGGATAGGTCACATCTCATTTACCTCCATGTATGGACTTCATGACGGGGGTCAGTGACTGTTGGGGCTCTCATGGGATCAGCCATGCTTCTAAAGATTTTTATAATTATCCTTTGAACTACAGATAAATTACATATACGTACATTATATACATTTATTATGGTGTCTTAACACTTTGACTGCTGAAATCACACGGTATGTGTTTTCTACAAGTGACTAATATGCGTAAATCTACACTAGCGCAGCGGCTGAGAAAATACAGATCTTTGTGACTCAGCACAGCTGTAATATTTTTCGAACGAAACGCATGTGCGGCGCAACACAACCGCTGTGTAGAGCGGCAGCACGATTTTTTTAGGTTAAAAAAAGATCGCAGTCGTCGAAAAAAAACCGCAGTCAAAGTGTTAAGGAATTTATAATGTAATGTTCATATTTATTCTAGCTTATCTTTGATATACCCCCTACCTTTCTTAAATTCACATACTTCTTTCCATCCAAAGGTTGCCTGGAAGAGATCGCATCTAAAAGATAAGGCCGCCCATTGTACTTGTCGAATGTAATGTCTTTTTTGTAATGATCTAAATTTGGTGTAAGTATAATAAAGTATTTTTGTATTGTATTTAATTATCGCCTCCTTGGTCCGCCTTTCTATGTATGCGAACTGCGCTTTAAAAGTCATCAGATCAAACGTCAAAACTAGTCAAGTGAAAGATTTTGGAAAAAATAAGCATTGCTTGTACAATATTTCAATTAAACAATTTAAATTATCAGCGAAACCATGGGCATGGGCGATTACCCACCCGAGTACAACGCATCAAGCCACGGGCCGTACAATCCAGCTCGGTATTACGGAAAAGCTGACACTCCCTTCGGAGATGTAAAGCTCCAGGACCTTATGTCCTGGTTCAATCGTCGTAAGAAACATCCTTTTGCTGCGATGGGAGTGGTTTCAAGAGCTTTTTGGAGATGGCAGCATAAATACGCACAGCCCAGGAGGGCTGGCATGACCGCACACTTTCAAGTATTAATCAGTAGCATGATCTTTTTCTACTTCATCAATTATGGGAAGATGACTGCGCATAGAAATTACAAATACCACTGAGATGTGTCGAAATTCAAGTACTTCAAATAAAATTGTGTGAAACAGTGCTTGTCAATTTTTATTATTGGTAATTGCTATGGATCATTATTTTGTCAGGTCAGTTAACGCATTCACTGTCCAGCCTCGGCGGCAGTGCCAGCCAGAGCGTGCCGCGTCGCCGCGTCGTATATGGGGCGCCAAATGTGCAGGTGCGTCATGGCAATGAACGTATTAACACATTCAATGCCCAGCTTCAGCGGTGTCTGGCAGGGGTGGGCCGCAACCGCCCGCCATTATTTGAGCAGCCATGTGCGTCATGGGCATTGGAAGTGTTAATTCCTTCATAAAAGCTCTCCCTCTGGACATCAGACGTGCAAAATCACTCCCTATATTTAAAAAACTGCTGCATCAGCATTATTTATCCATATGAAATATTGATAGCCTTATCTTATGTCTATGTAAGTTTATTATAATGTTTGTAATGTAGGTATTTAGTGTATTTGTTACCAATTATTTATTAAAGTGCCACCGTCTATATTGTTCGTTCATGTCCAGTCCATCCCAAGGTTGCCTGGAAGAGATCGCTCTCAGCGATAAGGCCGCCCTTTATACCTTTATTCTTAGTTTTATCTCTGTATTATTTTCTGTTTTTGTGTGGTGTAATAAAGTGTTATCTATCTATCTATCTATCTAAAAGCTGCGGAAGTTAGGTCCCAAGCGCATAAAAATGATAAAGCTTTAAAAGCTTGGTTTGACGGAACACACCTCTTATTACAACATCCAGTTAACAAAGTTCAGACAAAGAGGTCCGCATCATAGCCCGCATAAAAGGTCAATTTGCCAGGAAACCTCCGCATCAAAGCATTAAGTAACTTGGGACATTTTTAATTTACTAAGGCTGGCCGTGGCTAGGCAAGATAAACCAACAAAGGTTTATCAAGGTAGGCACGTAGTGCTAAGCTTCTGGATTAGGTAGATATGCTGCGGCAGTTGGCAGACTTGGCGAGCGCTTATCTGTCAACAAAACACCTACCCTACCCAGGTATCTGTGGATGGGTGACTAAAAAGAGTAAGGAGCAGCGCAGATGGGCAGCAAGTTACCATTTTTTGGTAATTCTAGCGCTTTGAATACCCGCGGTTACGTTTGCACCATTGATTTGCCCCATTAGTGGTGCAGGCGTAACTGGTAAGTTATGTTTGCACCATTCAAATTAATACAACTACTAAACCTTGCTTTACTCGCCGTAGATAAAATCAATAAAAAAAATTGTTTAGCGTTTGTTTTTGACATGGGTTTTTTGAATAGAATGTTCACCAGAAATTATTGTGATTCAGATAGATATAGGTATTAAATAAAAATAAAAAAAATAATGCTGGACAATCTATACAGCATTATTTAGCATCAAGCTAAGCCGAGTTTGTGTTCTGGGTACTAGATGACTGATAAACACAATACAATACATTATATAGATATTTTTTTTATTATACGTACAAACATTTGCCAGGATGAGATGGCGCGACGAGCTTGTGGTACATCTTCCATCATGGCCTGTTGCAGCGTTGGATCGCGAGGAGTGGAAGGCGAAAAGGAAGGTCTTTGCCCAGCAGTGGGACAATAATGGCTTAAAATAAATAAATAAATAATAACAAACATTTGTCCCGTGGCGGGAATCGAACCTGCAACCTCGATTTCGGGTAATCATCAGAGTATCAGTACGGTACGGTAATTATCCTTCTGCTGCCTGCATTAGGTATCTACTTTTTTTATAATGATTATTATATTTATTTTGATATGATTTATAAAGCCTAACAATATTATACCTCACTTGTAATAATCTTGCACGCCCTGACGAGGCAGAATGTATGGCACCTTATTATTAAGAAGATCTATAGTACCGACATTCCTGCAAAACTTAATGAATTTATTTGAATAATACTTACATTTCAAACATCGAAAAAGTCGCAACTGTTGTAAATAGGAAACGCTAATGCGCACCCAGTCTTAAATTTTTCGCCAGGCACACCCGCCGAAGTGGAAGCAAGATAACGGCTACTAACGAAGATTTCACAGAGCTTATTACAACGTAGTGGAAGAAGAAGTAAAAGTGGGCCGGCCATATCTCGCGAAGAACCGACGGCCGCTGGGGCAAACGTGTACTTGAGTGGAGACCACGACTCGGTAAACGTAGTGTAGGACGCCCTCCGACCAGGTGGGATGACGATCTGCGAAAGACTGCAGGTAGATGCTGGATGCGCCAAGCTGAAGACAGGGCGCTATGGCGCTCATTGCGGGAGACCTATGTCCATCATCATCATCATCATCATCAGCCTATAGCAGTCCACTGCTGGACATAGGCCTCCCCCAATGAGCGCCATAGCGCCCTGTCTTCAGCTTGCCGCATCCAGCATCTACCTGCAGTCTTTCGCAGGTCGTCATCCCACCTGGTCGGAGGGCGTCCTACACTACGTTTACCGAGTCGTGGTCTCCACTCAAGAACACGTTTGCCCCATCGGCCGTCGGTTCTTCGCGAGATATGGCCGGCCCACTGCCACTTCAGCTTGCTAATTCTTTGAGCTATGTCGATAACCTTGGTTCTCTGTCGGATGTATTCGTTACGAATCCTATCCTTCAGAGAAACTCCGAGCATAGCTCTTTCCATAGCTCGCTGAGCGACTTTGAACTGGTGGACCAGCCCTATCGTGAGTGTCCACGTCTCAGCTCCGTAGGTCATAACGGGTAGGACGCACTGATTGAAAACTTTCGTTTTCAAGCATTGCGGTATGGATGACGTGAAGACTTGACGTAGTTTCCCAAATGCTGCCCAGCCCAGTTGGATCCTCCTTTTGGCCTCCTTCTCGAAACTGTTTTTACCCAACTGCAGAATCTGCCCAAGGTAAGTGTACTCGGAAACAGTTTCGAGAAGGTGACCATGTACGACCACCGGCCTTGGATCAATGTGACCATTGATCATGACTTTGGTTTTATCCAAATTCATGCCAAGACCGATACATCGGGAGGCTGAAGCTAGGCCGTCCAGCATCTGGTTCAGTTCCTCAAGCGACTCCGCCATTAAGACTATGTCATCAGCGAATCGCAGGTGTGAGATGTACTCGCCGTTTATATTAATGCCCTTTCCTTTCCAGTCCAGCAACCTAAACATATCTTCCAATGCGCACGTGAACAGTTTCGGGGATATGACATCCCCCTGCCTCACTCCTCTGCGCAATTGGATGGGTTTAGACTGCTGACCCTGTACTTGGACACTCATGGTGGCGGCCTCGTAGAGACAACTCAGCACCTGGATATAACGATAGTCTACTTGGCATCGCTGTAAGGAATCCAGAACAGCCCAGGTTTCGACGGAGTCAAATGCCTTCTCATAGTCCACAAAAGCCAGACACAGGGGCTGATTATACTCTTCGGACTTCTGTATAATCTGCCTCACTGTGTGTATGTGGTCTATGGTGCCATATCCTCCGCGGAACCCAGCCTGTTCCGGTGGCTGGAACTCGTCGAGTCTCCTGGCGAGACGGTTCGTGACCACTCGTGAGAACAGCTTATAGACGTGGCTCAAGAGTGAGATGGGTCTGTAATTCTTAAGAAGGGTTTTATCTCCCTTCTTAAAAAAGAGCACCACCAAACTCCCGCTCCACGCCTTTGGAGTTCTCCCACTGTCAAGGACGGTATTAAAGAGGTTCCGTAGCTCCTGTATTATAGGGGCTCCTCCGGCTTTAAGAAGCTCTGAAGTAATACCGTCCTCGCCGGGGGCTTTTCCATTTTTAAGCTGCCTTAGAGCTAACACGATCTCGTCTTGACTGATTTCAGGCAGTTCGTCGGTATAGTGGCGTGTCAGGGTGGCTCTGGAATCTTGGTTATCTCGTCGGTAACGAGGGGCATGTGCAGCGTATAATCGGCCATAGAAATCCTCTATCTCGGCGGATATCTCCGGCTTTGACAATACGGTCCTCCCGTCGTGCGTTTTAAGCTTTGTCAGGTGGCTCCTGCCAAGCTGCTGAGTGAATACTTTGGACCCTCGGTTTCGCTCTATCGCCTCTTGAATGAGGCGCGTGTTGAAGCTCCGAAGGTCGTGCCGTACCATCTTCGCAATCCGCTTGTTCAGGTCTGACCTCTCTGACAAAGTCGCTTGGGTGGTCTCCCGTCTTTTTGTCATCAGCCCAAGAGTCTCATCCGAGAGTTTGGACTTCTTGCCAGTACGCTGCTTTCGACAGAATTTGATGCCCTCATCCCTCAACGTTTCAACCAGATTGTGTAGGGTCTCGTCAGCGTCATCAGTGGGTTCCAGGGCAACAAATCTATTCCCGAGAAGCTGCTGAAACTTCTCGGTGCCCGCCATGATTTGGATTGGGTCAGGTCGGAGCGTGGACTTCATCAGACGGTTTCTTTCAAGCTTCAAGTTGATATTCAGAGAGCCTCGGAGGAGTCGGTGATCAGATCCGGTATTGAACCTGTTGATCACTGAGACATCTCTGAATATGTGCTTGCTATCCGTCATGATGAAGTCGATCTCATTTTTAGTCACAGTGTCGGGGCTTTGCCATGTCCACTTCCTTTGAGGCTGTTTCTTAAAGAAAGAGTTCATCAAGAACAGCCCCTCCTTCTCAAGGAAGTTGACAAGCATTTGCCCCCTGTGATTTCTGACCCCATAACCATGCGGGCCTATTCGGGATTCGTTGCCAGTCTGGGTTCCCACCTTGCCGTTAAAGTCCCCCATAACAACGTTGAAGTGGGCCTTAGTGGTGTTATGTAAGGCTTTGGATATGTCTTCATACATATCCTCCACTTCATCATCCAAGTGTGCCGAGGTCGGTGCATAGACCTGGATGACCTTCATGCTGTACCGCTTGGACAGCCGAAGGATCAGGTACGCTACCCTGGTCGACACACTGGAGATTTCTTGGACGTTGCTAGAGAGGGCCTTATTGACGAGGAAGCCTACGCCACCCTGGGATGTTTTATCACCCTCGCGAAAGTAGAGAAGATGGCCCGAGTCTAGGGTTACGGTGTCCTCCCCCTCTCTACGGACTTCACATAACCCCAGAACATGCCATTTGATGTTCTCTAACTCCACTTCCAACTGCGCTAGATGATGGTCAAGCCTCAGAGTGCGTCCGTTAAACGTAGCCAGGGTCAGTTTAGGTAGAGTTTGGTAGCCTGATGTAGCCCGGGGATTCCTAGCACCCCCTGCCCCGCCGTTACCGTGGCCGCTACCATGGCCAGGAATAGCGAGGCGGCCGGGAACTGGGGGCCACATTCTTTTGGCGTGTCTATCCATGGAGGGGGTTGATGCCCATAATCCCCACGCTGGGCATGCGGGTTGGGGATCGCAGTATAGGGAGTGTGCTGCAAGGGACGCTGCTGCCCGCCCCCCGGTGTATGTCCCTTAGTCGCCTTCTACGACACCCACGGGAAGAGTTGGGGTGGTGCTATTCTATCACGGCCGACACCACACAGACCTATGTCCAGCAGTGGACAAATATAGGCTGATGATAATGATGATGCTGATTAGAACGTGGTATTTCATGCCAAAAGGTATACGGACCTTGGTAAAGGTTGAATAGAGGATGTTTCGCCTTTGATGCAGCTTTTCTCACTTAGTCTGAGGCCCGCCCGCTAGACAAGCGCAGGCTCTAATATATACCTTTGTCTCTATAACTACGTTGGAACTAATTGCTCTAAGATTTGTATTAGAGACGCAATTTAGGTTTTGATTGTAATAATATAAGTAAATTGTTAATAGGTCAAGGTAAAATGCCTTAAAAGCTTTTTAAGGCCACGGCTCGCTTTAAGTTCTGGCTCTAATATGAATAGAATAATTATTTATTGTCTGAAGTTATATTATAACTACATAAGGTTACATAATATACTAAAACATAACATATGTATAAAGGAGCTTAATATTGGATTTTTTATAAAAGAAAGCGCTGGCGAGACGACCTAAACGCCTTCCTCGGAGATTGGTGGGAGATCGCACGTGACCGCACTGAGTGGAAAGATTTGGGGGAGGCCTTTGCCCAGCAGTGGGACGAAACAGGCTAAATAAAAAAAACTTAATATAAAATAAAAAAATAACTACGTTTTAGCTTGGGGCTAGATGATGCTGTGTGGCTGGTCCTGCATCTTTTTTATTATTTATTTATAACCAGTTTCTGCCCGCGGCTTCGCACGCGTTGTTTCTTTAGAAAAGTCTGAAGGTTATTTCTATCCCACGGGAACTTATTTATGAGATAAAAAGTAGCCTATATTTTATTTCAGGCCTAGAAAAACCTGCATTTTAGCATTTCATGTATTTCAGCCTGATCCGTTCAGTAGTTTTGGCGTGCAGAAGAAAGAGACATCCATCCCACTTTTAATCTCATAAATCAATTTCCTTTCATTTTTATTTTTTTGCCTGGAAGAGATCGCTTCTAAGCGATAAGGCCGCCCATTGTACTTGTCACATGTAATATCTTTCATAATGTTCTGTATCTGGCGTACAATAAAGTTGTACGCCAGATACAGAACAGCAATAAGTTTGTATTGTATTGTATTGTATTTCCATGGGATACAAAATAACCTTAAAACATATCGTATGACATAGCCTGATATAGCCCTATATATCAATATCATTTTTTGGATGTCTTCTAATAACGAACATTAAAAGCCTGAGACCTAAATTAATACGTGGGTGGATGGATGAGATAAATTGATTAATCCCTAGCCTCTAAGCCTAGCCTATTACAACAGGTCACGGGTATAAGGCCGCTATCAACGTGTCTGTTGAAACAGTCTGGACCTCCATTCAATTATACTCCTTGACTGAAGTTACTTTACAGAGTCTCGAGTCTATTTGACGGTAGTATCGAGACGATGTATATATTTAATTAGCTATATATATTATTATTTTTATTATATTGAACTAAATGTATTTATTAGGTTTATTGAACTATTATTTTTTAATTTATGTATGTATATTATAATCTTATTCCGTATTGTATTATTAGTCTAATTTGTCTCTTGTACACTTCCTCTATCTATTCCATCGCCACTCCTGTAAGCCTAAGGTTTGCTGGAAGAAAACTCTATCTCAGGGTTAAGCTCGCCTATGTACATATCTTTTTATATAAGTTATTTTTAAGTTTCGTATGTGTACAATAAAGAATTAAAGAATTAAAGACATGATCGTGACGTATATTTTTTCTGAGGTAGGTTTTGCTGCTGGTGGGATGACGAACTGCGAAATAGGTACTGCAGGGAGATGCTGGCGTCAAGCTAAGACAGGCCGCTATGGCGCCCATGAGGGGAGGCCTATGCTCGGTGGACTAACTTAGGCTGGTGATAACTAAGCATTATGCTGAGTTAGAACCTTGTTATAACAACTCTATACATGTACCTATTTTATAAATGTAACTTTTGTTGTTATGTTTTTTATAACACGTATATGTAAATGTCTTTTATTCTATTCTGTGATGACGATGAGAACTTTATTATCAATGAAAACTACAAAAAATAATTAAAAAAAAATACAGCTAAATATTTCCTTTCAATGAATAAGAGACATACCTAACTACCTATATATCTGTGAGGCAGAGTAGCCCTCGCGTCTAAACACAAGTTTTACTTAGTTAGAGCGAGGAGTCGATGCATTTTCAGCACTAAGGTTTTAGGGTAGAGTACTTTACCTAAAGGTAAACTTAAATATTATAGAGATAATCGTAATTAGTTTTAGATAAGTACTCTGTTAACCTAAAGAAACCATTTTTTGAAAATAAATACTTTTTATTATAATTATACACTCATTTATTTAAATTCTCGTATAAAATAAATTTTTTACTATAGAAAATACAATAAAATATTATAAAACTATTCTACAGTAAAAAATATATCAAAACGGTAGATCACCGACCGCGAAGCTAGGCTCAAGCGGCCGGTGACTAGGGCTGCAGAGAAAGGAACTTCCTGACGATACGTGCCGAGTCCAAGAGTACCGCCTTCTGGATCTGGCCCTTGATCCAACTTCCTAGCGAGAGTCTCTTCAGGTGTTGATCGAGGCTCTTCTTATTATTATACACTCATTTATTTAAATTCTCGTATAAAATACATTTTTTACTATAGAAAATACAATAAAATATTATAAAACTATTCTACAGTAAAAAATATATCAAAACGGTAGATCACCGACCGCGAAGCTAGGCTCAAGCGGCCGGTGACTAGGGCTGCAGAGAAAGGAACTTCCTGACGATACGTGCCGAGTCCAAGAGTACCGCCTTCTGGATCTGGCCCTTGATCCAACTTCCTAGCGAGAGTCTCTATTATTATTATTATGGGTTAAGATCTAATCTTCTCGGTTAAACCGGTAAAATCCAAAGTGCACGGGCCTAAGCCAAGTGCACTTCAGGGGGAGCAACTTCACTTGGAAGCTCATTTTGAAGGAATTTCCTGACGATCCTACAGGTGTTTAAAATGACAGCCTTTTGCATTGGTATGTAAGTGTTTTTAGGTAGGTCTAAACAATCAATGGATTGGAAAAGCTGTTTCGGAATTACTCCTGTTGAGGATAAAACTATTGGAACTATAGATACTTTTTGCAGGCGCCACATGCGAATGATTTCATTTTTAAGATCTACGTATTTAGATAGCTTCTCTGCTATGGTGCTCTGCAAGTTATGGGTGTTCGGGATCGCGACGTCAATGAGGAGAGCCGTGTTGTTGGTTTTGTCTAGAAGGGTCAGATCTGGTCTATTGAAGTGTGTAGTGCGATCGGTAAGGATGGCTCTGTCAAAGTAAAGTTTATGTGTGGAGTTTTCCAAAATAGTTTCGGGTACGTACTTATAATAGGGTGTTGGTTTGGTAGGTGTTTCTACAAGTTTGTATTTTATAGCTAGGCTTTGGTGGATAATATTGGCTACTTGGTCATGCCTAAACTTGTAGTCTGTTTGAGCGATCGCCTTGCAGGCTCCGGTGATGTGCTGTATTGTTTCCGAGCTGCTGTTACATCGTCGGCACATATCTGTTGTTAAGTTGCGTAGCTTCATAATGTGTTTTTGATAGTTGCGCGTCTCTATCACCTGGTCCTGTATCGCGATCATGAACCCCTCAGTCTCAGGAAAGAGTTCACCTCGACTGAGCCACTCGTTCGACGCCTGTTTGTCGACGGTGGGATGGCTCATGTCGTGGTGGTGCCTTCCATGTAGAGACTTGCGGGTCCATTCTGCTATTAAGGTTGATCTCTCGGTTAGGTTTTCGTTTAACTGCTTATTATAATCTTTTAAGTTAAGGGGTGTTAATTTTCTATCCATATTAGTAATTGATTTATGTAAAGGAGATGTTTCAGTTTTTGTGTGGAAGTACGATCTAAGTGTGGCTATTTGTTTATTATGCAAGGTTTCATATTATTATTATATATGTCACTATAATCATGGACGAATAAAATATAATGTATTCTTGTCAGATAGAACAACCAACATGTCTGACTACCACACTATAACTACTACCAGTATGCTATCTTGATGTTACGTAGGAAGAGGAAGTACAAGTAAAGTCATGGATTGATCATCAATCATTGTTGGGCTTGAAGTAGGCATCCATTTGTAGGTTCATTATTTTTAATGACACATGGAAACACTTCCTCTTGTGCTAAACAAAATTCATTGGTGCCAATCGGTGTTTATCTTCGGCAACTGTAATAAAACTGTTGGACCCACATTTTAAAGGTTAACTTAAATATCTATTTTTGATATCTAGGTACTTAGTATTAATATTCCATTAACGGAGCGGATATAAGTAGATATTTTTAAAAAGTCTAGCGGTGCCATAAAAAAATCCACAATTAGGTATTTAATAAGTTTCTTCTTGAAAAGCGTACTAGGTACATCGTAGGCTAAATTTTACTCAAGGTTTTGAAATGAAAGTAATAATTAAGGGGGTCAAATAAATTCAAATAATAAAGTATGTTTATTTTTAAACTTACGCGATCTGAACACATAATTATAAGTATTAATACAACGGGTATTTATCGCGTTTATTTACCTTTTTTCCCGACGTTTCAACAGGTTTTTGACGTTACGACAGAGTGTAAACCTGTTGAAACGTCGGGAAAACAGGTAAATAAACGCGATAAATACCCGTTGTATTAATACTTATAATTATAAAGTATGTTTTTCAAGCATGTGCCATTTAAAATCGATGAAATCGTAAGAAAAACATTTGTAAATGAGATATTTCACTGCAAAAAAACAACTAAAAACGCATTAGTTTTTGCACCTTTTGCAAAACCCATGGCTGTTGTTATAGCGTAGCCATGACATAGTGCGTATAGAGTAGCTATAATAATATCAGCCATTTGTCAGTGTATGTTCCGTCTAAATGGTGTAGCGGTGTTTCGCACCGCAGGTTCTCACCATAAATTCATTTTTGCTGTTTCATACCAAAAAAATGTAGGCGTTTCAACCCACATCAAAAAATAATCGAAGAAGAAGTTTCGGATATTAGCCAAAACAAACTTGAGCTAGAGATTAATAAATCATTCAATATCTCGTTACGACTTTGTCTCAACCTATCTAAAAACACTTTTTCAAGGTTGAAACTATTATAGATATCGATTATTCATTATATCATTATGCATTTTATTTCGGTGCCTGTATATATGTAGCCGTATATATATATATATATATACAGGCACCGAAATACCACCTTATTTATATATCATTTAATAATCACATGTAATGCTGAGGTAGAACATCTTGTAAAGATTTGGGATGCCAATCCAAACACATTTTAATCTCCATATTAATCTTAGCAAAAAACCACAATCGATACATCCAAAACTAGTTTCCGAGGTCATGCAAGGTAATAAACGTAAACAAAATAAATCCAGACAGACGTCTTCCACACATAGACTGCAAGAAACGTGAACGCGCATCATGAATTGTTCTATAATAGTGCTCGTTGTTTTAATATCAGTAGTAAATTGTGTAGAATATAAAGAAGACGTAGAATACACGGAAATAGACGCGTTCGACGATGATGGCGATTACGAAAAACCAAACTATAACCTAAAAGACGCGCCTGTCCTCTTCCAAAAGTTTATCCACGATTACAAAAAGACGTATAAAACTGACGAAGAACAAAACAAGCGATACGATGCTTTTGTGAAGAACTTAAAGGAAATAATCGAGAATAATGCGAAACTAGGATCAGTGTCGGATATCAACGCGTTTGCTGATTACTTTGACAATGAATTGACTAAATTGACCGGATAGACTACAAGTAAGTACCTATTGCTTAATAAATTATATAATTATAAAAGCGAAAGCTTGTGAAGATGTGTTTTTCAACCACCTCTATAGCGCGGTGGGCGAAGGTCAGGAGGTTGCATGGACAATGGCCAATTGTATGTAACGATCTGCAAATATTTGTTCCGAGTGCTCTGGTCGTTTTCAATGCAGGGTTGGAATAAAAACAGTTTTTTTTTTATATTTTATAAAACAAACAGTTCAAAATGTTTAAAACAAGTGTTTTTTGTTTTTTTTTTACTTTTCAATTTCAAATCAATTATAGCGAATAATAAAATAATCCATTTCTAAACTATTTCCTAATTCACATTAGTAAAAATTAACAAAACGATAAATATTTACTTTTGTTGCATATCTCAGTACCTCTAATCTAATTATTAAAAATTATTATTATTATTAATGAATACAAAACACTTTACATACACCTTGTATGTAGTGTTGTAGGTAGGTAGAGAACTAGAGAGAGAGCGGGGAATAGGTACCGTACCCACTAATCCAGTGAATTACTTTCTTTCGACGGCCGACACAGGGACTTTCCCTGCGGGACTTTACTGGCGGGGAGTTACCTATGTAGTGTATAAAACGGCCGACATAGGGACTTTCCCTGCGGGACTTTACTGGCGGGGAGTTACCTATGCAGTGTATAAATAACACAGCCTGTCTGTGGTACACATACATATTCATTCATTTGCAATTAAAGGTAGTTTTAAACCCTGTTTTTTTCTTAATATAAAACATAGTTTTATTTCAAACTGTTTTAAACACTGTTTTAAACACGTGTTTTAAAACAACTTGTTTTAATCATGCCAACCCTGTTTCAACGTATAATAAAAAAATTGTATACTATAACTAACATGTACGGAACCATCTGTGTATATCGCGACTCGCGCTTGACCGGTTTTTTTGTTATACTTCTATTGGATCTACCTGAAATTTTTTGTACGTTCCCATCTCGGCTCCACTGATCGTAGTCACACATTCTCTGAGTTACCTACCTAATTATTGATAGCAATTTGCACAGATTGATAATTAATATTTTTTAACAAAAATTTATTACATAAAGTTCGTAGCACCGTCGTCCATGCTACGACGTAGCAACATCAGGACTCTCGTAGCAACTTCGTATCACCGTCGTCGTAGCATCGTCGTCGTACGTAGCAACGTCGTCGTAGCATTGGCGTAGCTCTATTGCAGTAGGAGCTAGTGAGCAAATTAGCGTCTAATAACGACGAATCTAATAGCGGCGGCGCTGGTGAAGACCCGGTAGCGACGCAGGAGGTTGCTGGTTTGATTCTCACCTTACGACAGAAGTTCGTATGCAAATATTCGTTCCGGGTGTTCTTGGTATTTTCTATGTGTAATAATATATCTGTCTATGTAATGTTTTCTAAGTATATCAGTTATCTAGCACCCATAAAACAAGCTCTCATTAGTTTAGGGCTAGATGATATTGTGGTGTGCTGGATTATCCAGCATTTTTATTTATTTATCATCTAAAACAGAAAATCAAAGTCCACAAATGAAAATGCAGAAATAAAAGAAAGAACTTACAATAAAAACGTGTACAACTGAAGGTTAAACCTAAACGGATAAAAAGAGCTTTAAGTCCAAAAAGGTTCGGCGAAAATTAAAACAGATCGCATTATTAGTCCCGGCTATCCTATTTCCAATTCTGAAAGAATTTTGCATATGGACGTTAGCGAGGGTATCCGTGGCATGGCCCGGCATGGGCCATAATGAATTAAATTAGGCCCAACTGATAACCTCTCGGTCCAATCTCCGGGACTAGCTTGAAAGGGTGGATGTAGAGAACTAGATACGACAATTGAATTTTGTAAGTAACATGGTTACGATTGCCGTGAGTTGCCTTAATTAGGCTTATTTGCACCACCTCAACTCTTCCCGCGGGCGGGTATCGTAAGAGGCGACTAAGGATATCCATTGAGGGGCGCAAATAGCGCATATTTTTTTTGTAGAATTTCGATATTTTACTACACATTTGTACCGATAATCGGACATTTGTTTCTTGTATAATAACAATAACGTAGGTCCCTTAATTTAAAAATTAATACGCAACAACCACATCTAGTTTAGAAATATAATCAACATTCGAGAGACCTTGCTTAATGTCAAGTAACCCAAGCCAAGAGTTATGTGCATACCGCGATCTATCTTCATTCAGACCACATACATTATGTATGGTGATGGCATACAACTTGCAGGGGTTTATACAACAGCCTCTTTTGGGACAGTCGAGTAAAATGTAGTTGCACATTTTCTGTTGCTGGCAATCTTCAGCGTGCCAATAGGTATTTTATAGTACGTAAACTTTTGCCAGCGTATTGGAGACCCTTCCATTCGGTATTGATTTGGATCAGTTGGTCTACCTCTAACCTCTAGGTACTTTGATGGTGGAACTGTTTAGTGGACAACATACTGCAGTTAGTGGAACTGTTTTAATTTGAAATATTAAATAAATAAATATAAATATTGCCGGACAATTCACACAGCATTGTCTAGCCCCATGGTAATTATAAATAATAGTAGTAATTAATTTGTAATTTTTTGTTTTGTAAATTATAGATTCAGAGTGCGTTGCTTTACAAATTTTCGTAAAATCGATAGCTCAAATTGAAAAACTAAGCTCAAGTTGATGAAAAACTAAGTTTTCTATAACGTCAATCATCCAATATTTCTTTTTTAGACCACTTAACTTAAAAATTTGCTCGTGGTTATAAAAACCCATGCTTTCGTCATAATTTTATATTGGAATAGCTAGCCAGTATCACCTAGGTCAGGATTTCACACTGATAATTATTACAAAAATGCTTTGGATGTTTGTTAAGCCACGCCAAAACTACTGAACGGGTGAGGCTGAAATATTGCTTGACCCTAAGCCTGAAATATAAACATAGGCTACTTTTTATCCCACAAATCAGTTCCAATCAGTTCCCATGGGATATAAAATACTCTTAAAATGTTTCAATGCAAACAACGCGTGCGAAGCCGCGGGCAGAAACTAGTTACTAATAAATTAGTTATTCTAATGCTGACGTAGCTCGGTAGATATGACAAAAGCTTAACCTACACCTAACCTACCTACGTAGGTACAAAGCACCTCTATGTATACCCCGACGACTGGATCTTTCCACACTCTACATAACCTACCTTCCTACTATCACCTAAGTACTGTCTATTATAATGAGACCCATTGAAAAGAGTACCTATGCTGAAGTTGATTGTACTACGAACATTTCGAGAATTTATTGTGACTTTTTGTTTGTTCACAGAATAGAGGCGGAGGCGGAAGGATCTACTGCGTTCGCATTAATTAAAGAATTCATTAAAAATGGCGTTTCCCTCACGTTTTTGTGTTTTTTTTTACTGAATAGCATTCTGGCATTGTGATGTGGTGGCTCATTGTTTATGGAGGTACACTAGGTAGGTACTAATTTAGGCAGACGCGAAGGTAAGTAGGTTTGTACTTACCTAGGTAGGCTTACATACGTAGGTAGGTTCCTAAAAGTCATACTTATCGGTCATATTTATATTTATTTGAAGGAAAACCTTATAAATAACAGACTAACAAATTGGTTAATACGAATAAGCTTATTGAAGGTTTTCACGGATAGGTTAATAGGAGTTAATTTGTTAATAAGGGTACCTAACTAGTTGTTATTTATCGGTAAGGATTTCGTAGTTAATCGACGTTGATATGCATAGGTACCTATATTAATATGCATAGGCCATACAATACAACTTTATTTTTTGTCGCGGAAAGGAAGTATGTAGTTATTAGTTTTATGGCAAAATGTTCAAGAATAGTTTCTGATATCTACTGTTATTGAGTTCCACCGATAAGCATAAACAATCTTTCAATTATCGAATAAATTCAATGTTCGCTTTAATTAGCAGTTTCGATCGACCCACTGACCACGAAACGCGCTGCCACGAAATTACGACAAATTTACCGACGGTTTTTCGATTTAACTGGGTACCTGCCTAGTTAGTGTCCAGGTATGTCTAATATCAATCAATCTAAGCCTACATAGGTATTCTGAGGCAGTGTCCTCCGTAGGTACTCGTAACTAACTTATTGGTCGGGTAAGGTACATTCGGAAAAACGTCTTGCTCCCACCCAAATGGTAGGCGTTGCAAAGAAGAAAACATAAATTATCTAGACTAATTTAAAAGCGAAGAACATCCTAAGAAAGAAGCTAGCCTTGCTTTATGCGCAATCGCAGTAGGTAGGCAATCTAATCAATCCCACTACCTACTTTTCATGATAGGCAAGATGTGCATCATTCATTATATTATTTAAACCTAGAAAGAGTTTTAATCTATGTATTTAAAACTAGTTACTCTGTGGGGCTACCATGCTATTAACACATTAAATAGCGTGGTAGCCCCACTGATATTTAGTTTCCATTAATCAACTCACGGACGAACAAAATAATGCATGCTTCCATAAAAAAGTAAATATAAATGTTTGTCAATTTTTGTTTCTTTATTATGTCACTGTCAGTTGATGACAAACCTTATTGCCTAAAGTTACATTAAGTCAATGTCATGTCACGTAAGGCTGTCATCTGTCAGCCATTAAAACAACAAACGAAATTGTATTTTATTTCAAGCTCATCGGAGTCGCGGAGATTGCGAGTGTTGTGAATATTTTTAAATACTTAAATTTCCTGAAATAAATATTAATAAACGACTTGAGCAGAATGTTTATATAACACCGAGGCATCTGATTTTCGTCCTTATATTCGGCGGCAATCGGTAAGTTTATGAATTTGCAGAATGTTTATAAAATGTTACACGTCAATATGTTTACAATATTTTTATCCAGTAAACCGCTTTTTGTGGCACTTCGTTTTCCAAAATTGTTGCTGTACACAAGAAAACCATGTTTACATTCCATGGCCTCAGTCACCTGCAACTTTCTGAACCCAGTTAACCTACCATAAAAAGCTCTAGAAGCACATACCTTAATACTTATCCTTCGATAAGTACACATGCAAATTTTTTTTTTTACCTATAAAGGAGATCGATGAGTTGTATGCAGATTTTATATCCAGCAGTGCTTTGGTTTTTGTCCATAAGTTGGTTAAATTTTTATCATTTGCCCCTGGTTAAAGAATGATTCAAACACAAATACCATACCATCACCATAGTTTTTATTTTATTCACAGCTTTTATCCTCGGGAAGGAAATAAGTGTTTTATTTAAAATATGACTTGGGATTTTGATTCGGAAAAGGCAAAGTACTTCTCAATAGATCAGCTAACTCATATTTAGGCTTATTTATGCATCTGTAAGAGAACTACTATATACTGACTACTACTAGTTATGTTAAAATTTATTTAGTAAGAATCCAGTTCCTTCAGTCCAGCGTCTTGGGGATGCTGCCAATGTTTCAATTGTAAATACGAATTCTAATTTGTTTCTATTATTTTATTGTAACGTTCTTTGTATATAATAAAGGTCCACTTAATAAGTAAATAAACTATGTAACCACAGTTATAAATTCAACTTTTCGTTACTGCTTTCATAATTTAAAGCAATTGTAACTTCAGTCGATGGCCATGAGAACTGGGTTTTGAAAGTTTTTTATTGTCCTATGAATTTGTTTGTGTAAACTGACAACTTTTTTGAGAAGGCTTTTTTAAATACATAAGTAAGTTAGGTATTTGTTTCCCTATTTAAATTTTAGAAATCAATTAATATTCATTTATTCTCAAAAAGCCAATTTATATAAAGTCACTTACACGAGAACATGGTTTTTAGATTAAGTATAGGCTGATGATGATGATGATGATGATTAATATACATAAGTTGTGGTCATTTAATCTCATTTTATGTGTTCTCATTTGATAGCCAGTTTGATGAAATAAATAATTTCAACAATATTTTAAATTATAACAATAATAACAAGCAGCTTGTGGCGAGCGGTGAGTAGCATTACCATGGATAACTAATGCTTTCAGTGAATTTCCTGGTTCTCGTCTCCGCTTGCGGAGTAGCATCCCAAGAGAACCAGATCCCCTCTTACTTGCATTCATTGGTCGATCTGAGTGGAGACGCGAGAGATGCATCTTAGGATGTAGACTCGAGGGTAGAAGTGTCTAATAGCGTAATAACGAAGAAACCCACTCACGGGCCGTCTTCGTGATGGTTAAATCACCGCACCTCTCCGTACCCATCTGTCGTTTGCGCCGATGTTGTTCCTTTCCGGCACGTGCTTCGGCATTTTGTGGAACCCATCCAACATTCGGCAAGCCACCATATGCCGGTTTTAACAGTTTTGAGACTAAGTTTATGGCAGGCGTCCGCAGTCTCCCGCTTAGTCCAAGTACCCGGACGGGGTACTTAGACATAGTCTTCCTTTTATTTAAGATGCTATGTTACTTGGAAAAAAATAATACTTACGATACGATTGACCCTTTTGATAGATATCGTTAAATAAGGTGTGATTTTTTTTACAATTTGGCGGGTTCGATTCCCTGTCCAGACAGGCGATTATTCAAAAATCTATGAATGTAGTTTAAATTGTTTTTAAAATCAAAATGAAGTCTTGTTACAGTAAAATGTTCTATCTACAATATTTAAGGTACTTTCCACATGGAGATGTGGCATGGCTGTGGAACGCCCTGTATAGCTCGAGATCATGGAAATGAGAAACACATGATAATAATTATATCTAATTCATATATTTGTTTGAAAAGAAAACATGTTTGCACTCCACACACTTAAGTATAGATACAATTACCTCAATCAGGGAAACCAAACGCCACTTACATGTATTTAATCAAACCAAATCATTTCTGTTCAATTAATTTGCACTAAAGTAGTGAAGGCCAAACATCGTAATGTAACATACCTAACAAACCGATAAACATGAATCATCACCAATTGTACACTCAGTTTGTTTGATGATTGTGATGCAACGCGAATGCTGAACGAACAGTTATGAACCTGGGTTTTTATTGGACAGTTACTTATGAGAGACTTGGCAAGAATTTGGATCCCTAAAAGTATTGAGTTTAGATGGTTCAATTAGGGTATACTATATTATATAGTATATACCCTATCTGGACCATCCTGCGGACTTCCAACAATCTCGTTGAATTTGAATAAATAGGAACCTAGGAACCTATTATTAATTTATACTGTGTATATGTAGGTAACATGTACTCAGTATAAATTATTAATAAATAATGCTATGTCTAAGTTTTCTTCAAACGTTGTCAGTGCCGCTCCGTTATCTAAAAAAACTATATACACCAAACTATTCTGTATAAATTAATAATAAATAATGCTATAAGTCTAAGTTTCCTTCAAACGTCGTCAGTGCCATTCCGTTATCTAAAAAAACTCTAAAATCGTAAGTCGTTTTCTAAAGTCTAAATTAGAGAAATTCTAGAAAAATCATTAAAATAAGAAAAAAATGCATAATAAAGCACCATGTGTATTTTCTGGGCTTTATTTATTATTTGGGTATTTTCTGGGCTTCAACAGTGGAGTGCCTTCCAATTAAATATTAGCAATTTCTTCGAATTACCGGTCTTTATTCTTGATAATAAACCAAGAATGAACTGAATGAGACGTTTCAAAAGTCGCATAGTCGACCTGCCGGCCAACTCTTGAGACTCGATTCCAATCGTAATTTGAAATTGTGATCGAAATCATGCCATTTGGTACTCTTGACCGCGCAACTAGCGCACGATTGGAATCGAAATTGGTGGAATTTTATGGAACTAAATGAAATCGACTCTTCTTCGAAACTATCAACTTTTTGGCACTCTTGTTGACGTTTCGTATTGAGAACGGAATCGAGTTTGCGATAGAAATTTCACAGTTGCCAAAAGTTAACTTTTTAGCGATTGTGCGAGGATATTAGTGATTTACAGAGTGATTTTAAACGAGAAAATGGCACACTTGGCTCTTATAAGTGATATTTTAACCAATGCTCATCGAGAAGACATAAGGCAAAGGCGAAATACAAGAAGAATAGCCCGGTATTCAGAAAATGCTTTTGCCATGACCGACGACGAATTCAAAAAGTGCTACAAGGTCAGCAAAAGCCTTTTTGACGTTATAAGTACCGATTTATTGCCTTTGATGCCTAAGCCTTTCGTACAATAAAAAAGAGTAATCTTTTTTATTGTACGAGAATCCTTGATAATTTAAAGCTTACCTTGATAATTGATAAAAAACTGAATGTATTAAATTACTTTCAACTTTGCTGCACTCTTCAAGTCTCGGAGCAAACTAGTTGAAGATTAATTAGGCTGAAAAGCTTGTGTAAACATCGAGAAGCACTTGAAAAAGTGGGACACTTGTTTGTAATTCCCCGCAGTTTTTTTTTTCTAAGCCGGTACGCATCGTGATATTTCATTCTACCACTGTTATTTACAATGTGGAGTCGATCTTATACTCGATTCTAATTTCAATCTCGATTTTGTTCCAGAGTGCCAATTTTACGTTTGGTGAGATTGGAACTGATTCGGATTAGAATTGGATTGAGATTGGGATTGGATTCAAGGGTAAGCCCGCTGATCTCGAGTTCAGACTTTAAAAAGTACTTACCCTTTTAAAGTAATATAGCTATCTATATATACATTACTAGCTGTTCCCCGCGGTTTCACCCGCGTTGAACTCGAATTTCACTTTATTAGGTGATTTTTTTACACCTTAGGTTACATTATTGGAGTTTTAGTAAGGATCCCTAACTTTTTTCAAATATAATATATTAGTTAATATAGCCTATGTTCACCGGGGATAGTGTAGCTTCACAACGGTGAAAGAATTTTTGAAATCGGTCCAGAAGTTACGGAGCCTATTCAATACAAACAAACAAACAAACAAAAAATCAAACATTTCCTCTTTATAATATTAGTATAGATCATACATTTCGATTGCTTTATTTATTGCGCACTCTACCTATCTAGTTAGCAGCTGAAGGCGTAAGACGACAGTTGCCTTCGATCGTGTGCGAGAGCCGCTAGTTTATCGTGCCTATACGCGTGCGCAAGTTTAGTGTTTAATTTACAGATATTTATTTATAATTGATTGAATTAGGTCGCTTTCAAATAATCCGTCGATGTAAAACTCAAATCCGGTAAGTAAGGTATTTATATATTTAATACCGCCTAACAAAAAAGGATTAAAGTTTGTATTCAGGGTTCATGTAAGTATAGGGTAAGATGTCGATATGTATGTTATGGTTCTTCGACTTTTAAATGCCTGAATTGATTTGAATAGTGTACGGGACTTACCTACATGATAGATCATCCCGAGTAACAAGGGCTGTTTTTTTTTAAATAAGGTATATATTTTATATTTTGTGTAAAATGAATTAGCTTGTTTTAGAAAATCTGCTCTGAAGTTATTTTAAATTTGAAAATGATGTAAAAGGACAATCCTATCAAGACACCTATCAAAATAATTTCTTTTATTTATCACTCTTATCCATAATTTGAATTATTTAAATAATATTGTACTTTTTATTTCGGTTTACTTATAAAAGCGTGTTTTTTTTAGTTTTTTTGAACTATTATTTATTTTCTATTTTTTAGTTTAACCTCTCATGTCTCCTTACAATGCCAGACTAGAGTCAAGCTCAACGGGGTCTTCTTTTCCCGCTGATTCTCCCAAGCCCATTCCCTTGGCTGTGATTTCGCTAGATAGTAGATAGGGACAGTGGGAATCTTGTTAATCCATTCATGCGCGTCACTAATTAGATGACAATTATTTATTTTCTATTTCTTAGTTTAATCTTATCAAATTATTGTATTGTCATCGGTTATGTGGGTCAAAATCGATTCCAAAGGAGTCGGTTACAAACAAACATACATATGTACCTACATAAATACAGGTGAAGCTAATAAGAGCGTTATAAAAACACTTTAATTCCGCGTCTGTGTATAATTTTATGCATTTGACCTTTTCTAAGTGTACATTTATTTTGATTTTAAATGAGATTCTTAAAATAAATATTAGTAATAAAAAAGTTGGTGATATTAACAACATTTATAAAACATAATTTGATTATTTCGAAAAACTAAAAAAAAATGTCCTTGAATTTACACAGTTTTTTTTGGGTTTTTCGGGATAAATACTTAAACTACAGGAAAAAAAAATTCAAATATCCTACCTCATCTGTAATATCCTACCCCCGAAGTTTTAAATACAAAAATACCATTTTAGCACTGCATTTTTTATACATTAAGCTTAGTCAATGTATAAAAAAAAGAATACTTTCTTTGAGTCATCTTGTAACATTGTTGCAAGCTTGCATCAAAAAGAAATAGGACTATCAAAATATGTTGTTAAATTCGACCTCACAAAGTCACATTCTTGGTATAACACCGGTTTATGAAGGTGTATCCAATGGCAATATTCCCCTATTTACGCCAAATTTATTTGAACCCTTCCCTAATGAAGATAAACCATTTTCTCCGCGTTTCCCGGGACATGGGTGTTGGGCTCAGGAGTAGTGAATTTCAATTTTATTCACATTATACTGGCACATTATACTTAGCCGCCTAACACACGAAAATACCTTCCAATTTATCTAGCCCGGTCATTGTATACAAGACCTTGAATCTCATAAATAAAGTATAAGGCAAATTGAATATAGGTACATATATTCTTCAGTTTAGGTTTTAGTATGACCGTAACAGTAAAATTGAAAATAAAAAAATATTGAAAACATAATGTTTTTCTTCTAAAAGTACTAAAGCTTCGTACGAGTATATTTATAATCCTATGATTGTAATCATCTTAACTGAGACATAAATATTTTCATCAAAATGTAGGTATTAAAAGGCTACTTGTATCTACTATCCTACGATTGTTGTCTACGTCACAAATTACAGAAATTTTCTGTAATATGTGGGGTACACTTGACCAAGCTCCAGGACATAACTAGAGCGCTCGCCCACGGCAACTTTTTGTAGCCATGCAGTCGCGATGCTGACGTGCGTTTGCATCAATACAGTCGCGATTCTAAACGATACAGAGCAATGCCGCGTCTACATAAAGTCGAAGGCAACCTTAGGCGAGCTCTCTTGATAAGAGCTGTACGTCCTACTGCCATGCTTAGACTCTAACACAGATTCTACCAAGCTCCGCAATATTAAAAACGAAATACAAAGTAAAGCGCTTTGCGAACACGATCATAGAGCTGACAGATTTGATATCTAGGAGAATAATAACAAACAATAACAAAGCCGCACAAATAACAGAAATGGCGAGGTTTTACTCGAGCAGCAAAGGGAGTATATGTGGATTTAATTTACAAAGTTTTTCACGCATCAACCACCTAAAAATAAGGTAAGTATAGAATATGATTTCTCTTTGTGCGAAGTTTCAGTTAAATAGACGTCTTAACTAGATGCCGTCTTGCTTTTGTACGTATTCGAAACGCTCTTGAAACTATTAATTAGGTTGGTTTGTGAAGCTCTTATCATATTTCTGATACTATTAAGTTAGGTTAGGTTAGGTTAGGTTAGGTTAGGTTAGGTTAGAGACATAAATATTTTCATCAAAATGTAGGTATTAAAAGGCTACTTGTATCTACTATCCTACGATTGTTGTCTACGTCACAAATTACAGAAATTTTCTGTAATATGTGGGGTACACTTGACCAAGCTCCAGGACATAACTAGAGCGCTCGCCCACGGCAACTTTTTGTAGCCATGCAGTCGCGATGCTGACGTGCGTTTGCATCAATACAGTCGCGATTCTAAACGATACAGAGCAATGCCGCGTCTACATAAAGTCGAAGGCAACCTTAGGCGAGCTCTCTTGATAAGAGCTGTACGTCCTACTGCCATGCTTAGACTCTAACACAGATTCTACCAAGCTCCGCAATATTAAAAACGAAATACAAAGTAAAGCGCTTTGCGAACACGATCATAGAGCTGACAGATTTGATATCTAGGAGAATAATAACAAACAATAACAAAGCCGCACAAATAACAGAAATGGCGAGGTTTTACTCGAGCAGCAAAGGGAGTATATGTGGATTTAATTTACAAAGTTTTTCACGCATCAACCACCTAAAAATAAGGTAAGTATAGAATATGATTTCTCTTTGTGCGAAGTTTCAGTTAAATAGACGTCTTAACTAGATGCCGTCTTGCTTTTGTACGTATTCGAAACGCTCTTGAAACTATTAATTAGGTTGGTTTGTGAAGCTCTTATCATATTTCTGATACTATTAAGTTAGGTACTTACTGAATATGACAAGGGAACTAATTAGTTCTGAACTTTAAATTCCTCCTATCTTCGTTGTTCTATCACACTGATATTATACCTACCTAGATGCCAAAGTTGGATGTTTAGATGGATGTTTGTTACTTCTTCACGTCAAAACTACGGACCGGGCTATAATTTTGCATAAAGGTCATAAAGCATAAAGGTTTGCATAAAGGAAACGCCTCTCCATCTGGTAAGGTGAGTGTGGAGCACTGATGCACCAACGCAGCATCCATCTGGGCTAGCATCTGCATAGCATAGACGAAATACGAGACATCACCCCGAAGAAAATCCTACAGTTCTAAGGCGCGGAATAAAATAAAGACTTTATCCCATTGCATAGAAAATAGAAACAACGCGTGCGAAGCCGCAGCCAGAAACTAATCACAATATAATGGGTATTACATTGCAATAAAAGTTTAGATTAATTCGATTATTAAATATTAAACTAATTTAGATTTACCTCGTACCAAAATGTTTGCTTTGGAAATGAAAGGCTTACTTATCGTCATAGTTAGTAGGAAGGAAAGCTCACTGACCTCATAATGTTTTTTTATGTTATAATTTTTTCCGCACCTACTTGATCGTGTTTTGGAATCCTGCTCAAGCACCCAAGATTCAGAATATTATGTGCGTGATATTTTTATTGGAACATTGACTTTACTAGAGCTCGTACATTCCTTAGCAGGTTTGAGATTTAGAGTATGTAAATATCAAACTGTCATAAGTCCAATGACTTCGTTTGATTTTTTGATTCGGCAATATTTCCCTTATGTGAAAATGCTCACTTCAAGAGTAACAGGAATTGCTTTGAAAATTCAAAATCTATAACAAGTTCACAATGTAGCACAATTATTTTTATTTCCACGTATTCAACGACAGCAAAAATACAACAAACAACCATACCTTAATCCATCCGATTTTTTCCAAAGTATCGCTGTCCAAGTCCATGGGCAATTGGGTATATCAATCGTCAATAAGTCCAAACCGTTTCGCAGTCCAATTTCATATCAGACTCTACACTTAGAGTTTTCTTTTAATTTAATTTAGTTTTATTATGTCAGTTTATTTTATCAGTTTCATGTATATTTTTTTGCTGTACTTTACTTCAACCTTTTGTGTGTGCTAAATAAAATTTTATTGCATTCATACATCGCATTTTCTTTAATTGAGATCCTTTCTCCAATTAATGTTGTATCTGAAACTCGACGCCATGCTAGTTTTAGTTATTTGTGTCGTGGTTTGTTTACAAACATTCTACATTGAGTTTGGTTAGTGTATAGTTACTTCACAGAAGAAATTAAGTTGTGTGATTACTTTGGTATTCTCAAAGTAGCTACTTTGCGTAACTTTGGCGGGTCATTGATCTTTGAATTAACTATTCTCTGAATATAAATGTTGAAATTATTTTTTAAAATTATGAAATGGTTCAGTGATCTCATTCAATCTCAGTTTTCGACAACGTGCGTGATTTTTATTTTACGTGACTAGAGTTTATTGTTGTATCATTTATTAATATTTTCTCTAAATGTACATGTTTATTGCAGAGCCTAATTGTGATTCTGTGTAGGTACACTAACTGTTTCTGAAGTTAATGCGTTTATATGAAACGCTTGAAGGTGAACATAAAATATATAATTATATAATAATATACCAACGTAAATTCTTTTAAAAAAATATTTTGCTCAGACATGGCTTACTTAGCCTCCCTCGATCATGAAGATGTCTTGGAAAATATCATTTTCGTGAAACCATAACGCTCCAATATTTTCTTCATAGAATATTCCAGAATACTTTAGTTTATGCTAGTAGGTTCTTCGAAATTATTTTCAAAATTTCTTTTCTTGCTGACGGGCACAGATTTTATGCGAAGGTGCCCTATCCATAGCGAGGAGCGGCAAAAGCTCTATAAATTCCCAATGGGAAATGTCCCTATGTAAGCCTACTAAGTATTTTATGTTACTTGAATCCATTAAATAAAATAAACGTCCACTCAGAGTCATAAATAAATGTAAACAAACGAATTTCTCTAAACGTTTAGGTATGATCATTAAGCTCTAATATAATTAAGGAATAATATATATGTACGTACGTATAAAAACCTCGATGAGATAGTGAACTCAAATATACCTAGCTAGAAAATGTTTATTTAAAATATCTACCAATTTAATTGGAAATCTCGAATTTAATTATTTTGGCATTATTCTGAACAATCTAAATACTTATTAAATAATGACGAAGAACGCTGTCGTTATTGTATTCGTAATTTATAACATGCGTCCAAGTTTCAGACAAATAACAAGTGTAAAAGGAAACTGTAATATTTCCCCAGGAACAAATTACCCGAAACGCGAGTCCGTCGATTACGAGACATCGATTTGTTCTCCTTGTCGCGACGAGGCACGTAGAGATCATTAATACAGTCCTTAAATGCCCTTAAACAATGTTTTTTCTACGCGATCGCAACTGGGCTTCGTACCAAAAACATTACTCACATTATGTTTGTACAAGGTTATCCAGAACATGTAATATGATATGGAAAATTATTCAGTTAACACCTTTGGCAAATAAAGACGCCTTTTATACTAAAGAATATAATTTAAACTGATGAAAAACAAGATTCTAACGGCAGCTTCGCAAGGGTACCTTTACCTGTATTAAAATTAGCGTTCCAGCATTCCCTGGGATACAAATTAAATTATACAATTGTTTTTTGTTTCCAAAAACTTGGCCACAGCCGTTAAGTCGTGATATAGGATTATAAGAGAGGTAAACAGGGTAACATTAGAATCTACAAAATTAGAACATATTTAATAAATTAATTAATTCATTTATAAACAAGTGTGTATAAACACCCAATGCAGTAGAGTACCTTATTTTTTTTATATTAAAATTAGAAATATATTATACGAGTACCTACATTACAGAAAAACTAAAAAAAATTATAAACAAAATCGGATAACCATTTTAATACACAATAACATTACATTCAATAATAATAATATCAATAAGACTTGTTTATGGCAGACGTCCGCAATCTCCCCTATAACCCGATTAACCAGTCTATCCATCCATCACAATAGCCTGGTTTTATTTCTTTCATTTTTCTTTGCAATAGTCTCTACACCTCGCGGATACCATCTTTGGGTGTAACATATTGTGCACCCGAGGATAGGATGTGATACCCGCTATGTGTAGCCATCGCTTTTAGATTAACTTCTCAAAGGGCCTCTGTGCTGTTGGCTTCGGCGCAAGCCCCACGCAAGCCTTCCAAAGGACCGAGTCACTTTATGGAGATCAATCCGAGATCATGGTAAATGAGATACATAATAATATAAATAATATTTATAATAATAAAATTGCAATCTAACTGTGATAACATAAAATAAAAAAGGAAGCCTTTTGGAACTCGTGTTTGGAACAAGTTCTACCTACCGTGGAAACTAATCTAGACCGGCACTTGCAAAGAATGTCTATTATCCCTAGAAAATAATCCAAACACACCGCTGTGATTTATAAACTGGTCGCGTTTTCGCTCACAACAGATGATTTTGCACATCTGCAGGGTCTCGCGAACTTTCCCCGAACAAATTACTGGACCCGTGTTAGTCCTACGATTACAAGTCGCCGATTCATCAGCCAGCCTGCTGGGCGACGCGGCACGTACTTCTCTCATCTATCCTACCCCTCAGACGCGATCACTCAGCGCTATCACACTTTGAAAATCGCCTTTCAACTAACAACAGTATGAGTTTAAGGAAAGGTGACTAAGCTGCGACAATTTATAGTCATTAACACCTTTTAAACGTTATCTAAGTTAATTTAAATAGGAACGTTCTGTTCCGTGAATTCTCCTTTCAGTAGCCGAGTTGTCAGAGTTTTTCAGCAACCTCTCAAGCTTATCAGAGCGTATCTAAGACGGAATACAATGCGGTAACAATCGATCTTATTCCCTGAATCTTCGAAGATAAATCTGGTAGTAAAACAAGACAAGCAATCGAAAAGCAATACGAATACAGGAGGTTATAAATTCACGATTGCCTACGAATCTCGCGGTATATGAATTCGAGAATCCATAGATTCAGTCACATAACTTGGATTGCGGAACACATAAAACAGATTGAGTGAGTGGTCGTTCTGACGACGTATTACGCTATCTCAAATACAATCTCGATTGACTGGTATGTTACATCGTTTCTTGAAATCAAAAATAATCCATATTATCTGAGCCTGTCGACGACCAAATTGTTGCGCGGTGGGCATAGATCTGTCTAAAACGCATGAGGTTGCGGGTTCGATTCCCGCCTCGGGACAAATGTTTGTACGATCTGCAGATGTTTGTTTAGGGTATTCTGTCCCTTTTCTATGTACTACTAAAAAATATCTATGTTTGTAATATATTGTACAAAAATACTTTTTTGTACGCCAGATTACAAAATTGTATTATGTGTATGTTATTGAGTTCCCATAACACAAGCTCTGCTTAATTTGGGATTGTATGATGTGTGAATTTTCCGGCATTATTTATTTTATTATGTAGGTAGTTGTCTTTGCAAAAATATTAAAGTGATAATCTTGGGAAGTCTTTACTATTAAATAATAAATAATGCTGGACAATTCACACAGCATTATCTAGCCCCATGGTAAGCAGAGCTTGTGTTATGGGTACTAGATAACTGATATACATAATACAATACATTACATAGATAGATATTTTTTATTATACATAGAAAACGACCAGAACACCCGGAACAAATATCTGCAGATCATACACACAATTGTTCCGAGGCGGGAATCGAACCCGCAACCTCCTGCATCGCAGGCGGACCTTCGCCCACCGCGCCACATGGGTCGTCAAACTACTATAACTACTATAAAATGCGTTTTTGCGCAGATCTTAAAAACTGGGCCAAGTTTTATCAAATTTTATTATCCATAGATAACATCTAGAGTTATCGCATACGATAATTTCGCCATTTTTACTCTGAGAGACCTATAAATCTTAAAAAAAAGTTCATACATCTTGGGCTATTTAGTTAAAATTGTCTGTATGTCGTTAACACTCTAGGCATCAGTTACTTTGCTAGAGTACTAGATGACGTTCCTAGTACTATCTTATTTTAGAGCACGCATTCGCCACGTCACGGCGGAGAGTGATAGGAGCCGGGCTGGACGATTGATCTAGGAATTACGTGGTTCACATTCCCAAAATGATGAATGGCCGACATGGGACTGAGGATATTGCCTTTCCTGATAGGCTCGCTTGCAGATAGATCCAGATTGTTGTCGTCCGACGGGCTTTCGAAAGGCGAGTAAACAGCTCAACAAGCCCCGCACAAACCTACGTATGTATTTATATCTACTACCATGCAAATGAGCCCCCGCAGTCGTATAAATGGAATCAAACTCAAATATTTTTCCATGAAGCGAAATATATTCCCACTCGGACCATAATTTTATTTTGTAGGATATAAACAAGGAAGTGTGCTTATCAATATCGGTTTTGGCATTGTTATATCAGTTTGATATCGTTATCAGTGACGGTCAATGTAAGTGTCAATGCCTTTTAAAAATAGTAGGTCAAACATATCAACCAAAGTTTCAGCACTGGCATTGATTTGAATCATTTTGTCTGTGGGTACTATAGACAGCTAGCCAAGTAAGCGGCATACGCTTACATAATACATGTAAGCAAATTGATTAGGTCCTAGGTTTCATCACAGACAAATTACATCAATTTATGACATCCGTTTTAAACGTATGATTTGCTTTAGTACCGTAAATGCTTTGTACTCAACACTGGCTAATCAAAAGGTAGTTTATAGAAATCATCATGAAACTAAATTATAGAGACAGCCTTGGAAATCCCATGCGTAACAAATAGACAATTCATACTCTACCTTAATTCGTTCTAGTTCACTTTCATATTTTATACCGCTAATTAGCGAAATGCTAAAATCGCTATTGTTAGCAACATTATCAATAATTAATATATACCTACTTTTCTTCTCTTGCCTTGACATCAGCATGGGAACCGTCACGGCTGTCCTCTTTAATACAAGAATTTCCATTCTATGCCAATCTGCAAAATAATTGGGAGTCGCACCTGGCTCGGGTAACAAAGCGTCCCAAAGATATTGTTCGGAGGTTTATTAGGCACGTTACATACCATCGCAAATTAACGTGGAACCTCAATATTGCCGGGGAACATGCCCAATGCTTGTGCTCCGTACCTAATAGGTAATTCTCCTCTGATTCTCGACCACTTTAGAGGTGAACTGACAGTTATTGATCGTGCCTTCGTGCCTTCCGTGGCTTGGTTGGTGGTCTTTTTCTCCGGGGTTTCTCTAATGCTTAGATGAAGGTTCTCTGATATCGCTTAGGTATTCTTACTGGATTTCAGGGCGGAAAAAATCCTATTATATCTAGTTTGCATATTTCACTTTAATAAAAGTGATCCAATTACGGAAGTAAATCATTCAATGAATAAACCCAACATAAAAAACATGATCACCCACTTATACCTCAACGCTACTACCGACCCTTTTCATTATCTCGAGCACAAAGCTCAATATTGGCCAAAGCGATCTCGTGCAATGAACTGAAATATTTCCTATTTCAAACAATAATAAACAGAGCATCGATTTATGTAGACCCTTTCATATGTAAGAGCCTTTTGGCCCTTTTGTTTTTCATAGGCTGTGCTTAGTGGTGGACCTTTATTTGGAAATTGGAAGTGTGCGACACAAAGGGTCTTAAATTAAATCAACTACCCAATATTCCCAGAGTGCTTTGTAGGCCTCGGTACCAGGCTGTTCTCAAGATATTATGGATATATAGCTATGTCTGTGCATCACATTTGCATCTATGCCAGTCTGCGATCTGGATATTAAATTAACTGCAGCATCCGAATTGATAGTTTCCCCCTCAATAATCCGCAAACTCTAAAATCTTTACTAACTTTCTCAGAAGTTTAACAAGATTGGAAACAACCTCATTCTTGTAGAAAAGTTCGCTTAACGCAAACAACTATTGAATGGGACAATGTAATCCGAACAAAAACATTAATTTAAAAACTATGTCAAGTTTCGTCTCGTAATACTTCCGGCTGAAATCACGAGAAGAGCCAAGTCAGCCATTTTATTGCCTCCGATTATGAAGTTGGCAAATTAGCTATAAGTTGTAACGAATAGGTAATTTGCCAACTTCATAGTCAAAGGTAATTTAATGGCTCTTTTACATTAATGTTTTTGTTCTGTATCTATACCCACCACTTTTTGTAGTTAAGTACCTACTTTCTGATAACGAAAACTTCAAGTACTTTTTTTACTGCAGAGCCCACAACACATATCTAAAATTTTGGATCCTATTCTTCAGGGATTCCTTCAGTTGCTATTTATAATATGAATTGCAGAAGGTCGTGCGTTAACCGTAACCTATGAACTTCTTAATTCAAGTTTATCTTGCGTACGTGCTTCCGCTTTGATTCGAATTCAATATCAATTTAATGTTACACAATAGTAGAAATACTGTGAGAAATACACATTAATAGGTCTCTTATCAAGGTCATTGTTTGGCTTATTCAAAACAAAGTTAATTAAAGTACACGTGACTGATTCTACATAACATTCTTCCGTTTTTGCGTTACAGGAAGCTAGAGTAAGAACGAATTGGCTTTAACAACTAAAAATATTATTTTTTTTTAAATATATTTACGTTGTTATTACAGTGCAGCACCAAAGCGAAAAAGAAATAAAAAAAGTGAGATAAAAAATACACCAACACGCAACTAACTACAACTTAACTAAGCTTAAAATAAACAATTTTAAGAACTATGTGTCCTATACTAACTGATGTTAAAAACGCAATATGTTTCTTTGTCAACAGGTAACTATTTAAAATGTCTTCACCGTCAAAAAGCCGCTCAAAAAAACAGACGCGATTAAAAAGGCTACTACACCATCGGATTCCAGTGACCAAATGGCTGCCAGAGTACAATTCCGAGAAAGCCGTCGCTGATGTTATAGCTGGCATCACTGTGGGCTTGACGGTTATACCACAGGCCTTAGCTTATGCTACATTGGCTGGACTAAATCCTCAGGTAACTTCATTATTAATGTAAGCGGGTTTTCTACGAACCTGTACACCGATTCAAACACCTAGATATTTTTTACAAAGCAAGCAATATTGGTAGAAAATATTGTATGACATTAGTATCACTGAAACCAAGCACAGAAGCTCGCAACAATTTTTGGTTTTAAACATTTAATTCGTCTTTTAATTTTTAAAGATTCGTTTGTTTCCAAGTTCAAATAAAAAAAAAACCGCTCACATTGTGAGATTATGCTTTGTTAAAGTTTAGTTTTACTTTTTAGTGATAATGATAACATTGCTGTTACCTTGTTGTTTTCTGTTATTGTTATCCGTTTTTTTAAAGTTACAATACAAAAATACTTTATTGTTCACCAGTTACAGTTCATTATAAAAGACATCACATGATACGAGTACAATGGGTGGCCTTATCTCTTAGAAGCGATCTTTTCCAGGCAACCTTTGGATAGAAAGAATTATGCGAATTTAAGAAACCCCTGCTTTCTTAAATTACATACATGCACCTACAGTACATACTTGAAATTTGAAATACATGTTATATTAGGGAGAAAGTAATGGGGAAATTCTAAATTTATATATATTAGTGTAGCAAGTAAAAAGAGAACTCTTAAAGTTTTCATTCATTGATGTCTATGTAAAAATAAAATATCTTGGATTCTAAATCGGAGTATTGTGTTGTAAGAAGATCGAGCAAAGGGACCTCAGGTACCTTTTTAATTTCAAAGTTTCCACATTTGTTATATCAGTATATCCATAACACAAGCTCTGATTAGCTTGGGGCTAAAAGATGTTATGTGAAGTGCCCTTTTGTTATTATATATTTTTACGCACGACTCTACGAGTATTATCTCACACCCATTCCAATCTTTCTCTGCTCAGCCATAACTGCAGTTGCTGCAACCAGCTTTTGGTATTGATATATCAGTTGAGCTATCTTTCGATTATTTTCAACAGTCTGCAGTGAGCTGTTTCAATTGTATGTGAAAGAAACAACAATGTTCTAGTAAAATATCATACTTATTTATACATTTATTTGTACATGTAATAATTCAATGGAAATGTGACCTTTTATATTTCACATTCCAGATCTTTATTTTTTCAAATGGTAAGGTAGCTACCAGTTAACCGTGAAAGTATTTTTATCAGCGTTTATCAATACAAATTGCTTAAAAGTAGGTCAATACTAGTTCTAATTTGTTTCTATTATTTAGTTGTAACTATCTTTTTAAAGTTAACTAGAACGTATACATTAAAATAATATTGAACCTACTTTTCCCTGTATATACAATGAAACAACTATACTACGATTCAAAAACCTGGATATTTTTTTTATACAAAGGCCAATAAAAATTGATGGAAAATATTTAACGACATCATCGAAGCAAAGAACAGAAGCTCGAATCAATTTCTGGTTTTCAAAGCTTTCGTTCTTAATTTAATTGATCTCTCATTCGTTTTTTAAAATATAAGATTATGCATGGTTGAAGTTTGTGTTTTACTTTTTAGTGAAAACTTGGCTGTTACCTTGTTGTTTTCTGTTATTGTAATCAGCTCTTGTTACGTTTTCATTCATAAATGTCTTGTTTGATATAAAATATCTTGGATTCTTAATCGGAGTATAAGTATAAAAATACATATGTTATTGTGTCTGGCAATGTTATTATGAATGACAAAACAATAATAACATTGCCAGACACAACATAGCTTCCTCCAATAATTCGAAGTATCCATTATGGAATTCCGATAATACTCTGATACCTAATATCAGGTATCGTGTGCCACTGCATTACCATTTACCTACTACAACACTATTGATGTCTTTTGTTCGGGTAAAGGGCATGTTACACTAGGCGGCGGACATAATAGAATATAATTTATTTCGACAGACTCAAGTATAAAACTAAACATAGAACATGCCTCTAGGTTACAATAACATATAGAAATAGAACAATAAATAATAATCATTTATAAGGTAAAGCACACAAATGGTAAGCGTCAGATTGAGTGTTGCCCACAGGGTCATCCTTTGCGGAAATAGTTGATGGTTTAGCATGTGCTGAACGATTGACATTCAGCAATGTTTTTGAAAGAAAAAAAGAAAATACATTTATTGATTCACTGAAGTAGGTACAACTTGTTACTACATATTATAAAATAAAGGAGAACATAAAGAAATAAAAATTAAGTAATTTTTAAGCTATCAACGTTTAAAAGATAGAAGATTTATACACACAAGTACTGCCGACCCTAGTATCTATAATAGATAAATTATTATTAATATTATTTCCATGATTCATTATTTTATGTTATATTAAAAACATGGAAATTATAGATAATATCCTTTATCTCACTCGCATGAGTATAAGGTCCAGTTATTAAAATTAAAATCACATCTCGCCCTTAATTTTTTTATTCAATTTCTTTTTTTTTTATATTTAGAATGAACAAACACATAACGTTAGTAAAATACAATAACTGGAATACATCACTAGAAAGCGCATAAGTTTAGCAGAGAACGCAAACTAGCGTGGAAGTGTATATTGTATCAACCACTCAGTGTACCAGCCCCATTATTTGACATCCAAATCAAGTGCCCCGTAAATACCCTCATAAAGTAACAATCTAAGTAATCACGCACTTAACACGTTTTAGGACGGACTCTACTCTTCGTTCGTCGGGTGCTTCGTCTACGTAGTATTCGGGTCATGTAAGGACATAACTCTAGGCCCGACCGCGCTACTTGCTCTCATGACGTACCAGCAGATCCAGGGGCGGAACGCTGACTACGCGGTGCTCCTGTGTTTTATGTCCGGGGTCGTGCAATTGGTTATGGGGATACTACATTTAGGTGAGTTTATCTTAGTTGTTACCTTGTAGAAATCTGGGGCGTTTGATTGCTTGGGTTGACGATATAATCAAACTCCAGTGCCTTTGATGATATTGTCAACTAAACCCAACGGCACTTGATGAAAGAAGCCATAGGAGGTTGGCAGTTCCGAAAAAAGGCATATACCAAGCGATGGGTGATACCAAGCTTATTTGAGAATGATTATATAGTATGAGGCCTTTTGTGCGATTACGCAAAAACCACCCAACCTATAATTGACAGTTGAAAGTCATTTCACGGCCTTCCGCGTCTATTGAAAATTACGACGGCTATGCCAATGTCAATTCTATTATGTATATCAATCATCTAGTACCCATAATACAAGCTATGCTTAGAGCTAGATGTTGCTGTGTGGGTTGTCCAGCAATATATATTGCGTTTAATTATAGGATTGGTGGTTTTTGCGTAGTCGCTCAGCTGAAAGGTAATAAGGCCCCGACACACTATCGACAAGCCATGCCACCCGACGAAACGCGATGCGTGTTGATTTGAATCAAATCGTATTATTTTCTATGCCCAGAATCACATTGTAAATGGGTCAGGTGTGTGTGTTTACATTACTAATGTGATTCTGATCATAGAAAATTAAACTAAACACGCATCGCTTTTCGTCGGGTTGCGTAGCGTGTCAATAGTTTGTATCGTGCTTAAATCGGTGAGGGAATTGCCTGCCTGTGAGACGGTAATAACTAAAACTAAACTTGATCCCCCCTCTGCTACGATGGTACCTGTAATCGTATCAATTTACTATCTGGGTTGTTAACTATAGTCACTATTATCTATTCTGTGTCAGTTTGACGGCAGGTACCTACCGTAAAACGTGACGAAGTGCCATGAAAATTAAACACACTTTACGAGCCGACACTTTAAACTAGTACCAACAAAGTTAAACAGTTTCAAAGAACGCTGTTACATTTTCTGTTTTCTTCCTTTAGGAGTTCTAATAGACTTCATATCGGTTCCTGTAACGGTAGGCTTCACGTCCGCCACATCAGTCATCATCGCTGTGTCGCAATTGAAAGGACTTCTTGGTCTGCAGTTTAAGTCTGGAGGGTTCATTGACACTATTAAGAAGGTGAGTTCTGATGCCGGCAGCACACTCTCGCGAATTGAGAGAACTGAGAATTTGAATTTGAACGATGACTCGGGCGGTGCTCGTTCGTTTAATGGCAAGCGTAGATGGGAAGTACACACTCGTGCTTGACCTGACTTGGGGTGCCTCGGCGTGTGTATACGGCCCGCATGAAACTTTTGTAATTATGAAATAGAACGTGCCCAATCGAGCGCGGACGTAGTTCTAGATTCGGTTCAGATTACTAGTTTGTCCCTGCGGTTTCGCGCGCACCTTTCCGGGATAAAATGTAGCCTATCCTTCTCCGGGATATTATCTATGTTTCTGAAAGGAATTACTTTCGATTTTTTTGTGCTATCTTATGCATTTGCAGGATGCATGAAAAAAAGTCATATTTACAATTAAAAAAAAACAGAAATATTGACATAATTAAGTAAATGATACAAGGAATCTTTTAAACAATTCTATGGTAGTTCCCTTAATATAATTAAGTTCATTTTGCAAATTGCATTATTATTTTGTAATTGTTAATTTAAAAATCATATTTTCACAGGTGTTTATAAATTTACCAAGCGCGAAATATGCAGACAGTTGCTTGGGTGTAACTTGTATTGCTGTACTTCTATTGATGAGAGTAAGTATCCATGGAAATTTATTGTTATAGTGTTTATTATAATGAAAACGAACCATAAAATAACATTTTGGTTACGTCAATCAATACCAATAATTATGTATCTTATATATCACTTAAATATAACTGGACTGCGCAGTGTTTAATAAAGACGAGCCGAGTGAAAGGCTCCAAAGTAGTAATCCATATCTTTCTAGTAGGATATCCATACATCTGCACTATTTAATAAATTCTAAAGGAACAAAGTGATTATATATTAATGAAAATAAATCATAAAATATTTTTTTTTTAAAGTTACTGTATCAGAAAATTGTTGAAAAGCCCTGTGATATCGTATTGAACACTCAAAATCTCTCAAAAAGAATCACTTTCAAAAATATTATGGAAATATCTCGAATGTTAAGCCTCAACTTCTTAACAAACCACCATTTACGCACCAGAAATAAACTATTTTTGTAAACAATATCGCCTACATGAACGAAATAATGTTCGGACTGAGTCTCAGTCAACCGAAGAACGATGCACTCACTGATGCTCCGATCCTCTACAGTCTACACGTACGCGTGCTCACACATTGACAATCTATCGACCACTCGTCCGCCATTACCGCTTTAGACAGTGACAGTGACTCTGTTGTTACTTAGATCGAAAAATGAAAAATGCCTTCTTGTTTGGTCAGATG
The DNA here is from genome assembly GCA_943735965.1 of Eupithecia abbreviata. Lineage (NCBI taxonomy): Eukaryota > Metazoa > Arthropoda > Insecta > Lepidoptera > Geometridae > Eupithecia > Eupithecia abbreviata. The sequence goes on from OX030986.1 coordinate 5,537,372, forward strand.
TTGCCGAAATATCACTAATTTATTAAATAAAAAACACGGAATCACATTTCACCCCAAATAATTATAATCATAGGTATGTTACGTAGGTCTAATAAAAACTATAACATTTATGTGACTAAAGCATTACGATACTTTTTTTTAATAATACCTACTTGATTTGTGATCTGTGATTTGTAGAAACTTTTATAAAATAATCGGCATTTTTTTTTTCATCAGTTGGCATCTCTCCTAAACACGCACACATAATGACTCGTCCGCCATTGCTGTTCTTCACATGTGATTCGTAGGAATCCGTCTGGGAATTATTAATTAGTCTATGATCGCCTATTACTGAAGGTTAAAAACAAGACGATCATCGTTTCCATGGCAATTTGCTAGACAAGGACAAACTCCTACTTTCAAGGCCTTTCCCTTGGCTCGTGTTTCTACTCTGAGATATCACAAAGAAAAGTAAGCCTTAGATGTATCGAATAACAGGGTACGATTGGATGAATTAAATATGTTAGTGCGCCATTTACGAAGTATATTGATTTATGCATTTATCCTCGTAATTATTAAGATATATATGTGCGCATGTCAGGTTCGATATTTACCACGGATAAAAGTAGAAAATGATTGACTACTAGTTTCTCACGCGGTTTCGCACACGTTGTTTATATAGAAATGTTTAAAGGTTATTTCCATCCCATGGATACTGTTTATGGGATAAAAAGTGGCCTATTTTTATTGCCTGAAACTGAGCAAAATTTCAGCCCGAACCGTTGGGTAGTTTTGGCGTGAAGAAGTAACAAACATCCATCCATTCATCTCAACTTTCGCGTTAGTGTGATAATTGTGATTCAATGTTCTCTTGTGCATAATTATTTGCTGATTTGGTAGATAAAAAAGTACATCAAATTAGCAAATTCATTCATGAAAATCATTGTTTATTCTACAGAAAATGAAGGACCTCAACCTACCTCAAAGCCAAAAAGGCTTAAAGAAAACTCTTTGGCTGCTGTCTACCTCAAGAAATGCTATCGTTGTGATCTTCTGTTCTCTCCTGGCGTTCTTTTTCGAGTCCACTTACGGGCCCGGGGAATCGCCATTTAAACTGACTGGTACAGTGAAGTGAGTATACTATTATTGGTATTAATATGGGTCAGTTGAGCTAGCTATATATCGTTTGCAACAGCCGCAGTTAGCTCTGTTTAAATTGTAATAATATATACTTTATTTACAAAGAAAGTTACAATGTAATAATAGAATAAAATAAGAACTAGTATTTACAATTGAAACAATTGAGCTAACTGCAGTCTATTTTAAATATAAGTTCTAATTTGTTTATATATTTTTTTTTTTGTGAATTTTTTTTTTTTAGAGAAACTCCGATTTTTCCATAGCACGCTGGTGGCATCAAATTAATGGAACAGCCCAACCGTGAGTGCCCACGTCTCAGCTCCGTAGGTCATAACGGGTAGGACGCACTGATTGAGAACTTTCGTTTTCAAGCATTGCGGTATGGATGACGTAACCTACGCGGTAATTACTTTATTGCGAATACCCATAACGTATGTAGCTCGTCCGATCTTCGAATTTTAACAAAGAGCTATATTTTGTCCTGTCTTCCTATTTTTAGTATTGTATGTCCGTATTTATCTATATAAAAATGAACCCTTATTTCTCCTGGTCACGTTGAGATCTTTACCAATTTCATTTATCTTTTTGTTAAATTTTTTTTTCTAATACTTCGTAGAAGTTTCTTACATTTTAAAAAACTCTGAAAATTTCGCAGAAATTTCGACGAGGGCCAAGCCTATAGACGCAGCTAGTTTTAGATAACTTTCATCGTTTGTCAGCAAGTTATTCCAATATTTAATGATATGCTTGTTCCAGGGATGGTCTACCATCAGTAAAAATGCCGCCATTCGGCACAGAGATCGACGGACGAGAGGTTTCCTTCATAGAAATGTGCTCGGACCTCGGCTCCTCGATTGTACTCGTCCCTGTTATTGCTGTTTTAGGCAATGTCGCCATCGCGAAGGCTTTCGGTAAGATATTATATAGATAAATAGAAAACACTTTACTATACGTTATACACACGCAAAACTAAAAACAATACAGAAATAAACACTTATGAGGATTAAGAGGAAATATAAAGGTCGTTCTTATCGCTGAGAGCGATCTCTTCCAGGCATTCTTAGGATGGACTGGACATGATGGAACTATATGTCTATATAGTTCCGTCATGTCCAGTCCATCCTGGTGTCACTTCAATAGATATTTAAATTTGCATAACGAATATTCGTTATGTTATACTTTGTCGGGGAAACTACTGATATTGAAAAAAAAAAACAAATATCAAAAGCGATGAATAAGGGCCCATGTTTAGTCTGAAAGTAACGGACTCGTGTAAACCATTTTTCTCTTAGCATAATATTTTGAGGATTCCTGCACTGTAGATATACATACATATATTTGAAACGGTGATGTTTGTAAAACTAATCCAGATAGTTTGAACAACTCCCTAATGCCGTGGTTCGCAATAGGTGTGACGAATTGTGAATTGTTTAAGATTTTTAATATTTCTATATTTTAAATTAATTTATTGTTTTTAATATGTGTACCGCTAAGAGGCGACGTGGAAGACCCAGGATGAGATGGCGCGACGAGCTCGAGGTATATCTTCCATCATGGCCTGTTGCAGCGTTGGATCGCGAGGAGTGGAAGGAGAAAAGGGAGGCCTTTGCCCAGCAGTGGGACAGTAATGGCTTAAAATAAAATAAAATAAATAAATAATATGTGTACGCTATGAAACATAGAGACCAAAACGTTAATGCATAAAAGTAAAATTCAAAAAAATCTATAGATATCTACCGACATAAGAGATGTCACATGTTACCTTATCGACAAGGTTTCTCGACAAATGTTAATGAATTTTCATTAATGTAAATAAAATGTATCGACATTGAAATTTGCTGTACGTATATTGGAACGTAGTTAACCACCTCGCCAAATATCTACCTATCTATACCTTACTTTTCATACTACACGAACGGCAATTATCTGTAATGACTGTTATTTCAAAATGCGTTTTACTTGGAAGTCAATGACCTTATTTTTATATACCTAGGTTGAGACCAATTACTCCTTTTTAAACTATAGCGATGTATTAAAGATTTATTTAGATTTTAGATTATTTATCGGGTATTCGTCGCGTACCTTTTGTATTATCCCCTAGATTTCTAACGCGTCACAGCAAAAAAGAAAACGATAAAATAATCCTACTAGGTAACATTATAAACGCGAAAGTTTGTAAGTATGGATGGATGTTTGTTACACTTTCACGTAAAAACTACTGAATGGATTTTGATGAAACTTCACAATAATATAGCTTATACTTCAGAATAACACATAGGCTACAATTCATAAAGATATATTGTATATTATCCAAAAAATCTATCACCACGCGGGTGAAACCGCGGGTCTTTTTCTTTGCGCATGTGTATCGTGCAAATGTCTTCGCTAAGTTGTTATAATTCTAAAGACTATATGTACATACTTTATACATACGTCTGGATAATGAAGTTTTATAGTTACTCGTTAGGAACGTAACATACAATTTTATGATTTTTATTTTAATAACGAGGTTATCAATGACTGAATTAATTGTTTTAAGTTTTCTTTATCCGAGTGATTTCAACATAATTTTATGAATCAACCGCGAGTTTGATCATCAAGTTTTGTTTTGGTTCCATGAGTAAAAAATATTTAGATACGCCCGCGGCTTTGTGAATGTTTTTCCGAGGTAAAATATCCCTATGGCCGTTCCCGGTTTACCTTCTCGGTTTAGGCGTGAAAAGGTAACCGACAGGCAGACTTACTTTCGAATTTATAATATTATTAACAAGACCACTATTTTTTTCATTCGGTCGCCAACGGTCTTCTAACTTTAGGTTATCTGATGTAGAAAAAGTTACATTATATTAAATATGTTAACAAAATAACTGCTTATTAACTTATCAGCGCAAAACGAATCCATTATTCTTGCGATAGCATTTTTATCAAGCCATTAAGCGTTTTTATAAAAACAAAGAACGGATTTGTGGGATTTTTAACGTAAACATCAGATAGCTTTCTGAACTTTCAATGATTTATTGATATTTAAGAGACGAACAGTAGTAATTTTGTAATTAGGGTTCTGTAGTGAAAGAAACAAGGAATCCGTCACAGGTTTTTTTAACTTTTCAAAAGCGTATAAATATAAAGTGCATTTTGTTTAGAAAGTCCCAACGAGGCAAAATTTTCTAAAACAAAACGACTCCCATTATATACTACTAGATTCTGCCTACGGCTTCGCACGCATTTGTTCAGCTTTATCTCGCCCGCCCAAAGACTGCTACAACGCTGGTTTTCAGTCTGAACCTCTGGATGACGTCCCATCTAGTTCCTCTTGATCGCTATAATTTGATGCAATACTCTCTACCTTTCTTTACAGCAAGTGGAGACTCCATTGACGCAACACAAGAGCTCCTAACCCTTTCTCTGACGAATATCCTGGGATCTTTCGTGGGCGCCATGCCTATAACCGGGTCGTTCTCCCGCAGTGCTGTGAACCACGCCAGCGGTGTTGCCACTCAGTTCGGTGGTCTTTTTACTGGTAAGTAGCGGGTCCTCACAGGTGGAAATATACCATAATAGAGTCCTCGAAGGTTTACATAGTCCTTACAAAAAGTCTTTGACGAATATACTAGACGTTTCCAACAAAATATCTTAAAATAATAAACTAGACTATACTAGACACCGGTTAGTAATGAATAACCGAACCAACAACTGACCACCGCCGGGGTAAACGTGTTCTTGAGTGGAGACCACGGCTTGGTAAACGTGTAGGACACCATCCGACAAAGTGGGGTGACGACCTGCTAAAGACTGCAGGAAGATGCTGGATGCATCAAGCTGAAGGCAGGGCGCTTTTTGTGGGAGAACTATGTCCAGCAAACTGAGCTCACTATTCGTTAATTTAACATTACATAAAACAAAATCTCATCAAGGAAGCCTTACCCCATAGCTGTGGATTAACATACGCTGATGATAATGATAAGTATAGGCATACTCGTACGTCAAGATTTTTTTAAGTTTACTGAACTTTGCATACCCATAACAGGACATTTAACAGGCTGTTTAAAATAAATAACTGTCTATTTTGTTGTCTTCTGTTACTTATTAGCATTTTATAAGACTGAAGGCATTTTACTACGCATTTTATTTCACGCTGATAAACAGTTAGGTACTCTATGAGTCACTCATTCTCATAGCTCAGAAAACTCATTAATATGTATTATTATTAAAGTCAATAACAGTCATTATCACGAGTTACTTTTACAAATAAAATTATAAATACCGTGTGTCTGCCCTTTTCCCATAACAATAAATAACTGTTTTTGTTTCTAATATTTTCTAGTAAATAGCAGCTTCTCATGCTGTGGAGATTTTCGTGAGAAATTTAATTGTTGGCAGCAGCATCGTTATAAGTCACCACCCACAGAAACCGTGGCCAGGCTTGAGGCAGGGTGTAACTTACGAATTTATATGAAAGACTAATTCAATTCAATTCATTTATTTATCTTTTGACACAATATATATGTTCTTAGATAAGTCACAATACATTTAAACTTATAGCTAATTAACAGCAACCTTAGCTTCAGTACCTATCACATCACAAAATATATTTTTATCAGCCAAAGCTTCGTCAATTGTATAATAACTCTTATTCAATAGAATTCTTTTAATAAATACAAATAGTTCAATGTCAGGTTTGTTTCTAAATTCTAATGGTATTTTATTATAAAATTTTATAGAAAGGCACATAAAGCTTTTTTGTATTTTTGATAGTCTTGTGTGGGGACTGCAATATTTTCCTTATTTCTAGTGTTGAGACTATGGATTTCTTTATTTTTTGAAGTATTTTTGAGATTGTCTCTTATGTATATAATGGTTTGATCGATTTGCTCACATGTCACTACACATACAGCGGGCGGTGGCTAAGTGGTGCCCGTAAATTCGTATAATACAGTGGGTATCAACTAGCTAAGCATGAAATGCCAACAGCACAAGTACCATGGGACAAATAAAATGTATGAGAGGACGCTATATGTAAGACAGAGCAACAACATTTATGCTCAAAGTCTCGGCATGACACTCAAATGTCCCTGGAACACTGTCAAAAATGAGAATGACAACCGTGTCGGGCGGTAGATCTAAAAAAGAACTAACTTCATTTTACATGTTTGACGCATTATTAAAAAAATATTAAAAGAAAAATTAGATAATGAAGTAGATTTTGAGTGGTTGCAAGGATGCTCCAAGCATTTTGAAAAAAAAAAATTGCGTGTAATTCCAAAAATCCTTCCATAAGTATTGGGTGCAATTCTATATTTTATATTGTGTCAGGTGAATGGTGAATATTCAACAAAATGTTGAATAATTACCATTCGTCTGATAAATTATTATAGTCGCAGAGAAATTAAAAAGGCACCTTTTGAATTGAGTGCCTATTTAATTTGAAGCTCCCACCAAACGCCAGTTACCGTGGGCTTAAGTTAGAGGCGCTAGTGTGCTCTAGTGTTGGCATTTTTACTCTATGGAGTCTTACTTCTTTCCGTTAGGATATTATTGTTCTGTGGTATAATACAACCATAGCGAGGAGGAGGGATTTGGGGGAGGCCTATGTCCAGCAGTGGACTGCTATAGGCTGATGATGATGATGATGATGATGATGATAATACAACCCGTATGGTGATTATGTAACTCGCGACCGGTTTGCGACAGGCGTAAATTAAGCAATCAGTGCTGTCAAACGTCAATTTTGACCAATTATGACGTTGTAGCTGGTTTCAAACTAATACAAAATTGACGTTTGACAGCACTGATTGATTAATTTGCGCCTGTCGCAAACCGGTCGCGAGTTACATAATCACCCGGCCGCAGACCATCGTCTCTGGCCCGGCCAAGCGTGTTCAACAATAAAAAAAACATTAAAAAAACTCGTAGCTAGACAAAAAATAAGTGGACTTAATAAATAAATATAGCTAAGTCTAACAATTTAGCCGGAACTAGGTAATCCTGTGTTTCAGGCGACAAGAGTGCTAAAATTATTATATAAAACTTACATTTAAAGCTTTTGTGTAGTTATGTTATTTATGTCATATAATATTAAGGACTTACATTGACAAAAACTAAATTAATCACTAGCTTAACTCTTTGTATACAAATATAATTTACTTGATAAATTATATTTGTATACAAGCGTAAAAATCATACGTTGACGTATGATTTTTACGCACTTAACTAGAATATAATAGAAAGACATTTATTCATGACAACCAAAATTAACAAATAACACACTTATAGAAATAGGTACATGTAGAGAGTTGTTACAAAAAGGCTCTAACTCAGCATAATGCTGGCTACGCTCCGTAAGAGACTTAGCCAGCGCTGGTCTTCCGTCAGAGCCCGTACAGGTGACGTCACGAACAGGCATACGCAATGACATAAAAAAATATAGTAAAAGAAATACTAGATAAAAACACTTAAAAAGCCATTTACAAAAAACAAAGACATAACATAGACATAATACCAATGTATATTATGGCTTGATTAACTTAATTTAAGCCAACATTATGTGAGTCAAAGTAAACAAAACAAAAAATATAATAAAACTAAAACTACGGACCAAAAAATAGATAAAATATGTATGTATGTTCGCAAAGGCAAATTTTAGAGTTGTTGATTGAGAGTAAACTCCAGTGATCCGTCTCTTATTTGTAAATTCAGTGCTATAGGGATATAGGGTTATTGGAAATTAGATCGGATCCTTTGAGTGGCTGATATGGCGTCCCTGTATATCAAATATCAAAGTGATTTATGTCCTTTAGACCTAACAGGACAAGTAAAGCTAGGAAATAAAGTGATCGCTTTGATTTTTACTTCACTTCTACCTTTTTAGGTAAAATAAAGAAGCGATTGCACAAATAATACTATATTATCCTCGTATTTCGTATTGTTTTTATTAAGTAACGGTTTTGTTTAAATTTACATTAATGTTTTCCTACAAATAAGCGCATTTGATTTTGATTTGAATGAAGATTTGTATGATGATGTGGAGAGATAGTATTATTTAAATGGTATTTTTAATTTTCAGGCATTCTGGTCCTTCTAGCACTGAGCCTGCTGACCCCGTATTTCTACTTCATTCCGAAGGCGTCGTTGGCCGCCGTAGTGATATGTGCTGTGATATTTATGATAGAATATGAGGTAATCATCTTATTTTATTATCACACTAATATTATAGATGCGAATATTTGTTTAGATGGATGAATGTATGGATGGATATTTGTTAGTTCTTCACGTCAAAACTACTGAACGAATCGGGCAAAAATTTTACACAGATGTAGCTCTAAGCCAGGAATCAAACATAGGAAATATAATAATTAATACCTGCCTTTTTATCCCATAAAACAGATCCAATGGGATATAAATAACCTTTAAAGGTTCGGTTAAGTATTAAACATCTAGAGAAAATTCCTTCGCAACTTGGTAAAATGGGGGCTTTAAACTTGCCCTGCCCTGCAACTCAATGCGGTGTTCAAAGTAAAATTAAACTAAATTAAAGTCAATCATGCAGTATTTTTATAATTGTAGACATAAATACATAACTTCATTATTGAAAAATTTACATTAATAAGATGAATTTAATTAATTTTAATTTTGAATTGTTTAAATCTGTATTGTTGTATTGATTAAATATGTATTGTTACTAACATAGTATAAAGGTAGGTGTATTAACAAATATGGTGAACAACCGAAATAAATTATTTATTATTATTATTATTTAAAGCACTCAGGAAGAATAATAAAACCTTAGAATCATACCATTATTTGCAGAGATAGCCATTTTAAAGAAATTTTTCTTATGTTTTGTACTCCTACGAGTGACGTAAAACTGGGTAAATAGAAAATTTACGCAGTGTTGGTTTTATTTATAACACTACAACAATAAATTGATTTATTTACTTATATATAAAATCTGTATAACATTGATAAACTTGACACAAAAGTGTGTGTGATCAGGTGGCCTCATGGTTTCATTTAATTCATTGCGTCAAGTCCATTCAATGTCTGTAGTTTCTAGAAATTATTCATACAAAAACGCGGAAGGTATTTTGCATAATTGAAAATTACCTTCGACTGGATCACGAATGTTGTTACAACTTGAGTGTAAATCAGTAGACCATTCGCAACAATTATCATTACGTTTTATTTGTTAGATAAACATGGAACGAACGCATTTTGAAATTAATAACAGATCTTTTAATCCTTTTCCTTTTTGAATTTATGAAGTCAGTCAATAAAATGACACAAAGTGTTATAAATAAAATTATAAATAATGCTGGACAATTCACACAGCAGTATCTAGCCCCATGGTAAGCAGAGCTTGTGTTATGGGTACTAGATAACTGATATACATAATACAATACATTACATAGATATATATTTTTTATTATAAATAGAAAACAACCAGAACACCCGGAACAAATATCTGCAGATCGTACACACAATTGTTCCGAGGCGGGAATCGAACCCGCAACCTCCTGCGTCGCAGGCGGACCTTCGCCCACCGCGCCACATCGGTCGTCATAAAATAGATACCTACAGTAATTTGTTTGTTATAACCCTAAAGTGGTGCAATTTCTTAGGCGAGCAGAAACTAGATTGTTATACTAGGAGTATACTTCATTTAAATATCATTTAAGTTTTATGAAACGTATGCAAATACATTAATATCCATTGGGAATAATTATAAGTACAAATTTAACAAGTATATATCGGTTTACACACTGTCGTGGTCACGGGATGACCCATTAAATTAGTACATATAATTATGTGATCAGATCGCGTAAGTTTAAAAATCTATTGAGAATGTTTATACAATGATTTATTTATGATTACAGGTAGTGAAACCAATGTGGCGGTCCCGGCGAGCTGACCTTGTACCGGCGTTCGCGACGTTCGCTCTGTGTCTTTGTGTGGGCGTCGAACTGGGCATCCTGGCGGGAGTGTGCGTCAATGTCATACTGCTGTTGTACCCCAGTGCAAGGCCACAGCTCGATGCAGAGATTGTTACGGTAAGCTTAGTTTGACCTCGGCTTGAAACCGTTACAGCTTTTTGTCCGTAGGACTCTTCGTTTTGACGCTATGAGAGTACAAATCCATTTTCTAGATACTTACATGGGACCACCAAATACTATATGTATAATGCTCCTTATGAAGTCAATTCATGGCCTTTCGCGTCCATTGCAAATTACGACGGCTATGCCAATGACAATTCTATTATGTATATCAATCATCTAGTACCCATAACACAAGCTCTGCTTAGCTTAGGGCTAGATGATACAGTGTGGATTGTCTAGCAGTATTTTTTTTATTTAGAAAGCTGATTATCCAGCTGTTATAAACCATATGGTAATACGCAATTAGAAACTAATTTTATTCTACTTTTCATTTCAGGCATCATCAGGATCCAACTACGTTCTCGTGACGGTGGGAAATAGTCTCTATTTCCCCGGAGTAGAGTACATTAGACAATACGTGGAAAGAGCCGCGAAGAAGCAAGGTGGATGCAGCTTGCCTATTGTGATTGATTGCAGATATGTGCTGGGTATGTATGTCACCGTTAATATTAAATTCCGTTTAGTTAAAATTTTACTATAGTTTGACCGAAACCGCTGTACCGCTCCTTAGGAAAGTGCGGCGAGGTGGGGGGCGAGGAAAAAATAGCAAGAGTACGCGTTGACGGCAGACTGATGGATCGGAGTGGCCAATGTTTCCCTATAAAAATAGACAAGGCTGTTTTATAGAAAAAATCTCAACTTGAGAGTAGCGTTCGAGTGTCGGCTAGTAGTCTGTTAGTGATCATAAAACATTCCTGAGTTCTTCATAAATTTAATTGGCGATTCGGTATAGGAAATGTTACATTACTTTTCGGTATGTGTAGCATAGCATATCGTACTTTATTTATATCACTACATAGAATAAAAACAAAGTCGCTTTCCGCTGTCTGTCTGTCCCTATGTGTGCTTAGATTATTTCGATCTTTCAATTACGAAACGGAATTTGATGCGGTTTCTTTTAATAGATAGAGTGAGACGAGAGGAACGTTTATATGTATAAAATAAAAGCATTTGCACCCTTGCGAAATGGCGGGTCGCTAATATTTATTATATTAACACTTTGACTGCTGAAATCACACGGTATGTGTTTTCTACAAGTGACTAATATGCGTAAATCCACACTAGCGCAGCGGCTGAGAAAATACAGATCTGTGTGATTCAGCACAGCCGTAATATTTTTCGAACGAAACGCATGTGCGGCGCAACACAACCGCTGTGTAGAGCGGCAGCACGAATTTTTTAGGATAAAAAAAAGATCCCAGTCGTCGAAAAAAAATCGCAGTCAAAGTGTTAACAAACACGCAAAAACACCCAGATGCCAACAAACTAAAGACTTCAATTATTTCATTACAGGTGCAGACTTCACCGCAGCCAAAGGCATGTGTGCGCTATCAAGCTCTCTATCATCCCGCGGTCAACCGTTGGTGCTGCTGTCGCCGCGAGCGAGTGTCGCCTCTGTCTTCAGCAACGCAGGGTCTAGTGTCGTTTGCGTGCTTACGCAGAACGAGCTGGATTCTACTTTACAAAGTAAGTTTATTAATCTGTAAGCTTGCAGGTATTTTTCGGGTAAATTCTAGAACTTATTAAAAATTTCTCTGATCGGTTCACAGGACGCTTCATACGCATTTTAAGGATATTAATGTTTTTCCAGATCTACAACGTAACCCTTTCAAAAATTTTGTCTGATCTGTCCAATGGATTGGATGACATAAATAAATAATGGACAATAATCCACTCAGCATCAAGCCCCAAGTTAAGCAGAGCTTGTGTTACTGACATACTTAATACAATACATTACAAAGATAGGTATTTTTAATGATACATATTATTATGTAGATAACCAGAACACCCGGAACAACTATCTGTTGTCACACAATTGTTCCGAGGCGGGAATCGAACCCGCAACCTCCTGCGTCGCATGCTGTCCTTCGCCCACCGCGCGAGGTCATCAATGAATAATTTACTTTCTTCTTTCTTTCAAAATATTGGTGTTTCATACGACTCTCATGATTGAGTCATATTGAGTAAATCCTTCTTTTTTCAGACCTAACCGGCAACATCCCTCTACCAATAATAACGATGAACGGCTCTCACTCGCCGCCTCCAAACTACGATTCCCTCCAACAAGACGACATAGAAGTAATCGTGGACGAACAAAACAGAACACCCTTGCTCAACGGTAACCGGATCACAGTTAGATCTCTTGAGAGCAATGACACGTGACGTAGCTAGTAGTATGTAACTTGTAGTAATTGTAGTGAACAATATTGATAGGATGGAACGGTGGTTAGGTGCTAATATACGGTAAACTGTCTAACAGAATAAAGAATAAACAGAGAAAGTAAGTAAACATCGACGAATGTCATAAAAATATAAAGATAGGTAAGTAGGTATTCACGCATAAGTGAACAATGAAACTCTTTATTTTAAACCACACGTAAAATATGTCGCCATTTTGTTAAAGACTGTATATACAAAATGGCGACACCAATTGCGTCAGAAACAGGTTGCGCCATTTTGTATCTTTTTGAGTAGTAAATAAAGTTTTATCATGAATCAAAGTGCGCGAAGCGTCCCGTCACGTTGCATCTCGGTGTAAGCTGATCCTTAGGCAGCCCTCACATTAGGATGCAAGCAAAGCGGCAGCCGCATTGGATTAAAGGCAACGCGGCAGCCGCGTGCGATCCCTTATCTATACAAGTCGCGTGGCTGCCCCTCTTGCGACGTAATGTGAAGGCTGCCTTAGATGGGTCAGTTCTTGCAACCGCCACGGCGGCGGCCTGACTACTAGCAGCTAGGAAACGACTAGAAGGATTTTCGCTTATCAAAAGACAATAAATACCACATATCTTGAACCACCACCGTATTCTGTACCTAATTCGATCTTGTTTTAGTGACTGAATGCATGTTTGTAGTTAGTGTTACAATTGTCTGTAGTTAGATATAGTTTATAAGGTTGAAAATGCAATACACTTACATAGATTCCATTCAAATAAATGTTTTGGCAAACTACTTTGTGCCTGGCATCAATGCAAATACCAAAGATCTTGTTTGGGTTAATTTTATCAGTAGATCATGCCTAAGAAACGTATTCGTTAGTAAAGTCAAGCGTCAAAGTTTAACGATGACCTATGCTTTAGCATTACGATTACAAAATATAACAAGTAATAGATAATTTTCTTGTTAAATAAATAAACTAAAATTACGATCAAATAAGTACTTACCTATAGTTTGATCGAAACCGCTGTACCGCTTCTTAGGAAAGTGCGGCGAGGTGGGGGGCGAGGAAAAAAGAGCAAGAGTACGCGTTGACGGCAGACTGATGGATCGGAGCGGCCGATATTTCCCCCCCGTCTCGCCGCTCGCATACCTCAGGCGCGGTACAGCGGTTTCGGTCAAACTATAATAAAACATTTAAATGAAGAAATAAGAATATCCATGTGTAAGTATTAAATTTATTTTCTTTGTTGGCCTTTTTGCATCTACGTAATACTAAGTGACGTCAGTTCGTTTCCAATTTTATTTTATGTGTGATACACATAATACCAGTGACATTTTTATATATCTATTTAATCTTATTGATACTGCCTCAACATTATAGACTTATTTATTAATATTTTTAAAATCTCGAATATTCCAATTATGTTACGGTCGTTATATTTAAAAAGTTCCAAAATGTTTGACTGATTTTTGTATTTCCTGTTTGCGTCGTAAATAAATGTCCTGACCACAGTCCTTATATAAAAGACAATGATAAAGTTACCTATTAATTTTAATTATGTGTTGTGTGGTTTTTAGCACCTTAAATATAATTTATGACAACTTCAAGAACAATCTGTATTTTCATTTGAAAAATCTCCCTTAACCATAATAAAGCCCGTACTAGCTTGCTCTGTCATTGATCTATACTTGAGTAAGGATATCTACTTAGCAAATAGGTTGGTGACTGAACATAGTGTCATAATACGGGCCATAATAAAAGTGAAAAGTAAAAGAGCACACTCAATCATTATATTTTTATTAAAATAAATAAATTAAAACTTTCTTAGCACCAAAATATTAAAAATAATAAATGCATTCTCTGACTAATCAAATAATGAGTATCGTGAATCATCAAATCATCAAAAAATATTATAAACTCAGATCTTATAACATTCAGTCTAAAGTATATACAACAAAATTGCTATAACCTAGATGTACTAAAACTTGATCCCATCCCATCCATACAATAAATTATGCCATATCTCCTTAGTATAGTAGAAAATTTACACTGAGAAATCGAACTACAAGTCCGTAAGGTCCAAATCTGAGCCCTTGAGTGAGGTAAGTCGATAGTATCGTCTCAACGACGAGACCATCCATTTGTAGCTGCGAGACGTTGGCTATGTCATTCGAGTGTTTATATGTGGTCGGCAGACACTCTTTGTTACCTCCAAGCATCATACCGGCCAAAACGATTTTGAAGTAGTTAACATACTAATCTGGACTCCTATATGTTTATTAGCTACTACCTTTTATAGTCCTTCGCCCTCTCTTTTGACGAAAAAAAGTTAAAAAGCGAGTGCCGTGTCGTACTTTATAGATTTCAATTAACTACTTGATGAATAAAATTTTCGTAGTTCCTTGTACGCACGGTAGAGGCGCTGTAACTCCGTACAAAATGGAACTTCCTGTCGTTGAGATTGAGACTATACAGGAACCGAACTCAGGGTTTGATAAGACCGAGCGTAAAGTAATTTATGCAATTTCGCACTATAAATTCATTATGTAAAGCTCATTATTGTTTGACAACAGCCTGATGATGAAACATTGGCTTGGACGCTGATAGAAGTTTCTCAGAAACGACGTGAGCGATCCTCGCGCTGCGCCTCCAAACTAACTCGCGGGTTCTTTCGTGGTTGCTGTCGACGCGGACCTGCGGAAAATGGACGTTATTGTAACGGAAGTAAGTTTATTTATTTTAGGTTAAAGTTGCTCTGTTTCATTATCATTCATCAGCTTCAGTTTAAAGTTGGCATACCGATTGCCTTACATCATTTGATGTCGCTAGTACCTAGTTAAATAAAATAAATAAATAATGTTGGCCAATCCACACAGCATCATCTAGCTCTAAGCTAAGCAGAGCTTGTGTTATGGCTACCAGATGACTGATATACTTAATACAATAGATTATATAGATATTTTTTATTATACATAGATAACGACCAGAACACCCGGAAGAAATATCTGTAGATCGTACACACAATTGCTCCGAGGCGGGAATCGAAAGCGCAACCTCCTTGGTAAAAAGTTTACGAAATTTTGAAGCCAGAATTACATAATTTGGTTTCAAACAGAGACAAGATAGATAGATACGAATATGCTATTGTTATACAACAAAAGAATCGGATTTTAGTTCTACCGTTAGTACCCACTGACGCCTTAGGCCGGGATGTATGGGGGGAAGGAAGGCCTTTGCCTAACTGTGGAATCCAGCGGGCTATTATAGGTAAAAGGAATATAGTACTGTACCTGCTTAGGCTGTAACACCTTGATAGAATGAAGCGTAGCTACACCGTCGTTGTTAATCCTCAGAGTCAATTTGCCTGCCATCTCAGCGGTGGTGGCTGTGGCAGATTTCACCTCCTTCTTGCCTCCATTCCCTACCTAGAAACAGTATATTAAAATGGTCGCCCTTCAAAGTACTAAAGATGACTCCATATTTTTGTAAATTCTAGCAGCAAGAATTAGTGCATGTCCGTTATGGGAAATGAAAGTGTTAAGCTACTGTTCTGTCGCAAAAGCTACCGAGACTTGCCTTGCAACTCAAACATTAATTGAGTTTCTTGAGCTACCATCCTTCTGCGCGAAAACTACAAGATGCGCAAGTGATAGTCAATTGCGGTCAGTCCAATAACAAAAATCTCGTGTCCCGGGTAATAATTTTTAAGCGTTACAATCAAAGCGCGAGACAAAAGTATACACAAAGTTTTGATATTTTCCAGAATGGGTATCTTAGCGACCGTTAGTAATAATATTTTATTTAAGCACAGTAATGTTCGAAATGGCCTTAAATGGCGGCGGAATGTTGCTCAGATTATTTTCTTTATCCGTTGCTTGAAACTTGAAACACTTAATAACTAATGTGTTTGTTAATCGTCACTTTCCGTTTGTTTTTGCAGCAATTTAATCAATTATCACAGGTGTATCCTAACAACGCGGTTTTGTTGATTCATTCATGTGTGTAATTACTTGATTCTCGTATGTGCTTGCATACATTTTACATGACTCAAGAGCGTTTTGTAAGGTTATAGTGGTAAAGGACATTATGTAAAACAACTTTCTAAACTAACAAGAGATTGTGCAAGAGGCTCTGAAACTTAGTCAGCAACTGACAATGGATGTTGCTAACCCTGCATATGTACCAAGTAACAATTAGATAATAGATAAAATTAAACTTACCACTTTCTCGACGCGAAGTATAAGCGGTCCAATTGCGAAGTTGCTTTTTACTGTTGTGTGGTTGCTCATGATGTTAACTGCTACATCACCGGTCCTTTTCAATGTCGAAAGTCCGTATAGAGTTCCTTTGGCGCGCGGCTTACTTTTCTCGCCAGATTTCGTTTTGTGCTTATTCTTGATTGGTTTCTTTGTGGTTGTTTTTGTTGGTGGTTTGGGCTTTGGCTTTGATTTGACTGGTGTTTTTGTTGGTTTAGGGGTTGGCTTAGTTCTGATTGTGGTTGGCTTGGCTTTAGAGCTTTCTACTTCTATTGCTCTAGATTCGATGGCGTTTTTAATAATTTCTGCGGTAGATTCAGGTTTTACTTCATTGATCGCTGGGTTTAATTCTTTGGTCTTTTCTGGGATTTCTGTGGATGATTGTTTGATGTCACGACGGGCTGTGTTCTTCTTCTTGTTTGCTGATTTCCTAGAAATTTTATAAGCATTGCAGTTTCGAAGCTTACTATAGTTTGTATAAAAGATAGTATATTTCAATGACTGATAACCTATGTACATTTAGCTAATCGATTAGATTATTCTATAATTGCTGCGTTCCATCCCGCTACATAAGCTTACAGAAAAAACAATAATCCAATAAAAATAAATGTAAATCCCGTGTAAATTGATTACGCACTGACTTCTATATTCTATCTACCTATACCTGTTCACTACCACTATTATCAGTAAATCTTTACCTCTTATTATTCTTCTTTTTCGGCTTACTGCTCTTCTTGTTAGCATCAATAGGCTGCAGCTTCACGCTGACAGGGTCGTACGATTGTCTCAGTACGTCGTTCATTTTGTCCATGATGGTATCCACAAACTTGTTGTACTTGATTATGTAGATCGCTGGCACTGCTTGCTTCTTAGTCGGTTCGGAGAGAGCGCCTGGTAGAAAATGAGGTGATCGAAATTGCGTTCTATTGTCTTTGTAGCTAAGTAAATGTTTGTAAGTCTTTGTTTGATTACTGAAGAAAACTCATAATTGTGGTTTTATTACTAAATACAACCTCCGTCTTTAGAATAATAACGTTGTCGGAGAAAAAGTGTTCAAAGACTAAAGCTGCTTGATTAGATTCGAAGCTCTTTTCATTAAATATTTTATTTAAGTTGCTTTAACTACCTTCATTTCTTACTCGTTATTTCAATGCCATTTACTCCTTTCCTACTATATACCTTTCAAATTACCTACTGGAAACCTGCTAGTGATATAATGATAATAAATAGTGTCCGACCAAACCTGGCTATTCAGCCCAAACCAAAGCCATGTCAGTTTCGGCCGAAATCGAACCTTTTCTAAACATACATAATTATATCGTGAAAATCTCGTGCATTTTACCGAAACTGCGCCAAACTTTGATTTTTTTAGGCGAGCCTGACAGAAACCGAAACCGATCCTTTGGTAAACTATACACACACTTATAGTAAACTAATTTCTATGACCTACTAGTAATTAATCAATGGAATTTTTTGTATCTAAGTAGTATTGTAGTATTTTTATTATAAATATTGTGTAATTATTTTGTGTCAGATATTATCAATGTCTCCAAGTCTAATTAATGATTTATTATTTATTACTTCATCCAATGAATACTTGTAGTCATGGTTCCTTTACCTTAGATCTACTCATAAAATGAAATTGTATCAATAAACCGAAGGAAACAAATTAAAACTTGAAAGCCACCGCCCCGCCGTCTAATGTACGATTCAGTGAATATGTACTGGCGCGTATTAGTTTAATCTCTCGGGCAATAAACACGATACTTAATTATAACTATTTCAATATAAACTTCCGAAAGCAATAAATCACTTTCTAAAACGACATTTCCTAAAAATCTAAGTCTGATGTAAGTGTTACGCCAGCACGGTTGCCAAATAAGTCGACGACATAGGGAAACTTCATTTGTAAACAATTTCTCTTTCGATGGACTGAGCATTCTCGTATTTGAATATTCGAGCAATATCAATGTCTGCATATTATCATGCAAGTATGGCACCCTAGTACTCGATGGTCAATCATTATTCACCCGATTCTAGCCACGTTGCTCCGGCACGCGAGCTAACTGTATCGGGCACTCGGAGACCGCTTGAATTCTAATCGCTGGTTACAATTAAAACGTCCAGTCAACGGTGGATTTTCTATTTTCCACACGTAAAAGAAACTGCGTGCCGAGCCACGCACATTCAAAGAAATCTAATTACGGCACAGATACAAATCCAAACTCTACCACACGTTATCGAACAAAACTCGTGTCATAGTCAACTTTAATTCATGTCTCGATGTTGTTCGCCACGCCATAATTATCGCAGTCGATTTCTCGGAGCTTTTATTTATGGACGCCACGGTAACGCTTATCAAGTTCTGGTTTTTGAAAATGGCTCGTATCCGTGAAAGGAAGTTCACGTTCTAGCGACAGCAGGTGTCTAACAGCTACCGGTAGTAAACCAGTTCCATTTAGGTCGAATATGACTCCTCGCGACACTCCCAGCATTTCACGACGACAAACATTTAAAATTTCTCTTTTCGCATCTCATTATGTCGTTTTCACTCGGTCGGACATTCGGCACGCGAATTTCGCGGAAATATTTCGTCATTCAGTGAGAGTAATCATTTGATGCGATTTACTTTCTTTGTCAATTTATTTGGAGATAGTTTCCGTCAAGGTCGCTCCTGGGAGCGGTCGCCGCAAGGTTAAAGAAAGTGTCAAGGCTGTAGAAGAAATCGGGCGGGTTCATCGCTCGCGCCCGGTTGGGAAAGTAAGCGGGCGGATGGTCACGGTCGACCTCTTAACACACATCTACAGACTAGTTCCTCCTCGGCTACCTGCTGCGGCCGAGTGCCGGACGATGCGATACCTATCTCCTTATTGTACACATACACGATCTTTGAATACCATCTCGCTTTTAATACACCGTTCAGATAGGATTATGGGATAATAGGAGCAGGAATGTAATGTGCGTTATAAAAATACATAGATAATCGGTCAAAAAGCTAGTTAATTATAACTATGTTTACTATCTACATACAATACTGTTATGTAACTGTACTATGGAAATTGGAGATGTATAAAATATGTAATACATGACATAAATACATGAACATACGTAATAGTTATGGGTAAGGATAAAAAGGAGTATAAATACTTAAGATTGACTAGTATACATTTATTTTTACAATCAAATTAAATTAATATCACTAGAAAATGTCACTCATCTATCCGATAGAGCTTTTTCGGGCAACTAGTTTTCTGACCGATATTCATGAGAATACAAAATCTAAATAACGCACAAAACATCTCAAAGGTATTGTAAGAAATTTGACACAAATTCATTAGAACAACAGATTTATTTCAATAAATTGCCACGAGACCAGTGTGACATGATCTAGACATTAATTTAACTTTATCGCTCTCTGTTTCATACCGACACTTTCACACATCATACACACGCACTTAATAAATAATAATAAATTAATAGAATAAATAAATAGTCAATAAATAGCTAAGCTAAAGGACGAGGTGGAAGAGGCACGGAGCCCGGTCGCGCTCTCACTATCTGAACTTTTTGTGTTCGGGGGCCGCTGCGGCGTTTGTGGCTTTGGTTTTCTTAACTTTGCGGATGTAGTTTGCTTTTTTCCCTGACTTTTTCGCGTACGCGATATCTGCCTTCAGCTTTTTGGACTCACGTGCGTGCTTCGCGGAGATATTCCTGCCGAGCGCGTCCGTGATGTCATCCTCATCGTCCTCATCATCGTCTTCTTCTTCGTCATCGTCCTCTTCGTCGTCATCGGCGGGGTCCAGCGCGTCAGTGATGTCGTCTTCTTCTTCTTCGTCATCGTCGGCAGCGTTGGCGGCGACCTCAGCGCTGGGAGCCTCGGGCTCCGCGGGCTCTTTCTGACCGGCTTCGGGCTCGACATCTGATGATTCACCCTCTACGGCTTCTGCCTCTTCGCCAGCGGCGGCGGCGACTTCCTCGGGACTAGCGGCGGCAGCAACGGCGGCGACGGGCTCAGCGGCGGCTGCGATGGGTTGTGCGACAGCGGCGACGGTTTCCTCTTCTTCATCATCGTCGTCATCTGCAAAATTTTACCTTATAGCCCCTGCTCTTGAATTTTTTTCTCAATCAATCCTTTCTTCCAACACCGGTTTTTATTAATATCATTTCCTACCTGATCCTCCCAGAAGGTCATCGATGAACGAAGATATGTAGTCATCGTCTTCTTCTTCATCTGCTTCTCCCTCATCATCATCTTCTTCTTCGTCGTCATCGTCGTCGTCACCTTTAAAAATACAATGTTAGAAACTTGGCCTAAATTCTCGTTCAATGAGGTTTACCGGACATTGACAGCACCCTTTTACGGTTAGTGTGGTTCGAAATGCGTGTGTTTACTGAATGTTATTTGCACGTCGACATGTCCTACAACTTATTAGCAGAGCGCTAAACAAATGAACTGTTAACTGAACAGTTAATCGCTCACTCGCGTCTCTCAGTGCGTGACGTCCAAAGACGATGCTTTCGTCGTAGAAAGCAGGGGAGCATCAATTTCTCTGATTGAGTGTTTCTGTTTGAATTAATTAGCTATTGAGAGCGCGTGTCACGCTGCTCGCCTCACATTCCGTGGCCCCACCGCGTCCTGCTTCTTAGGAATTTTTATCGATGAATTGTAATACTTTCGCGGCCGCACAGTTTCTAACTCATCTTTAAATGCGCGCTCTAAAATTTCTAACTTCTTTTCGGCTGCAGTTACTTATATCTGGTTAAGATTTCGGTCCATTAATTTTAAATCTTTATTTCCCTAACATCATATTGAGTAGTTAAATCTAAGTACATAGATTTATCAGGCCTTCATCATAAAATTTATTGAGTGTGTAATAAAATAACCTAACTAGTGATGTTAAACGATGTAATATAAATCTCAATTGCTTTACTAAAGTAATTTAGCCTATACGTTATTGCGTATTGAAAATGTATGAACAGGTATGTAGATGATGATCAGTTACTGAAATGAATAGGGTAAAGAAATAAAATGTGGATGGGATGCTTGATCATGCGTTTCTACATTCAGATGAAAATATCTGACCGTTACTCTCAAAACGGTAAAAGCCAATAAGAAGCTCATATGAAATTGCAAATTGAACATAAAATTTGCATTTAAATGCCCTTTAAAGGTTTGGAATTCCATGTTGTTGTTTTTTAAGATTATGAGAATAAAGATCAACATACCCTATGTCAGGTCAATCATAAGCGATTAAAAGGTAAGGTAGCTCATAAGTTTACTAACAATTTTTAGCACTACCAACTCATTGAACATTATGATTTTGAAATGTAAATTTTAACGGAAACTGCAATATTTTTTTAACTCTTTTGAGTTTTTACATTTAATATAATAAATTTTAGAGTTACTTTCAAAACCATCATATAGAGAAAAAAAACAAAGATTCGAATAATTACCTAGACCACCAGCAATATCGACGTCATCATCGTCGTCATCATCTTCGTCGTCGTCTTCATCATCACTGGCAGCCGCCGGCGCTGCCGCAGCCGATTGCCTCGCCACCGCCACCTGCTTCTCATCATCCTCCGACCGCGATATCGGACTACCCACCGCAGACAACACTAGGCAGCAAACAGCTACCAAAAATAACAAAGATCTCATCTCGTATCTGAAACAAACGCACACATTAGCACCTCCACTCCTACACTGTCACAATCACAATCACAACACGTGCACTGATGTCCTTGACACTTCACCTTTTGACTGTCACTTAGTGTTAGTGGCGGAAGTTGTTCCGCTAGCGCCCTTCAGGTTTGGGACGCTATGGCCGACGACGTGCGGAAACGGTATAGCGGCGGCGTCTTCGAAGCGCACTCTTTTATAGAGTTACGTCATACACGCCGGGAAGGAAAGTAGTGATGGTAGCTGGACGACCACAGAGCAGCGAGCGACGCAGACGCAGCAAGCTCGGGGAGCTTCCCTCGCAAGCTCCTCGACGAGGTATTTTTAATTAAGTGCTTTTGTTCCAGCGAATAAATGATTTGATTTGATCCCTGAAGAAACACATAATATAAAAAATAAACAATGCTGAATATATTTAAAATTAGGTATTATGGGGATATATCGCGGATCTTATCTATACTAGGTACAAAATCGATAAACTTAAAAAAAATGTTTTACCGTTCACACAGCATCACCTAACCCTAAGTAAGCGGAGCTATGAGATTAGATAACTGATATACTTGCTTAGTATTTAGGTAAATAGTTATCAATTTCCTATAACACCTAGGTCAATTACAATCTGGAATCATTTTTTGCCAAATCATTTCTTCTCTACTTTATCGCTTCTACCATTGTTGCGATATTGATACTAAACTACAGAGTACTTTCTATAAAACAGTATAGATCTAGGGTATCTAAACCTAGGCTAGTGTCAGAAAGATCGTCATTGTTAGGTTGTAAATTTGGAACTTGTCACGGAGTAATACAGTGATACCTTTGTAAAAAAATGTCGTGACAGCTTTCGAAGCTTCAGTAACAGATTACAATCTGTCTCTTCTGAAATACTTTCTATAAAACTTGTGTGCCAGCAAACAAACTTATTTATTTTTATCGTACAGTCAAGTGCCAGCCATCAAATACTTAAATATTTTTTTGATTAATTTTTATCGTATTTTTCAATGGATATCTTTATACGATTGAGGTGCATGGAACGAGATTTATGCTCTGCAACATGTGGTGAAAAACGGTAAAACCTTGTTCTGAGTGTCCTATCTTTAAACTTCCATATCTCTGACCTCTAAAGAGGGGTTGGTCGACATCGATTGATTAATTTATTCAGCTTATTTTTTTTACTGACTCAACGAGTCTCGACGGAGAAAAGTGCCGCCTTCGTATATTGAATCGGAATCTTAAAACATTTTGAACATTAGTATGAGGGGACTGGCCCCATACTTTCACTTAAGGTTATGTATGTAAACTCGCCTTAAGTGTTGATAATGTGACGTAAACCGGCCGATACGGTGATATCGCTAGTTTTGCAATCATATTTGATGGGATTTTTTATACTTACATTTGCGATATAATTTATTTGGCAACATTGCATGCTGCGTTTTGAAATTTACCTGAGGTTCATTTACTTTCACAATATAAACAAAATAAAAGGTTTTTTTTTTATATTTCATGACAAGTGTGTTGTTCACTATGATAGACTTTATAATTTCCATCGATTTCCTTTATTTTTAAGCCATATTATATTAAAGACTATTTGAGCATAGTCTCTCTGTGGTTAGATATTTTATGTGAATAAATTTCGTCACTCTTCTTTATGAATGAAGCTTTTACACCTC
The DNA here is from genome assembly GCA_943735965.1 of Eupithecia abbreviata. NCBI lineage: Eukaryota > Metazoa > Arthropoda > Insecta > Lepidoptera > Geometridae > Eupithecia > Eupithecia abbreviata. The sequence continues at coordinate 5,561,407 of OX030986.1, forward strand.
TTTAAGCATTAGGCATTCGAGCCCTCTGAAAGCTTAGAAAGATACATTTTATAGGCTAATCCAATCTCATTCCCATTAGTATAATATATTCACAACACTTAGTGGGTAAGCTATTCACGGTGCATAATAATAACCTACATTCATTATACATATATAGCTCTAAAAGCTTTTTGTTAGCTTTCCCGGTACGAAAAACATTGTCGTTTACGAGTTTCCTTGTTGAATGTGCGGATAAACTGTTTCCAGTTTACAAGACAACAAACAGTTTATTAATATATTTATTAACAAATACAACTAATATCAAGTAAGATACAGAACTTACACAAAAAAAACATTCAATGATCGACTCTTTTACAAAGAAAGTTCTAGTAAGTGTCGATCGTCTATCGTTTCCAATGAGACACAAAATAAAGATAACGATCAATCCGATTGTATGTAGAAAAAAAGACCTTATTTCATATTTTGATAATAATTTGACTTCTCTAAGTGCTTATATTGTAAGCCTAGAGAAATAAAGTTTTTGAAAATTTGAAATCGCCAAGTTACACTATTTCCTTGAAGATGACTTACTGATTGACTCATTTTAGCATCTAGGCTTTTCAAATGCTAAAGAACTCCATATATTTTTTCTTAAACCATGTACTGGTCATTTATATTGCCACCATATCGCGAGATCATCCGTCGAAGATGATGTTCAAACTCGTTTCTGAGTTGTAGGCGTCCACAAATATTTGTATTCGCCTTGTGAATGGACTCTGAGGACTTTCTCTCGCTTCATCTGTCTCGAAAACCAACGTTGAATAGAATTATTAACAATGTTACTAGAATTCCTAAAGTTTATCTATTTTTGAGATAATAATTAAAAAACCGCTTCTTGTACCTTCAAATTGTCCTAAACAACAAACAGCTTGCTACAAATACGACACTATGTTCAAACCGATTTCCTTTAGCTATTGCTATAATTTCTAGATTTACTTAGAGCTCTAAGAAAATACTTTTTCTGAATGATAAAATATATAAATATGCAATGTACCGCCTAAACAACTTCGTGTTGTCTTTATGATTTTGGATAACAGAACTTTAACTTCTCAAGATGCTCGCGTTAACTTGTAAGCGTTTAGGTTACGCTTACAGGTTAATAACGCGAGCAGCATACCTTCAAATACCTGTAAAAAATCATAACAAACAAATTCTTACTTCAATCTAATCAAAGCTCGAACTTCAACGTCGATTATCGAAAGTGCATCTGTCAAGTTCAGACGTGAGGTCATCAACACAGTTCGGTCTGTACAATTTATTGTAGACTTGCTCTATCACGGATTACCATCGTTAGTGGGAATAAGTCCATTGCTTGGTCAAAGACCTCCCTGAATGGAGTTGGAAACCTCTTTAATTGCTTCGGCTTTGATGATGTATGTATTTCCTTAACATAACAAGTAAATGTCTTGTTATGATTGACATGATTTGTGTCGTAGACAAAGATTTCACGAAATTTTCAGACGCTGAATCGCGCGGCTCGATTATGATTGAAAATGCTTAGTAAGCTACATTTGACACATAAGATTTAAGCGGACAGCATGATATATTAAATCCTAATCGTTATCTACGACTTTTATGAGTGATTTTAGTGTTAATCATGATAGTTTCTAAAATGTTTTTTTCCAAGTCATTCAACTAAGCAAAGATAATTACTCCAGTTATGTAGTTGCGTAATCTTCTAATAAGGATTGCCAAATTCATGCTGCACGCTATCCAGCGAAATACCCAACTATATGTACAGTTCCTTCCTCAAATACCAAGAAGCTCATCAATAATTTCTCCTCTGTTTTGTCGCTTTGCACCGACAAATATTTCGTAATGCTGCTTTTTTCTAGAAGCACCCAGTAGCAACGTGTACTAAAAGCTTTCTTCTATCTGTTCAGTTAATTTTAACAGATTATGCAATATACTCGCAACTAGCTAATTTATATATTGTTGTAAGGTCTGTATAGGTTACTTTTAACACACGCAAACGTTATGCGTGCCAAAATGTTCTAACGGAATTATCCAACACATGACAGTTTCGCAAAGTGTCAAACACGTATAATAAAAGTTCGTGTAACGTTAGGTGTTTGTAGTACGGGAAATATAATAACAAAAGCGGGTTTTTTCATAGGAGGTTGTGTAGTGGAGAGATTAATTTGTTTGTTTAGTTGAGAAAACCTAATGGAATATGACGGGTTTTTGTAATATCAGAGTTATGCTGTTTAATATCGATAATCGTCTCTTACACTCATGTTTCCTGGCGCATCGACCCCAAAATGGGTCTTGGCCTGCGACACAACAGATTGCCACCGGCTTCTGCCCTGTTCCACTCCCGACCAGTCCAGTGCAAGATTTGAAGTGAACGAGGAACAATCGTCGCTAAATTAGCAATATTACCAATTTATTAACCTGGTGAATTAATATTCGATTGTTTTCTCTCGCTCATCAAAATCCCTAAGACCAAACAACAGTTATCAGTTAGCCCATGCCGTCAAATTCCTATCATCTCAGCCTCTGTAGGTTGCCAGAGCATAGGTTGAACTCCGATGGCCCAGAAAGGCGACCGGTTAGGTTGCGCGCGAGTACTTTCTTTCGGCTTCTCACTTCCGTATGCGTCCGCGCACCTTCACGCAACTAGCACAAGGATCCATCGCCCATATACTTCGAACTGGGTACCTATGAGGTCGGAAATAACATAAATTAACATTAATTACACCTTAGAAGCCTACGAATAACCGAAAATAACAAAACGAATTAATTTCGCTTGCTTTCGAAAAGTGAAACTTCTATCAACAGATTTTTAGTTTTACCATAATTTAATTTCGGTTTTTAAGCGTTGATAGAAGTGAAATCTGAATTATTTTAGTTAAGACTCGTTTTCGCTCGCGGCTTCGGTCGATTATAAAACTCGATCTTTGCTAAACCAGATACAAACTAGCACGAACACTAAGTCGTTTTCAAATTTCTCTCCTTTCCTTATCTTCGTAATTAGATAATTTATGAAAACACATCAGTTTACGTTGACATTTCTAGTGAGTGCGGAACAAAAAAGTATCCATACAAACCTTCATGCAAAAGATATCAACGCGCTCGACCTATAAAGTCTTGATTATTTTTAAGCGACTTAGAAAAAGAGGAGTTTCTATTTTCGGCTCTAGGTATTTTTGTTATAAAAAAACCTACATGTGCATCTCCGTCATTTATGTTCTGATTTGTATGATTGTTTGTGCAGTTGTATTGGTTGTATAGATCCCGAGGTGGTCCCATAAAAATATATTAGATTTGTATTTATTCAGAAAAACTTAAAAAACATTTTAGTTCGAAGGGATTCGAGGACGGTTTTTTTTAACAATCCAATTATTTTGTCAATTGAGTGCCTTTATTTCTTTCTATTAGCTTGGTTTCTTACGTGATCGTATCGTATGTACGTTAGGTACTTAGAAATCTGCCAATCTAACTCTTGTAGTATGCCTAAATCACGAAGTATTTTGGGTGGGCGAAGGACTAAGTCCAAACGTGCGAGTACCAACCACTACCAACTCTTACTTTTTTCCTCAATTCGACGCACCTGCCATCTGTTGAACCACTCCTGAACTATCCAACATGCAAAGTTGTCGATTTACTATCGCAGTTACCAAACCTACCTGCACTTCACTTGGCTTCTTGTTGATTCGTTAAGCATTCGTAAGAGGGCGCCTGTTTAGATTTAACATTAATGTAAACATTTGTTAAATAACTATTTCATCAAGGTATTTTGAATCTAGCTGTGCAAAAAAGCCCGCAATTTATAAAATCGATTCGAAATTTTTGATATAAACACGTCTCAAGTGACGAATTTTTAACAAATTTTCATTAAAAACTCATAATTAATCGCGTCTTGACAGTGTGCTTAATTCTATGATACGCTTGAGTATTATGGTGAACCTAGTAGAGAAAAAGTAAACAGACAGAACAAGACTAGAATATTGAAGTAAAAAATGTTTAAATTAATGAATAACGCTAGACAATCCAATGGACACAATCGACAATCCAACATCATCGTGCCCTTTCTTTGAGATTTTTAACACAAGCTAAACAGAGCTTGTGTTAAAATCTCAACGAAAGGGCAATACTCGAATGCTTTCAAACCTTACCTTACCTATGATTAATTTCTCAATATGCATCGACGAAGCCTAGGAAGCCTAAGCACACAAACCAGGCATTTTATGGCCCATTCAATTAAATAAATTAAGACGCAGTCGTACATTTCCCAGTATGTCGAAATAACTTAAATATTTGCAGTCAAGTCTTGTGATCCGATCATGTGACTAAGGATCACAATAAAAACCTTGACATTTTCCGATGAGGACGCCTCGACGCTAACCGGTCGAAGCTTTACGTGGTAACTATGCTAAATAAGCTGGGTTGTATTGTAATGAGTCTTTATCGCTTGAGTTTTAACCCAACTTTTATACTTGAAGATTTGACGACCGATGTGACGCGGTGGGTGAAGGTCCGCCTGCGACGCAGGAGGTTGCGGGTTCGATTCCCGCCTCGGAACAATTGTGTGTACGATCTGCAGATATTTGTTTCGGGTATTCTGGTCGTTTTCTATGTATAATAAAATATCTATCTATGTAATGTATTGTATTATGTATATCAGTTATCTAGTACCCATAACACAAGCTCTGCTTACCTTGGGGCTAGATAATGCTGTGTGAATTGTACAGTATTATTTATTTATTAAAAAAAAAAATTATCAAATAAATATTATACTTGAAGATAAAAGAAGTACTGGTTTTTCACTATAAAAACTATCGTAGTCTGACAAATGCAGAAAAATTGAACTTAGGTTGCTTAAAACTTTGATTAAGTTCTCAATAGTGCGTTGTACGTTTAATCGAGGTGATTTAAAGGTTCCACTCCTGGGATCATTTCGTAGCTGTCAAACGTTCTGGCCTTTCTTTGTAGGCATCGATCAAGATATCTGCCCGGCCGATACCTGATCGAAGTTTATAGGTGTATGATTATGAATTCAGACTTTTCTATATGAAATAAAATCTTGAAATGATTACAGGGATGCTAATACACATTATCGTTTAACATTTTCATTGCCAGCTGACCACATCGAGATGCTGGGCAGTGAATGCGTTTGTAATATATCTATTTAATTAAAGACATAATTGATCCGAGACACTTTTTATTTTACTCCGAACATTACAGCGTTTATTGCAACCATACACTCTGGCTAGAGAGAACCACAGAACAATAATAGAGAATTAGAGAGAACTGTCATGCTCCCCGTGCCATAGACTATACTAAGTCTATGGACATGGAATGGATACATCACAACGTTAAACTCGATTCACGCTTTAGTTTAATTTACCAAAATACTTGTATGCAAACTATTCCCTTCAAGTCTACATTCTTAACTACTTTCAAAGAGATAAAACACTCGCCTCGTTACCTTAAAACGCGCATTCCTCGGTAGCTTCCGCAATAATTGCGTAAACGCAAGTGATTTCTTATTCATTAAAATGCGGATTGTGTCTTATTGATGGCACGATTTCCGAGATCCATTAAAAATGGGCTATTCTATTTATTGTGCTGTAATCGTAAACGTGATCACTATGGTGCTTCTCTGTAGTACAAATTGTTTTGACCTGCTTAACTTTGTAAGTTTGAATCTTATTCGCTTTATTTCGTAAGTGGCATCATCATCAGTAGCATAATGCTAGTGCGCTGCTTGAAATAGTCTTCACCTAATGAGTGCTTAAGTGCCCTGCTTTCAACCTCATCTAGTACCTATCTGCCAGTAGACTTACCTGGCTATAGACAGGGTATGTGGTTTTCACTGAAATACACGTTAACGTGAATACTCGTAATAATTGCTTGGTAGCTTGTTATTATCTACTTATATACGTATGTCAAATAACGTCAATAATCGCTAAATAATCATTTTCGGATCAGTAAAAAATCGATCAGTCAAAACACACCCACTATCGTTATTATATCTACGTCAGCATCATTATAAAATGTTTTTGTATGAGCCGTTGGACGTTTAAAAACTGGTTTAGTTTTAAACAACAAATAAAATACGTATCAATAGATAGATTGCCTCGAATATTATGGTAAATCCCCAAAAATATGATTGAGTGATATGGTAAGAATAACATGAATAAAGGTGTTATAAGGAAACGGGCATATTCTATCTTGGGAAAACCTTACTTGTAGAAGATGTACACGAGGAAAAACAACACACCTATTTCTTTGGTAACAGATAAAGTAAACATCATTAGATTCCGTAGGTAAAGTAGTATCAGTGCGAAAATCAGGCCAGGAAAGACAATTTCTGATGATTACAATTTATACTCGTATCCTGTTAAATTAGTTTAAGACAGTTTGGGCTTTTCATGTAGGAAACAAAGCCTTCGTTATGACATAAAATACAGCGTTATTAGAAATACCACAACGCCCTGTGTACAGTTCGCCCCATCCAGCATCTGCCTGCAGTTTTTCGCAGGTCGTCTCCCCGTCAATCCCACCTGGCTACGCTGACTATGTTTGCTGAGTCGCGGTCTCCACTCAAGAACCCCAGCGTAGTCGAATCTTTGCGATATATGGCCGGCTTACTGCCACTTCAGCTTGCCTATTCATTCTTTTTCTTCAACCTAATGCTTGCAACCGCGCCTTAGCATAATATTCTTGTAATGATACAGTGCCCTTCGCTAGAGGAATGGAATGGTGTACGTCGGAAGAAAGTAGTTACTCCTGCCTTTCGCAACAACATCAGGTCAAATGACTCACGTGACCGACCGTAGGACAGTTTTGATTTATTTTTGCAGAAAACAACGACCTTTTACAAATGTGAACGTTTGGATGGCTGGGTGGTTGGACATATTTTTGTTACTTCTTCACGCCAAAACTACTGAATGTATCGGGCTGAAAAAGCACAGATGTTCATAGGACTAGATCTGGAATAATAAACAATCCGAACTAACCTCTGTTCAAAAGGCGGAATAAACGAATGGTGCGAAATACGTTACCAAAATTTTTGTATTTACTCGCCACAAGTGTAAAACATAGAGTATCATCCTCGTGGATAAAGCTGTCTTCGTTTTGAGCGTGATTGAATTCCTCTCGCAATCAGGATTAGAGTATCATCCTCGTGCATAAAGCTGTCTTCGTTTTGAGCGTGATTGAATTCCTCTCGCAATCAGGATTAGAGTATCATCCTCGTGCATAAAGCTGTCTTCGTTTTGAGCGTGATTGAATTCCTCTCGCAATCAGGATTCAAGTCCCTCGCTTTGCCCCGGAGTTATTTTAGAATCCTGAATTACTCTCGGGGTTCAAAGAGACTCGCGACCGACATAAGACGAATTCTGTAATTAGTATAATTGGCCTAAGGTCGTTCTGATTACATTAAATAATAAATAAATAAGACACTGCTTTACGCACTCGGTGCATAATCTACTATTAAACGTTTCTAGAGAACCAACGCGTGCGCATCCACGGGCAAAAACTAGTGTATAATATCCCAAAATTTCTATTAATGAAAGGAGAATCGAGTCGAAGACGATTCCTCGTATCAGCTAGAACAGAATTCTCTCTAGCGCATCATAACAATCTATTGCCCTTCGCTAGGGAAATGGTAGGGGCTATACAGCTATGCATTGGCAGGGGGTACGGCGGGAGAAAGTACTGCCTTCCGCAACAGCAGCAGCTCATGTGACTAGGCTCACATGACCGCACGGCTCACAATGCGTTGCGAAAACCCACGTAAACTGGGCTGCGTTACGTGCTATCGCGTTTTTATTGACATTATTATGACGGTTTACACAATCCCGCATCTTTGCTACGTGTTGGGGCTGTGTAGCAAGAAAATTTGGTTTTAAATTAAATTTAAATGTTTTATTTGGAATAACAAGATCCATATTTTGCTAGTAAAAATATTATAGAAAAAATACAATGAACTTAGTTAAAGTTTTTAAAAACTTATCCATTTTACAGTCTGCATTTTGCTCGTGTGTTACGAATTCTGAATTTTCAGTCTTTGACGCTCAAGTTCTTGCACTAGGGCCCGCCAAAAATCTTTTTATCATTTTTTGATGTTTATTAATTGATTTTATACCTAGCCGTCTTTGGAGTAGGTACTTAAGTAAAACTAAAAGTTACTCATTATGTTAACACTTTTGTCGCCCACGAAACAGATGTCTTTCTCCAGCCCGTGTGGCGCGCTCTTGCGCTGCTGCAGATCCGCCAAGGCTGGGCAGTGAATCTGTTAAACCATATCCTACTTAATACCCATACATTCTTGCATCTGGGTAAAACAAATCTGTTTCAAGGAACTCATTATCACGATCCGCGATGATATCATGGCACCATCACGTATTCGCACTTTACCATTAAGATGCTCAGCTCACATTGTTCATTATACACGTAGGTATCATAAAAGGAGGTAAATGCTCTGTAAATTGACACAGATCTCCGAGGATAACATGGTTGGTTGCTGATACGCCTACCAGAAATCTTATCTTATTTATTTTGTATATAATTTGACGGAAGAGTTGCAGGACGATGCGATCAATACTAAGACAGAGGAGGCTTGTAATATTTAAACTCTTAAAAAGTTCAGTTAAAAAGTAAAAATAAATAAATAAATAATGCCCTAAGCTAAGCAGAGCTTGTGTTATCGGTACTAGTACTAGATACTGACGTACATAATACAAAACATTACATATGTAGATAGATATTTTTTATTATACATAGAAAACGACTAGAACAGCCTCAACAAATATCTGCAACCGCCTGCGTCGCAGGCAGACTTTCGTCCACCGCGCCACAGTCGTCGTCAATTATTGCGAAAAGTTAATTAGAGCAGAGGTCACAATTAAACTGAAAGTTGAAAAATCTCCTAACGACTTTTCAGTTGCAGCGATTTTGTTTATTATCCGAAGAAGGCTTAAAAACGCGTGAAACATGCAAGATATTATGCATGATATATTGTGCTCATTTATGTATTAAATTATTTTTATTGAGGACATTTGTGATTATATTTTATTTTATTTTGCTTATTGACATGTATATTGGATTACTTTTGCTCATTGACATGTGTACATATATTTGATTATTAGTTTTATTAAATTTGATGCTAGCGATTAATTAAGTTGACTACACTATTGTATTAGGTGATACCTGTGAAAATAGTTGTAATGCTTTGAATAAATACAAAAAAAATACAAAAAGATAGATTTAAGCTTTCGTATCAGTGACATTTTTAAAGAGCTTTTAATCGACTACTTTGTTATACGTCATTGCAGCGTAAGAATTGGAGTCAGTTATTTGGACAGTTTCAAACAGTAACAAAAATAGAAACACCAAATGTACATCCTATTTTCCAGGCTTCTATTCTGAACTGATATTGGGGTTCGCTTTTCCCTTCCTTTCTTTCCACATGCCTCTAAGTTAATGCTTCGCATAAGGTCTTTGGTCGAAGGAAGGTCTTTGCCTATCAAGTTTATCCATTTCTGAATTTACAATTTGCTATCAATCAATATTCAAAAACATTTACGTGAAACTATTTGCATAAAATGTGTTTTCAAAAACAATTTATAAAACGTGGCTGTAATCAATCATGACAGCAAATATCTGAACATAGGTCGACTGCGTCTATTGAACTCTGTGACCCCAGTTAGGTCATCGTTTTTTGAAAAACTCATTGAATAAAACCAAATGAGGCAAGCAATACTTTTCACAATTCTTATTTTATTTATTTATTTAAAACTTTATGCACTATAAAGGGTACAAAGGGTGGGCTTAATGCCGATGCATTTTCTATCTGCTGACCAGCACAACACATGTTTATACATAGGATTGGCGTGCTAACATTACATCGTTTCAGAAATATACGTACCTACGTAATTTTCGATCAGAATCCCAAATATTTTTATTGGTGTCTTCAATAGTTTTTTCTCTCTCAATTTATTATTTCCCAACAGGATATTCTTTATCGATAAACCAGTTAGTATCCTGTACAAAGAGAAGAAAACACATCGGTATGGTCTCTAGCAACAAAACCATCCAAAAATAACAGACTCAGGTGAATCACTTTGCCGGATCTGATTTGCATAGTCATGTGACTCCAGCCTTACAAACTGTTAACTACTCTTTGATACTTCACAGACCCTGGTTACGTAAGTTTTGTTACTGACGAAGATCTCAACCGGTCTTGTCATCATTAATGGAAGATTAGAGCTATCTCTCGGTCTGTTTCTTAGCCCTATAGTTTATGAATTGAAAACATTACCCCCGTATTTTAAAATTATATTTCTGTCACTCCCATCATCTTACTCACAGAGCTGAATGGTCTGAAAAAGCTCACGCGGGAATCACAGTTCCTTTTAATTTATTTGTTGAATTTCCCCGATTTTTTTTTTACAGTTCTGGGCTGTTTAGGTCGCAATCCTATATTTTGACCTTTCTATTTCAATAGAGAAGATTGCATTGAAAGGGTGGTTTCCTAACAAAAGGTCTAGAATCCTCGGTCCAACAACAATAATCTAACTCTCTAGAACCGCACACACTGATGATGTCCCTCGTTCAGGAACGCCAACGTTTCATCATGTGCAAATTGCACATGATGAAACGTTGGCGTTCCTGAAACACACACTAGGTTCGTAGTTAACTGTCACTGACTACGGGTCACATAATGAATCTTACTCGCTTTAGAAAACCACATAATAATAATCACAAATTGTAATGATTGGTAAGCCTTTATTACCTGTCTAATATTATTTTGAACGATGATTTGAGAGCTACATTTAGCATAAGTCTAGATTTAGCTCCTTGCGTAAGCCATTCAGCCGATTGACCTGAGTTTGTGAAATGGGATTCTCAGGTAGCTTCACACGCTCTTGGATTTTCTGTAAGGTTAAGAACTTATTTTCTGCAGTATGTGAGAAGTTTGTTGTACTTACCTGTATATAAATAAAATAATAAAGTATATTTTAATAAAACCGTGTTTTAAAAAACTATAAACTAACTTCAAATTCTTGAACGACTATTGACTACTATCGAGTATTGCAAACAATTCTTAACTATATACCCCATGTAGAATTAAACTCGAACCAATGGGCGACTATGAGCTAGTATTCATTTTCTATCTGCATACCTCTACAGTGTTGTAAATCCAACGTTTAGTCACGTGGTTTCCCAAGCCAGGGTAGATTGCGCCAGCTAAAGATAAGTAATCGCCGTTGAGCAAGTCTAGCTGTGAGCATTTTCCTAGAACGACATGCTATTGGATTCAAATTCAAATTTTGATTCGTTCTTCAGTCAAACTATTTACTTTACTGTAAGTATCCCTAACGCAATCTATATTTATTTATTTATTTTAAGCCATTACTGTCCCACTGCTGGGCAAAGGCCTCCCTTTTCTCCTTCGACTCCTCGCGATCCGACGCTGCAACAGGCCATGATGGAAGATATACCTCGAGCTCGTCGCGCCATCTCATCCTGGGCCTTCCACGTCGCCTCTTAGCGTTGGGTGGGCTCCACTCTGTGGTGGTCTTTGCCCACAAGTCACTGGACATACGGCAGACGTGTCCAGCCCAGTTCCACTTCAGGCTTCCGGCTGTCTGACCAACGTCAATCTATAGGTAAAAGAAATTTATATAGTAATAAAAAGGTATCACAAAGCAGGTAAACAAAGACAACAATTTACTTACGCTTTTTAATTAACTTCAAGAAGTCGGAATTTCACATAAATTTCGCAGATAAAGCAACACAAGACTTAAGCTTTTTTTTCCTTGCGTAGGTAATTAAAATTAAGATCACTTTGTACCCTATTAGGCAAGCTCTTTTTTTTGGCCGTTTACCTTAATCGTTTCAAGATTCCCTGCTAAACAGGTTGTTTTAGTTTTAATTTCAGCATATATACAAATTTTATGGGCACGTCACATTTTTTGCCATCGGGTACCTAAGTGCCTAGCAAGGGGTCAAATCTCTTGAAGAGTCCGGGTCGTTAAACTCAATAAAAAATGTCGTCCTGTCATAAATACATGTTTATGTGTATGAAGTAAAATAAAGTCAGCGAACTATATCACTTTAGTGACAGAGACGTACGAACTCTTACAACGGCCAGCTTCCTGGTATTCAGATATTTCCTGGTTTACGGACAAGAGTCCATTACCATAATTCTCTTCGTTCTTTTTATAATCCTGAATTGCGGAAGTCCAGCGTAACCCTAAAAAGAAAAAAGCTACCTTTTAGAACGCGCGCGGAGGGCGGGACATTAATTTTGTTGACCAAAATATTTCGTGAATTTTCTGACTGGTTTGCTAGGTATTTTAGGTATACTTTAGATAGTATATTTCTAGCAAAAACACGATAATTTACGTAAGCCACAAAACCTAAATCATGTATAGGATATCAGTAAACGCTAGGGCAACAATAGCTAAGTGGTCACGAACTCACGCTCATCCTTGGATCCCCTTCTCTCGGCTACCGACCCTGGCAACTCATGATATTGCCAATTTTAATATTTACTATCAAATAATTGATATTTTAATTAGTCGTCAATAATTTGGTCACTATAATACAACAAAAGAACAAATCAAGATAAGATACGAATTGTATTGTGTTATAAATTAGTCGATTAACCGTGTTCATTTAAAATCGTAAAAACTCGTTTTCTTAACAAGTGTACGAATATATCAACAAAATATATGCAATACCTATACCATATCTGGTAGAGTTGGTCCAATCAAAAATAGTTTTATGGTTTATTCAAATAATTGTCAGGGTCTTAAAAATACTATAAAAGATGATAACTTCTTCATTGATTGGTATGAGCCTTATTAGCATAAACGATTAGTACGTACTATCAATAATTAAGTAAGTTAAGTATAATTAAAGTATCAAGTCATGATAATAAAACTGCAAAAAACTGCAATCCACACAAGTCATTAGTTATCCAAAAGCAATCTTTTAAAATAAATAATTTGGGCATTACTTTGTTTTTTGTGATTTATTATATGATCATTAAAACTTATAGCACGTATATGATCTGTAAATTGGTATACACGTCATGTACCATTGAATTAGGAGAACTCTGATGGTGTAATTTAATTGCAACAAAAAAATCTTATACGAAATCTTTTTTGTACTTTAGGCGTTGTTTCAGCCCAATAATGCATTTCAATCAGAATAGAACCCATACTAAAACTGTGGGAGTGGTGCCGGCTTAGAAAAACCGCTTGAAGCAGCTTAGAATTTCTCACCACCACAACTCTTCCCGTGCGAGTGTCGTAAGAGGCGACTGCGCCTCCTGCTGAATTCTTTGTCGAACTGCGCAACCCGCATACCCAGCGCGGGGTTATGGGGTAATCCCCATAACCCCACGCTTTGTATCCGGGCAGCGCTATGATGGCTTTCATCATAATGGGGGTAATCCCCTATTATGATAAAAGCCATCATAGTAAAGCATCTATGTAAAGTATTCTATAAGTATATCAGAAGCACCCATAACACAAGCTCTGTAGCTTGGGGCTAGATGATGCTGCATTATCCAGCATCATTTATTTATTTAAGAAATACTTACCTAAGAGAAATAACATGTTACCGAAACTGAAAGCAAACTAAAGCCATTGTCATCAAGAAAGCTTAACGAATCGACTGAATGTATGGACCAAACACGGATCAGTAAGTAGTGTGCGTTGAAAGTGAAATTTTCGTCAATATTGTCTTACACCGAATACGAAGACTTGCGAAATAACACGTAATCCACGTAATATGTGTTTTTGGATTATAATTTACATTCACTTTTATGTAATTATATTACCGCTGACACCATGAAAGCTTTCCTATATGAAAACTTCGTTAACGTTAATTTGATTTTGATTGTCTGCGACCAATTTTATTTTATTATAAAAATTATATCTTTATACAAGAAAGTTACAATCAAATAAAAAAACAAATTAGAACTAGTATTTACAATGAAAAAGATTAAGCAAGCTGAAGACTGTTGCAAACAATCTACAGGTAGCATTACTGATCTATGGGTCGTTCGTCAACTCACACCATGAATCTTGTCTCAACTGGTGTGAGTTGACAAATTGTAAAAAAAAAAAAAAATTCGTTCTGCAACTCATACCACCCTTTGTTTCTATTTCTCTTTACGTAGAGAAAAGACATCTCGTAGGTTTAGATTGAGTTTAGGTAAAAGATACGTTTCTTACCTATTTGATCATAAACAAAGTTTTCACACAACGTCATTGACATGCAGCTAAAATGATCTATCAGTGATTCCGCTGTCAGTTCTCATGACTCCGGAAATCCTAGTTATAAGGCCGAAACAATGCCGCTGTTGTTTCCCCTCGTGTTTGGGTGCTCTTGAGAATAATTTATAACTGCTATTGCTATGGTTAGCTTAAATTAAAGATCGGAGATAGCTTTGATTTGAATTGCAATAGTTTGATCCAAGTTTCCTGCTAACGATCTTGTTGTGTAGAGCAATAGTTGTTCAGTCGAAGATTGGACTTAGTAATATCCTTCCTTCTTAAACAGTTCTGCGCCTGCTAAAGACCACTTTTTATTATATTCCTTTGTGTTACAAATTTCTGCTGTTTTTAACCGACGAAACGAAAAACAAAAGAGTAGGATGTTCTATGTTCGGTTACATTCTCGTAGTATGTAAACAGTATGCTCGTCGATTTCTCGAATTCGATTTAGAAAATGATTACGCTAATGTATAGAAATTGGTGGGAGATCGCGCGCGACCGCACTGAGTGGAAAGATTTGGGGGAGGCCTTTGCCCAGCAGCGGGATAAATCAGGCCAGATAAAAAAAATGTATTGAGAATTATTTCGAGGTGGTCCCATAAAAAGATATTCCCTAGGATATTTCTTATAAGTATTTGTCCCGAAAACCTTAAATACTAAAAAATTTAATGCCGGTTATATGACTAGGCCGTAAGTATAACTGGAATTTTCGTCTGACTTAATAAACTCCAAAACCTATCCATCATATTTGTAAACTAAGCCAGGCATCAATAATTATCTCGTTTCACAACATGACCGCATCATCAATTACTTAAGGCAGGTACAGTCGTGATGTCATCTACTCTAAGAGTTCCTGTCGCTTTCTCTCCATCTCAAATATATTGGCATTGTGTAACAAACCTCAGTTATTGTCTCTCAAGGGTCATATCCGTGGTATCATTACACATTACTTTTGAATCGTTTATAGTTTATAGTCGCACTCAAATTATATGGGCGAAAGTTAAAAAGGTCCCTTTGTGCACCCATATGGTTCGTCGTTATGGGGTAATTTCTCAGTGAAGTTTAGTGATAATTTTCTTTACAGCACTCAAACCAGATGCCAGGTTGCATTTTGTAACAAACCTTAGTTATTGTCTGTCATGGTTTATATCCGTGATTACATTACTTTTAAATAACTGTTTATAGTTTAAAGTCGCACTCAAATTATATGGGCGAAAGTTTTAAAGATCCGTTTGTGCACCTTTATGGTTTGGCATTGAGGGTTAATAACTCGGCGTAGTTTAGTGATTATTTACAGCGCTCAACCAGGTGCAAGGGTGGATTGTTTAACCTCAGTTAAAGTCTCTCAAGAGTCGGTTTATAGTTTAAATTTGCACTCAAATTATATGAGCGAAAGTTTGAACGGTCCCTTTGTGCAAGCATATGGTTCAGCATTGGGGAGGATATATATCGGTGTAGATTAGTGAGTTTTCTTTACAGCGCTCAACTAGATGCAAGGGTCTCTCAAGGCTTATGTATATCCGTGATTACATCACTTTTTAATCGTTTATAGTTTATAGTCGCACTCAAATTATTTTGGCGAAAGTTAAAAAGTCCTTTTGTGCATACATTATGCACACATTGTTCGGCATTGGGGAGAATATATTTGGGCTTAAACAGGTGTAATGAAGTAATTGAAGACAGTATATGTATTTGAAGATACGAGAGCTTCGAATTAAGAAGCTCCGAGTTCAATTCCCGCTCCCGCCGATGCATTAATTTATATTTTCCTTATATAAATATAATTTTTATAGGTGTGGTTTTACCACGGTACGGTAGATCTTATCATTTCTTGATAATCACCTACTCTCGTAGTTTCTTACTTTTATTCCAGCCTCACTTGCTCAATGATTTTTCACTGGCTAAAATATGTTAAGATTAAGATTTAAATAAGTTTACACATCTAAAAATCGACGTGAAAGCGGGGCTTGGTCACATAATCAGATTATATCTACTTATTTTCTTCTGATAAAAATCCTCATCTTTCGCATTATTCGTGTTATCAGAGTTAAGTCCAATAATGTTACAAAAACGAATAATGTTTAGTCTTGACAGACGAGTTAATTACCATAAGGTAGCACCTAGTTATTATAACCATAATCGTATAACCTTTTCGACCATTCGACCTTGACCTTCCTGAATGCCGGATGAAGAAGATTGAAGCTTAAAAAATGTAATGGATAATTATTTTGTACTTATTGCTACGGCCATTAAGGTACTTACTGGGTCATCCACGGAGGTTATAGGTAGGTGCTTATTTTTTTAAAACAATTAAAAGGGTAAAGTCCGGATTGACGCCCAAGAAGGGACAGTTACGTCCCTACTGCCAAAAACCCAACTGCTGAAAATCACAATACTTTTTTATAGATAACACATTTCTGGCGAAAGACGTATACAATACATATAGTCTAACTGTAGGTCTTTGATTCGGGGATGTGCAGTCAATTCGTTAATATGTAGCTTGGAAAATAATCTAATTTAAGTTTTATTTTCTCGCAATTGAAAAGAGAAGTCGTTTTTGGTCCAAAACCACCCTATATTACTCGGCCTTTTCAGCCTCTCTCCAAACTGTTGCAACATTTCTATTTTACTCTTGAAAATACCCTTTAATATGTACTTTAAAAAGTTTTCTAATACCAAATAAACCAATGCTTGAAAGCCGTCTTACAGAACTCTATTGCTTGTAGATAACCCTAGCGCTATACCTACCTAAGCTATTCTTTCATCCTAGAATGAAAGAGGAGGGTTTCTCTAACAATAGATAAATCAGAACTGCGGGAATCCAGGACAAGAAAAATTGCAAACGCTCAGGGTACCTACCACATGACTTTTCCCAACAACTTGCAAAAGTGAAAGTTGCACGGTCACCATTCACAATCGAATAAATATTAACCCATGTATTATGTAATACGATCAATAATACCCGCTTTTACATATTGACATAGGTACGCCTGTTTGTTTGATATTTAAATTAAAGGGGTTTGAAGATTTGGGCCCTAACATCGGTTTACAACAATGTAGCCGCGCTATATGTATTATATATTTGTATTGAGATATATTAATGTCCTATACTATAACATAATTTCTAAAGCGTCGGGTTTCTGAGATATTCACATAAGAAAAAACTCATTAGAGCAATAGTTATTTTCATCTTTGAATATCTCAGAAACCTGATGCTTTAGGACATTATATTAGCATTTTAATATGTAATAGTGTCCTATATCAAAATAATTATTTAAACGCGATAGAGCGCCGATTTTTTAATAAAAATGGAGTCAGGTCCACCCTCCATACAAAAATCTTTTCTTTTTTTATACTGGAGGCCTGGATTTGTGACGTGTCGTCACCGCGGATAATTGTATTAAAACAAAAGAACCATAATCACGCCAGCTTAAAATTACCTAATCAAACAGTTATACATCTTATACATTTAATTTTCATTGTTAATAAAGAGTACCTAATTTTCATAACTATTTCTTCAATAGTGATAAATATCCCTTCAATAGAGCTAGTAACCAGCTCTATTGGAGGGATATTTTATCACTATTAAAGAAATAGTTAACTTGACTGTAACGTGAGTGGAGCCGACGGTAGAGGGGTTTCTTGTCTACACAAGCAAAGCGAATTAGTAGCGTATTATTATCGCAAAATCAATAAAATTGCAAACTACATCCCACGGAATGTTGGGCGAATAATTTTTTGTAGGTCAATTGAAGTACTTATTTATAATTAGACCGACGTTGTGTTTTTTTTTATTCTGTATTTTTTATGGATTTATTCGCTTAGCGAATATGCCAGTCTCGTTTTAAACACACAACTTTTATAATAAACCTTACTTTTGGGTTGGAATCTTACGAGTAGTTGCATATAATAAACTAGATTTTTTATTGCGGAAGACCAAAGTTGTATCCCAGTAATAGGTGATATTATCTGAAGGATAGTTTACCTTGCTATCCATTTTATTTAACACCGTAACCCAGAACATAGTTCATTCACAAAATATGTATCA
Organism: Eupithecia abbreviata; assembly: GCA_943735965.1. Lineage (NCBI taxonomy): Eukaryota > Metazoa > Arthropoda > Insecta > Lepidoptera > Geometridae > Eupithecia > Eupithecia abbreviata. The sequence continues at coordinate 5,579,737 of OX030986.1, forward strand.
ATGATTTTGTAAATTACAGATTACCTTTTACTATTGAATTCTGGTCTGGTAGGTACAATAAAAGTTTTCAAAATCTCACAGTACTAGGTTCCTACGTAAATCCTTTGTTTATAAAACGACCAGAAGACAGAACAAGGCAAACCGTGAAAGGTCCTCACGAAGTCTTGTGAAACTATTATCGGACAGCCGATAATGACAAAAGGTAAATAAACATTTTCAGAAAAGTAGCACATCTGAAATGGAACGTTCACCGTGTCAGTAGCACGAAAAATGTCGAGGGTACGCGAAAATTAAATTTTGTCATCGAATACGCAATCGGAGGAAGATAGCGTCATCGCTGAACGTAACCGCAGTTTGATAACTTGGCAACTTTCTCTCTCGAGCGGTGCCTGCCACCGAGCGGCTGCTCCGTACAGCCCACAGCCTGGCTGAGACTGTAGCCAGCTTCATTCCGCCACCACAGACGAGCCAGCACGTTCGCGGGAACGGCGCGCGCTCGCCCGCGTTCTATATTCAAATTTATCCGAACCTCATTTCGAACGAAAAAAAGCAAATAAAAGTGAATAAAAACTGCATGCTCGACAAAGTGCATCCTCGTTTATTTTTATGTTTTTGAGTGACATTTAGTTTAATTGTCGATTGTTGGCGGCAACATGGGAACTTTTGTACTGTAAGTTTTTGTTAATTATCTGGTTTATTATTGCAATACCTGCCAACTTAATTCACGAATGCAAACCAATGTGCATGTTAATTGGGTACCTACTTACCTAAATATGAGCCAAATCGTAGACTGACTTAGTTACTTAGGTAGCTGTTTAAATAATTCAGCTTCAGTAGAATTTTAACTCAGTAGAGTTTTGCATAGGAAGTCTATGTAAACTTTAATGAATATGCAATTATTGTGTTTGTTGGTACCTACTAACATATCTTATTTTTCCGAGATACATACATACCTACTTACGATAAGAGACTTTAAGTCTACCTTGTACTCTGAACTCAATAAGAGACAACATTATTATGACTAAAAAAATATCGATCAATAAGTCGATGTAAATAGCACTTGTACCTCTCTTGGTAGAGGTAGGTATTACCATTTCGCAACGCCACGCTTTGTGTCAAATAGACTGCAAAATTCCTCTCAAAAGTAGGACAATGCCAAGCGAGGTGATAAGTTCAAAGCTGTTCGATTTAGTATTTAGGTAGTTAGTTACTTAAAACCTTAGTTTTTATGGCTGACCAAAGCGGTAAAAGCCTCCTTCTTTTCCATGATTCTATCAGTCAATTTGATCCTTAGATATTAGAGATACTCTGGATAATATCACACTAATATTATAACCGCGAAAGCATCAAAAAATCATCTCAACATCCAAATTTGTGTGTTACCACTTCACCCCAAAACTGCAGAAGGGTTGAATATATCCATAGATTAACTTTTTGACCTGGAATACCCTATAGCTGGGCTATCTTTTATTCCGGAAAAATGTATGCGAAGCTGCGATTGATGCAAGAAAATAAACATTATACGACATAAAATCATGTCCACCACACGATAGCGCGGTTTCCCCATAACGATTCAAAAACAAGGAAGAGCTTCTTAAGAGTCAGTTAATAATGACAGGTCAACATTCTTCTCAACTACCTTCGCTTTTAAAAGGTAATTCCGAGACCTTGGTGAAGCTTAAAATAGCGAATAACATAGCATTGTGCCTAGACTGCTAGGAAGACTAAGTTTTTCTTAGCATTAGGTTTAATGTAGATGTATTTTTTATTGTAACATTTTGAAGTTTTTCATGTTAATGCTACTAAGCATTAACATGAACACAACATTATGTAATTCGGACAGACAATAGAAACATTGTTTATTAGAGACCATTCCTTTATCTTTTTATTTTGTGTATTAATATGAATAAATTGATAAATACCTACATAGCAACATTATTATTTTTATCATTTACTAATTAATTCTTTAAGTGTATGTAAAAATCAAGAGGATCACTGTCATGGTCTCCCTAACAATAACTGCTGCTCTTAACGAGTATGTGTCACAATATGTCATGAAAAATTTATCCGGATAGCTGAGAATTTCCTTTATTCCCATCTTTTCATCCCCTTGTTACGCCATCGACGTTATTTAACTGTGTAAATAAGGTATCGAGCACTTACCACCAAAAAAATGTAACCCGTAGAGTCGACCATTAGGTGTGAAAACCAAACAAATATTTAATTTTATGTCAAGGTCAATGCAGGGTAAACTGAAAATCCAAGAACATTTGAGTTGTGGATTACCTACTGCTAGTTTTTATGTTTTCGACTTTACCTACGTTTAGTTAGATCAAATTCAAACCTTATCCTTGTACCTAGTACAGAGGTTATTTGACAAATCGATAATACCTAGCAAATGTTCGTACATGAATGTGAGTTCCAAGACAAACAACTCAAATTTTACATGGTATCAAAACGTAAAAATATTGTATGATGTTTTTAGATAAAAATTCATAGATTTTTTATGCCACCTCGATGGCAAACAAGAATGCGGCCTGCCTGATAGAAAGCAGTTCCCGCAGCCTGCAACGTCCGGGCCTTGCCGACCCTTTAAATGTCTTAGAAGACTCTTTTTGAAGAATCCCATGTTAGAGTCCTATTATCTATATATCCCATGTTGTAGTAAACCTACTTAAATAACAAGAAACATGAGGATGGTCCCAGAGACTTATTTGAAAACTATTTAATCAAGCTGAGACTCAAACTTAACATGCATAGAAATAAGGCCACACAGAGGACAAGTGAATTCATAAATCTTCTGAGTCCGCAAATGCGGGTCGCAATTTAAACTTATAGCACGCACAGACATTGACGATGTGTGTTGCGTAAGGAGGATTACGCGACCGCCTGTTCTTAGGGCTTCGGCGAAAGTTTCTTCAAATCATCCATTGTTGACCTTGCGGTATGTATTTATGTACTTGTAGAGACGTCTTTAGAATTTTGGCTGTCATAGAAGTTTGATAGACTTTTACTTACAGTTTGAATTGGCTGATGTATTGTTTTGTACCTTGGGTTTGTACACGGCATCGGCTGTAGATGAAAATAAACTTTAGTCGCTGCTCATTATAATCATCATCATCCGTGGCCGGAGTTTACTCACTGCTTGTTAAAGACCTCCCGAAGTTTGTTATGATTTTTGTTTTAAAAAAATATTTTGGGTTAAGTAGTGTTATATTTTTTGTATAGTTGGCATTATGCACGGCAGAGTCATCTACAAAACTATTCTAAACAGTAATAATCTTCAAAATGCGTTTCGTGTTATGACTCTTTTGGACGGTTACCCATGCTCAGCGATTATCGTCGTTGAGTTCACTGAAGGTGAGCTAAGTTGACTTGTTCAATGAACACACAATTCTTAGTGGATTATTTTATATATTTTGATTGACTGCTTCAACAATCTTGATAAGATAATGTTTTCTGAGGAAGTGTTGGTTTCATATTTTTCGACTATTTAGTTATCTATGTCTACGTTAAATGATGTTTGCAGGAACGTACCAGTACCTATATTATCCTACGTACCCAACCTAAGACCTAGTTAGTCGATTTTAAGTAAGTTATAGTGGCTATACATTTTTACGTTAGATTAGCTAACATAAAAATGTATGTAACATAAAGCAAAATGAAAGTAAGTAAAAAGAAGATGTTGGTAATTTGGAACACGACAACTAAGCAAAGGTCACATTAAAGACACAAAAGAGTTCATTGAGTAAAACTTACATGACTACGGATCTTGTGCAAACTAGATGTTTCTTTAGCTTTCATACATTGCTCTTTCAACGTTGCTAATGGCATACTTTACGAAGTAAAAGTCCTTAAATAAATATGATTAAAAAAAACGTTGCTAATACAGCTTGACAAACAACATTGTCTTTCTTTCGAGAGCAACGAGGGGAAAAATCATCTCGTTGCTTTCGAACCTCAGGACCGCGCGCCAACGTTTTTTGTGGTGTCGTAAGGGAAGCATATCTCCAGCAATGGACGTGTATGGGCTGATCTAATGATGATGATGAGGGGGAGGAAAACAATTATGTACTCTTTAGAGCGCGTTTCCAAGCATGTGTTTCGGAGTAGAGATCTGAAAAATCTGCCAATAAAATCTCTAAAAGTCATATCCTATTTTTGACTGGACTGAAATCATTACGCTAAGCATTTGTTATTTTTCGCGTGCGAGTGTTATGTTCTTCGAGAGTTTCTTCGTAGTTAAGGATCTGATAAACTTTACGTCAAAGCTTCAAAACGGTGAAAGCGATTTTGATAAATGAGAGATCAAAATACTCGTTTGGACTTCTATGTGAATTTTGTATTAGGGTTTTTCGCTGAATTTTGTAGGGCTTTGACATTTTGCCAAAAAAGTGATAAAGTGGGAACCTAGTTGGGGTTTTTACAAGCTTTTATTTAACTTGCCCTATTATTTTGTGTAAGATAAATCTTGCAACTACATTTTCAACCAATTATCCTCAACCAAATTTTTTTATTTTTACCAGTATGCTCGAGATGAAGGTTATAAAAACTAAGAAGATGTAAAAGTTAATAAGAGGTGTGTCTATTATCGAGAAAAAGCTTTGATGATCTCAACTCTACATTTCGAAGTCAGTGATGCATAATTTGTAAAAGTCATAAGATTAAAATCGTCTCCAAACGTGATTTAATCTTGTATGGCGATCCCGAATACGGACACTTGCGCAAGAGTTCCCCTTTGACTTTCAAATTGCATAACATGTTTTCGATTCCTTCCTGCCTCGGGCGGATTCGCTTTCGTCTCACTTGTACGCACATACATACGCGCTTAACACTTTGTCATTTGGTTAAATTACTAACTACGAGTAGTTTCTGCACGTTGTTTCTATGTAAAGGTAATTTATATCCCATGGTAACTGATTTAGGGATAAGAAGTAGCCTATGTTTTATTCCAGGCTTAAAACTATATAACTAATCTTTGTATAAGAACCTATTCAAAAAAAAAATATTATACCATTTATTTTATAAAAAAACAATAAAATATTATAAAACTCTTACCATGGTAAACATCCCGTTATAAACCCGATCCGTTTAGTAGTTTTGGCGTAACAAATATCCATCCATCCAAACTTTCGTATATATAGTAGACATTATTAGTGTGTGTGATCTACACGACCATTACTTTTCATTCATGAAATGATGTAACTAGGCTCGTAGCAAAGGTACATAGATAAATCAGTCTTTGTCTATATTGTTTTACAAAGTTGTTGTCAATGATCTAAAGAATCCTTGAGTAGGTACCTTACCTACACATAAGTAGATGTATTGTTTATTCAATCAGATATCTCGTATTCACAAAGATTATGTAGACATTAATTAACTATGTAGGTACAAGTGCTACCATGAGAGTAAGAAAATAATTTATTGAACTCTAGTTTCTGCCCGCGGCTTCGCACGGCAACTTTTAAAGAAAAGTTCTTAGGTTTCATTCTGCCTTGGGACAATTTTTTGTTCCGGGTGTTCTGGATATTTATCGCATTAAAAATATTGCTCTATGTAATTTATTATATTTTAAATACGAGTATATCAGTCATCTAGTACCCATAATACAAGCTCTGCTTCATCATCATCATCATCAGCCTATAGCAGTCCACTGCTGGACATAGGCCTCCCCCAATGAGCGCCATAGCGCCCTGTCTTCAGCTTGCCGCATCCAGCATCTACCTGCAGTCTTTCGCAGGTCGTCATCCCACCTCGGTCGGAGGGCGTCCTACACTACGTTTACCGAGTCGTGGTCTCCACTCGAGAACACGTTTGCCCCAGCGGCCGTCGGTTCTTCGCGAGATATGGCCGGCCCACTGCCACGTCAGCTTGCTAATTCTTAGAGCTATGTCGATAACTTTGGTTCTCTATCGGATGTATTCGTTACGAATCCTATCCTTCAGAGAAACTCCGAGCATAGCTCTTTCCATAGCTCGCTGAGCGACTTTGAACTGATGGACCAGCCCAAGCTCTGCTTACCTTGGAACTAAATGATGCTGTGTGGATTGTCCAGCATTATTGATTTTTATAGCATTACGCATGTCAGTCATCCCATAACATAACACCAACTCTGTTTTGGTTAGGGTTAGATGATGTTGATTATCCAGCATTATTTATATTTTATAAATAAATATAACGCTCACAGATCCCCATGTACAATCCAACGATCCTATCCATCCACGGCTGTCTGGTAGAGGTCTGGCGGTCATATCGCTCTTGAGCGATAAGACCGCCAAATTGTCACATATTTTGTATTTTATTCTGTCTTGTTTGTTTTATTTTTAAGTGTGCAATAAAAGAATTATCCATTTATCTACCTAAGTTCATATTTAGCCAGTATCTCTTAGTTGTAGATGAAATCATCTTCATATGTGAACACAAATACAGCTATTCTACTCGGTTCCATTCATAGTAACGGTCAATATTGTACGCGCGGTTAGGTAAGCCACGCTCATCATAACTCTTGTAATAGTGCTTCTTCCTTCCTTGCGTATTGCACAATGTTGCACGCCACTTGTTAGCTGACATAATATTTTTGGTATACAGGGGGAATCGTTTTTTGCGATTATTTTTTTGCTTATTCCACTAATCCCCGTTGAAGTTCCCCGTCAACGGAGATTAATGAACTTTTTGTTCACTTTTCCCCGTTGACGCCGATGTGGGCTTGTAACGGGGATTAGTGAACTAATTAAAATTGTTTTATCTTTTTGATTTCCAGTGTAATGTGTAATTGTTGTATTTTGTATGTGTGTCTGAAGTCTGTAATAAATGCTTTATCTTTATCTGCTTTATCTACAATCACTGAACCAAAATAAATCATCAATATTCGAATGACCGCCCAACTATTAACCGATTACACAATAAAACGTTATGATAAATCAATACTATTATATTGAAGCTCTGCAATTAAAAACCGTTATTAGATTGCTCTAACTACCGTTATTCTGTTATTGATTTTTTAAGATGAAAAAGTTAAAGATGTTACGTTATGCTGTATCGTTTAATTTTATGTGATGTTTTGACTGAACGCTATTTTTCTTTTGATGTGTGCTTGATTAATAAAATTGGTATCAAAACTCATATTTAAAACTTTTAGTAAAATAATAGGGAAATTATCTGTGGGAAAAGACTAAGGTATACAAGATGAATGCATATATGCATTTGTTATATTTAGTATTAACTTTGAACTGGGGTACTTAAGTAATTATTATTTAAACAGTCTGATCGAAAGTGAAGAATATGGCCGAAGGTGTATCACGAATTAATAACATCGTAACTAAAAGAGGGATAGAATAAAAACATTGTTATTTTTAACCGACTTCGGAAAAGTATTTTTTTAGTATTTTCGTTGATTTCTCCGTCAATTATGGGCCGCTATTGAAAAGATTTCGCTATTGTATAAATAATGGCCCTAAGGTGGTCCAATAATCATTTTATTCGAGAGACCCTTTTACGGGGAATTCAGCAATTCGAAGTCTGTTTTATAAAACAAACAGATTATTACGGTTTTATGGTCAAACTCCTGGTGCGAGGATAAACGTTTCGCGATCAAGCATTAGGCACAGTAATTTACCTACCTTAAAGATAAACGACACTCACGATAGGGTTGGTCCACCAATTCAAAGTCGCTCAGCGAGCTATGGAAAGAGCTATGCTCGGAGTTTCTCTGAAGGATAGGATTCGCAACGAATACATCCGACAGAGAACCAAAGTTATCGACATAGCTCTGAGAAAGCTGAAGTGGCAGTGGGCCGGCCATATCTCGTGAAGAACCGACGGCCGCGGGGGCAAACGTGTTCTTGAGTGGAGACCACGACTCGGTAAACGTAGTGTAGGACGCCCTCCGACCAGGTGGGATGACAACCTGCGAAAGACTGCAGGTAGATGCTGGATGCGGCAAGCTGAAGACAGGGCGCTATGGCACTAATTTGGGGGAGGCCTATGTCCAGCAGTAGACTGCTATAGGCTGATGATGATGGTCAATGCTCCTGGTGCGAGGATGCACGTTTCGCGATCAAGCATTAGGCACAGTAATTTACCTACCTTAAAGATAAACGCCTAAATGCACACAGTTCCTTTGTGCGTTAACCGTCAATTATCGTTATTCTAACCGTACGACCATTATGGTTAATTTTGATCCCTCTAACCCATAATGCGCCTACCGAAGGCTAACCAGACGATTATTTTAAACCACGTATATTTTGAACAAACGCTTTTATTATTCACGATTGTAACGTATAATTAAGCTTCTATAAATTTCGCAATTATAGAATAGAAACAAATGTAAATTCAACCCGAATAAATTTTTATTTTTTTTGTATTATTTGTATAAGTATAATATTTTCTCTACTTTTTCGTCACCGATTTGCCGTCCGTAACGTCAATTGGTCTTTGGCTGAAAAATAGTACTGAGCATAAAATGTTCAGCACACGCTGTGCCAACCCCTATTTCGGCGCAGGGTCATGGAGGCAGACCTTCCTTATTTTTACCATTATTTCATTATTATTTCCTTTGTTTATTATGTTATTTCATACAAGAATTTTTGTGTAGCTTGACAATGTCCATATACAGCAGCAAACCTTTTAATTTTTTGATTATACATTTTATTTAAATTGTAGAAGAGTCTGTCTGCTTTTTCTTTGTAAAATCCCTTGTGGTGTTTCCTATGTCAAAAGTTTGTATGTAGTTATTGTAATATAATTTACTTAGATATATAGAACTTAACGACATCAAGTATATCATGTGTACCTACGGTGTAATCAACAAATACAAATACATACATTCACTAATTAACCACTTTGGCGGTCAACTACCACGACAGACAAAGTGACTGCCAAATTATATGAAATCAAACTTTACCCGCGGGTTTGCACGTGCTACATAATTAGCAAGTAAATGGCGTTTAATCACTGAATAACGACAAAGAAACTTGTAATTTACAAGCAAAAAATAAACTTATTTCAACAAAAACAATTTGAAACAATAGTTCGGAATGACGGAACTTGACAACCGATAAAGTGTAATGTTTAACCTTATGCTACAAATGCGACAAAAAAGCTCTTTATATTCATCTTTTTATGTATAAGGAAGGTAATGAAGGTGGTACCTACTACAAGTACATTAATGGTCCATTAGGCATCGATAAAAAATATTGTTCTCGGCAATCGGCTAATCTTTAATAATCCGAAGATCTAAGAAATAAAAAGCTCAATTATAATAGTTCTAATTTGTTTCTATTATTTGAGAAATTAAATTATATCCCAAAAAAATAAACATATTTTCTGCGATTTTGTTTTATTTCTTATCAGCCCGGCTGCGAGGGCTTACGCACTATAATAACAATAACCTTTTATCCGAAGATGTCATCCGAACCCTTACAATTTTTCTTCGTAATATCGAATGAATATTTCATCAATGCTAGGTACGATGTACTTAACACTACACAATTCAAAAGCTGCGTCAACTAAGGTACCTGTCATGTTCACCAACATACAACATCAAAATGTTTTAGATCCAGTAGGACGTCTTGATTTTTACAAGTTGATAAGTGTACTCAAAAGATCATTATCATCAGCCTATATTAGTTCACTGCTGGACCTTCCCTAATGAGCGCCATAGCGCCCTGTCTCAGTCCAAACTCCCTGTCAAAATATCATAAGTAGCATAGCATTATACAAAATATTCGTGTCCCCGCCCGCACTATTGAATTTCTTAGACCATGCTTGGCAAAGGTCATGACTGCACAGATGTTAGGAAGTAATCAGAGGCCAATCAACTGATCTTACACTATTATCTGCTATAATTGCCATGCTTTGTAGTACAAATAACACTCTTGATGCCATGAACAATGCCCTGCACAACGAAACGTGTGATAAAATGGTATTTCAATCGTTTAAGAGCAATTGTCGATGCGAAGAAGATGTATTGATGAAATCGTTCGAGGAATGAAGAATCTAGTATTTTTGTTGTTAGAAATTTCGCCGAAGCGTTACTTTGTATTAGTTGAGCTATCTGTTGATTGTCTACAACAGTCTGTAGATAGCAGTTATCAATTGTTTCTATCCAACGAACACATTTCTATCACACTAATATTATGAATGCGAACGTTTTTCAGGATGTTTAGATGGGTGGATGGGTGTTTGTTACTACTTTACGCCAAAATTACTGAACGGATCTGAAAATTCGCATACAGGTGTGCTAGATCTGGAATAAAATATAGGCTTTTTTATATCCTACAAATCAGTTCCCATGGGATAGAAATAATCTTTAAACGTTTCCAACTGCGGGCAGAAAGTACTAGTAGTAAATAATAGTTCTAAATTGTTTCTACGGTGTGATTGTTATTTTCTTTGTTAATAAAATTTGTTAAATCTTATCAATATATTTTTTGTGGAATATCGCAATTTAAAACAAAGATAACTAAAGCCCAATAACCCCAAACTTACTGTGTCAAAATAATACAAAGATCGTATTAAACTTCGCGTGTCTAACAACACCTAGCCTATCATAATTTTTTTCAAGAAATTCCAATACGATGAGACACTAATCATTAAAATTCATGAGACACCGTGCGTGATAGAGCGTTTTGACCAAGTCCTCGAAATTCCTAAAAGCTATTCATTGTTCGGCCCTCAGAATTGATTGCTGTTGACAGTTCAATAAAGGTTCATTACAAAACTGCCTTTTAGCTAGTTTTTAGCACTGTTTAGCTACACACCATTGATTAAAGGGCTGATATCGTAATCGTGAGAAAATGGTAGACAATTGATCAGGAATGGAATACGTCAAAAGGCAGCAATTAAAGTAAAAATCTTTGTTGCGTAAGCTGCGCATATCGCTTCGAAGAATCAGATTAGTCTGTAGTCTATAAATCATAATGAATTCCTCGTCTACTGGTTATAACTTCGATATGCATGTCGGTGAGAATTACACAACAATTTTTTTGATTTGTTTTAAATTCTGCAGTGGGTAGAGCAATTACGCAAATGCTGCGTTAAGCCAAATTGCTACTCTACATTTCGGCGGGTTAAACTTACGTAGTTTGATTTATCCTTCAAGAAAATTACTGAAACTAAATGACTTCATTATGAGTAGACAATAAAGACACGCACCCTGAAGATCTTGGTTCAAACAATGGTGTTTCCCTGTTAGTATCACATCATCCGAATAATCACTCTCCATGGATGTAGCAAGCGTTTTTCCACGCACTTTTGCAACAAGCCGCAACAAAAAATACTAAGATTAGAACCAACGTGGTTCTCAGTGCGGTGTTAACATGGTAGCTAATTCGTTTTGGTTATAAACTGCAATCGGGTGGTTGATTGACCGTAGCTTAACAATAGCTGCGGTTAACGCTTTGTAATTATAGATTGTTTTGGTTGATAGCCACCATAAGGCCTGTGTTTATTTCGCCTTCCGCATTTTGGTATTTTCTGATAATTCAGGGAGCTTAGTTCACGGTGCCTATATTATTAAACGACTCATGTTTTGATCACGTTTCTCGAAATCAAAGCTTTCAATTTTAAAGCATGTTTTATTTTATTAGCAAATCTAGGCAACTCTATATTCAAAATACTATTACAAAACAATTGACACACTTTACCTTATTTATTTATCATACTGGCAGGCACATGTAAATTAAAACTATTACACAGTCAAACTAGTACTCGGGGGCTCACATGATTGTTGGCTAACACCCGCATCCAAGAGAAACTACCACAGAATAAATAACAGTAAACATTTCGTCATCGGCGCGTACGCACACGGAAATTCGCGCTAAACTGCCTTTTTATGCAAAAACTAGTAACGCTAAGAGAGTAATTAACCATCTATTTGCAGTCACATGACTAGGTGTTTGTAGGTGAAGAATGCAGTTGTAATAGTATGTGGGTCTTGCGATGTTGCTGACCCGTTACTATAACTATAAAATAAATAGTGATAAAAATGGCGTACAATATCTTTTTGAATTAGCACGTTCGTTCTTCTTTATTAAAGCGCACAGTTCATTGTCCAATAACTTCAAACGTCACCTGCATATAAAACCGAGGCTACTCTGATTGTCAGACGTATTAATTCCTATAAATCCTTTTGAACTATCAAATACCCTTTCTAGGTAAACCTTTTCAAAGCTGCTTACAATTCTTCTTAAAGGTTCTCTACTTTGTTTATTGTTATACCATAAAGTCAGTAGGTACCTACATAATTTTTTACCCTAAAAAGGAAACTTGATTCTCCTCCCGAACCAAACGACGATCAAACTTCCGGATCTCGCTGCATTGATATAGCCACATCTGGGTCCGGATCAGGTCTCAATCAGGATATATCCAAAAGTCGGCTGTTCATGAGGTCATCAACTACGTTGAATCGCAAAAATCTTACGTGAATTCTATATTTTAAAAAATAAATCATCTGTTTATTTGTAGTGATTTGGACGAGCTTTATGATGACACTAGCAAGCAATGTATATATATATTTATTAATAGACACCTACATTAGCATAAATTAGAATAAATGTCAATATATGTGCAGATTTTATTATGTCGATCACTGATTAAAATTGCGGTTTTATTATTTTTATAGTCGAACATGCACCTAAAAGTGGTCACAGAAATATATAGGTAAAACAGAACGTGTAAAAAAACGTCAAAGTTAAAAAGCACACAGAGTAGGATCCCGTTGAAATCGTTTGTATGACGCTTGTGACTTCAGGTGATGTTTGGAATCATTCGTACCTGTGTTGATTCGTCTAAGGGTCAGCTCACACCGAGACGTGACGCTGCCCGCACTTTAATTCAAAATTGAAGTTTATTTACTACGGAAAAAGATACAAATAATGATAAATAATAAAATAAAATTGGACCGTTTTGCGTAGTAATAACGTTATATTTTGCATGCGCGCAGCGTCGCGTCGCGTCGCGTCTATGTGTAAGCTGACTTGTTAAATCCAACTGTTAAAAAACCTATGTTTAGGTCAAGTGATTTTTTGCATGACATTTTGACTGGTTCCTAATTTTTTTTGTTAATTTCATGTACCTATTTGTTATGTTTAAAATGTGCTACAAAAACTTGAACTTGAATACTTTAATAAAGTTGTTATGGCATATCAAAAGCTATAATTATGTAACCTGTACTTACATTAATTCAAATTTGATTTAATGTTCATCATAACTAAATTGTTTATGCATGTTCGATTAAGTATTGATTTATTGTCGGTGCAAAAAGTTAAACATATGGCACAATGAAATATAATGTAGCGTACATTAACAGGATACTTTTTGTAACCCTTATTTTGACGGATTCTTAAAAAGTTGTTACAAAGTTTTGCGTCAAAGTTTTCGTAATATTAAAGAAACAATGGCCAAGTGTCAGAATAGGTTTCTATACACATTAACCCAGTTCACTCACAGGTACATATGTGATAGGTAAATGAATAAAACAATGGGGATGTTTAAAACAAATACTTACTGCATTTTTAACACGTTTTTTAAACATTGTTGTTTATGAACCCACGCCGAAGAAAGATCTAACGTGAAGGGCTCAATCTAATTTAAAAAGTGTACATATATTAAGATAACATTGAAAAACTTGAGATTTATCGCTTTATTATGAACTAAAATAGGTTTGAACATATACATAATGCATATTTATTCCGCGATCTGAAATGTGATTCACGTAAAAAATAAATGTATTTTAAATTCATAGCATTCTTTGCATAAAATTTAAATTAAATGAAGCTCGAGAAGATTCCACGTGTCCTTAGTGACATAAGCCGTCGAACTTACTGGCTATTAAGCCAAGGCCCCCATAGAATAGATAATTAACCAAGGTGTCATCTACCGATGTTTTATAGGCTGTTTCGCCACAGTTGACCTTGTCCAACATACTGGATAGGTTCAAAGATATTTGACGTATTCAAAGTTTTTAGTCACGTATTATTGCCAACGCACTTTCGCTTTAGGTTAGTGTCAAAACTATCGAGGCTGCGCGCACGCAGACAATTATTGTGATTGCGTTTTTGACATTGAATTTGCGCGATTGTTTGAGTAATTGTTCGTTTGTGTCTGAAGCGCCAATGTGTATTTTTCTTTTCATAATAGCCATTATGAAAGCTTATTTAGTTAAGTTTACTCGATTGAGCTTTCAAAACATAACAAATGATGTTCATGCAAGGAAATTATTTAAAATTAGCGGACCTTTCCGGCTTCGCACGGTGTTAGTACCGATCCCTAACTTTTTTGAAAAAATTATGTAGCCTATATCCACCACGGATAGTGTAGCTTCCCAACGGTGAAATAATTTTTCAAATCGATCCAGTAGTTTCGGAGCCTATTTTTTACAAACAAACAAACAAAATATCAATCTTCCTCCTTTCCTCTTTATAATATTAGTATCGAAGTGCTTACTTATTAATGTCTATGTCTAATACAATTTCGTTTTATTAGACATAAATATTATTATAATGTCTAATTAGACATAATATGAATCGTCCAAAATTTTGCATTTTTATCTACGTAACTTTAAAACATCTGCACGTAATTAACCTATTTAGTTTGAGATCCAGTGGTGACATTATCTTTGATAAAAAAGGAAAGACTATCGTTATTACAAGATATTTAAGATTATTCAGAAATAACATCTGTAGATCCGGAATACCAAAAAAATTGTAGGTAGCTCTTTCGCGCTCTGAATTATTTATATGATCAGCTTTTGCATGCAGCAAAGAACACAACATTTTAGCTTATTGTTCTTTTCTGTCGCAATTTGATAAAAAAAGAAATACATAAACAGAAAATAATATTATAATCTTCGAAAAAGCGGTTTTTTTTATGAGTTAAAGCTCCGTATATTCGAATTTATTATGTATCTTTTAGTATGTACAGCTTATAGAGCGTATATCCGGGAGCGAAAGTGGTATATTCATTGATATTAGAATGCGCGGTATACACGAAGTTCGCTGACTGTACCGGTTTTTGCTCCTTCAAGGCAGTTCTGTCTGGTTACAAGTATCTATAAACAAACTTGTTTATTATAATATACATTTTACGTAAACTATAATCATGAACTTTTTAAAAAAAACTTGAAATTACAAGAGCATCTTCTATCTGATGATGATGAGTGCTTGATGAAGATGTTCCTAGTGATAAGTTTTGATTATTTCCTGATACTTGATATTCCGTTAAGGGCTTTTCTCTTTTGCGTAATGTTAAAGTTAGTAAACGTTAAGTCTGTCTTAGTTCTAATTTTAAGGACTCACAAGCTACCAAGCAAGATTTAAGTATGGTACTTCTACGAAAATTGCGTTTTTATGTAATATGCGAAAGGCCAAGTTGCTAAATCGTTCAAAACAAGGGATCATTTATTTTACCACGGTTTGCTGTAAAGTGAACGGTAAACCCATTTAAAGAAATTGCTGTGCAAATTGGTCTGTGATGCAAATCTTTTTTTTTTAATAGTAATTTTTAGAAATGCTGCGAAATGTTTATAAGTCTCAAAATGTCGTCGTAGATTTTTGATTTTATAGCGCTATATATTATATTTAACTACATCACATAAGGAATATTTTAATAATTTATATAATATCCCAAAAAACCACGACCTAGACGGGACTTGAAACCGCAACCATCATATCAGTACGGGAACGCGCTACCAATTGCGCCACAAGGTCGAGTACAATGAAATCGAAAATCTTTGAGACTCTCATAGTAACTACTTATTCAATTATATGTATCTTAAAAGCTAGTAATAAATCTCTATAATCAATCTATGTTTCTGCTGTACGTTATCGCACAAGATCTAATATATACGGTTACATACGATTTGTACAATGTCAATGACATAAGTAGAAAGTGTGTAGTAACCGGTAGAGATACATGTCATGAGATCACTGATTAAAACGAAAGCATTTGCGGTCACCTATATTACCTATGCTTATACTCGTAAGTACATGCAAGTATATCTTGTTATATTACTTCCTGTATCCAAGTTTATATCTACAAAGATTACACGAAGTGCTTTTAAATGAAATGTTAGAAAAATGTGGTGTTATAAAAAGTTATAATCTTTTAACTAATTTTGCTGTCAATAGGCCTTCGTTTGACTACAATCTCACCTGATGTAAAGTAAAGATGTGGCTGACGATGTATCACTAAAGCCTAGAAGATAGATATTGTATATATACTGTTGAAGATAGGTATATTCCTATTCACTATTGTCTTGAAGAGATCCAGGTTTTAATTGACCGGAAAAAAGCAACAGGGATCATGTTCCAAACCCCCAAAATTTTCTTTTTTTATAAGAATTGTCTCTTATAGAAACCTTAATAATACTTACATTAATGATTACTTACATTGATATGTTCCGTGCCCATATTGGGTAAAGTAAAGTAGTGATACTCCGCCTCAGTAGATACTGGACTTGGTGTGTCCCGTGCCCCACACCGAAATCCTTAAATCCCTCTGAATGTATCAATAATTTTGGCAATGGGGCACGTATACCTGGATCTTACCCGCACTATTATGTCTTGTCTTTGTTACCCTTTAAATTTTCGTTGAGATAAGTTTGAATTTCTCTAGGCTAAATTACATGAATGTTAATTTTTTTTTTCTTTTGTTACAGGATAAGGCGGAGTATATTACTTCTAGCCGTAGCGTCATCAGTCGCATATGCCCAGAATGGCAAACCAGATGACAGCATACAGGCCGTACCGAGTGACCTGAGACGGATCGTCAGTGAGGCGCTGAATTTGGAGAAGAGGTTCTTATTGGGCGCTAGCGATGCGTAAGTTATTTGATTTTTGTTAGAGCTTTGGTAAACATTCGTAGAATCATTCATGTCATCAATAAATATTAATACATTAGGAGTCGTGGAGTAGCGGGGGCGTTGAGACTACAGAATGAACTAGTTTTTAAGACAGACACATCGGTCTGTCTTAAAAATGATTCGAGTCATCACTCAAAACATCTTTGATCACTACATTTTAAGTTGCCCTATTCTAGAGCTTACTGAGCCGATTCTCTTAGCTACCATTTCTCTCTGGTCGTTGGTCTTTACAAATTATTGAATGAAAAGAGTACTTAACTAAACTATCTTAAAATTCTAGGCAAAACTGTTCATCACAAGAAGATGACATCAGCAACACACCATGCCCGCCAAGCAAGTACAGAAGTGCAAGCGGCGAGTGCAACAACGTGCGGCACCGACCGTGGGGCCGCCGCGGAGACGTCTTCCTCAGGATGATGCCAGCTAATTATGCCAACAGTAAGTATTATAGCATATTCAATGAAACTTGATGATAGGTACAGAGTAATTGCACTAACAGAAGTGCAAGTGGCGAGTGCACCAACGTGTAGCACCGACCGTGGGGCCGCCGTGGAGATGTCTTCCTTTATGCCAACAGTAAGTATGCCAGCTAATAATGCCAACATTAGTCTACATATTAAAAAGATATCTCAAAGGTATTCTGGAAAGTGGGCTCAGTGTTCATATAATTTTATTATGACTTTCCCAATATACGAAAAGGGCAAAATAGTGAATACTTACATACATGACGGTGGTGACAGAAAAGTTTACAAATTATACTAAAGTAGCTGCGCCCCGCGGCTTCGCCCGCGTGGAAATCTATGTGAAATGGTTTATTAACCTTCCTCTTGAATCACTCTATCTATAAAAAAACGGCATCAAAATCCGTTGAGTAGTTTTAAAGATCTAATCATACGTAGGGACAGACAGACAGCGGGAAGCGCCTTTTTTTATACCTTGTAGTTCACTACAGAGTATAAAACAAAGTCTCTTCCCGCTTTGGCTGTGCTCTTCAGAGCACATTATGAAGATTATGCTAGTCGCCTCTTTTGCGTAGGTATTATAATGTAGCGATAGGGTGGAGATACATTTTGGCTTGAATACCTTGGTAATTTTATCTTCATTCTCAGTCTTCCGCGAATTAATGTCATGGTGTAAAAAATTCTTATCAAATGATTGAATAACAATCCTCATGTAAAATCGTGAAGATTAAAAGATGCGTTTAGATTGCTATCATCGCAAACAAACGATCTTGGTTCACGCTATTCTGATGTTAACAATTATCTACGGTGACACAAGGATTTGCCACTGTATTTAGTAACTGAGTTGTGATTTTTATTTTTTTGACTCCAATTTAGACTAACACCCACATCTTTAGACAATTCCTCTATTAATCCATTATGATTCGACTGAAGGTGCCTCGAGCATTACTCCAAAACATACTCAAATTCGGTATAAGATAATAATAAGTCGTAAATTTTTCTCATGCAATATTGGGACTCTACGGTAATCTACGATTGTTGACACTTTTGTCGATGACCAGCATCTCGTAAATACCTTCGCGATGAGGAATTGTAGGCTTCATCGGTTTGTCAGGCAAACCATCGCCCACCGCGCCACAGAGATCATGAAATCATTGAACTTCTGAATCTTTGTTCATACAATTTTTAAATTACCCACATACCTTTTTGTACTTGACCTATACTGGATCTTTGGATAAACGTTTTGATGGCTACAATTAAAAACTTCAAGACGTAATTACGTACACCTGTGGTCACCATGAGCCCAACAATAATCGTGCCCATAAACAATCATAAAGTAATCGTCTAACTAAAGGAAGCGCATAATTTCATAATTGCAAAGCATGAACGAACAATCATATATGAGATGACAGTTATTGGCAGAGATATTGAGTCTCTCGTGGTGACGTTAGCAAAGACAACTTATGCCTACGTGTTTTTAATTTGTGGATTTACACAGTCAAATAAACGGATTTCGGCCAAAAGCCTCATAGACAAATATCGCGTCCGGTCTTCATTCACTCTAATGAAACCGAAACTAATTTTGAATATGGAAGCTCCAAAGGAAGGTTTTTTCCGAGTATGGTATGACCGTATTTCACGGAGAAGTTATGTTTCATATTTCGCAATCGTTTTGCCGAGTACTACACTTTAGATGAAAATGCAACTTCCAACGACAGCCAAGTTTATTTATGAGGTGACTTCATTTCTCTGGTAGGTGCATAATATTAATTGAGCATAATTTATGCAATAAATTAAATTCTTTTCAAGGATGATGCAAATAATTATTATTGCTTGAATAAGTTATGCTTGTAAGTATGTATCTATTATGTACAGTTCACATAAAAGAAGATTTTTTTCCCTATATAAAAGAATTTTAATTACTAACTAAACTGCATGCCTTGACTATAACGTATCCGCGGGCAGACTAGTCAAAAATAAATACTATAAATTACTAATATATAAAAATCTTACATAAACTTTGCGTCGCATACAAATAAACCATTTATTTATCATTACTAAATGCTTATACAGTTTACTGGTGGCGATTAATGCAAATTACTTGATTAGAGGTTATTAAATGGCACTTTCTAAGAGGGAAACTAAATTTTTTTTATCCATCGGTCGGGTACGAAATATTTAGTCTCTTTTGTTACAATACTGCCTTTCTCTATACAAAATATGAAATTTCCTGTTCAAGAAACAGAGATTTAATATTTGTTCGATGCATCGCGCTCGTTGGACATTCTGTCATGTGTGCAGCCATGACCCGGAAGGGTTAAACTAAGGTGTAACTGTTAATAAGTTAAATAAAAAATAATGCTGGACAATCCACACAGCATTTTCTAGCCCCAAGTTAAGCAGTTTGTGTTATGGGTACTAGATTACTGATATATATAATAGTATAGTACTTACAGTAAGATATATATTTTTGATTATAGAATTCACCCAGACACCTGGAACAAATTAATTACCTACAAAGATTTATCTCGAGTTGGGAATCGAACCCGCAACCTCCTGCATCACTGGCAGATCTTCGCCCACTGCGCCACTGAGGTCGTCGATTATGTAACCGGCATCCAAACCTATCAAACTGGAACACAAAATACCATGATATTACTTCCCCAGACAGATTAGCCTTATCACAAGTAGCTCCAAACATTCTGCGACACTCTTTAAATAAGTCTAATTTGTTTCTTTGTACACTTGCTCTATCTACTCCTTGCCTCCTATAGCCTAAGGTTTGCTTGAAGAAAACTCTTTGTTAGGATTAAGCTCGCCTATGTACATATCTATTTTAGTTAACACTTTGAGTGCTGAAATCACACGGTAGGTATGTGTTTTCTACAAGTGACTAATATGCGTAAATCCACACTAGCGCAGCGGCTGAGAAAATACAGATCTTTGTGACTCAGCACAGCCGTAATATTTTTCGAACGAAACGCATGTGCGGCGCAACACAACCGCTGTGTAGAGCGGCAGCACGAATTTTTTAGGTTAAAAAAAATATCGCAGTCGTCGAAAAAAATCGCAGTCAAAGTGTTAAGTTATTTTTAAGTTTTGTGTGTACAATAAATAATTAAAGCTCTTCTATTCCAAAGTCCAATTGTACTAAAGGCACATTTTTATTTTCAAGGAGTATCCCAACCTCTGGAAGAGCCCCATCTGCCATCAGCATCGCTGGCAGTGCAAGCGGCTGCTCAATCCTCGGAGTCAGCTGATCACGACTACGTCACCAGCTTGCTGGCAGCCTGGGGACAAGTGCTGATGGCCGATCTAGTCGCCACTGCTAATGGGAATAAGGTATGCGTAGATATTATATGGTTATCATCATCATGTTAGCGTTTGTTTATCTTCTTGTTTTTTGAAGATATACTTTTTGTTTGTAATGTTTTATATGTACGCTCGTATATACGAGGAATGAAATTAAGTAAGTAAATAAAAGGGATTTATAAAAAGGCACAATGAAATTTTAATGAATATTAATAATAAATACTGGACAATCCACACAGCATCATCTATCCCCAAGCTAAGCAGAGCTTGTGTTATGGGATGACTGATATACATAATGCAATAGGTACATACATATTTTTTTTTATTAAACAAGAAAAATATACAGAACATCCGGAACAAATATTTGCAGATCATATAAAAAATTATTCTTAGGCAGGAATCGAACCCGCAACCTCCTGCGTCGCAGGCGGACATTATTAGGCCCACCGCGCCACATCGATCGCCAAAATGAAAGTTTGCAGTTTTATTGATTTTGGGGACAGGGACATGTCACATGGTTAAGTGTTGTAATTGTAACCAAGTTACTTCGCATGTTGGTATTTAGGACATTTATTCTGTTTCTAGTGTAGAACCTTTTTTGTATTCCACTATCTCGAAACTATTAAAAAAATAAAAAAAACACTTGCTTAAAAAGTAGCCTTAAACTCGAGGAGGAGGAAACCCTAGGATTAGAAGTATTTATCTTTTTATTTTTCATCTTAAATCATCAGCGGGTACAAGAAATGTTTCCTCTTACTTATAGACTCGACTTTTGGTATTCCATTTACAAAAAACATACATCTAATTTAAATTTATTTTTAACGTGTAACCCATTTTAATTCTTGTAATTCTTTATTGTACACAAAAAACCTAAAAATAACTTAACTAAAAAAATATAATGTACATAGGCGAGCTTAACCCTAACAAAGAATTTTCTTACAGCAAAACCTTAGGTTATTTTAACACTTTGACTGCGATCTTTTTTTTAACCTAAAAAATTCGTGCTGCCGCTCTACACAGCGGTTGTGTTGCGCCGCACATGCGTTTCGTTCGAAAAATATTACGGCTGTGCTGAGTCACATAGATCTGTATTTTCTCAGCCGCTGCGCTAGTATGGATTTACGCATATTAGTCACTTGTAGAAAACACATACCGTGTGATTTCAGCAATCAAAGTGTTAACTCGGTCTTGTCATCATAAATGTTGACAACCTCGTCTATAATGCGGTGGTTTAGTCCATGTTTAGTCCCTTGTAAAAATATACTATACGTTCAATTTGTAAACAAAAACTATGGCAGTTGTACAGATAATGTGTAAACTTCGGTAGAACTGTACTGACCTATCTTCAAAATACAGTTAAACTCTTTAAACCTCATTATTTTGTACCAAACAACAGCTCATTAGAGTTCCTCAATTACCTAGCTTACCCATGTAGTCAACAGAGTGAAGGCCAACGGACGTATGCTTTTTGTTTAAAGGAACGGATGTGTACACCTCGGTGCCTAATCAACCGCCTCTAATGATGATATTTCTTGAACTTGGCCGAGAGTGTACGAGTAGTTATAATGCCTAATGTGGCAGTCATGTGGGCGTCCTTGCTTTGAACTTTAGGTGAACTTTAAGTAATGCATCAGTCATAACTTGGAATTACTGTCAGCTGAGCGAGCCGACATACTCATTTCGTTACTTCCTGCTTCTATAGCTAGTTCTCATTCTTTGTGTAAGACTAGATCGTGCATAGGTATGCGTGTAAAAAGCCAATATATAAAAGGCTAATTCCAATTCATAAAACTATTGGTTCCTGTCCGCGGCTTCGCACGCGGTGTTTCTATCGTAACGTTTAAAAGTTAATTATATCCCATGGGAACTGTTTTATAGGATAGCCTAGGTTTGATTGTGGGCTTAGTGCTACATCTGCAGACTGATCTGTTCAGCCGTTTCAGCGTGAAGAAGTAACACACATCCATACATCTAAACATCCAAACTTTTAAATTCATAATATAGTGTGATTTATGTTAATAAATTCCTATATATCAAACTAAACATTTGTAGCAGAAAATAATTATTCTTTATATTCAGTCAGCTACTCTCGTGTCGCATGTTTCTGTCATACAGTTAGGTAAACAGATAGTTTTGTAAAAAATCTTGAATGTTTTTTTTTTTATTTTTTTTATTCAGATTTTACAACCTTTTAACAATGTTTATGTCGGTTGACTTAGTAACAGTGAAGAAACTTAAATTAACAAAACAACCACTTCTGGAATTAACAAAACAAAAATAACACTTAATTAAAACAAACACTTAATTAGAACTATAGTACTTAATTAGTTACATATTTTAATCATTACTTAACTTACTACCTATGTACCTACGTTTTGCTACTTATCCCTTAATTTGATTTTGTACGCTGTGACGGACACTAACTTTGAAAAATTCCTGCGTCCTAGGAAAACATTTTATTTAAACATAATTTCTACCAAAACTCTCCAATAACGCATAATATTTGGTAGAAAAATATTTTACGGTGGTGTCAACATTGAATCTGTCATTCGTCAACAAAATGTCCGCGAAACGCAAGCCATCTGTTTTGATGAAGGTAAATAATTTAATTATTTATGATTTTTAAACATAAGAACTGATTGTTTTGGGGGTTTTCGATTCTAAACAAAATCAATACAAGGATAGAATAATTATTTTCTTGAACTATGCACCGAATCTTTTTTTTTTGTGCTTATTGCTATGGCCGCCACAGCGGACCGTGCCAATTACATAGAGAACTAGTAATGTGATGTTATGTATCCCTAGGCGGACATTGCCAAAGCACGTATACACTAACTATAATTATTATTAGGTAGCTTTTGCACTAACAATTTGGTTATGGGTTGCGGCTTATTTTGTTTTTTTTGCGCTTGTCAACAGCTTAGCCGTGGTCGTCAAATATTGGCCTTAGTTCCAAGAGAGCATGCACAGTCCGATGCCAGTGACCAGTCTGAATCGGAATGTGAATTGCATGAAACCGCCTCTCATTATTCTTCTTCTCCGGCACCGTCAATAAGCAATTCCCTCAAAAACCTCAACATCTGGTCCGATGAAGATGAAGCTTTGCCCAATCCTTCACCGGATAGTCCAACTGTAAATGAACCTAGATTAGATAATATTATTCCAGCTGAAAACTACGATGCAGCCATCTTCGATTCAGTGCCACTTACGCCGATTCTGCAGGAAATTCAAGAGTACGACAATGTGCCATCAATATCTGCCAATCTTTCGCTCTCATCTTCACCTGCGACACCTTTGGCCCCACAAAGAAAAACAATAAAAACAACCTTACCTGTAAAAAGAAAGACTAGATCAAAGCAGCCGATTGTGCCTGCAAAAAGGAAGCGGAAGGTACGTTTAGAATTAGTTTACAGATGGAAAAAAGGTTTATTCCGCCACGCTGCAACAATCGAAAAGGAAGATGGAGAGTTTGTCAATCTGCCTGACGCCGACTCGTCGCCGTTGACTTACTTTCACTTGTATTTTTCAAAAGACCTTATTGAAGATATTGTGGATCAGACAAACTTTTACTCGGTACAGGAAACCGGGAAGTCAATTCTTCTTACCGAGGATGAATTCTGTGACTTCTTAGCAATCCACATAATAATGGGGATCGTAGAAATGCCTGCATATCTGGATTATTGGTCACATAAATTCAAATATGCAAAAGTTGCTGAAATTATGCCCCTGAAAAGATACCAGCAGATACGGCGTTACTTGCATTTTGCAAACAATAATATGGATGATGGAGATAGGTACTATAAAGTTCGACCTCTCCTGGAAAAAATCAGGCTGAATTGTTTGAAATATCAAGGAATGGATAGTAGGTTCAGCATTGATGAGATGATGATAGCGTACAAGGGAAGTAAGGCAGGAAAAAGAAAACAGTACATGAAAGATAAGCCGAATAAATGGGGCTTCAAAAACTATGTGCGGGCTGGAGTCTCAGGCATTATATATGATTTTATCATGTATGGAGGCGAGGACACTTTCCGGTATCATACCTTTAGCGAAGAAGAAGAATCTCTCGGCTTTGGCGCTCAAATAGTGTTGGCTTTATGCCAAAGTATAATTCAAAAGCCAGCAATCATTTACTGTGATAATTTCTTCACATCACCGGAGCTGTTCTTCATCTTGCGGCAAAATTACGGAATCTTTGCTTTGAGCACAATACGAAACAACCGTCTCAGAGGAGCAGAAAAGATCCTGCCAACAGAAAAGGATATGAAGAAGAACGAAAGAGGTGCATTTGCAGAAGTGGCGTGTATCGATAACCGGTTGGCAGTCGTCCGCTGGAACGACAACAAGGCAGTGACATTTCTGAGCTCTTTTGTCGCAAGTGCACCTGTGGAAAAAATAATGCGGTATTCAAAAGAAGCTAAAAAAAAAGTTGAAGTACAGTGCCCCCAAATTGTACGTCAGTACAACAAAAATATGGGAGGTGTCGACCTGGCAGACATGCTCATATCTCTGTACAAAATACCACTCAAAAGTCGGAGATGGTATTTGGGCATATTTGCACAAATGCTAGACATCTGCCTGAACAATGCTTGGCTCCTACACAGAACCAATAATGCAAGGAAATCTCAACTGTCTTTGAAGGCTTTCAGGTTCGAGGTGTTTGAATGTTTATGCAGGGAAAACAGAACCAAAAAGCGTCAAAAAACGGAGTACTGTGTGGTCAATAAGCCCAGGACTCCTCGCCCTTGTAGTCCGGTAAAATATGATAACACTGGCCATTTCCCTTCGACCATGGATGAAGGACGATGCAGATATTGCAAAAAGAAAACGGTGGTCTTTTGCGTAAAATGCAACATGAGACTATGTTTCGTGACAGGAAAAAATGCCAGAAACTGCTTCCTAAACTTTCATACGAAGTAATAAGTGTTGAGTTAATAAATAAGTAATTGAACAAATTTATTTCATTTATGCATTGTTATATCTATATATTGTGTACCTTTTATAGTTTTCATTTTGTTTGGTAATGTCCGTCACACCGGACTTGAAACAGTACAGGTTTATTGTTATATATTTGACACTGTCCGCTACGGCGGACTTAGGTTTTATCGAGAATGGAAAAACCTAGATTTTTTTTCCTGTCTTCTAGGGCTCCTAGGCTATCACTGAAGAAAGACAAATAACTTTTTTTTTACAAAAGTGTTAAAAAAAAAACTTGCCAAATAAAGGGTTATGAAGCTAAGTTGCCACTTGAGCCAGCACAGTTCGCTAGGTGAAATAGCAATCTAGCCTCTCTGGAGTTGGGATAAGCTAGTATTTGGTGGAAAGCTCCAACATCAACAACATTGATGTTGAGTTCCTGGAGTACCAGCTGGCGCTCGGCCTGGTTCCGGACGCACTCATCTTGAATGTTGTAAGAAATTAAAAAAGGGAAGGGATATCATTTAATTCCTTAGAGATTACCCCGATTGCGAGGGCTTACTCACTCAAATAACAAAAACCTTTGTTATTTTGAATTCCATGACTTTTTATGAGCTTCAACTTATTAAAACCCTTACGCTGTTTTGAAAGTGCTTTTGCAGGTTAAAACTCGTAAATAAATTATAACAAGCTAAGAACTAACATCTTATTATAATTTATAGCATTAAAATAATCAACAGGAAATAACACTTTACATGTATCTTAAGGGTCCGGCGACCCTCGCTTGCAAAAATCGCTCCGAATATCGCTGTCCCTGTTTAACCCTTGCGCTGCGCCCCATGCGTGCGTGATAGCAATATTAGCCGTTCAAAATTTGTTTTGTTCCGTAATACCAAAAATTATGACTGAAAACTTTTTGTATTCTTCACAAAGTATTGTTATTCTGTAATTAGACAATATAAGCTATGTTCCTTAATAAATAAAACGTAAGATATTGTTGTTTTTAATACGAAACAAATAGGAAGAAAACTTGTCCATTTTCGCATAAAAATGTGCAAAATGCGATTGGCTTTCATTTAATTTTAGGTAAGTATTTTGAAAAAAAAAACTATTTAGGAACCTAGATAAATACTATTCAAATACAAATAATACAATATTATACTGGAAATATGCTTGAATTGAAAATCATTATGGTATTATGTTTGTATGAAGAATTCGTCCCTCCGGAGGCCTCTTAAGTAGTACAAGATACTAATTATTGAGTGTTCTTTAACAGGAAATTAGATTTGTTTTTCAATGAAGTACATCTTGTTATCACGATTCTGCATAAATGTCTAGTAAATCCCTCTAAGAAGATGTTTAATGATGTAATACTTTATGAATGCAAATTTAAACTAACTCGTTATTTCCCTTATACGTTGGACTTTTAATTATAAATAACTAGCTTCTGCTTGCGGCTTCGCACGCGCTTTTAAAATAGTGTATGTACGAGTATGTCCGTCTCTGGGATACCGTTTACCTCCCTGCGAAATCTCATTTAGATTCGTTCAGCCGGTTCAGACCTGAAAAGGTAACAGACAGGAAGACAGAATTGCTTTTGTTTTTATAAAATATAGTATAGAATAGAGTAGAATGAAAATAAAAATAAAATAAAAATATGAATACCTATCTTACTAATGTTATTAAAATAAAATAAATAAGGAACCATTATTAATGTAGTTTCTGCCCGCGGCTTCGCACGCGTTGTTTCTATTGATATGTTTTAACACTTTGATTGCTGAAAACACACGGTACTTGATTTCTACAAGAAACTAATATGCGTAAATCCACACTAGCGCAGCGGCTGAGAAAATACAGATCTGTACGTGTGACTCAGCAAAGCTGTAATATTTTTCGAACGAAACGCATGTGCGGCACAACACAACCGCTGTGTAGAGCGGCAGCACGTTTTTTAGGTTAAAAAAAAGATCGCAGTCGTCGAAAAAAAATCGCAGTCAAAGTGTTAAGGTCATTTCTATCCCCTCATGCAAAGTAGTCTATGTTTTATTACAGGCCTAGAACATAATTTCATCCCGATCCATACAGTAGTTTTGACGTGAAGAAGTACCAAACATGCATCCATTCATCCATCTAAACATCCAAACTTTCGCATTTATAATATTCGTATTATATGCAATTACATTTTAGACTCAACAGTAAGGTATGTAGGTAGTAGCCTAGTCTCATCTATCACAAGAACTGGTTTCAAGTACCAAGTACTAACATTAAACCTAGGAACTGATCGTCTCTAAGTACCTAGGACCCACTTTCACTGCACGTAACCTTTTATCGACCCTGCAAACTATCACGAACGTTACGACACCCACGTTCAATCGCTCGATGACAAGTTAATCGAAATTACGTCAGTTTCAGGACATGAAGCTTCCGATTCGATTAACGTCGATTCTAGGCTATTTACGATATACGGGAAAAGAAGATTGAATTAAAACTTTTGAAACTATCATGGTTATTAACACAAAAGTCATTTATAAGGGGATATTTACCATGATTGGATTAAATAGAATAGAATAGAATAGTAAAAAACATTTATTTAGACACAGGTACAAAATACAGGCATAGAATAAACAAACAAAGAAGTTTATTATGAGGGTAAACGACACAAATAGGTGATATTAAGACTAAAAAAGACTACCTCCATGTCCCTTCGCCGAAATAGGGGTTGGCTCAGCGTGTGCTGAACAAATAAAAAATATTTCGGTACATTACATGCGCCATGATCACTTGATCACGGAATAACCGAAGGTTCTGCGAGTAAGTTTTCTTGGCAGACATACCGCATGTAACTGTGCTGAAATATTGGAAAACTTAAAAATCTATTCATGGTAAATATCCGATGTAAATATCCCATCAAGATCGTAGGTATAGTCAACAATTTTTTCCCAAGGCAGCATTCTAACCGCAACCTCCTGCATGACAGGCGGACCATCGCCCGCCGCGCCTCTTTAGTCGTCTAGTCTATAGAGTTGTATTTACAATGTAATATAATAATAGGTTATCGACATAGCTCAAAGAATTAGCAAGCTGAAGTGGGAGTGGGCCGGCCATATCTCGCGAAGAACCGACGGCCGATGGGGCAAACGGGTTCTTGAGTGGAGACCACGACTCGGTAAACGTAGTGTAGGACGCCCTCCGACCAGGTGGGATGACGACCTGCGAAAGACTGCAGGTAGATGCTGGATGCGGCAAGCTGAAGACAGGGCGCTATGGCGCTCATTGGGGGAGGCCTATGTCCAGCAGTGGACTGCTATAGGCTGATGATGATGATGATGATGATGATAATAATAGGTACCTACTTTGTAGGAAATGAACGGTTGTAAAATAATGCATAGATAATAAATTAGTCAAGGTGACAAATCCCAGTTGATTCTTTATAAAGTGTCTTCGTTTTATGATTTTTAACGATCGTTTCACGCCTTTAATTAACACTTTGACTGCTGAAATCACACGGTATGTGTTTTCTACAAGTGACTAATATGCGTAAATCCACACTAGCGCAGCGGCTGAGAAAATACAGATCTGTGTGACTCAGCACAGCCGTAATATTTTTCGAACGAAACGCATGTGCGGCGCAACACAACCGCTGTGTAGAGCGGCAGCACGAATTTTTTAGATTAAAAAAAGATCGCAGTCGTCGAAAAAAAATCGCAGTCAAAGTGTTAACACTTTGACTCGTGAACTGTGAAAAGTGAACTAACAACGAACTTTATTTCTGTTGGAAGAATCATAGTTATTAACACAAAAGTCATTTTTAACGACGTATGAAATTGTACCAACTGTCATGGTAAATACCACCATGATTTTATACAGTTGGTACAGTTTCATGCGTTGTGAAACCGAAATATTGCCGAATATTGTGCCGAAATATTGGAAAACTTAAACCGTGGTTATAATCCCGCCCCGTTATAAAAGACTTTTATATTTTTTCCCATCCCAGAAAGACAAGCAAAAAGACTAGCCAATTCACATCTTCAAGGTGAGTGCTTTTGCAAAGCTAGTATTGTTACATAATTTGAAGACAACAGAGTACTTAGCACAAGTAACAAAGGACCACTTCTACCAAACAAAGCAATAATTACGATTCTACCGCATCTAATACACTTGATGAATACAAATGAAATAAATTAACCCTATTATTCTTTCCATAGAACATGTAGGCCTTACATCAACTTTCTACGGAATAAAAGAAAACTCAAGTTCCTCTTCAATTTATGAGATGTTATAACTGTGGAGTGGCAATTAGGTACTAATTTTTATTTTCAGTTTTACTCGCTTGCAAATATTATGAGGAAATATATTGACGATAGGTAATCAGAATTAGAAATAAGCATTCAATCGTTCAAGCGGGACAGCGTATGTAGTTGCATATTCAATCCCATTTTTTATCTACACAATTATACGTATAATAATACCTTACTAATTTATAAATCAGTATGTTTTAATTTCTATCTATTAAACATAGTTTATTGAACAAAATATTCAAAATAATTGGAGCGTATCATAAATTAAAAGCTGTCTGTTTCTATGCAAATTTAATATCAAATCTGCATTATGCAGTCAAAATATGCAAAGCAGACCTAGATAATTTCAATTATCTAACAGTATGGTAGGTAAGGATCATAAACTAGTATTATTTAGCCAAGTGGCTACATTGAGGCAAGCTTTGCCCGCAAATTGATGCCACGGTTATCATTCTAATGCCTTTCAGATTATACGTTCTAATTCCATAATGAAGTATATAACCACGATTATATTAAGCGCCCGCTGAACGTTTACTATTAAAGATAATAACATTATTTTAAATTGTTACAGGAGTGTGTACAAGGACCTTGTGAATATCTGCGGTCGGCGCCGGCAAGGAACATTGATTCTTGTGGATTTGGTAAGTAAAAAAGATAAGTCCCTATATTTACCAACAACAGCCTTTCCCTATCTTTACCAACCAGTCACACACTGCTGGACATAAGGGAGGCCTATGTCCAGCAGTGGAGAGTGCCTTATTGGATCTTATCATTCGGGGTTAATGTTTTATCCCTCGGCACGCGGGTTAAGGTCGCTTCCGTAGTGATTCATACAACACTGACGACCGTGCTTACACACGGCAAATTTACCATAGATTTTTACGACGAATAAAACGTGTGTGTGAGAGAGGACTTAGATATATGAGTAACTAAGGGAACCTTCGGTAGCTCGCTTTATGTTTCTTTCCTACATAGTGCTTAGTACACACTGTAAAGGTTTTTCTCCACAGTATAAGTGCAGACTAGAACACAAACATTTTTTTTAAAGAAAACTATGGGTGTTTTTTTTCCCAATGACTATAACTCGTCTCGTGGTCCCACTGACCACGAGTGATAGTCATTGCTCGTGATTTATGACGTGATTGTATACCACTAGAGAACTCCCAAAAATATGGGTTGCTGAAGATTCCTACGTAATGTAACTCTACATTTCGTTCCACCGCGTTAATCTAGAGATGTAATCAATTTTGTAACCGAATCTACTAACAAAGATTTTACGGTAACCGAGCACGAATTTGTCTACTAATAAGCAACTAATGTCTGCCCGCGACATTGCTCGATTGCATTTAGGTATGTAAATAAAAAAAAAAAAAAAAAAATTATTAATTTTAATTCAATTTTAATTGCATATTAAATTAATTTGAATAAGCAATCATTTATTTAACAATGAAATGTATTTTTCAATGACTTTTTTATGATGGACATCAAATCAATCCTACCAATATTATAAAGGAAAGTTTGTATGTATGGATGTTTGTTACTCTCACGCAAAAACTACCGAACGAATCGGGCTGAAATTTTACATACAGGTAGTTCCAGACCCGGAATAAAGCCTATGTTTTATAGTGGGTGGTAGTACTTTTATCCCATAAATCAGTTCCCATGGGATAGAAATAACCTTAAAACGTTTCCATAGAAACAACGCAAGCGAAGCCGCGGATAGAAACTAGTAAGGCTATATATTGAATCAAAATAAGCGCGGCGTCGCGTCGCGTCTCGCTATGAGCTGACCCAATATGTTATTGTACGTACAGTGACAGCCAAACGTTACAGTTTTATTTTGTACACCATCAATAACTAGGAAGTCTGCTATAATCTCCAACCAAACTGGTTTCGAATCAATTTGGTTGACATAATCAATTTACCTAGTGCGGTGTGGGTGGTTATTTGATGATGGAGTAGACTGTAGACATTCTTTATGTAATTTAATTCATAATTTATCAGGGCACAGAGTAGATTACGTGAAATTAAAAATGTATAGATATGGGTAGGTAGAAAAGTTGCTGCACTTGTTGCTGTTGCTGTTGTTTTTATGATGTAACTCTACCTATTATAGTAAAGAGAACCTTCGCAATTTTACCATGCTTTTATTAGCTTCACCTTTATGTATGTTTGTAACCGACTCCTTTGGACTCGATTTTGACCCACTTTGAACGGTCAGATTTCATTTTAACTTAGTAAACTTATTTAGGATTAAAACTGCGCTTTTCTCGCATGAATAGGTCTATCCGAGAAAAGAGACAATTAAGCTTGTGGCACACCTGAAAAGCACCGCTACAGCACAAAAATGTGCATTCAATTATGTGCTTTAACTCGTACAGTTTAGATAAATGTTATATTGACGGCATCGGATGACAGACTCGCGGATCACACGTTTGAAGCCATTTTGTCACTATAAAATAAGTAAATAAATAATGATGGACAATTCACACAAAATGTATCTAAAGTTAATGAGTCGACATTTTTGTGCTTGACGGATGGTATTGGATTGATGAGCGCAGAGCTTTATGCTGCAGTTTTGAGCACTTTCGTTCCGTGTCTTACTAACTGACAGTCTTTGGCATCCTAAACAGTGTATATATATTTATGCCTTAAAATTTGTTTTTGTTCTCAGAGGTCCGCGAGCAGATGAACTTAGCGACAGCTTTCCTCGATGGCTCTGCTCTATACGGAAGCTCTGAAAAGGAGCTGCGATCACTACGGCTTTATGACGCTGGGAAAATAGACGTGCATTCGTGTCGCAAGTAAGTTCTTACTGCCTTATTTACCTACAATTCATGGGTTACCACGACGGTACACGTTGTGTAGGACGCCCTCCGGCCAGGCAATGATGTATGCGACAAAGTGAAGTCAGGGTGCTATGGTGCTCATTAGGGGCAAGACTAAAAATGAGTTACGGTGTAAACTAATATTTTATACTATTTTCAATACTTAACTACTTAAAATCTAGAATATTCTTCGTTAAGTCGCTACATACTATGTTGGTTCTATAAAAATCGATACTTTCGTAAGGCCCCATATTTTCGACTCGACAAATCCGTCATATGTACCTAACTCTGTCTATAAAATACTTCATTCCTTCCATTGAGTCTTCATTCACTTACCTGTCAACAATTAAGGAACTTCATAGATGTGCCAAACAGTAAATAAATTAGTAGACGGGGTAATAGTGTTTATTAACTACTCGAAATAAGTTCCGAGTGAGAAATTACATCACAGACATTATGCCGCTAAGCAATGAAACGACCATACAATACCGATTCAAGATATCCAAGAGAGAATCGTGAGAATTCTTAGGCCTTCATTATGCCCAATGACACTGCATTTGAATTGATTTTAACATAACCTAAAAAGGAGGATGCTATTATAATTTCTACAAATTGCTTAATTCTAATACGTTTGTAAGTAAATACTTACGTATAACTCCGATTATTATCTACATATTTTATTCTATTTTTTTTTTCTTTTATTATATTTTCATGAGAATACTATGTATTTTCTCCCCGCGACTTCGCACGCGTTGTTTCTATGGAAATGTTTTAATGTTATTATTCCTATCCTTTGGGAACTGATTTAAGGAAAAAAAAAGTCAATGTTTGAATCCAAGCCGCAAGCAATCAAAGCTCGCTGTATGCAATTTCAAACCGATCCGTTCAGTAGTTTTGGCGTGAAGAATTAACAAACATCCAACCATCCATCCATTCATCCAAACAACAAAGCATTTATAATATTAATGTGATTATAAAATTTAATTTCCATAATTGACATAAAAACTCTCTTACTGATGTAATGTCTAGACATTTTTCAACATCACCTGCTTAGTCAATTTTATTATAGGTACCTTACATATTCGCATTCTAGAATCCATTGACGGAATCACATGGGTTCACTTCCAATATTTACTAAGTTCAGATCTTTTTTTGGCTATTCTGAAACGTATGATTCATAGGAAGCCGTATTTCTTCGAACGTGTTTGTTAATCATTACAAATATATTAATGCTTACCTACTGTGTAAAATCCCAGCTTCCACTGAAAGGTACATTGTAAAGATGTCATCATTCATGGTTTATCCGGGTCATAGTCAGATGAAGTAGTAGAAGTAGAATTATAAAGGTCATATGATTCATATGAAATGCTCAGCAAAAAATATCGTCGGCAACTTCATCCTTCATCCGTGATAAGTATTATCATTTTTTTTATTAGCTTAGGGTGGCTTTCGTATCACGACGGCCATGATAAGCCTATTGTGATCGCCACTTATACGTTTCAGCCCCGAAGCCGTAGCGTTCATAGTTCGCCACTAACCCTTGCAGCTGCTAGGAACTGTAGGATTTTCTTCGGAGTGATATCTATCTCACAGCTCGTCTGACATTTTAGGTTAATACCTCAAAATGCTAATACAGGTGCACCAACAAATCGTCTTGTGAGGTTTTAACCTCAAATCATTTAAAGTACCTTATATCGTATTTTAATAAGCACAGATATATAGCGTTAAGCTCTTGTAAAGTTTCATTCAGGGGTCCCTGAATAAAATTTAATAATAATGAAGACAGAGAGGTTTGATTGGATGTAAGCCGTAATCCCCGGACTCCAGACTTACTTACTGGAATAGAAAATTATTGTATTCTATAATAAACACACACCTATACACTAGCCAAACTCGTGAAAAAAATGTTTGTAAACAAACTGCCCGTAGTAAGGAATCTAACCTGCAACTTCCCGTGTAGCAGGCGGACCTTCGCCCACTGCGCTACTTCGGCAACTTTGCTACTAAATTATTAGCATCGATGTATATTTAGCAACAACATTAGGTACGTGTTAGCATAGAAACATAACTTGCAGACATTAATGTTTTATGCAAATCCATTGTTGTGTGAAAAGTTATGACGTGCTTATGTTATTTATTGAATAAGTAGCGTCTAGCTAGGTAATCACAGTGCACGCAAAATAGCTATTAAAGAAATTGTTGAGTTCACTTTTAGATTGGTTGTATTTAATAGGATAGCCTTTTTTAATTTAATTGTATGCACTAAACTAAAAACGACTTCATGTTCCTTAGTGCAAATACTCGTAGTATTTGCACTTTTTTTTTAGTACTAATCCCTCGGGAAAAATGATTTTTATGGTATCATTATCCATACAATAGCGAATATATAAAAGAATTTTCCCAATCGGTCCAAGTTGGTGGACAAGTTGACGAACAAACATAAAGCCGAACTTGGAACTCGTACTTGTATAGGCTACATAGAATTACCACTCAAACATATAACCCCCCTTCCATGCGATGTCATTCTTGTCCAAAGTGAATATAAAGTACTACTACATTCTTGTCTATTCTATGTATATCAATTATCTAGTGCCCATAACACAAGCTCTGCTTACCATGGGGCTAGATAATGCTGTGTGAATTGTCCAGCATCATTTATTTATTCTACTCTAACAATCTCCGTGCTTACTCTGCTGGTCGGAACTGAACTCTTTGGGTAGAATATACATACAAAAATGAAATACGCATTGTACGTCTTCTATTAAATCATTGATAAAATCTTGTCTATAGAAAAAATAATATAGAAAAAAAGTACTAAGCACATACAAAAGTCTGTATGTGCTTCGTACAGTGTTCATCCCGAGGTTGCAATCTTATTTATTTACCAGCTTGATCAATAGAAGGTACCTACAAGTTGTTAACGCACAGTACTTTGACTTCCTATTAGTTTTTCTACATAACATGACAAATGAGATGAAAAAATCTTGTATGCCATTAAGGTAGGATGATTGTATGCAAATAGGACCTTGTATTACTTCGCATATCTATTTGATTTCCATCTGTGTTTGCATTGGCATTTAATGGCTTCATAAAGGCATGTTCAATAATTTGAACTTCAATTTTTTGCTGCCATATTAAAACACCAGTCGGGACTGTTGTGAGTGACGTCACTGGAAGGTTGCAGGAAAGTCCTGCCCATTGAAAACATTGATAAATCTTTAGTTACATTTTATTAATATTTTATACATTCCTACCTACTCCTTTACATCAAACCTGACGCAAAATTTTATGTAGGTAGAGGAGTGTTGGCCAAGAAACGCTAAGATCCCCTTAAAATTGTGGGGACAGATGCCACCTTTGCACACCAAAGCCTGTGAGCTAAATCAAGACAGAAGCGAGTTAGCTTATATCAAAGATTATGTAATAGAAAAATCAAGATACCAATTATTTAAATATTTCGCGATTTGTTAACATATTAAAGATTAATAGGGTATTATGTATAACCTAGGTGGAATTAAAACAAAAGTTACGCGATAAATACCCGATAATTAATCTAATATATTTATAGTATATTATATATATAGTATATATATATATTATATATATATAGTATATTATCTAATATATTAACTTAAAAACTTAAACTAGTTTTTAAGTTAAGTGTTTCTGAAATATTCTCAACTCCAGCAGTAAAGGCTTATTTAATTTTATTTATATCAAAATGCCTTTTACTAAACTATTACTTTCTTCCAGATGTAACGACGGAACCCCCACAGCGCCTGTCTACAAGACGCTTCTCTCAGAACACAACCGTATCGCCGGCGAGCTGTATTCTATGAACCCATTCTGGGATGACACCACTCTGTTCCTTGAAGCGAGACGGGTTGTGGCGGCTATCATCCAGCACATCACGTATAATGAGTTCTTGCCGGTTCTGTTGGGCGAGGTAAGTGAATCTTAGTCTAAATTTAATCTTAGAATCCCTGTCTACAAGACGCTTCTCTCAGAACACAACCGTATCGCCGGCGAGCTGTATTCTATGAACCCATTTTGGGATGACACCACTCTGTTCCTTGAAGCAAGACGGGTTGTAGCGGCTATCATCCAGCATATCACGTATAATGAGTTCTTTCCGGTTCTGTTGGGCGAGGTAAGTGAATCTTAGTCTAAATTTAATCTTAGAATCCCTGTCTACAAGACGCTTCTCTCAGAACACAACTGTATCGCCGGCGAGCTTTATTCTATTAACCCATTCTGGGATGTCACCACCCTTTGAACCTTCCTTGAAGCGAGACGGGTTGAAGCGGCTATCATCCAGCATATCTCGTATAATGAATTATTGTGGGTTTTGTGTGAGGTGAGTCAATCTCAGTCTAAATTTTGACTTAGACTTTTGTCCCAGAACACAACCCTTATTGACGACGGTCTAATTGGTCATCTACCTAAATATTAGTCTAATAGGAATTTGTTGCAAAAAAAATGATGTATAGATTGACATAGACACTAAAATAAATAGAAAAACATGCACATTCATAAACATTTGTTGTTATTCATTCATATTTTAATGTCTCTTTATTTTTCTTCCCCAGGTTGGAATGGCGAAGGCTGAGTTGAAGCTGACCTCTCTTGGCTTCTGGCGAGGCTACTCCAGCAACAACCGCGCTGGCGCTTACACGGAGCTCGTGGCCGTTGCTCCTATCTTTAAGGCTATGATGAATGACAAACTGGTGAGATGAAATAAATAATGCTGGACAATTTCACACAGCAGCATCTAAGCAAGCCCCAAGCTAAGCAGAGTTTTTGTTATGGGTACTAGATAACTGATATACCTACTTAATAAATGCAGATAGATAATGTGTAGTATACATTAAAAACACCCAGAATACCCTGAACAAATATCTAAATATCGTACATATATTTGTCTCGAGACGGGAATCGAACCAGCAATGAAATCTCCTACATCACTTTTGTCCGCAGTGCCACAAAGGTCGTCACAGAAAAATAATCCAAAAATTATGTGTTTTTCTTTTTAATGCATATACAGATCTTTTGCCTAATTCAAATTAGTCGACAAGTTAACCATTTTTAAAATAATTGCTAGTAGTTTGGACCCATAGCTAATTGGAGCAGGCGTTTAAGATCACCGGCGTGGAATCTCTTAATTGCCTCACAACATCCAGTATTAGATTAAGTGACGCTATTATACCGCTTTGACGATTAGCAGTTAGCTATATCATAATCATTAAATTTTTCAGATCAACAACACAATAACACTCCAGCACTTGGTCCAAACAACAGCCCACCGCGTCTCCAGATTCCCTTCATCCACACAATGGGACGTGAACCGTTCTAGAGACCACGGTGTGGCGCCTTACCTTCGAGCGCTCAAACTCTGTGACCCTATGAGCAATGTCAAGAGCTTTGGAGACTTCGCGCAACTGGGATTTGAAAGACCACAGCAAGAAATGTTAGCTGATATGTACAGGTATGATCAATTCCCTTTTTTATCGCAATGGGAAACCATTCTAGAGGCCTCAGCGCGATTTACCTTCTAGCTCTGTGATCTAATGAGCAATGTGAAAAGCTTTGGAAACTTCACGCAACTAGGATACAAAAGAAGATACACAGCTGGAAATGTTAAGCGGCTGATATGTACAGGTATGTTCCAATTTCCTTCATTCGCTCAATGGGAGGTCAATCGCTCTAGAGACCACGGCGTAGCATGTTACCATCACGCCCTGAAACTCTGTGCCCCTTTAAGCATGAGAAGAGCTTTAGAAAATTCAGACACAGCAGGAAATGTTTTGTGCTTGTTACAAAGTCTAAGATTTGGTAAGACATACAAATTTGCCTTTGCTGCCTATTAACACTGTCTTAGACGCAACCCTTTTTAAGGGAAGGTGCCCTGGTCACTGACGGTCCCGCGTGTCCGCATATTTCTCTGTGTATATATATTTTTTTATGTCTTTGATTGTGTATTTCAATGTTATTTTTTGTTATGAGTCATGTACTCGAAATAAACAATTTTTATTTTGTTTATTAAACTTTTTTAATGTTACTTTCCGTTAGGAACCCTGAAGACGTGGAGCTAATAATCGGAGGAGCGATGGAGAAGGCAACTAACGGCGCCGTCGTCGGTCACACTCTGGCCTGCGTTTTGGCTCTGCAGTTCGCTAGTCTCAAGAAAAGTGACAGGTAGTTACACAGTATTTAGAAAATTCGTTTTATATGAAAGTACAACTTTGTTGAGGAGTCAGTACTGCAGGAGATTCATAAAATACATGCCTATGTTACCGTCACCTACTGCCCTCTGTTTAGTGTTTAGTGGTCAACATAATACCAGCGCTGAGGAGGTATCTACATATATTTATCTACCCAGCAACATGCTGAGTTTACACCTTTTTGACTCGACTCGACAGGCAGGTTGTGGAGGCTATTGGTTGGGTACATAGTTTTTTATTTTTTTATCTTAAATTTTTGAGCTCTTAAATAATTTGGGGATATTTTGTTTTCTGTTTGTTTTGTATTTTTAAGTATATAACTGTTTCACCTCTATTATTTTAGTAATCATTTTGTGCCTAGTTCTTAGTTATCCTTTATGTTTTTAAAAATGTACCATTTGTAATGTGTCGTGTCAAATAAACCTTTTCATTTCATTTTTTTTTTTAATTTATTGCAACATGGCTACTTGATGCTGGTTTTATTGAATTCGTTGCTTGTGATTTCTTATGTTGACTACTCCATTGTATTAGTTGGGTATGGTACTTAGTATGTAAGCTATTTCGCAAGCTTTACTTACTCGTATCTACGTACAAAGTTATGTAAGTACACTTTATTTTAAGATATAAACCTGAGTTATGTAACATTCGGGTCAAACCCCTACGGGCTTAAAGATGTTTATTATAAGTGTAATTATGTATATTATCTAAAAATAAATAAATACAAAAACAAAGTTGAGCCGTGACATTAAATAAGGCGTAATCTGGGGCGGTAAACCTAACTAGCTAGAATATAATGTTTACCACAGTAGAGTGCGTCAAATTTATGTTATCTTGTATTTTCTAATATTTTTTGTTTTTTTTATACAGATTCTGGTACGAAAACGACATCCCACCATCTTCGTTCTCGCCCGAACAACTGGCTGCTTTAAGGAAGGTGTCTCTAGCGGGCATGCTTTGCAACTCCGAAGAAACTCTAGTCAATATACAGCCGAAGGCTTTCGTAAAGGAAGACCCCTACTTGTAAGTTTCTGATCAATATAGTTCTAGAAGGATCTAGCGGTAGTGGTAGTGTTCAAAAATTTGACTCAAGTTTCATTCAGAGTAGTTGAGGTGATTGCAACTTCAGCCAAATTTTTGGCTCAAGGGGCGACGGGTCTTTTGTTTATTTGAGTGATTATGCTATCCCTCAATATTATTATTAATGATACATACCTATTAGATGAAAATGAAAATTAAATTCTTGTTCTACGTAGCTTCTGGATTCTATATTTAATTCCTAGTTGTTCCATATTCCTTACATCATAGAGTACACATTGCTTAAGTATTTTTCTAATATTCAACTTCTATCCCATTCTCAAGAAACGCAGCCCAGCACTGTTCCCAACACAACCGCCTAGAACTTTCCGCGTGGCGTGACGAAACAGGCGCCAAGGCAGCCGAACAACTCTCCAAAGATATGTTAGCTACGGCGTTAGAGAAGGCGAAACAAGAGATGGCTGATAGAAAGAGGCTGGAATACATGCTTTGGGAAACTCGTAAGTGATGTATGATTTAAATATAATTAGGCATAATCGTCTTGAAAAATCCGTGTGGCACGATGAAACAGGCGCCAAGGCAGCAGCGGAGCGACTCTCCACAGATATGTTAGCTATAGCGTTAGAGAAGGCGAAACAAGAGATGGCTGATAGAAAGCGGCTGCAATGTATTCCGCTTTGTAAGTAATGTACCTATTGTATATAAATGTATTTTCTTTCTTTCTTTATATTGTTATTTTGTCGTCTAGAACTTTCCGCGTGGCACTACGAAACAGGCGCCAGGGCAGCAGCATACTGTCCAAATATATGTTAGCTACAGCGTTAGAGAGCGATCATCCATAGAGATGTTAGCTAAAGCGTTAGAGGAGGCTAGAACATGTGCTTTCAGCACAGCAGCTAAAAAGCTAAGCGGCCAGCTAAAGCTGTAACTAATATAATCAAGACCTTGAATGACTAAAATGAAGGGCCGTTTCTAGTTGTATTCACGCCGTCGTTTCAATGTTACAGATGGCGGCGCCGACCCGAAATCTCCCGTCGGAACTCTATCGTCTTTCTCGAAAGCCAACAAATACGCTCTGAAGATCGCCAACACTTCACTCTTCTTGGAATTCGCTACCAACGAGCTACTCAACAGCATTAATGGAGGGTAAGTAAATTAGGGTAATTACCAACCTACGTGCTAAAAGGGATTTTGTGGCATGAAATTCTCATGAAAAGTTTGCCTCGAAACTTATATTAGCCGACGGGGATCATTTTAGCCTGATTAAAAATACATAACATAATAAATTTCGGTCATTTTTGAAGTGAAAACTTCTTTAGGCGCGTTAAGCACTTTTTGGTTCAACAAAAATCTTGAAACTCATCGTCACTGCACGGCTTCCCAGTAAGTATAAATAAAATATAAAATAACTTAGTTTTCACTTAAAGACCAAATAAATACGTAAGTACTTACCTAGATAAAGCATCGCATTAGGGCTTAATAAAATACCTGTTATAATGTTATTTTCTCAATAAATAAAAAATTAAAATCTCAAGGTATTCAGATCGTCTTCTCGCCTACAGCAAGACCTTTATTTTACCTAACCAATAAATTTCTTTTCCAGAAGCCACCGCCGCAAGCGTCAGATCTTCGACGACTCACTAGGTTTCGGGACCAATGACTTCGTCGATTCCCTCCAAAACGTCGACGTCAGCGGTTTCATCGGCAACGACCAATCAGGGCCGCTTATCGAGCCCCAGTGTGACGACACGGGAACCTGCGATGCGGATAACCCTTTCCGATCGTATACTGGATTCTGTAATAACTTGCGGAACCCTAATCTGGGGAAGGGTTTGACTACGTTCGCTAGGTTGCTGCCGCCTGTTTATGAAGATGGTGAGTTTGTGTTTACTTTGAACTGTGTTTAAAAAAGAAACGTTAAATTCTACCATATTTATTAAATTTCAATTCAATTAAAATTTTGTATTTAAAAATTACCAAAAAAGAAAATACAGCTAAGAAGATAAAACCATAATAGTATGTATATGCAATTTTACCCAGTGGTGTCGTAATTGGACAATACAATACAAAAATACAAAATACATGGACAGTCATATTTATCAGATATGATATTCAGGATGCTGTCGTTACTGCCTGTCACTCTGCTCATCATTAAATACGAAACGTTAAATTCTACGAGAAATATTAAAAAGTAATCATATTTATCTTATAAAAAAACATGCTGGCAAAAAGATGCACGCAGTTCTTATATGACATTTAATTTATACGTTTCCTTTTAGCCGTTATCTATCACTCTAACGCTCCCCCTATTCATATCTTCAGGTGTAAGCCGTCCCCGCATCAACTCGGTCGCCGGCACGCCTCTGCCGTCCCCCCGCATCATCTCCACCACGATCCACCCGGACATCTCCAACCTGCACACGCGCTACACGCTGATGGTGATGCAGTTCGCACAGTTCGTGGACCACGAGCTCACCATGACGCCTATTCATAAAGGTACGTACGTCTAAGCCGTCCCCGCATCAACTCGGTAGCGGGCACACCACAGCCGTTAAAAAAAAAGCGCTAAAAAAGTATACAATTCAATAATTTGCGTCAATGAAAGTTATGATTGTGAACAATATTTTATCATATTTTTTTTGTAATATTTCAGTTTGTGTCTCATGCGTGAGTCACACATATGCAGAAAGTTATCAGTGCTCCAACTCATATATTTAAGAAACCATTTTTATGAAGAGTATCCTTTTGTTCTTATTTGTAATTTTAGAAGTGGTTTTAAAATAAAATACTGTAAACCTTTAAATTAGGAATCATTCAAGTCACCACGTTACCTTATATTTAAACATCTTCCAGGTTTCCACGAGTCCATCCCCGACTGCCGTTCCTGCGAATCACCCAGAACCGTCCACCCTGAGTGCAATCCATTCCCGGTCCCTCGCGGCGACCATTACTACCCGGAAGTGAACGTGACTTCCGGCGAGCGACTCTGCTTCCCCTTCATGAGGAGTCTGCCGGGACAGCAGAACTTGGGTAAGGGATATACCTCTATACCATGATGATGAACCACGATTAACTTAGAGACACTGGTATTTTCTTTGCATGTTATCTTTTATCTACCGATATCCTCATCGAAGCTTCAGACTGTAAAATCCTCAACCCACTGACCAATAACATTTCCCATTCCAGGACCCCGCGAGCAAGTGAACCAGAACACAGCTTTCATCGATGCATCTGTAATATACGGCGAGAATCCTTGCATAGTCCGCAAATTGCGAGGCTTCAATGGACGTCTGAACGCGACTGCTAGCCCTCTCAACGGCGGCAAAGACTTGCTGCCACGGTCTGACAGCCATCCGGAGTGCAAGGCGCCTAGTGGTTTCTGTTTCATTGCTGGTAAGAGTCACTTCTTGCAAAGACAGCTCTTATATAGTGAACGATTGCATAGTAAACAATTTGCCGGTTTTCATTGGTCTCAGCGGACGGTAGCGCCCCCTGCAGAACAATTTACCAACGAATTTCTATAGACATAAAAAGAAAGGAGCGGCGATAATTGAGTTCTGTCAGATTGTTTTAGTAAAATACCTGACACCATTATGTTTAATATCGAGGGCCAAAGTGTATTTGCATTGAAATGGTATACAAAGTATTATAATTAGGAATCTAATCGAAACTTATTATCTTACAGGTGATGGTCGCGCCTCCGAACAGCCAGGTCTAACCGCCATCCACACAATCTTCCTCCGCGAACACAACCGTTTGGTCGAAGGCCTTAGAGGCGTCAACCCTCATTGGGACGCGGAGTTACTCTTCGAACACGCTAGAAGGATCATGGCGGCTGAGTTCACGCATATTATCTACAACGAGTTCCTGCCGAGGCTGCTGTCTTGGAACGCTGTTAATCTTTATGGATTGAAGTTGCTGCCTGCAGGTATGACACTTTTTCAATCACATCATGATATCAGCACATAATACGTCCAGTGCTGAACATAGGCCTCCCCTAAACGATGACATAGAGCGTAGCGTTCCTAAACTGCCCTCATCCTCCAACTTTTCGCGACAGC
Organism: Eupithecia abbreviata; assembly: GCA_943735965.1. NCBI lineage: Eukaryota > Metazoa > Arthropoda > Insecta > Lepidoptera > Geometridae > Eupithecia > Eupithecia abbreviata. The sequence continues at coordinate 5,623,731 of OX030986.1, forward strand.
TACAATGCCGTCGGTCCATCTTATGGAACGTTTGATGTTTAATCCGTATCCAGTTTATTGAAAACAGTAATATTAAATTGGAGTCACATTGAAAATTATTATGTATGTATTTATTTTAAATATTGTGCAAGTATCCAACTCAGTACCTAGTCAGTCTAGTTGCCGCTTTGGCATTAGATAAAATCTTCACTGTTATTTATTCCATTAAGGTACCAACTTAGGTACTCAATAATTAGGTACTAAATTATGCCAACCATTATTAATATTGGTTGCTTTCCACAGCTTTATTCTAGTTATTAATATCCAGTTTATAAAAAAACCCTACCAAATATATCCTCTATCTTTCAGGTTACTACAAAGAATACTCACCGACCTGTAACCCAGCCATAGTAACGGAATTCGCCACAGCCGCCTTCAGAATCGGTCATTCGCTGCTTCGTCCGCACTTACCCCGTCTGTCTCACGTGTACCAGCCGGTCGAACCACCAATTCTACTGAGGGACGGATTCTTCAGGCCCGACATGTTCATGACTGTAAGTGAAAATACACTTATACTAGTGGCAATAAGGTGGAGTTTCAACAAGTTCTAATGATTGAATGGAATGACTAGGTTATTCCCTGCTTCGTGCACACTTACTCCGTCTGTCTCACGTGTACCAGCCGGTCGAACCACCTGTTGTAGGGTTCTTCGAATCCGATATGTTCTGTTCATATGCCCGTAAATAAAAATAGACTTAATCTGATGGCAATAAGTTTGAGTTTTAAAAGTAGTCTGTCAGTAGACATTTATTTATGAAATTAATAGAGCTGAGAGAAGTTTTGATCTAATATCGCTGCCCTATTAAAAAAAGATGTCAATAACATCTGATGTATTTTGTACTTATTAGTTCATTACAATAAGATCAAACCTAGCCGTACCTACACTTCAAACCATTCAACACCATGAAATGTGGAAGTATTATACTTACTTACATTCAAATTTGAAATATTTTTAATTTTATTCTTATTTTTTCCAGCACCCACCTCTAGTAGACGAGCTAATGCGCGGTCTCTCATCCACCCCCATGGAAACCCTCGACCAGTTCATCACGGGAGAAGTGACCAACCATCTCTTCGAAGACCGCCGTATTCCCTTCTCGGGAATAGACCTGATTGCACTGAATATACAGAGGGCTAGAGACCACGGTGTGCCGAGTTATAACAACTACAGGGCGCTTTGTAACTTGAAGCGGGCGACGAATTTCGAGGACCTTTCGAGGGAAATTCCTGATGAGGTTATTGCAAGGTAAATGCGAACTTATTTATGAAGCTTTAGGTCGTTATTTTCTACAAATATCATATGCATCATCATCATCAGCCTATGTTAGTCCACTGCTGGCAGGCCTCCCCCAATGAGACTGTCAGTCTACAGCTTAAAACCAATAATAATCTTCTTCGACTAATATATACTGCATTTAACAGGTTCAAGAGGATATACGCGACGGTAGACGACATTGATCTGTTCCCGGGCGGTATGAGCGAGCGGCCGCTGCAAGGCGGGCTCGTGGGGCCCACCTTCGCTTGCATCATCGCCATTCAGTTCAGGCAGCTCAGGAAGTGCGATAGATACTGGTAAGGATTATGTAGTACTAGCTGCGTCCCGCGGCTTCGCCCTCGTGGAAATCTATGTTTCAAGACAGCTTTAGACGAAATGTCGTGCAATGCAACTGGAAATTTGCTCAAGATGCCTACCAAAACACACTATAAGAACTAAGATCACACAGCACCATCAACAGAAGGCACACGTATCTAAAGGACTAGACAGCGATTTCTTCATCTCTCAAGGTATTGTAATACCTTTCTACGGCCGTCTGTTATACTTCCTATATTCTAAGTATTTATTTCTGTATTGTTTTCTGTTTTGTGTGGTATAAAAAAGTGTTATCTTTCCCAGTTTTATTCTATCTCTTGACTGACGTTATATTTTCTAGGTATGAGAACGACAACACAGCGGCTCGCTTCTCGGAACAGCAACTATCTGAAATCAGGAAGTCGACTCTCTCTAAGTTGATGTGCGACAACTTCGATGTCGCTGGTGATATACAGCGAGCTGCCTTCGATCTGCCCAGTAATTTCTTGTAAGTTTACAATATTTATATTTTTTTTAAACTGTCTTAAATGTGTAACGTACCGCTATTGGTAGCTTAGAAGCAGTCCAATTTATTTTATTTTTATTTATTTTATAATAACAATATTCGGGTAATATAATAGCCCAGGTCTCGATAGAGTCAAAGGCCTTCTCATAGTTTACAAAGGCCAGACACAGGGGCTGATTATACTATTCGGACTTTTGTATAATCTGCCTCACTGTGTGTACCTATGTGGTCTATGGTGCCATATCCTCCGCGAAACCCGGCCTAGCCTGGTGTATTGTATTATGTATATCAGTTACCCGTAACACAAGCTCTGCTTAGCTTGGGGCTAGATATTGCTGTGTGAATTGCCCAGTCATTATTTGGAATGCAACCAAGGTTGCCAGAAACATAATCCTACTAATAATATAACCGCGAAAGTTTGTAAGGATATTTGTTGCTCTTTCACGCAAAAACTACTGAATGGATTTTGATGAAACTCACAACAATATAGCTTACATATCATAATAATACATAGGCTACAATTCATAAAGATACTATGTATCCATGTATCCAAAGAACCGCGGGGCGCAGCTAGTTTATTTATAATTTTATTTATTTTATTATCCAGAAACCCGCGAGTGCCATGCAGTTCCCTGCCCAAGATGGACCTATCAGCGTGGCGCGAGAGCTCGGCCCAAGGCTGCCTCATCGCCGGCCGCTCCGTGGCCGTGGGCGAGTCCGCCTTCCCGTCGCCTTGCACCTCTTGTATCTGCACTAATGAAGGGGTAAGCAACTGATACTTATTGAGGCAACAGGTAACCTGTGGCCACCTTCCCGAGGAAGATTAATTTCGTAAGATTAGCAGGGCAGGAGCTGCAAGACTTTGGAAGGCCCATACAAGTAAGCAAATTCACATAGTCATAAGTCATAAAAGAAACGATGAACGCTATCTCTACTTATATAAAATGTATGTACTATAAGCAAATATCACTAAGCAGTACACACTAAGAGTTATGGTCGGGGTCTCTCTGAATGATAGGATTCGTAACGAATTCATACGACAGAGAACCAAAGTTACCGTTAAAGCTAAAGTGGCAGTGGGCCGGCCATATATCGCGAAGAACCGACCACCGCTGGGTTAAAGGACGTTCTTGAGTGCAGACCGCGACTCGGCAAACGTAGTGTAGGACGCCCTCCGGCCAGCTGGGATGACGACTTGCGAAAGTTTGCAGGCAGATGCTGGATGCGACAAGCTCAAGACAGGTCGATATGGCGCTCATTAGGGGAAGCCTATGTCTCGCAGTGGATTATATGTTGATGATGTTGAGTACACACTAATTTCCATTATTTTCCAGGCTCAATGCGCATCCCTCCGTATCACTGACTGCGCGCAACTGCTCCGAGAGTGGCCTCGAGACGCCATCTTGCGCGATGACGTGTGCACCGCACAATGCGGCACCGCAGCACCGGCCAACAACCGCGCGCCGAGGCGCCCGCCGCTCAACTTCAAGTTCCCGGATTTGAGCCCGTTCATAGCTAAATGAGCGTGACGTTTGAAATAGTTCAGCCATGGTTCGGTTAGCCAATCGATTCTCATGGGACTAAAGTTATATGACAGCACTAAATAAGCCCTGTTTTGCCTATCGAAATAACAGACAGCGGCATATTTAGCTACGCCTGTGGCCATAATTCGGGTTATCACTGGATTCGCTGTTTAAAAACGATATCATTTTGCTGCTCAAGGAAAGATTCTTTGAATTTTTTGGTGCGCTGGGATGCCAATACTGGGCAACAAAGAACTCCATTTTGAATCAATTCTGAAAAGTCATGATACATACCATCCAATAAAATTAATGACTCAGAGATAATTAAACTAGATTTCATTTATGACATCAAAGAAAAAGACTTGTAATATTGTGCTTTACAATCGAAAGCGAACCAAGTGTGCTCTGAATTATAGTCAACCGAATAAAACACCAAGTGAGCTGCAAAAAACTAAGTGAGCCTGTGAACGTTAAAAGATAAAGTGATAGACTGAGAATTGTAGTGATTAATTTATTGTGGACTAAGTGTATCTCATGTATCCATGAACCAAAATTAGTATCTTTGAATTGATTGTATTGTGTGTATTGAATTTAAACTTTAAAGCGTAGGTATCAAGGTTTTATGTTGTTAAGTCTCAAATATACTTATTTTTGTATCAAGTTATCTAGCAGGAAGTGTGAAAATCATTTACAACAAATAACGACAGTATCCTTTGGTGTCAGCATTTCAGTCAATAGTTTATTAGCAAGTAATACTCTTTATCTTAGCAGTAGTAGTAAGAACCTGGTTACTTTTACTGTATAGAAAACTAAGCAATGGCAATATCCAATTTAATTTGTGTATATCATTCAACATTATAATACCTACATTAAACTTATTATAAGACAAAATGTTCAAGTAATTTTAAGCACTCATGGCCATCGCTAGCTTTAATTGATGTGTAATAAAAATATGAAACATTCACCTTTATAAATTTTATTGTTATAGTTTGACCGAAACCGCTGTACCGCTCCTTAGGAAAGTGCGGCGAGGAAAATCAGCAAGAGTACGCGTTGACGGCAGACTGATGGATCGGAGCGGCCGATATTTCCCCCCCGTGTCGCCGCTCGCATACCTCAGGCGCGGTACAGCGGTTTCGGTCAAACTATACCATAAATTGTTGAAAATGGCTTTAGTAATAACTCTTAAAACACCATACCAGTGTTACCATAAACAATATACCAGATTTAAATAGGAAAATACACTTTCACTGCCTAGTTTATCCTAGACTAGTTTGTAAATTATTCTGTAAAATACTGAGTTTAGTTATTAGTCGTAATTTTATAGTTTTGTAAATGTAATGAAGTAATCAATAAAAAAATGATTTGTTTCAATTTATATGGTGTTTTCATTTAACAAAAGCATTGGGAATTAGGTTGCAATAAAATAGTCCAGTACAGTATTTACAAATCAGTTTAATTTGTTGCAATAAGTCCATTAGTTTCGTTTCGTTACAATAAATTACATCTATGTTACCTTGAGTATAAAAATTTATGTTGCAGTAAAAAAAACAACACAAACACAGATTTAAAAGTTTGAATATATAATTTTATAATAGTCATCGATTTGTGGGGTCAGGCTAGTCCCTCTCAAATGTCCGTTTGCACTTGGCCTGGTGGGAAATACTTTGCACTGTCTTACACCACTTTCGGCCGATTTAGCACACTCACTTCCACCCTTGTTCCTAGAACAAAGAAAAATATGGTATTACTGTTTACGTTTATTATAATAAAAGAAGTAATTCTATTATTGTCACAATAAAAAAAAGTAAACCTTCCACACACGCAGAATAATTTATGATAGAAAAGTTGACCTTGTATTTTATAGGGTAACCTTTCCAAGGTCGTTAACAAGAACTCCCAAAAAATGTTTATAGATATAAATGTTTGGTGAACTTTTTTATTTTATTAACTTAAAAAAAATATTTATTTGCTTGTGAAACAGTGTCGATTTATTAACCCATAAAGTTGCGAATATTTCCATAAAGGGCTGGCTTCCCCTTTGACTGCTCGAAATCGAGATAACAACAGAATGATCATCTGTGTGTATTGAGGTGAGGTGAACAACTGACAAAAACGCACTGTGCTTGTCCTGCTAATATTCTTTTAGGTTCTCTTTTTTCTAGCTTCTGTCTTGTAAGTCTTATTTTTGTGACATTAGCCTAGAATCACAGCGCAGAGTCCATTTGACGATAATATAGAGACATGATCGTGACATCTCATATTTGGGATTTGCGTAGTTCCTTGTCCGCACGATAGAGGCGCTACACCAAAACCTCTAGAAAAATGAGATGTCACAATCATGTCTCTCTATTATATCGATTACTCACTAATAATTAAATGGACCAGACAATTATATTTATCTTTTGTTGCTAATAACATTAGGGTGTATCTACCTGCCGTGAGGAGCCGGCTGCGTGTCAGTTGGCTGCTACCTCCTTGAACCCGTTAGTTAGAGGCACGTGTTCGTTGGCGCGCCGCCACAGGCCGTACACTCGGCCCGGGGTGCCCTGCCATAGACGCACGGTGCCGTCTTCGGAGCCAGTCGCGTAGAGCTCTCCGTCGGGAGACCAACGCACGCAGTGGACTGGCCCGAAGTGACCTTTGTTCGATTCTGGAATATATAAGTAATTTTATAAATATTCGCAAACCCCGAGAAGAACGGCGGCACTGACTTTTTTTTGAACATAGATAAGAAAACCTCTATAAAAACAATTCAATTCATTCGTTTGTGAGCTACATTGCCACACAGATACACTCGTCAAACTTGACGACCCATGTGGCGCGGCGGGCGAAGCTCCGAGTGCGACGTACGACGTTGGAACAAATGTTTTTACTATTTATTCCAGGGTGCTCCGAGTATTTTCTATGTACAATAAAATTATCTATCTATGTAATGTATTGTATTAAGTATATCAGTCAGACAAACACAAAGCAAAGTTGTTCTTGTTGTTTATCAGTCAGACAAAAACAAAGCAAAGTTGTTCTTGTTGTTTTTTTACTTGTCTATGATATAATATAACTCACCCAGCTCAGTTCCTGTATTATAGTCAAACTTGTACACCTTCAGATCTTCCCCGCCGCATACAAAAGTAGCGCGAGATGGCGCTAGTGATGCTGAATAACATTTTGTAGGTACCGGGAACGAACGCATCTGGCGAATCGTATCCGACGAGTAGAAAGATACATTTGTACCTGGAATGGAAGGAATAAGGTTGTATGTACATAGTATGTAGCAGTATGACTTTTTAACCGACTTCAAAAAAGGAGGAGGTTTTCAATTCGACTGTTTTATTGTTTGTTAAGTCAGAACTTTCGACTGGGTGAACCGATTTTGATGATTCTTTTTTTATTTGAAAGCTGGTGGCGTTTGGTCCCATTTCAAATTGGTCCCAGTTCTCACAATGGCATCCATGAGAAAACCACGTGAGTCTTAAATTTGCATTAAATATGTGCGACAAATGGACATGGAATAATGATCGACGAGGGATTAGTATATATCCTGCAAAACCAATTTAAAACAAAGGGTAGAAGACAGTTGTTATTTTTTTCTAAAAATCATTTTAAAAAATAATATGATTTTTTGAAAAAATTTACAACTAGCTAAATAGATAATGGTGGACGCTAATTTTTATAAAGGTTCTCTTGATTGTATCCTTTTATCTGCTGCAGTAAATGAGTACTTACCATGTGATACTGTAATAATGGCACCATCCCTCGACAGCTCTAAGCTGTTAGGTATTGTAGGGAATTCTACTGTGTGCACTTCCTGAAACAAACAAGTACTTAGTTGTGTATTGTGCATTTACTCGGGAGAGATATAATAATAACTAATAACCAAAACATCAAATCGAAGCGAAAACGTATCTTAGTTCGAAGTTAAACAAAAGTTTGTTACCTTGACTAAAACTAAAATAATAAGTATACCTAGGTAAGCAAACAGAAAAAATAATGTTCAAGACTAGGTTGCGAGTTCGATCCCTAATCTTTGTATGATATACATTGTCTACAGATATAATTTTTTCCCAGTCTGGAACTTTCTATGTATAAAAACAGCAACAGCAACAGTAAGTTGATCGGTTCTCTAGCTAGTGCCCATAATCACAAGCTCTGCTTAATTTAGGACTAGGTGGTGCTGTGTGGATTGTCCAGTTATTAGTACTTATTTTAACATTACATACTTCTTTCTATGTATGTTTATTTCTAATAAGACTTATTTCTTTGTTGTTTTGTTACCTGCCCGCTATTCCTGTCCCAGATGCGCATCGTAAGATCGTCGCTGACGCTGGCGATGCGCGAATTGTGCAGGAACACCGCATGCCTTATGCTGCTTGAGTGTGCAGATATCTTTTCTATGGCTGAAAACGAAATAAATAAAGTTGATTATTGAATAAATCAGATTTGTAACACAAAAGGTTTGTACACCGTAATTGGTAAAACATGTTGATACCCACAAAATGTTTGTAAAATCTTATATATGTAATACACATTATCATCATCATCAGCCTATAGCAGTCCACTGCTGGACATAGGCATCCCCCAATGAGCGCCATAGCGCCCTGTCTTCAGCTTGCAGCCGTATCCAGCATCTACCTGCAGTCTTTCGTAGGTCGTCATCCCACCTGGTCGGAGGGCGTCCTTAAGTGGTGTGGTGGTGGTTAGGGCGTCGAAGGACGTATACACATATGTTTATGCAAATAGATCTTTATCTTTCAAGTTCCTTATTGGAATAGATGGCATTATTCAAAAATTATTCATAAAAATCGATGCAGTAATTCGAGTAAGAATAATAGAACATATGTTTTATTACCTGTCAAGTAATTTAATTAAATAACTTGTTGCTTTAGTTGTTTATTTACTAGCAGTAAAAACGAGTCGGGTTTTATTGATTCTATTAAAAAACTAATACAACTATAGTTCTATTTTTTGCAAAAACATTTATTTGTGCGCAAAATGATGACTCAAAACTCTACAAAATGTAACTATTAAAACTCCGAGAGTAGTCTAGCGAAAACCATAGGTCATGTGTGCCCAAACATGACCTATGGTTTTCGCTAGATTTTTTAGAATTGGAGTTTTAATAGTTACATTTTGTACAGTTTTGAGCCATCATTTTGCGCAGATTAGACTACTATTTTTTGTACTTTGATTATAACCATTAGAATCGTTAATAATCCATCAATAATAATTCAATCATATTTACTCAGGGTAACTTAGATTAACACACCAGTTACAAAAAAAACACCATAGTTGTGATGGAAGGTTTAGATATTAAAGATAGAAAAATTTCAAACATACCTCCAACATCCGCTCTATTAAGATCAAACACCCGTATAAGTTTCTCGTTGCTTGCTGTAAGCAGCATTGTGTCATCGTGGTTGAAATTAACACTTTTCACAATGTGTTCGTGGTCGAATGTGTGTACCACCTCGCCGTAACGCGCGTCCCATAGTTTCGCTGAAATTACAACATATAATCAGTCAGATTGGTATTTGATTCATGTCAATGATGATGAAGCCCTTCGGGGCAAAGCCCATATTTGAATATATATTTTTGTGCTGTGCGAAGAGCTTTTTATGTGTGCGACAAACTTTAGATCTAACGTGGCTACTGTTGAGAATGAAAGGCAGGTTGACCATAGACTGTCTTTATTTCCTAGCTTCATGAAGCTAGCCACAATTATACGACATGAAGCTAGCCACAAATATACGACATCTTCCCTATTATTAATAAAAAGAAAAATACATATTTATACACTTTGTTTACCTACTTATTAAGTAGGTATGGCTAAAGAAAATACAATGAAAATAAACGAGTTGATAAGTATAGCTAAGGAATACAATTAGAAATACACAGATGAACATACATTAAAAAAAAAACATGTGAATCTACATTAAAAATAAACATATGATTTACCTGTAGGTACTGTAGGTTAGGTACTAAGTAGGTATTGAAAATAAAAAATTGTGGCTAGCTTCATGAATGAGCCACAATTATACGACATGAAGCTAGCCACAAATATACGACAGCTACTTTAACTGGAGGTGGGTCAAGAGCTGTAGCGTCGATAAAACTATCAAGTTAAAAACCCGACATATATACCAGTTTATTAGTTTACTAGCTGCGCCCGCGGTCAAATGGTTTATAAACCTTACTCAAAACCGCGTCAAAATCCAAAGTCAAAGTCAATAGCATTTATTTCTTTAGGCTTACAAAATAAGCACTTAGACTAGTCAAATTTTATAGTATTCATTATTATCAAATAACATTATTTTAATTTTAATGTTCACTTCAATTTTGTCCACAAGTGGAAGAAGTGAAAAAGAAACCACTAGTATGTTCATATAACTTATGTGTCTCATACATTTGATTTTATATATCAATATTTATTTAAAGCTAAGCATAACATTGGATTTCTTAAATACGATGGTTGCGTAGTTCTATCTAATCTAAGCATACATAGGGACAGACAGACATCGGGAAGCGGCTTTGTTTTATAATATGTAGTGATTTATGAGTTTGGTCAAATCGAGGCATATTTTAGTGGTATTTACCTGAAAAGTCGGCAGCTCCACTAGCTGCCAAGTTAGCATTTTGTGACAAAGCGACGCCCCACACGGCGCCCTTGTGGCCCTCAAAGGTCCCGATCCAATCCCCTGTCTCGCCTTGCCGCAACATTGGTTTGCCATCTGAAAGAATAATAATATTATATTTTAATTATACATTTTATCATAATATCTAATCGTATTATAATTGCCAAATAACGATAGTTCTCGCTTGTACATCACAAAAACTTCACAATTTATGGCGACTGAATATTTTCTGACATTTTAAGAATTGTTTCTAGGCCTGGAATATGGAAAAGGCCACTCCCAGGAATCCAGAAATAAGTGCAAAACTGTGACCAATCAACTTTTTATTAATTACAAATCCTTATACCTACTGTACTCAAAAGGCTGCCCAAAATGCTGCCCAGCTAGGCTGGGCAGCATTTTGAAAACTACGTCGAGTCTTCTCGTCATCCATACCGCAATGCTTGAAAACGAAAGTTTTCAACCAGTGCGTCCTACCGGTTATGACCTACGGAGCTGAGACGTGGACACTCACGATAGGGCTGCTCCACCAGTTCAAAGTCGCTCAGCGAGCTATGGAAAGAGCTATGCTCGGAGTTTCTCTGAAGGATAGGATTCGTAACGAAAACATCCGACAGAGAACCAAAGTTATCGACATATCTCTAAGAATTAGCAAGCTGAAGTGGCAGTGGGCCGGCCATATCTTGCGAAGAACGGACGGCCGCTAGGGCAAACGTGTTCTTGAGTGGAGACCAGGACTCGGTAAACGTAGTGTAAGACGCCCTTCAACCAGGTGGGATTACGACCTGCGAAAAACTGCAGGTAGATGCTGGATGCGTCAAGCTGAAGACAGGGCGCTGTGGCGCTCATTGGGGGAGGCCTATGTCCAGCAATGGACTAACATAGGCTGATGATGATCATGATGCCTACTGTGCCTGTGGATGGATGGACCATCCAATCAATGGATTTTTATGTATTTTCACTCAAAAGCCGTATCGTTTTAGGGCCCTATCAGACAGAAAGTGGTTCAGGCATTGTTCCAAATAACACAAATGCAGAGCAGCAAAACCTACTATCCTAGCCCTTCAGCGAGCACCTACCAAAGAGGAATTTATTATTTTTATTATTATTGTTGTCAAAATAACATTTGACTGCTTTTTGTGTCCGTCAGAAAGCAGTCAAATGTTAGCCTACATTTTGTTCCAGGACACCTGGAATAAAATGTAGGCTAATTAGAGAAAAAAGTATGTAAATTCACTGCATTATGATAACTAGTATTGCCTGTGGACTTGCATGCATTGTTTCTATGGAAAATTTTAAAGCACTTAAAATTTTCCATAGAAACCAACCAAACTTTCCCACTGAAACTGATTTATGGGATAAAAAGTAGTTTATGTTTATTCTATACATAGAATTATTTGTATGCTACATGAAAACATTAAGATATTTGAATTAAGAATATATATATATATATATTATGGTGGCACTTCACATGGCTATTTGTATTTGTGTATATGGCATATTTGGCAAACAATTACCATGTGTGGACAGTTTATTTGACAAAGTGTTCGCCTTATTTGCCTATTTGACAAATAAGGCCAATACCAAATACGCGTTACCGTGCGCTTGTCGGTTTCTCGAGGCACATCAAAGCAGTCAAATAGGCAAATACGCAATAAGCCGTCCACACAATAGTCGTATTGGCACCTTGCCTTCTGCTCTGCTCAGTCTGCTGCCAAATGTTTGTGTGTTTGTTATTTGTGTGCCATGTGTGGATGGTCGTATTTGCCTCTTTTTGCATGTTCATCTGAACGTCATGTATTTTGCCAAATACTACAAACACCCAATAGCGAACACAAATAGCCATGTGAAGTGCCACCTTTAAGAAGCAAGGGATGGCCAGGCCATATGCTCAAAATGTCTTCCCCTTAGCTCTACTTAGATTGGGCATAAAGATGCTGTGTGAATTATTAGATCATTGGCCACATCATTTGTCACCTTCTATCATGGTTGTCTGGTAGAGATCGTTCTTGAGCGATAAGACCACCAATTGTATCTAGTTTTTTTAAGTTTTTATTTTACATTGTCATTTTATACTTAGAGTGCAATAAAGAATTATCTATCTATCTATTAGGTGAGATTGTGATCAAACGAAAGTCTACTGACCTTATAAAATAAAAAAAGATTGCTACCACAAAATATTTGAACTTAAGAAAAGCTCTAGAAGGTCAACATTATGATACCTAACAGTTTTTATATATTTTTTTAAATAAATATACCTACCTCTGCATTATTTGTTTTTGAATAACGAAAGCTTATTCAAATCAGACTCTTATGCCTATTGGCATTGAAGTATAATAAGTTACCTTATAAGGATAACTTAGAGTTAAGTTGACTATACAATGAAGTAGTAATAGATTACCACAAAAGATCAACACAGTAAATATGAGTCATTCATTAATATCTTGTATCAAGCCATGAATATTGAATAGGTTAGCTAATTAACTTGCAATGATAAATATAAAAAAAATATTTCAAATTCAGCCGCTTATGAGAAGTTATAAAACAAAGGCATATATTTACTAGAAGATACATGGTTCAGAACACCAATAAGTATTTGATTTGCAAACATTCTGGTCTAACCAGGAACTAATTTTGTAGCAGTAAAGTTGAAATGATAATTACGTTGTTTATCATTCTAACCACATGAAATGAAGGTTGACATAAAACCGAACACGTCCTCAATAACATTAATAATTTACTTCCCATAACAGACAATCAAAGGAAACTAAGTGAATCATTATCTCCCTAGTTTCCTTATAGTGCTACATAATGAAAGTAACTGTGTATATAACATGTTTTATCAACAATAATGTCAAGTACTTCATCAAACCTTGATCAGGTACAAGGTGACCAACAATGGGTGAAATGTCAACAAGCAACAGGACTGCAGTTGTTTAAACTATCACAATTCCATACACAAAGAAGTTGCGTATCATGCGACAACACCGTGAATAAAAGCATGATACGAGCCAAGGCAAACCAGCGCCGAGGAAACACACAAGCGGACACTCAAGGTGCTTCCTGCATGTCCGGAAAGAGAAGGTCACAGCATGCACAGAATGCAAGCCGGTCGAGAGAACACATATCGAGAAAAGTGAAGGCCTCTAAAAACGCACGACATCTGTCAATGGAGATCGCACGAAAACACAATTTACACTTGCTTGCCTTCTCTGACCAGAATTAGGTCAGGGCGAGAAACCACCCTCAGCACACTATGACATGAAAACTTACCTTTGCAGGCCGAAATCAAATAATATCCATCCTTGGTAACGTCACTAAAATCCAAATGCACCACTGGTCTGGTATGTCCACCACATGTGAGAGGAACTTGCTTTAAAGTAGTCATTTTGTTACGAATTAAATAATAGATTGTACTTTTCAAAAATAAACTAATAAATCTTTGATAAAACTAAAAATTAACCTAATGAGTCTGATCGTTCTGGATGTTGACAATCGACTGACACAAATTGTAAGTCTGTGTTGCATGTAGAATTGTCAACAAAATCTACCACTTTTCCATTGTATTATCGACTAAACTAAATTTTATTCAACAGATAAATATACCTACCTATATAATTCTTATTTAATAAGAGGGAGAATCTCCAGCGGGGCGCACAGTAGTGGGTAGAAACTGCCAAAATGATGTTTTTTCGATAAAGGAATGTTCTTTTTGGTTAATCGGTGGAGCTCAATAACCCTATCAGAAACTTCTATAGTCATTATTTAAAGAAGATAGGGTGAAATTTGGGTAATTTTAATTTCCGAAATCGTAACGGCAACTGATGAAAATACACTCAAGAACATTAGAAATTTAATATTTCCACCGTAGGTACACAATGTTACACTTGATGTCGTTAAATACTATTTTAAAAGATAAATAACATTTTTATTATAACACACACTTTATATTTTACATATAACTTAAATTATATTAAAGTACACACTGTTCGCTTCTTAAAAACCCATAATATTTAGCCTTGACCTTTGAAACCTTTACAGCAGCAACATAACAATAGATAGAATGACCCTAATTAGCTCGTTTCAGTATGAAAGGTAAAAAAAAAACAATAATAATTTGTTAAAATAATGATTATTTTATTCATACGAGGTATAGCCTGAATAACAGCTTCCATTCGATGTTTCATTGAAGAAATCATTTTTTTACAAAGTCGTGCGGTATGCTGTCTGTCCCATTCTTCTTTTTTATTACGGTTTGGAGCTCTCTTAGACTCGTAGGCACCGCGTTTCTGGCTCTTACTGGTTTTCTTAGTTCGTCCCATAAGTGCTCAATAGGATTCAGATCTGGGCTTCAAGCAGGCTACGCCATAACTGGTACATCAACCTCCTCTAAGTACTGGCATACTATAGCAGCGGTGTGTGGTCTTGCGTTGTCTCGCATAAAAACAAAATTTTCCCCGATAAATCCCGAAAAGGGCACCACATGTTCTGCCAGAATCTCCTCGACGTAACGTCTGGAAGTCATTATGGGGTTTTAGGAAGCTAACAGTGTGTACTTTAATTTAATTGAAATTATATTTGAATTAAATTTTAAAAAAAATAGGGTCGAAATGAAAATGTAGGGTTTGTGCGATTTTTATGCTCTCGAGTATTTTAATGTGCGAAAACCACAGAAGACCGATGAAGATCTGCAATTAAAATAAAATATTTCGCTGTGTTTGTGCAACTAAATTCGGTTGTTATTAAACGTAAAATTCAAATAACACTATCGTTTTCATTCAAATTTCATCCATTTTGACCGGATTCTGTATACAAATACTTCTATGACGAGTCGAATTTTTCGTAAGTCGATAATATTTTCTTATTGTAAAAATTGTCTTTTAAAACTGACACTAACTTGAATATGCGCCTGGCTGCTATCTCGTCTATTGCACTCGCTATGAATAAATTCACATGGTATCACATTATTTAAAACGCCAAAGTTCCGGTTTACCCATTGAGGGTAAACCGGAACTTAGCCGTTATTTTTTCTGAATTTAATTTCGTAGTCCGAAAACTACTGTTTTCTTAGATTTCCATTTAAGCTGGTAGCTCAGAAACAGTAGAAAGGGAAGACTTTTTCGTTACACGCAGAATCGGTCGGAGTGGAAAAGTCAGTATGTAAGTTGAAATGTCTTCATTGGCCCAATATTATGCCAATGTCAAATAATTTAAGTGTCAGTTTTACACAATCAACCAATCATTCAGCGACACAAAACTTACTTTACTTACGAGGTTTTTGATTTCGTGGCGTCCGACTCGGCTAAATAAAATCGTGAAACTGAATTAAATTGTGAAAGATGGATTTCTTTTCATCAATCCCGACGCACATTGACTATGTTGGTCAGGCCAAAGCCGAAAAATTGTACAGAGCCATCATAACGTTGTTCAGTATAGTAGGATTTGTTTGGGGCTACATAGTGCAGCAGTTCTCCCAATCTGTGTACATTCTCGGAGCTGGTTTCCTTCTGGCGGCGATCCTCACAGTGCCCCCATGGCCGATGTACCGCCGCAACCCCTTGAATTGGCAAAACCCCAAGAACACAGACGAGAAACCAACAAACAAGAAAGGGAAGAAATAACATTGATGCTAGGAGCTAACATGTGATTCTCAAATGAAATAGGATATTTAAGACAATTTTAATAAATATTTGTTTAACATATCCTTTTTTTCTCTTGTGGCTACCTCTCATTATCATGGAGAAACCTTACTTGTATACCTACCTGCATTTTGTCCTGGTAATAAGCTAAAAGCTCAAATAAAAGTTAAATTGGTGTCATCAACATTTATTTACAAATGCAAGTTTATATAAAAATAATTTAACAATCAAGTCCACACTGCTGGACATAAATCTAGGCAAAGATACCATCATTATTATTATCCATGTTGTGATGTGCGGAAAACATACTAATTGTGTGCCTGCCTACCAAAAAAATATAAAAAATGTATATTTTTGGTAGGATTGACATTCCATACTTTTTATAAGCTAATTAAGAAAAGGCCACTCATGGATGTGGTCATAATAAAGGAGTAATGTGATAAAATATTACACCTTATATATTAAAATTATGTGTATAAGGTTCGTTCGTTTGAACATGAAATAATTTTGGAACTTCAAAAACTCTGCACCAGCATAAAAATTATAAAGTCCATAATCACTTAAAAGAACTATTTCAGAAAAGCTGCCTATGCTTAATTTTACGCAATATTAATTAGCTATGCGATAATCAAACCAAACATAAAAATAAAGGTTAATTTGTTTTCATTGTTCCAAAAGATTTCAGTCCTAAATCAATTAGTTGTGTGTAAAACAAAGAAACAATGATCCCTGAGGGAACGGAAATACATTGTAAGAAACATTTGACAAGAAGTCGAAAAAATTGTTAATAATCTCAGTTTGTTAGTGTAAAAACAATAAAAAATATAAATATAATCAACATCAGCACCTAATTTATGTAACATTAATGTTATGTCTTATTATTACACAACAGTTGTGTAAAAATAGTAAATTTTTAAAAATATAAAGTTTCTACCTTAGTTACTAAGGTATAAACTTGTTTCTGGGCTGGTTCAGTAGTATGCAAACTTATAGTCTATCCATCCAGAATGTAGAATGTTTGTAAACAGAGCCACTGACAGTTCAATCAGCTGATGTAGGGGTGAAATTTTTTTTTTTATTTAGGTCACATCTTGAGCTTTGATGGGGGTGCCTTACTGGGCTGGTGATATTTAATGTAAATAATTAAATGGCATAAACAAAGCATCCCTGTGAAATCAGCCTACTTTTATCATTACCTATCCTTTTAGAATGGAATAAAAGCTAAAGGATTATGAAATAAGACTAAAAATCATAAGACTTTTTGTGCTCTCAAACGATTTTTCACCTGTGCCAACTCAATTAAATGTAAATGTGCCTGTTTAAAGTATTTTCCTTGAAGCATAAACATTATTGATGAAATTAGAAGAATTCATAACTTTTGGACTGATTGTCGCTAAACAAATATGCAGCGTGAAATTAAACGTTAAATAATCCGGCTAAATTAAAATAATACTCTCTGTCAGAAATATGTATGGTCATAGTGCTATCCTTGATTCGAAATCGTAGTTAAAAAGTAACCAACTGTTTGCAACACGGGACGTCAAAACTGAGATTCGTTAGGGATGGCACTGTTACAAAGACAAAAAATCTCTAGTGATTTTAATCTTTGTTTTTGACCACATAATGTCAATTTGTAAATTGAAATAATTAGATTCTGCATAGAATTGACGTCAGGATTATAAAAAGTAATAAATCTAATAGAATGTATATGTGAAATCATTAGAATTCTATTAGGCCTGCATCATTTCGTGGTGATAACCCTAAAAATCAGCTGATTTCTTGTGTTTACAAACATTCTACATTCTGGATTATAGATCAATAATAGGTAGGTAGATAACAAAATCTTTGCATGAATTTGGTGCTGACCATAACAACACAAATATTATCTTTAAAATAAAGTATTTTACCAACTGGTATTAAATTTATTTACAGTATAATTGGACTAGATAAATGTAGGACATCTTACTTCGTTAAAAAAAATAGTTTTTATATGGTATAGTACCTACACTGTATGGTAGCCACCAAACAACTTGTCCAGTGACAGGCAGCGAAGGTGGGAAGTTTGCTAAGCTACACTCACGCATAGAATTAATATGCCGCCGACAACGCAGCAGGCGAAGGAGAACGGTACAGCTTCGTACAATGCTATCTCGCTCTTTCATTATTTGAAACAAACACCTTCAGTAAATAATATACGCGACTGTATCGCCCACCAATTTGGCCTAAGATTTGCACTCTGCGCATCTTTGTGAGGACAAGAAGTTTGACGATTATTATACAGCTATTTTATTGATATATTAACTTCAAAAAACTAAATGTCATTGATCTATTAAAATCTATTTGGATAAGGTAAACGTTTTAACAGGCCTTTAGTGGCAGTCTGGATACCAAAAATAACTTAAAACTAAACATTTCTAATCAGTAGAAAAACTAAGCTTTTCCCTAAGGTTCTTCAAAGCATTGAAGATACCACTCTCATCACAGGGATCACATCTTTCTGCGCTATCACTATTTGTTGAATTATTTCCTTCACTGCCTTTGCTGCTACTTGCATTGTCACTTTTAATGTTTCCACTTTCATGTGTTTCCGTACCACTGTTACCATCAGCCTTTTCATTTGTTTCACTATTTTCTGGTTTAGTATTGTCCTGTTTCTCACTATCTTTGGTATCTCTTTGGCTGCCATTGGTCTTTTCATGGCTGTTACTACTTTGTTCATAATTATATTTGCTACCCTTGCTGGTCATTATATTTGTAACTCGACATTTTGCATTGCAAGTCAGATAATTCAAATAGTTTCTGATTCGAGCACTGGCCCTACGTTTCTTCTTTCCGAAATGTGTTACATTACTACCTTGCTCGTTAGGTTGTTGTTCATTTTCTTCTTCCACACCATACAATTCATTGTATGTCTGTTCATCCATTTGAAAGTCTATAAGCTGTTGTAGTGTTAAAGTGAAGAACGCAGCTACAGCAGCGTAGTTAGCGACTATGAGTGAAAACGGTCCAACAACCATCACACATATTCCAGTTGCGTAGAGGAAGCTAAATGTGTAGGTATAGTGGTTCCTGAAAACAAATTAGGTAATTGTTCAGAAATAAAGTTTGACTGCCTGAAAAGTAAAATCGCAAACTCGCTTCCCACATCTGTCTGTCCCTATGTATGCATAGATTTTAAAAACTACGCAACGGATTTTGATGCGGTTTAAATAGATAAACCCGGGGACCAAATTCTGTTAAACAATTGCTTTACTATGACAATGGTATCACTTACAGATCGTCCATAGATGAAAGAAACTCTAAATAGTGTGTGCGGTGCTATTTGCGGAGATATTGATAAATGGATTGATGGTTGTTTGTTAAGAGTGATTCAAGAGGAAGGTTTATAAACCATTTGACACATAGAATTCCACGCGGGCGAAGCCGCGGGGCGCATCTAGTAGGTACAAGTATAAGATGACTTGTGGTGGTTTCAACTTACAAGTATTTTCGAGGACCATCAAGCTGCCAGATGTACCCAGAACAAGCCGAGAGTATGAGTCCCGCCGCAAACGAGGGGTCCGTGTGTAGTTTTGTCTCATATCTGAAATTTTAAACCTTTGTTATTTTCTACCTCAACGTATGAATCTTTGTTTTAGGAAATCATAATTTGAAGAAATAGCGTTATAACTATCAGACTAGCATGGATGGTTTAGACCACGGTTTAGACAAGCTTTTGTCTAGGCTAGGTAGGTTAGAGAAATTTCATTTATTGCATACCTAAATTGGTGTTGAAGGTATTAATCCGTAGTCGTTATTTATTTAATCATACTAAAATCTTAAAAGGCTTAAATATTGCATACAGGTAGTTCCAGGCATGGAATAAAATATACTTTTTATCCCATAAATAAATTCCCTTGGTATAAATTATGTAGAGTCCGCGCCACCGCTGAAGTAAAGTAAAAGTAAAAAGATTTTTATTTTGTCAGAACAGAGACTTTTATAAACTAAACTTAGACAGACGACAGAGACTGACAAAAATCGGTCTCCACTCAGCATGTGCTATGGTAGAGCAGATCGTACCATAGCGCTGGTCTTCCGTGGAGACCTTGGTGCGCAAGGTGGCCTAATATAGTAAGGAACCAAACAAAAATATAAATTAATCAACAGAAACTAAAACTGTATGTACTGTATATAATATTATTTAAAATAAAATACGTATATAAATTTTAGAATGATCTTTGTACATTTAAAATAAAATAAACCTGTTAAAACTACAATGAGACTGTTAATATGTAATATTATCTATTTTTTTTAAATGAAGGCAAAGAACGGCTTATACGAACTGGATGTATGTGTTGAGACTCAAGTAGTACTTTTTTTAATAATTTTTTGAAAGTGTAAACGGACTGTCCGGTAGACGCGGCGCTGCTTTCTTCGCAGTACTAAATGTTGTTTAGTTCCTGCTTTTGCCGTATACAATCGACTTCAGCGGTGGCGAGCACTCTATATAACGTTAAATCGATTCCATATAAACAACGCGTGCGATGCCGTGGGCAGAAAGACTATTTATATTAATATTATTACGTATTACGCATTTGATGTCGATTTGATTGTCTAATCTACCCAAGGCCTTGTTTAGACTGTCCATGCTAAGCCTATAATCATGTTGTAGGTATTAAAAGGTAAAGAATTACTTGAAATTCCTTGCCCAAGCTAAAAGCGTCGGCAAATTCAGAAGCGTCACCATCATCCAAATAGAAAACATCATCATATGGAAGTTCAGATTGCTGAGTTCTTCATCTTTGGCCTCGCGAGAAACCTCTTTTTTTCTCTTTGGTTGCTTCAAACCCTCTTTTTCTAACTCTTTCAAGTTCCTCCACTTTATTTCTTCGCCTTTTGCGTTAGTTTTCGGTTTACGTTTGAGGATGCGGCATACTTTTGACGCTACTTTAGCGAATATTTTGTAGACGAGATCTTCAAAGTAATCTTCAAACATTTTTGAGATCTGTAACATAGATAACATAATATTATTGTTTTGAAAAAAAAATAAACCCTTTCTGATTGAAGTAACAAAGTTTACACTCAAAAAACACAGCACCTTTTTCTATGATAGCCCTTGTGCTAAAGGTCTCTTCACATTTTTTTCTACGCTGTCGTTTTAGGGTTGAATCAATGTGCATTTGACACATTAATTTAATCCTAGCGCGCCCTTTCGTAGAAAGGGCGGCAGGAAATTTTGCATGTCTATGATAGTACATAGACATAGTAATTGGTGATTGTGCCGTTCTAATTAAAAAATAATAAATAAATACTAACTTTTAGGCCTTGCCTATCGACGAGTTCGTGTCGTAAAGTCGATTTGTACTAAAATATATATGGCTTTATATATAATGGATTACGTATATTAGTTATCTAATACCCATTACACAATCTCTGCTTACTTTGGATTTAGCAGTGTGGATTGTCCAGCATTATTTATTTGAATTTCTAAGTCGTTATATTTACGTAATGAATTGTCCAATAATCTTTCGAACCCCTCCCTTAGTCATTAATTCGTTAATATCACGAGAACCTGACTGATGAGTTAGACTCACCATATATGCGTAGAAAGCTGCCCCGATAGCCAGTGACGCAGCGCCACACGACACGGGCACGGCCGCCACCATAACTCCACTCAACACCATGGGCACTTTACGGAGCGCGTAGGCGACCCTCTCGCCGATGCTTATGCCGGTTCCCCAGAATATTCTACAAAATATTACACAATTTAATATGTAGATGTGAGTAGAGATTCGGTAAACGTAGTGTAGGTCTCCCTCCGACCAGGTGGGATGACGACTTGCGAAAGACTGCAGGTAGATGCTGGATGCGTCAAGCTGAAGACAGGGTGCTCATTAGGGGTGGCCTATGTCTAACAGTCGACTAACATAGGCTGATAATGAATATGTAGATATGTACAACTTTCGAAACTATCATCGTTATTAACACAAAAGCTTTTTATAATTGTTTCCGATGTTTCAACACGAGTTCAACTTTCGAAAAAACTTGCTAACAAAGTTCACTTCGTGTTTCACTTACACTGCAAGACGCTAGATCAATTCAAAGATATTTATTTTCTCATTTACAACATACATGTTACTTACATGAGAAACTTAAGCTAAGTATTAATATTATGTTATTTTTCCGTCTTTTTATGTTTAGTCTAGTAGCTTCTAGAATCACTATCTATTAAAAAAAACCGCATCAAAATCCGTTGCGTAGTTTTAGAGATCTAAGCATACAAAGGGACAGACAGACAGCGGGAAGCGACTTTGTTTTTTACTACATATGTAGTGATTACTCACTTAAAAATCAGCTTGTCAAGCTGCGAGGAGAACGCCATAGCACACAGTACGGCTGCCATACCAACGTTGAGTATACCCAAAGCTACCATATACACGGGGAAGACGAGTAGAGATCGAACGAACCAATGCAGCTCGTTGTTATTAAACGTAGAGTATTCTAGAATATACGTCAGGAACGGTATATGTCTGAAACAAGAAGAATATTTATTAATATCATGTGAGAGTGCTTATAGTGATGATTCCCTTCTGTTATACCTCGATCCGTTCAGTAGTTTTAGCGTTGAAAAATATGACATAGGTATATAACATAGTAGTTAGTTTTTAAAAATAGTCATATTTTTTAAAATAACCTTTTCCGCTTTTGGACAAATGTGTGTATGATAAGTAAATATTTGTACCACGTGTTTTTGGTATTTTACATGTCTTATTAGATTTAACCCCCCTATCTATGTTCCTCACGCTGGCACCAACTCCCGACAAAATTCCTTCATGTTGCGCGCAAGTAACAATTTTAACAACTTAAGTAAGCAATATGACTTTGACTTATTCTGCACAAGTGTTAGCTCGGCCAGGCGGCGGCGGCTCAGCAGATAATTTTTTGGCACCAATAATGATAGGTGTTTAGAGTAAACATTCACACATTCTTGTAAATTAATTTTGTAACTTAAAGATAATTATCTAATTTAACTTTATAGGTGCTATATGTACCTAAAACATTTACTTTATTTTCAGTCTTTCTTATTATATTATTCTGTTATTTATCCGTGAAAACCTTCAATAAGCTTTCTAGTATTAATGAACTTTTTACTGTGTTATTATATAAGCTTCTGGTTTTCCTTTAAATAAATATAAATATAAAAGTCTTCGAAAATGTAATTTCTTAAAAATATTTTATTATGTATTATTTTATTATATGTTATATTCAGTCCTCTAGTCTAACACAAGCTCTGCTTAGCTTAAGGCTAAATGATGTTGTGTGTATTGTCCAGCATTTTTTTTAATAGTATCTTCGCTATAACAAACCCCTACAACCCTGTTAAAAACCTTGCATTCATATTCATTAAGAGCGTTTATTCCTAAAATGCGCAGAAACAGTACTTTTCAAACCCGTTTATATCATGAACCACTTATCTTATAGTATATGTTATTTACTAATAATTTTAGGAAATTTTAGTGTCCAAATAGTTTGACTATAAAATATTTCGATTAATATAGTATGTACGCGTTCTATCAAGATAACTTGTGAGAGGTTTTCATAATTTCCCTTTCAGCATCAGTTTCGAAGCTCAAAATAATAGAAATTACTGACATATCTAATTAAGAAAAAAATATAACCTACTGATGAGATCCTTGGCTAAAAAGTTCATTAGAAAGATGTTTGGTTTTGGTATGAGACTACTATGAGAAATTAAAATTCAAAAAATGTGAAATATTACGAATATTTCACATTTTTAAATGATGTTTTTACCGATATACCTTATTTAATTTAATATAATAATAGCCTACCAATAAAGCGGAGCATCTTTTTTAAAATCATACATTTAAAATTTTTATGATTTTGTTGCTATTATTTTTCTATAAATATTTTAAAACTACTATAAAACGCTGCGCGAAAATCGATTCAAATCAGTCCGCCGCCGCGAGGCTTTCTAGAGTGTGGTCACGTCGCTCGGCGCTCTGACTAACCTGAGTTGACCTTTGTTGTGTGTATAGGGAGAGCGGACATATAGCGCATCTAAAAAATTTTGGTACTTTGGTAAGTAAAATATTTTATGGTTATTTTTGATGGCAAACATATTTTTAGAATGTAGTTATATTATAACAATTCATATTTCAGACGTAATGGGAAATAAAAATAAGCTATTTATAGGCAAAAACGAAAGCGTAAAAAAGCAGCAAACATAGAAATTGCAAGAGCAAAAAGGTTGGTACCTTCACGTTATTAATAATGTTATACTTACTAGCTTCTTTTATGGGGGTTGTATCGAGGGAGACAAGTGATTTTGAATGCGTAGAAAATTTTGCCCCTCCTGCCCCCAGGACCCCCTCAGTGTGGGGGCTCCTACGCAGAGCCATATTGCTTACTTTTTTGTAAAACGGTAACAATAACAAGTAATTTTGAATGCATAAAAATTTTGCCGTGCCGTGACCCCTCCATGCCCCCAGCCCCCCCTGTACCCCTCCCCCAACCAAAATATTGATATGGGTATCGTTTTGGACTAACTTGGTGGTGGAGATATCGAATTCAATGACGGCGAATTTCGGTGAGCGAAGCGAGCCGTGCTGTGAACCCCCGATTAACCCCCCAAGGCCCCCTCACTTATAACCCGGGGCAGCGCGGCTCACTTCGCTCGCCGCAATGCGACCTTCGCTCGCCATGCCGTGACCCCCCACGCCCCCAGCCCCCCTGTACCCTCTCCCTCCCCCAACCAAAAAACTGATATGGGTATAGTTTTTGACTAACTTGGGGGTGAGGATTTCGAATTCAATGACGGCGAATTGAAATTACGACACCTGTCGCACTGTGCACTGACGCACGTCGTGTGGCAACACGAGCAGAGTCGTATTGCGGT
The DNA here is from genome assembly GCA_943735965.1 of Eupithecia abbreviata. Taxonomy (NCBI): domain Eukaryota; kingdom Metazoa; phylum Arthropoda; class Insecta; order Lepidoptera; family Geometridae; genus Eupithecia; species Eupithecia abbreviata. The sequence goes on from OX030986.1 coordinate 5,648,559, forward strand.
GAGCGAAGCAAACCGCAATGCGACCATCTGTACTGTGTGGCTGACTATGTGGGTGGTACTATGTGGGCTTCTAAACATATGTGCCAAATTTCGTAAATTATGTATTTATGTACATTATGTATCCATTTCTCTAAATCTATAAGGTAGATTTTTAATAATTCTGAGCTGGCTCCGACTTTAGAAAGAATCCATAATTTTTTTGCTTCTGAGTGTTTCTACGCCTTGAATTCTGTAAATTTTTTTAAATTACTTATTAAATTTCCTACTTAGTATTTCATTAACATTATTTTATTTTATTTATTTACTGCATAATGCTTGCTTTCAAATAACAAGGTGTGTGCTTATTGGTTGATGGTTTTACTTCAGGCAATGTAAAAAAACTCACGTGAAGAAATTTCGGAAATAGTTGAGAGTGAAAACGAAAATATGGCGGTACTTATTAACTTTATTTTAAACTTAATTTAAATTACCTTTTTTCTCCTTTCACGTAATAATACGACATCAGACGATTTCATGTAATACTTTGGTTTTTTTTACAGAATTCTATATTGGATTCACCATGTGAAAACATGGAAATGTTGAATTTTTAGAAGTTTTAAAAAAATCCGGTCACTATATTCTACACTACTTTATAAATCTATTAATTGGCTCAAAATATGTTTAAATTCTAATGTTTTTGCAGATTATCGAGCCCGAAATTCCGATTCCGATTTAAAAAAAAATTTAATGACTTCATCCGTAACCAAGTATTTTATTTGTACCTACTCGTAACTTAAATTAAATAAGTTTACATTTAAATGAACTAATTGCTATAATAATTTCACTCGAATGGATCAAAATGGGTAAGTTTGACTATACTTGTAGCATTAATAGAAAGCGCCAGCGCTACTCACACTAATGTCACGCTCGCTTCTGTGTGCGTTCTAATTACCTAAACTTGACATCGCGCGCTAGGCGTATACGCTCTTAAATATACTCACATCACAGTAAAAAATAGCGACTTCGCCAGTAGCACCACATAATAAGGCTTCAGAAGATCGCTATCCAGCGCTGTATGAATTGGAACGCAGGCGCCAGAGTCCCACAAGTGGAATATATTACTTGCAGCGGCCATTATCACTATACCGACTATGTACGGTATCAATACTGGCGTGTAGTTACGGACTAGTTGAGCTAGACTGCGGTACCATGATGCTGATATCCTGGAATAAACGCAGACATTTAGAAAACGTACAGTTACTACCATAGAAGTAAAGGGTACCTAACCTATTGATATGGGGAATCTTTATAAGCGTATCCTATATACCGTCTTAAATAAACTGGTTGTGATAGACCACTGGGGTATACGTGTTCTTGAGTGGATGCCGAGACTCGGCAAACGTAGTGTAGGACTCCCGCCAGGTGGGATGACGCCTTGTGAAAGACTGCAGGCAGATGCTGGATGTGGCAAGCTGAAAACAGGGCGCTATGGAGCTCATTAGGGAAGGCCTATGTCCAGTGGACTATTATAGGTTGATGATGATAGTCCACTACTGGACATAGGCTTGATGAGAGTCATAGCGCTCGATGTAACTTGCCGGATTCAGCATCTGACTGCAATCAGAGTCAGATTGTGATCTCAACAGCTCAGCAGGACGTAGGCTGGTACTTACACAGCGTTTAAGGTGGGTACGAACATTTCCCAAATATCTACCTAACGCTATAGATTTTCGAATAAAGATGTTCACATGTATAAAAAAACAACTTGAAAACCAAATCAAGTAATGATTTGGTGGTGAATATATAGCAAATAAGTTTCAAACGAAAAGGCTGCAAACAGCTATTTCTTATTCGATTATGTGTGTAAGATTTCATTGAAATCGGGGTTGTAGGTAGTTTCCAAATTAATCGATAAGTACCTACATACATTTGTATGGAGGATTAGATATTCGTAACCTTCAGTAACAAAATGTTGCTTTCGATATAACAACATCACTCTTAAAATGCATGTTTAAGTAGGCCTTAAGATTAAAAGATTTAAGATCCTAGAATAATTATTTGGTAAGTTTACTTGACCAAGAAAGTGCTGGCGAGACGACATTAACGCCTTCCTCAGAGATTGGTAGGAGATCGCGCGTGACCGCACTGAGTGGAAATATTTGGAGGAGGCCTTTGCCCAGCAGTGGGACGAATCAGGCTAAATAAAAGAAAGCTTACTTGACTGTAAAAGAACACTTAGGATCCAGCAGTAGGGTAACTTTAACATAGTCAGTCACTGGTTCGCCTAAAGTTATGTTAGGATTGGTCTTGAATAATCGAAGTTTCATTGGCGCTCGTGTCAAATGCCTGGAAATAAATAAAATTGCATGAGGGAGATGGTGTAAACAGCCAGGCAACACCTAAAACCATAACTAAAATACACAAACGGGCAACTGCCGGATCTACCTTAAAATCGCCTTATTTGCTTTTAGAGTCACTAAAGAGTGTAATGCCATAATAAGGTTATGTTAGATATTATAGTGCGCCCTCGCACTCGGGGTAATCTCTAAGAAATGAAATAATTGCCCAAAGTCGTCATATCAAATATCAAAGTGCTTTATTTCCTTTAGAGTTAGACATTTCATAGATACAATGTTGGCTCGATATAAACGTAAACTATCGTTAGTCCCGATATTAAGGTCATGTTAGATATTATAGTGCGTGCTTGCACTCGGGTTAATCTATAAGAAATGAAATAATTACCCAAAGTAGTCATATCAAATATCAAAGTGCTTTATTTCCTTTAGAGTTAGACATTTCATAGATACAATGTCGGCTCGATATAAACGTAAACTATCGTTAGTCCCGATATTAAGGTCATGTTAGATATTATAGTGCGTGCTTGCACTCGGGTTAATCTATAAGAAATGAAATAATTACCCAAAGTAGTCATATCAAATATCAAAGTGCTTTATTTCCTTTAGAGTTAGACATTTCATAGATACAATGTCGGCTCGATATAAACGTAAACTATCGTTAGTCCCGATATTAAGGTCATGTTAGATATTATAGTGCGTGCTTGCACTCGGGTTAATCTATAAGAAATGAAATAATTACCCAAAGTCGTCATATCAAATTGCTTTATTTCCTTTAGAGTTAGACCTTTCATAGATACAATGTCGGCTCGATATAAACGTAAACTATCGTTAGTTCCGATATTTTTCGAGACGAAAGATTCACATCTCTAATTGTCAAAAGTAACTGTGTCTACTAAATAATTAATTCTGTCTCACTCACCTGTCCACAATTAGAGAACTTATACACATACACTTAACTTATACAACATAGTCGAGCATACACCAAATCTATATTTTCTATACTAATATTATAAAGAGGAAGATTTGATTTTTTATTTGTTTTGAATAGGCTCCGAAACGAATGGATGGTTGGGAAGCTACACTATTCCCGGGTGACATAGGCTATATTATTATTCTTTTTAACCCCCTAGAAATGTGAAATTCCAATTTAATGCGGGTGAAACCGCGGGAAACAAGTAATGTAAAATAAATTCGTGGTATAATATAAGTAAAGTAAGTACTTACGTAAAATAATGGAAATATTCATAATTCTCCGCCCAAGGCACATAAACCTCAGCCGATACATGGTATTCCTTGCAGCTCGACACAGGTTCCACGAACAGTAAGTACGCTTCGGGCAGCGTGCTAAAATCTTTTAATACTATCTCGTAGTACAGGCTTTGTTCCTCTGTTTGTACTATTATTGTCTGCTGTCGCCCGAATAGTAAAGATGGCGGAGTTACTTCAATGCGTCTTGATGCGTGATCGTTTATATCGATGTTGAGGGTTATCTAGAAATAAAAATATGCATAAGATAAAAGGTATAATGTTTTTATTTACGATAGGACTGAGACGAAATCGAAAAACTAGTGGTAATGGGCAAGATAGAGGGAAAAAGACCAAGAGGACAGTCACCAACCCGCTGGCCTGATCAAATTAGGGCAATAACGGGACTGACATTGCCTACAGCCCTGATACAGGCCGAAGACAGAGTGGTGTGGAAGCGGTTCATCAGCGTCACCGTGAAAGCTTTCCAGGACGGGCACGACCTTCAGCAATGAAGACAACGACAAAGAAGAAGAAGAGAGACGAAATAGGCTGACGAATGGAAAAAAATAATACCTACTTTAAATATCTTAATATTTACGTACAATCCTACAACAATACAAGTTATCCTGCGTCACCTACTAGATGATTTACTTACTAGCCTAATCAATAATACATCGAAGTAATCCTAAATCTTTTACAAACCATCAATACACTCATTTATGCTTATGCTTAAACACACTCACACTTACCTAATGCATTTATTAAGAGTTTTGAAATAACAATCATTTTTACAAAAAAAATATTCTATGAACGGAACGCTGCAAAAATCAGTAGCATTCAATCGTTTAGCGTGAAGCTAGCCGCTTATCGTGGTGTAGCGAATTGTACGCCTTCACGTTTTTTACGACCGTATTAAAGGTAATAAAAATGTGTACCAATGTTTTTATTGAGCGAACAAATAGGAATGCTGTTTCAAGATAAGTGTATGTAGAACCCTTTTTATTAAAGGGACGTTTCTTGGTTATTCACGTATTCACTGCCCAGTCTCTGCGTGATCTAGTACCCATAGCATAAACTCTGTTAAGCTTAGGGCTAGATCATGCTGTGTGAATTGTCCAGCATTATTTATTTATATTTTATTATGCTCCAAAAGCCATCAACCTTACTAGAGAAATAAAATCATAATTCTCATATGAAGGCGAAGAGTTGTAAAATGGTGTGATCTGTGGGCGAAGACAGAGCCAAAACAACTGAAAGGAGCGGGCTGAAATGTTGCATTTATGTATTTTAGATCGAGAATAACATTATAGGCTACTTTTCATCTCGCAATAACGCGTACAAAACCACGGGCAGAAGCTAGTGTTGCAACACTTTAATTGCCCATGACACATATGGTTTCCCCCTGCTACAGTTGTGGTGAGCTCTTTCAGGTTACACCGCAGCTGGGCAGTGAACGCGTTAATGAGCGGAAAGAACATTACCGGTTTTTTAGTTGGCGAAGCTTTGACTACAACATGGGTCCAATCGGGGTGTTGCTTCTTCAAATGATGTAGGTTAATCGTGGCGAGCTTTCGCTTTCCAAAGTTATTTGCTGCGCCTGTCCAGCGACTTAGTTCTGATAGAGACGTAACTTGCTTACTGAAAGAGAGATCTTAGTGTTATTTCACACAGAAAGTCCGTGTTTACAGTCGGCCAAGCACGGGGATTGTTCTCTAGGGAATATGTTCAATAAGGAAAGCGCATCGTCATACATTGCGTACACTATTGAAGATTAAGGAATGAATTTCTAATAATTTACGAACAGTGACGTAAGTTTACTCTATTCTACCCTAGACAACAATCCCCGTGCTTGCCCTATAGGACGTTTTAACAGATCGGTACTGGATGTGACCGTACCATGCCAAACGCAGTTTCGATCCGATGAAACGGTCGGGTGATTATGTAACTCCGCAGGCTGATTATGTAAAAGCAACAGCAACAGCGACGCGACCGCGACCGCAATTTTAGCAAGCAATTTTTAGTTCACCGATTGTCCGGCAGAGGGAAACCTAGTGCTCGATTGCTGGGTGACGTAGTACCTAGTGTCATCTAATACAAAATTGGCTTTTGACAGCACTGATTGCTTAATTTTCGCCTGTCGCAAACCGGTCGCAGTTACATAATCAGGGGGCCGGTTTGCGACAGGCGTAAATTAAGCAATCGGTGCTGTCAAACATTAATTTTGTATTAGTTTGACACCAGCTACAACTTCAAAATTGACGTTTGACAGCACTGATTGCTTAATTTATGCCGGTCGCAAATCGGTCGCGAGTTACATAATCACCATACGGATACTATATATTTTATCAGATATATATTTTCTACTGTATCCGGATTACTAGCATGGAAATGAATTCGAAAATAGAACTAGATCCAACATCGCCGGATAAAACGTATATCTATGATAAAACGGACTGCAGTATGTACCCTACAGACATGCAAAATTGCTAATCTTTAGGATTGACATTATCTGAGACAGAAAAGGAACCAAAAGGGTGCTCAATGGTGCATGTAAAGTACATGCGCGCCCGGTTTTTGGCAAACTTGGCTTTTGTTCTATCGCGCGTCTCAAAAAGACATCGTTTAGAAGAATTTTTAACTAAAAGTTTTAAGCCTATTTATAGCCTTATTTCACAGAATATTGAGGCTATCTATTATTAATCAAAACAGATTGATATTACCATACAGTTGGGAAAAACCATTAACTCAAGATGTTCTATGTTACTTACCAATATCTATGGACATTGAATGTGTGTTTCGCATTACATCCGAACACCCAGTTTTGGTCATCTATATTTATCCCTTCAATTGCCACAAACCGATTCTGCGGGAAGCTTACTAATCTCAACATGAGATATGTCATTCTGGAGCAATAGAAAAGGTACACATTTTATATTAACGCGCATTAAAAGTTCTACGATCTCCATCTATGTAGTACAAGACTACTTAGAAGGTATGTAACACTCCTGGGTAGTCTTGTTTTTTCGTGCGCGAGTCCTACATAAACATAATGTTTGCTAGAAGATGCGATATAAAGCTTTATACATAAGTTAACCAAACCACGACTTTATCATAACCACTAGCTTAACATAACGCATAACTTTGTAATGTATTTGTTTTATTAGTGCAATAAACAAAGAATTAGGTAAAAATAACTGACATAAAATACATAGAAATAACAACATGATTTTGTATGTAGTTATGACCATTGTAAGATTTGTTTGAAAAACAGGAAACTGTTAGTTTTTCGGAGGCATATTATTTTCTATTTGATAATGACGTCAGTCGTATTATGTATGTTTAATGTTAATATTTGTGGTTAATAAATAGAGCAAAGGAAACCATTTTCCCTAACTTAATAAAACGTTATCGTATATTTGACGCAAGATCTAAAAATAAACGGCTAATACATTTCCTTCATTTTGTTGGATTCTAGCCAAATCAACGTGTCCTCTAATGATTTGTGGAAAGGTTGAATCACTGTTTTGCGTAATAAATAGACAATCTACTCGGACTTGTCTTCCCTGGGGAAAAGACAAAGGAAGTAGAGTTCCCTGAAGTCTGTTCGTCTCTTTTGCGACTTTTTGTCACCGACTAAGGTGCTAATTTGCCAAATACCTACCTAAATGTAGGAAACATCAGAAATTATCCTGTGGTGTCTTAAAGTAGTCCAAGGACTTACTTTTCGATGCCAGGTCTAGCGACTTGGTATATACGTCGGTTGTCTTCGTACCAGAAGGCGTCAGCGACCATTGTAGCATTTTGTGGGGTTCTTGACGGGTCAATAGTCACCGCACGATGTGACTGAAAATGAGGATACTTTTGTTACTACGCAATTAAAGATTATATAATTTTCCTTTTTATATTAAGATAGTTGTAGTATCAAGAAAAAAGTCTTAGAAATCATTGAAATTACCAAAATTATTTAGCACACAAATAGTGAAATAAAGTAGGTATAGCAAAAAAAAACATACTTTAAAACACATTAAACTGCATTTTTTTGGATCATACGATATATCTACAAATAAAATATGATGCTTACAACGAAAAAATCTTTCGCCTTATCCCTCACAAATTGCATATCTTCCACAATCTGTTGCGTGCGAAGATCCACCAATGAGAAGAGGTATTTGTTGATGGCCATTACCACTTGCTTGCACCACACTATGCAGACGTGGTCAGGTGATACCCAAGCGCCTGGTAACGCAGTTGTCTAAAACAGTAAGAAGCCTACCTATAGCCATTTAGCTCGTAATAGAAGAAATAAGTTTAAATTGTTTTTTTTTATTGAACCTTAAGTGTAAGGACCTAAGGTTCTATTAACGGCCTACTTTTATTTAAGTGATGTAACAGATAATATTTTTACCATCATTATCAACGTATATTGGTCCACTGCCTGAACATAGGCCCCCTTAACGGCGTTCTACACTTCGTTTGCCGTTCCCGTTCTCCACTAAAGAACATTTAGCCCAGCAGTTGTTGTCGGTTCTTCGCGAGACATGACCTATTCTTCTATCTTGTATAATGATTAGATAGCTAGTTAACTTTTTTATGATAAGATCGTAGCTTAATAATATTATTACCTAGTTTTGATTAAAATAATAGCATTCAATTCTTACCAATGCACTTATAAAGCTATTATTAAAGGACGTCAAACTAGATGGCACTAGCACATCCCTTGGGCCATTCCCAAAGCTGATCAGCATTTTCTTATCAGCAATATTCTGGTCACTGTTCACATAGTTTGTCCATTCATCCCTCATGTCTTGATAGAATCTCTCATGATCGGGGTCAAAGAGTATTACTGGGGCTTCTAAAGGTGCAGCTAGAGCTATGGCTATTCTTGTATTGAGGAGAGTGTCGGGATGTGCTAAAAGGCGACTGGCTACCAAGCCCCCCTGTAAAGAGAAATAACTGAAATAATCAGCATTAAACATATAAACCTATATTTTAAAAGCACCAACACAAATAAAGTCATTAATTTATGAAGATTAAGAAAATTACAATCAAATAATAGAAACAAATTAGAACTAGTGTTTACAATTGAGCTAACTGCAGATTGTTGCTAACAGTCCGAAGACAAAAAAAGTGTTATGTATCAAGTATGGTGGCTCTTCGTTTTTGGGAGCTTTACAAGTCTATACTTAACTGTTCTAAAAAACACATAAACAATTTATTTATTTAATTGCCTTATGTTCCTCAACTCTAACTGATGAATTTGATAAAAAAAAAAAAAAAAAAAAAAATGTGCTAGGGATATCTCAGCTTACCATGGAATGCCCAATAACAATGACATGTGTGGGAACATTTTTAGTATATTTGTTGGATGAGTATAGATCCAATATTTTCTTGATACTTTTACCAGCAAACTCTACTTGTTCAGTCAGAGTGCCGCCATAAAAGCCTGTCAACTCCTCATTGTAGCTAACTGAAACAAAACTTTAGAAATTACATGCAATAACATGTTTGCATTTCCAGACAACCTAAGATCTTCCTGCGGTGTTGTAAGATGTGACTAAGGGAAAACCACCTTGGACATCAATAAAAAAACCAACAAGGCTCTTAAGGGGGAGGCCTGCATCCAATAATATTGATGCAGGCCTCCACCATCCTCAACCTCAACAACCTAAATAGGTTGTTGAAGTTGAGGTAAGATGCTAGAACTTAATCTAACTGCAACATTTTACTTTTTACTACAACTTTTTAAATAATTATAATACATAACTCATTCATAATTTAGTTATTGGTAAAAGAATTTTCAGTTTAGTTTGTGCATGTTTATTAATTTTGCTCTAAATGTTTTTCTATTCTCTAATACTTATAATATCACAAAAGAAGTTAACTCTGTTCTTATATCAATAGATTATTACATCAAAGAAATGATTACTTCATTCTATTCAAAAACTATGTTCACTATTTATGAAATGCTATGATTATCATATTTTCTTGCCTATTTTTATAAGTGTGCTTACTTGTGAAATAGTCAAAATGATAATCATTGCCCCTAGAAAGGGCTTTCCTCAGAGCTACAGATGCCAAGGATCTAGCTTGCATGTGACTGCCCGCATTGCCAGGCAGAAAAAGAACTGGAATACCATCAAACCTGAAAGACAATTGCATTAAACTTCCATAAATTCAATAATTTATGGAGTTGATTCATCAATTAATACAGGGAAATAGGTACCTACCTCATTTTTCGGGCTTTTTCTGTTAATCTTCCTTCACTATATGCATACAATCCATATGCCGGGTAGCCAATATTATCCTTGAAATGGATACGCTTAAATTTAAATAAAATTAGTTGTATGTAAACAGAATGAAGGCAATACCAATTACTTTTCAGATTTATGATCAGGTACTTACAACGAATTGTGGATATTCGAACATGTAAGTCATTATGCAATGATTCGTTTTATCACTAAAATGTAAATTTAAAACACCAAGAAGATATCCTAAAACACATAACAGCGATATTATTTGTAAAATACTGGTACGGAAATACTTTAGGAGCTCCATTGTGTAGTCATCTAAACTAAACCGTTACAACTTTGTTACGTATTCATGTTAGTTTTATAATAATGTATGTATATAATGTACGTAAATATGAGGGAAAATAAAAATATATCAAGAAAATTGTGCGTTTGTTTGGCACAAGGAGGCCATAAATATGGTGAAGGAGTGAAGGGAAGTTAGTTTCATTTGGTTTTGATTTTGACAATGATATGCACAGCTATTTAACCGTAAATAGAAAATGTCAATTTTGACGTTGATAATCACCTAAAAATTACAGACATCGGCAAGAAGCCTCCTACATCTTTTCGCAAAGCCCCGTAGGAAGTTAAATGTTTTTGATTGATTGTTATTTACTTAAACGACTACACGTGCATGATAAATTATCACGTACACATAACAAAACTCGCGTTATTATTATATTACTTACCCTAAAGTGCACCTTCACACACAAATAACGCGTGTTAAGGCGCATTTTAGCGTGAGGCTTTTTCACTTATAGTAGATAGAATCACATCACACAATTAAGTATAAGTTTTCACTATGGTTATAGGTATTTATTTATTATTATTATATTAACATTTTTTCTAATACATCACGTAAATATCAGAAGAAATGTTGCACAAGCTGAGAACCGTAAGTTCGATCCACCAAATCTTTGCGAGATTGTACAATTTCTTCTTCTTTACTCCTTGATCATTTAATTATTGATATGATAACTTACCTACGCTAGGGTACGGTGAAATAGCTAATACGGCATGCCTTGTTGTGAACAAAATATAAAATATTGTGATGAGAAAATCACAACTAATCACATGAGAAGAGATATCTGCCTAGATATAATTTATTTTAAACGTTCCTTGAACAATACATGGAGAGAAGGAGAATACCTACCTTGTCAGCATCTCCATGCCTTGGGGTTCGGAGAATACGGGAAGAATATTAGGTACTTACTACTCATTAATAAAATACATTAAATAACCCCATAAACTGCCCATAAATTCAACTGTAGCAGAAGATACAAAAGCAAATTGTGAATACTAGCTGGAATTTCTATGTTGTGGTCGCTGATTATCAGTATTGAGTTTATCTACACAAATATCCAGACATAAGTATTTTCGGTCCTGACTTGTAAGAGGTACTTACTGAAAATTACACGTGCTGTTGGCCTACGCAACAGAAAAATGCGGTAGAAACAGGCAGAGGTCGAATTTTGGATCTAACCATGGAAAACTATATTACTCTGTTTAATATTGTTGTATTTATCATTGTAGCTCGAGTTGCTACTTTGATTCTAAGAATCTATACATCGGAATGTAGTTTGGTGAACGAAGGGCCTGCATTCAAAACTTTACTATGCATCGGTTCTGGTGGACACACAACTGAGCTGTTGCGTATCTCCAAGAGATTAGACATGGAAAAATACAACCCCCGGATGTACATTGTTGCCAAAAATGATGGCGGCAGTGAATACAAAATACGCATGGCAGAGCATGGACGGAAAGATTACAGTATTTGTAAAATTCCTAGAAGCAGAAACGTTAATCAGTCTTATAAATCATCTATTGTCACTACTTTCTATGCAATTGTGCGCTCTGTGCCAATAATTCTGCGCTTCAAACCTAATGTTATACTGTGTAATGGTCCAGGCACCTGTATTCCAATTTGTATGGTTGCTTTTGTTTTACGTTGCCTTTTCTTGTCAAACTGTAGGATTGTCTTCATTGAAAGTATATGCCGGGTGAGGACATTATCTTTGACAGGTTCCATTTTGCAATATTTTGCTGATGTTTTTGTAGTACAGTGGCCTCAGTTGAATGATGTTTGTTTCCGAGCCAAATATTATGGCAGATTAACTTAGATCTTGAGTTGTAAGTGTTTAGGGGTTTTCACTTCATTCAAATAAAAAAGACATAACTTTAAAAAGTGTATAATCAATAGTTCTAGGGAGATCAGTACACATAATATTCAGTTTTCAGTAAACATTTAGGCAGCATACAGATCTAACTTTGGCTCTCACAATATTGTTATTATAATAATAAAATAGTCCCATTATATTGTCATCCATTGTTATTCTTAGACAATTTATCAGGGCAACAAAAAATAAATCCATTCTTTGAGGAGTTAGATAATCTAGTCAACGTGTTTTCGTGATACTGATATCACAATGCATTTGATAAGCTTGTAACAAATTTGACATGGTATGGTATACACTAGTTAAAATAAGGCGAAATGTACACTCATCAATATTGTACCTACCTATTTTTAATTATAATAATACATTACATTCCAATAAATGGTTTTTCATTTGCATCTTTGTATTAAGTAGCATCATAATAAATGACTGCAAGGGCCTTACCATAATCTAAATTGCAAAATAGTCTTGCTAAGTACAATTAATAATTATTTAATGGAAGATTAAACACCCCTTAACTTTATAAAAGGCACAATATCTTATCCACCTGGCCTGGTTCAAGGCTAGAGCAATTAAACTCTTAAGTACACACACATTTTACACTAAAAGTAAACATCCAGATTAAACAAACACAAAATAACCATGACCAATTTAGGTGTCCTCAATTCAAATGATACTCACACTACACAATAAATTGGAATACTAGTTATCTGCTAGTACCCCATACATTAAACATTTTACTTTGTTGCTCATTTAAAAATAGTCTTTCTCATAACAATAACATATTGTGCTTTTGCAAGTAAAACTTTTAGCTTTTATGTGCACTCAAAATAAGTAATAAATGGCCTCTTATGACAACAAATCTTTTCCATAGTAAATTCAGTTTTTTTTTCTGTTATGCATGTCTAAAATCACTAGTTTAATTAATATGTTCTTGAAAAGTCACCAAGTGTAAAAAATTTTGTTGTCATGTAATATGACTTACACTGATCCAATAAACAATGAATTACAAACTTAATATCATTTGTAAATGCATCAGTCTTAAAACTAGGTACATATAGTCATAACTATTAAGCAGAATCTATTGGAAAAACAATATTATTAATTCTCTCTTAGTTAAAACACTGGTTAAAGTTTTTATATCATATTCATATTTATATCACAACAACAACACATCCTAAGTTATACTTGCATTTATGGAGACTCCAGACAGTGTAAATAGTTTCTGCTATGGTTAGAATTCTACATCTCAGCAGATTTAAAGCAAAATAATCTTCACTTTAAAATGACATAAGGTATTGTTGTCTGTGTAGTTCAAACTTTTAATGTCACATAAAATTTTACAAACACTTGCCAATATTATCTTTCAAACTAAACTAGAACCCTACCTCTATTGGTTGTATGCTATCTTAACAGTAACCAATCATCAATATTTTATCTCTTACATTCAAAAGGACCATCAATATTGTTAACAAATCAGAAGATTAGGCACATCTGAGAATATAATACCATTATGACTACATAAGTACAAAAGGAAGATTTAGGTTTCCATTACACATCTAGGTTCCTCTCACGGTTTTGAGATGTCCACAGTATCAACCGATTGGTTACTGGTTTCTTGTTTAGCGCTGTCATCAACTCCTATTCTAAATTTCTGGTCGCCAATAAGGTACATGGCTTCATCATAGGTAGGTGGGGGAGGTTCTGAGCTCGATGCCTCTGGTTTGCTGGCAGCTGGATCAGATATCAGAGCATCATACGAAGGAGGTAATGTAGCACTGGATGCATTCCTAGGCACTTGCCCACCATATGATTGCTCTTGTACAGTAGCTAAATCCTGCGAGATAAATATTTTCATCAATCAATATGATTAAAAGTGTTATATACAGTTTTCTTGTATCATACAATATTGAGATAAAGAATTTAAGCTAGGCAGGGTAGATAGAAAGTAGATCATCAATTTATAAGGTGAAGTTAAAAAGTGAAAGTATGCCAGAATATAAAGATAATTATATATAAATGTAGAAAGATCAGAAGCATGTAAGGTACTCTTTCAACATAAACATTGTGGCACAAAAAACAATGTGTATGTAATAATATGGCAAAACTTTGCTATTTTATGCATTTTGACTACATATATTTATCAGACCTGCAAAGTTTTATTGCATGTTTTGGTTTGTTATAATTTTATTCATCATAAACTCAAACAGGATTTGTGTATAAAAACTTGTTTTCCAAATTATGTAAATTATAAAGAAACACCAGCAGTTTATATGTATAGTTTGTTTTGATATGTACTAATACACACATGACTCACCCGAATAATTGCTCTCTGATGAAGAAGCATTTGAATTACACTTTTCCTTCTCAAGTAAAGCATACTCTTTACTGCAACCATCATACCGGAACATATGAATATTGGTCCCACGAGCCACATGTGGCCCAAGTTACTCAAAATGTACCCATCAGCATCACCCAAGGCTAGAACTGTAATGACAGTTCCGACTGAAAATAATACCATGGAAAGCACGAAATAGGAATAACTAGTACAATCACATCTGCCGAATCGTTGATCTTCTTCGAAATCATAGTCGCGCTGTCGTAATCGATGTAAACGTTGCCGTATGAACGGGCTATCAAAAACGGTAGCCATTTTACACAACAATACGGATTTTAGCACTTCACAATGTGGTCATGATAATAGAATACGATTTTTTTATTCTCGCACAAACATAGAAGTAGTAATAGGTTAGCAAATACACACAAAACTTCTGCAATATTCGAAAGAGAAAATAAACAAGGCCTATTTTGATTGCTTGCTTTTCTTTTCTTGCGTTCGATATATTTAATTTGTTTGATGGATCAGATGGATGGATGGAATGGAATCAGTGTTGCCATGCCAGATTGAATAAACTCTTTCGATTGAATTTGACAAAATATTGAAATTTGAAAATGAAATGTTTATTTGGATTCGGATGCCCGCGGCGCCGCGGGCATCCGCGCGACTCGTTCGAATTTCTCATGCGATAATAAGTTTTACTGTAATTAAAATAAAGTTAAAATTCATATGACACTGAAACTGCGCTTCGCTTCGCTGCGCTTCGACGCTCTTTTGGTGTGAGTTGAGTTGAGCCTAATTCAAAAAACAATTTAAACAAATAGTGGTACTTATTATATCTATGGATACATTGATTGATTTGGCTAGCTTCTACGCTGGGCTTATTATAGCCTGAGATAAAGACATCTATGCCATACCTCAAATTATAGTGACATCGATTTTATAAAAGCTATTTCAACATTTAGAATTCTTATTTTTATATACATTTGAAGTTACTATTTAAGATCATTATACATACAAATTATTATTTTCTATTTTAGGGTTGTGATTATTTAATATTAAATAATTATAAGATAACATGAAAAAAATAAGGAAAGCGTGTATGTTTGTGTGCATGCGGGTGTACATGTGTGTTTGTTAGTGCATATGTTGAAGTCTACGTTGAAATTCTTTGAGGGCACCAATATCATAATAGTAGTTTAAAAATCAAGCTTTTATTTATAAAAGCTTGATTTTTTTTTCTTTGAGGGCACCAATATCATAATAGTAGTTTAAAAATCAAGCTTTTATAAATAAACCGAACTAAAAAGTAAAAAATTATTCAAATTATGGATAAGAGTGATAAATAAAAGAAATTATTTTAATGTAAAACGCGTGGGAAGCATTTTTCGTCGTCCCACATCTTATTTTCCATCAGACTCTTGATTGTAGAAAAAAAAACAGATACGCAAATAGTGATACACAAACTTAATGACCTTCACACACATACACATTTTGGTATATTTTGTTTCATCCTAGGTCTTTGAGCATCAACCAAATCTTGAATGCTCAAAGTCCTTGGTACAATAAGCCCAATTCTGAGTCTACGGTTTTGGATTATCAAAGGTACTATAGAAAAAGGGTTAGTTAATTATATTCATATTTTAGCAAAATATGAATATAATTAACTAACTATGAACTTAATTCTATGTATATGACGTTTTGTTTAAAGTTAGACATGGACACTGGCAGAGTGGTGGCAGCACTTACATGCAAACGTGAAATAAGAAGTTGAAGTTGGTTTGGGATTGGTGGATGGATGAATGAAATATGAATTTGATTGATGGACTTGATTCGATTTTCGTCGTCGTCACGTACTTTATTTTTCTAGTAATTTTCGAAGTTGTTTGTTTTTAGCTTCTTGTGTTGAGAAATGACAAATACTTAACGACGGGCTAGCCAGATATAATATTTTTCACATGACAGGGGTTGTGAAACTTACGATTTAGGCATTAAAACTGCAAACATTATGGCTCTTTGGAAAGTGTACTTTTGTGTCGCAGTTTTCTCAGTAATGGGTGAGTTACCGCTTCTCAGAGATTATATGCGTACAAGACTATACGCAGGTTTGCTTAGAAGCACAAAGAAAGCTATAAATTGGGCCTAATACAAGAGTAGGATAAAATAAGTTTTGATTTGATACCTACATGAAAACTGCATGAAAATCACAACGCAGCTGTGGGTAGAGAGTAATTTCTACATGTGGTCAAAATAAATTGCGACTCTTACCTCTAAAGTAGAGAAAACATCTCATCTTGGTAAAATTGTGTTCATGATTCCAGCAAGAAAATTATGAATATCTCAAAAAAAAAATTAGAGAAATTAGGCTACCTATATGCTGTAGGTATTGATAATAATTTGTTATATTAATTGAACATTTGTTAATTGTTGTCTAATAACACTGCTGCTTTGTTAGGTAAATACAACCCATTTATGTAACAGGACAAATGACTAATCAAACTTCACATATATCTTGGCTATAAAATAATAAAATTGGAACATGCAATGCAATATTTATTTATGGCAAAAATTGCTGCACCCTTAAAGTATCAGTAAATTGATAAATGTTTATATAATTTCCAGCCATACAAAAAAACCTGTGTAGATTGATATCTAGAAATATTTAAGTTTGTAAGAAAAATACTGGGTTTTAAACTTATAACCTTCACACAAAAAAAAGGGTCATTATACTTCAAACTGGTGTCTGACTCCTGAAATTGAGAAATTATAGTCAAAGTCTAAAGCTAATATTACTTATAAATTTTATAATTGTAATAAATACAAATACATGTAGTTGGTCCCTATACAAGTGATCTATATCTCTCAGTCCTTTAGATGGATAACATGATTACAAAAGCACTGGTTTACAATGACCTTAAACTAATTGGTTTGCCTGGTTTTGGTAAAGGTCTATTCCAACTGCCTCTGTTACTCTCTTGGTTTTATTCTGTGGTATTGTCTTCAGCATTTTCTTTTGTCTGTTTTGCTTCATTTATTCAAGCTGCCTAGACTGTATAACAAATACTTCATATGATTGAATATTGAATAATATTCATCTGTTTTTATTGTGCTATGTGAAGCAGCAAATCATAATTAAGAAAAACAATAGTGTTTTTATACCATTCACGAAAATAGTGTTTTGTTTCAGTTGTTTATTGTGACATTTGTATGTTTTGTTATTTCAGATGTATCCGCTATGAAGGTGAAGCTAAGCAAAGCAGGCAAGACAGTCCGTGGATCGAACATAACATTTATTGCAACAGTATCTGATTATAATAATCCTGAAGAAGAACTCAAGTTTATGTTCCGAGACAATACAATTCCACATCATGAATATTCGGTAAACAAGATCTTTAATCTACTACTTCTAATATTTAGATCTACCTGAAAACCAGCGTAGCCAAATGCTAGACATGCTGAGGTGCGGAACCTGTTTTACCCTTCTTTTATGTTTGCTTGTTCATTCTGCAGCACTTTTGGGCAAAATATCGATACATACAAAATTATTCAATATTTTATATTAAGATATTTTTCATATTGACGAATCCAGCATCTCCGTGCAGTCTTTCGCAGGTCGTCATCCCACATGGCCGGAGGGCGTCCTACACTACGCTTACCAAGTCATGGTCTACACTCAAGAACACTTTTACTCCAGCTAGTATGATATAAATAAATAAGTACGGTTTTTTATAATTCCAGGTAACTGTAGCCAAAAACACAACATCATGGACAGTGGAGTACCCGAAATCAGATTACAATGCAGGAGATTACACGGTAACAGTTGAGCTCTTCAGATATTATACCATAGTTCAATGGATTCGTGTTGACAGCGATCGCAGTACATTTCAACTAACAGGTAATTAGGCGGTTTTTATTAATCAGAAAGCAAGCTGGCAGTGGGGCAGTCTCTCTTATCTATATCTCCTGAAGAATTGAAAACCGTTGAGTTTTATGTTCAAGATGGTGCGGGTGACAAGAAGGAACCTTTCGAATGCGAGCGTAACATTTTATTTTGGTACCCCTTGCCACCTGTCACTCATTGCCCAAGTCGCACATGTCTGTCTGCACCAGTGTCAGAGGCTGGGCAGTGAATACGTTAAAGTGGCCACGCGCTCTAATCTAGTTCCAGCGCTGATTTCACAGAAAGCCATCATATTATATGTCTTGGCGAAGTAATACTTTTATAAGTATACTTATAACGACAATTCATTTACACAGCCAGAATATATTCTCTGGCTGTGTAAATGAGTTGTCGTTGTCTGTTGCTTGGTACAGGGGGCGGATTCGCGCCCACCGCTTTTAGGGCGGGGCCGAATGCGGAGACGCGACGAGACAAGAGGAGGCGAGATGTGTTTTAAACAACCGTTTAATTTTGTTATTGACACATTTGACATTTCCGCTCAGCTTCAGTGGATAACTCCGATCGGAGATTTATCATATTTTTAACTGTTTAAAAAAAATACGAGGTTCTCAATTCGATTGTTTTTTGTATGTTCGTTACAAGAACTTTTGACTACCAATTTGGATGATTATTTTTTTATCGAGTCAAGTTTTGTCAATTGGGTTGCGACTCCCATAACTTGCTAACTGGGTACCTAACATCTTAATGCCCATCAAAGAATAAAAATGCTTTGTGCTTTAAAATTTGTTTTCGGTACAGTCAAAACGTGGGTTTTGGGAGTCACTTCGCCGTTAAATACATACATACCTAGATGATTGATTATAGACACACTTTCTTTACATTTTCAGATGCCCTGAACGGCGATCTCGTTCTAAAACAAAACAACACAATAAGAAACAGTTTTGTCGAGGTAAACAAAACCGTAAATCATATCGTAAGCCTATCTGAAAACGAAATGAAGTACCTTCAAGAAAATTCCTCGCAAATAACCACTTACTGGTTCGTTGATTGCATGCTTATCGGTTCAACGGAAGATTTATCGTTTAACTACACATACCTTGATACTATGGGTAGTCATCATGTGGAAGCTATCGTGTTGGCCAACAACGAACCAATACCACCTATCACTACCACTACAACTACTACTACAACTACAACAACCACCACAACAACAACAACAACAACCACAACTGAAAAACCATCAACAACGCAACCACCAACTACCACAACAATAAAACCAGAGAGTAATACAACTTTAGCAGTCATAAAGTTGTCAGAAAAGGCGGTGAATAGAACGAAGCGGAGCGCGGTGTTTGTTCCACAAGGCCCTAACTTGTCGCGGTGTAACAATACGGTCCCGATTGGGGATAAGTACACTTATGGACGGTTTGAGTCGCTTCTGAATGTTAGAGGTAAGTGTTATTACTATACTGCTTTTATACTAGCTCTTGCAGTTGCTTATCGTGGCCATCGAACTCAGTTTTCGCATAATGCATAAACTATACGAAATAAAACGATTACCGAGACTTTAAAAAAGCTAATGATAGTTATTACTGCCCAATGGTTTTTTGAAAATTTGTTTCGTATTATTATTTATTTTAAGGAAAGCCTACAGCTTGAATACATACAAAATAAGTAACATTAACCTAGCAACAGAAAAGCTAATAAATAAATAATATTAATAAGATAAAATAAGTGGCGCTAGCGTGAGTCGGGGTAGTAAAACAATGACAAGATCAAAAATTTAAGTTTCAAGTCTTAGTGTCATGGTGCGACAAAAACATATCGCTTTCGTACGTTTAGTAATTTTAGTATGTTTCTAACACATTATTATATATATTATTATGTCTCTCATTTACCATGATCTCGGGCCATAAAGTGACCCGGTCCTTTGGAAGGCTTGCGTGGGGCCGAAGCGCGAAGGCAACAGCACAGAGGCCCTTTTTATTATTATTATTATTGTGTCCCTGTAATAATGTGTTTCTAACCATACCTATATGTATAAATGAAGCTGGGAATCCACAAAGCATCTTCTCTCTAGCCCCAAACTAAGCAGACCTTGAGTTATAGGTAGGTAGGTACTAGAAACTGATATACATAATACAATACAATACATTACATAGATAGATAAACATCTATCAAAAAATCATACCTTCTAATTGTGGATTGTTTTTTTTTACAATTTCCGTATTATGAGGAGCTCCTGTTATTTCCAATCATTGCTGAGTTTGTTTCATAGTGATTGATCGAGTATAAAAGTTACACCACCGTTTTGTTTAGATGTGCTTTTTTTCGCTACAAGGGGGCTTGTAGCGAAAAAAAGTTAAAACACTAAAAAATAAACAAAAATAGACTTTTTGACACATTTTCCGTTGATAAAATACGGGGCGTATGCAGACTCACACTGTTTAAGTATGAACCCGATAAGCTTTTAACGCGTGACGATCACGACATAATTGTATTGTATTGTATTTATTTAACTCAGATAATAAAATCCATAGTATACATTCAATTAAACATTATAACATTAATTAAATCATAATAAATAATAAAACATGAATACATTGAATAAGATAAAATAGTATTAAATTAAAAATGAGTATAAATAAGAATGGGATAATTATAGTGTTTTAAGCTTAAGGCTGACTGCACGTTAGCTACTATCAGGTCAATAGTCCAGTATCAGGTACATCCTACTAATACAGGAGGGCAAAAAGTTTCTGTACTTTGGAAATTGCCTTAAAAATTAAACTACACATGGTATATAAACAATTGTTTATTTAAATAAAAGAAAAAATTTGGGAATTTTATTTTTTGAAAATGATATCGTCCAGGTGGCCTCCATCTCGCCGCTGGCACTGTATTATAAACGCGAAAGTTTGCAAGTATGGATGGATGGATGGATGTTTGTTACTCTTTCACGTTAAAACTACTGAATGGATTTTAATGAAACTTTATAATAATATAGCTTATACATCAGAATAACACATAGGCTACAATTTATAAAGATATATTGTATATTATCCAAAATATCTATCACCGGGTCAAACCGCGGGGCCCAGCTAGTATAAAATAAAAATGATGAGCCATTTCCCTATATATTTATATAAGCCATTATTTATTTTATGTATTTTGTGTGCTGTCAGTTACTAACGCATTTATTAATCAACCAGAATCAATATCAACGGTGAACATAATCGGCCTGAATTGGATCCAACACGGTGATTTACTGGACCTCAAAGTGAACTACTCCGGTTCGCCACCATTCGGATACTGCTACCTTTTCATGCTGGGGCAATACAACGTGACGGGGAATGAAACCTGTAGCCAGAAGATAGGGACAATGTCCAATGTGTTCCCTATAATACATTACTTCTCTGATAGCAACCAACACACTGTTGTGGTCGTGCTAGAGAATGATATTGGAAGATTTGTGTCGAGTGCTACGATCAATATTTATAAGAGTAAGTATGGCTTTAAAAATGGCTGTTGTAACACCCAATGTTAACAGGAAAAATAACTAAATGATTTATCTATACGCTTAGATAATCACTACATACTATAAAACAAAGTCGCTTCCCGCTGTATGTGCTGATGTATGCTTATATCTTTAAAACTACGCAACAGATTTTGATGCGGTTTTTTAATAGATAGAATGATTCAAGATAAACAATTTATTTGACGACTTCCACGCAGGCGAAGCCGCAGCTAGTGTTTACAGAAATCTATAAATAATATTTTAATTTTCAGCGACCGTCCAACCACAGTTGTCTGTGATTGTAATACCGGTGTTCTTCTGCCTCGTCGCGGTTATACTGGTGGTGTTTGGCGTCGCTTATTATCAACATAGATCAAGGTACGTACTCTCTTTTACTTAAGGTTAACGTTACTCATTAAATTACTGCACCTCTCCCGCACAGCAGAAAAACTGCAGTTAAAGCCGCCACACACAGAAGCCGTGGCCGGCCGGAGGCGAAGGCGTGCGGGAAGGTGTGCGTGTTTTATCATACAAATTTACGTGCACCGCGCCGCCAGCGCCTTCGGTGTATTACTTATACACCGAAGGCGCTGGCGGCGGTCTTTCATATAAATTCGTATGATACCATCCCGCACGCATATTCGCCTCCCGCCCGGCCACGGTTTCTGTGTGTGGGGGCTTTCAAATATGGGCTTATAAGCTCATGTACTCTTTGACTTGGTTTCTTTTCACTTCTTCCACTAGTGGACAAAATATTGAAGTGAACAGTAAAATAATTTTATTTGATAATAATTTATATATAAAACTAGAGGCCCCTCCCGGCTTCGCCCGGGTGGTCATTTGTATCAGGCAATTTTTAAAAAAAATCTCTTTTTTTCTCTCCTTAAGAACCATCCTCGTACTTCAAGGAATATTCTAAAAAAAGAATTAGCGAAATCGGTTCAGTTGCTCTCGAGATTTGCGCTTACCAACACATTCAGCGATTCATTTTTATATTATAGATAGATATGACTTGTCTAAGTGCTTATATTGTAAGCCTAAAGAAATAAATGATTTTTACTTTACTTTACTTTTACTTAAGTTTAAGGTTACACGCTCCCTATAGCAGAAAAATATATTTAAATAAGGGCTTAAAAATCTTGAACTTTTTAGACACACTTTGACCGCTTCAAACAGCAAATAGCGCGTTGTTATGCTATCAGTGTTAAGTGTATTTACAGAGTACGACCACCCATATTTGATTGAATACCTGCAAATTTTACTGCTATACGGGAATGGTGCGATGCGGTATATATAAGCTACAAACTTAAACCTCTCTAGTCTCAACAAGGAATAGCCAAAAGTAACTCCTTAAGATTTCCTTTCTTGATATTTAGAATAATGAAATAACATCGCAGCGTACATAAAGTACACTCACAAGGAGTTGTTCCGATAAAGAACGAACTTGTTACGTCGAATTTGTTCTGCGCTTTCTGTTGTCTTGTCTTGAGTGATGTGGTTATCTGTATTCAGCATAAGAATTTAAATATTATCCCATTTTTTTTCGATTTCGGTGGGACTTGGACCCGCCACTCTCCCTGTTCATTGTATTCAGCTCCTTTAGGCGGTGACTGTACAAACAAAAAATAGATTAATATAAACAATAACTAAAGTTGACCCTCCTGAGACAAGAAATGGATTTATTTATTGAGGAATAACAAAAAACTACATCTAATTTAGTATACATTTATTATATATACATTTGTGTTAGTACTTTAATAATGTAACGATATTCTCAATGTAGCCCACAGCATAGCGCTGTGGGCCACATGAGTTATATACATAGATAATTAAAAAAAACATGCAACTAGAAAACCTAACTAGCCAGGTAAGAAATCAACCCTTTACCGATAAGTAGACCGATCACAAACTTTAAGCACCTTGTATAAAAACCCACAAAGCACCTTGTATAAAAACCTGTTACTCTTCCAGACACACGATAGAAGTAGCAGACTTCGACTTTGGCCAAGCGCATCCCGACTACAAAACATTTGGCGAACGCCTACGAGACAGTTTCAGAAATGCCTTCAACTTCGCCCACCGGGACGACACCGATCCGTTAACGACCAACAGTAGATACGATTCAATGTAGGTAGCAAGAGATAGAGGAAGCAAAGTTGGTAAGCTGCACTTTTATTGTTCGATTCCACGGACCATCACTACATAGTATAAAACAAGGTCGCTTCCCGCTGTCTGTCTGTCACTATGTATACTTAGATTTTTAAAACTACTCAACGGATTTTGATGCGGTTTTTTTTAATAGATGATTCAAGAGAAAAGTTTATAATTTATTTGACACATAGATTTCCACGCGGGCGTAGCCGCGGGGCGCAGCTAGTAACCTTTTAAGCCTTAAGGCGACAATGGAAATATTATTTAATTTTTGTCGCTTAAATGTGTCTTTAACGCTCATTATTTTTACCTTATCACTTTTCGAACCTATATTATTTTATTATCACCTCAAAATAGGGTATCGTACACAAACGTAACCCTAAAAGAATGAATTTCAAGTGGCCTTTTAAGCGCACATGTTATTAATAAGTTTGGTTTACGAGAAAATCTAGCCACTATTCAGAAAAAAGGTCAGTCTATACCTAAAAATTATCCAGGTTTTTCCTTTACTTTAAATCGATAAAGAAAAGTTTGCTGCCAAAATTACTTCTGTTCCTCTTTCTCGGATAAAAAACGTACTGATCCATTCCATTATGTAAATATGTAGCTAAGATGCATTGAATCTACTTTACGGTGCATAAGGAAAGCCATTATATATCTGTCTCGCTTGTCTCATTGAATTTAGACAGAGAGGGAGTGTTTTATCTCGTAATAGGTGGCCTAATAATCATGTTACCTTAGTATTTTCCGGTCCTTAAGCCGATGCATGAATAGTTACAGAAAACTCAAATTTATTCATAGCTTTATAGGGTACAGTACAAGCATATCGCGATTTGGCGCTTTCTATCGTAAAATTGATCGTAAGGTTATTTAAATAGTGTTGAGTTTTCAATGGATAGCCTTTAAGCTGTTAGGAATCGTAAAGTAGAAAGGAAATTGTAGTCAGTTTAAAGTCCAAGTGCCACAAGTATTGTCGTTTCGATGGTTAATTTGTATAAAGTGCAAAAAAATGTTTTAAGGAGTAAATATTATGATTTCAATAAACCTTTGGTGAGCAGAAGCCAAGACCCGTATTTTAATACAAAAAGCTTGCTCAGTCACCAATCCAAGTTTGAGTATCGATTTTCTATGGTAAAAGCGTTACTCAAACATAGATTGATGATTGAGTATAGTTTCATAATACGAGCTTTAGATTCCTATACTTAGTTGTTAGGAATTTTTAATATATTCATTCTTAATTTTGAAATATATTATGTTATTTAATTGATTAGAATTAAATGAATGTCTGTTTGTGATCTCTGTGTTATGTATGTTTGATTATGATTATAGAATTTACTTTGTACCAAATATTGACAAAATTATTAACATTAGTTTTAAATCTAACAGACTGAGTGTTTTCTTTATATATGTTTCGTTTGTTAAAGTATTACATTTAAGTCAGTCATTTTTTGTTAATTTCATTAAATATGATTATTTTACTGTCTGATTGTCGTTCTAAGATATTTTTGATTGCAATGTCAGAATTTTTTACTGTTTTTGGGTTATATTTAAATTGATATTATTTATTAAAGTACCTATTACAACTACCCAGTGAAAGAAAACTGAAATGAATTATTGATTTTGAGTTTCGCTTTCTCAAAATTGTGTATAAATTCTTGAATTGCAACAACGTAATATAACATGCAAGTCAACATAAACTTATAAATATTTTTCTTCGTATGATTCAATAAAACTTTTAACGTACTATGGAATCGACTATCGAAAGGAAAAGTATGATTTTGTGATATAATTAGAATTAAAATAGGTATGATTACTTTAAGTGTTATGAAAACGTACTACAGAAGCGTAATTTAATGAATATATTTGTAGAGAAAAGGAAAATAAATGAAATTCTATGTATAAGGTGTTTTATAATATTTTTGATTCCGATTAACATGATGCATATTTTGTTACACCTCCCCTATTTCTCATTACATAAGTACCCTAGCTATGTCCCATCGTTGTTGTAACAACCTACATTACATTAGGACAGGTGTACCTACTTTCGTCAAACCGACTAAACATGGCTCAACAAGTCTATATCTATCAAGTTGCCTTACGGCGCATTCACAAAGCATTCGTTTGTTAGAACCACTTTATTCCATGATTGCGTATTGGTCCGGGAGCCAGTGACATTTTGTGGAAAAAGCTGGAAAGTATGAACTTACCACCTGAGTTAAGCAACATTTTTAAATATTGGTATGGGCACCAGATCAATTGCGTACGGTGGGGGGGAGCAATGTCGGAACCGTATAGGCTAGAATGTGGAGTGAGACAGGGGGGGTTGAGCTCGCCGACCTTGTTCAACCTCGCGCTGATCGGGGCGCTCAGCAGTCGCCATATCGGATGTCATATTGATGATGTTTGTATAAACAACCTCAGTTATGCCGATGATATGGTTCTGCTGAGCGCCTCGATCTGCGGATTGAGGGAGCTCATGAAAATATGTGAGGAGTACGCCTGTGGTCACGGACTGGTGTACAACTCAAAAAAGACGTCAGAAGTCAGTTCATGGTCTTTGAGGTCGGTACAAGGAGGCTGCATAACGTCCCCCCCGTTCGATTGAACGGTGTTGACTTAGAGAGGGTGTACTCTTTTAAGTACTTAGGTCACATAGTCACTACCGACCTCAAAGACAATGAAGACATCGAAAGGGAGCGGAGGGCGCTGTCGGTGCGGGCGAATATGGTTGCCAGGAGGTTTGCGCGTAGTTCAGAGAAGGTAAAGTTGACACTCTTCAGAGCATACTGCACCTCTCTGTATACGTGCAGCCTGTGGGCGAAGTATACGTTTGCGACAGCGCCATCCGCGTCCAGTACAATAATGCGCTGAGAGCGGTCTTGGGGCTGCCCCGCTACTGCAGCGCCTCAGGGATGTTTTCGGCGGCGCGAGTCGACTGTTTTCATACCACCATGCGCAAGCGCGCCGCCTCACTGGTGCGCAGGTTGCGGGCCAGCTCCAATACCGTTCTCGCAATGATAGCTGGGAGAGTGGACTGCCCGTACACCAGGCACTGTTGTGAGCGCCACCATCCCAGCAATCCTTTTTGTTTTTAAGATTATCTTGTTTATATTCTAATATGAGTGTAAATGCTTGAAATAATACTTTTTATTTTATTTTTCACGACCAAGTCCTTCGCAAGTAATACTTCGTAAAATGCATTAGGGATTAATATTATGAATACTCGTGACCGTAAGCTGCGATTCCGTGTGTGGGTTGGGCAATGGTAGTGATGACGATATTATTCCCATGGAATCCGAATTTTAGAATATGCAAATTTTAATTTCTGATTTGAACCGTGGGTATGCAGCTGACGGTCACGAGTATTCATAATATTAATCGAGTAGGAAATAATTGACCAAATTTGTACCTAGCTCCCGGACCATATGTAACAGCGAGTTCATAGAACTGACAGTATTCTAGATCCAGTAAACGATTATTTCCAATAGCGAAGGTTCCATAAAAACGATAATGTTGAAATGGACTCGTAAACGTATTCCGGTGACTGATTTAGAATTTTATTTTATACGTAAAGGAGAGCTGCTATTATCGAGGCCCCACGTGAGTGAACCCACGGGTGGAAGCTAGTGTTCTATAATAGCCAAATTATAAGAGAATCGTTACAGTAATCAGCTTGATAAACATTGTTATCTGAATGTGACCTTCATTTTTGCATTCCTAGCATAATTAAATTAATTAATACAATCCAAAGCACTGAAAGTTTTAACAAATTCATTTGCAACTTAATTAATATAGTGATTTCAGATCTCTGTGATAGTGCGTAATCAGAAAGTATAAAACACGCACGAAAAAGGCCAGTCATTCAATTGTTTGTCTACCTCCTAGTTTGCCATGGTGATTCAATCCGTGTCGATTGCTGTGCTTTACTTCGCGCTAGTCAGTGCAGCACCTGACCGCAACCCTCTCTCCGATTCCTACATCGAACACATCAACTCCAAGCAAGCATCATGGACAGCTGGCAAAAATTTTCCCGAAAACACACCCCTGCAGCACTTGAACAATATCCTGGGATTTCCTCATCACTTTAGAAAAAAAGACAAAGAAATAATGGCGTCAATGTCAAGCATCAAGCACAGTCCTGACGTTATAGCCAGCCTGCCTGAAAGTTTTGACGCACGAGAACAATGGCCCAGTTGTCCCTCCTTGAGAGAAATAAGAGACCAGGGCTCCTGTGGCAGCTGCTGGGCTGTCTCCTCTGTTGAAGTTATGACGGACCGAGTCTGCATCTTCTCCAACGGAACTCAAAATTTCCACTTTGCCGCTAGGGATCTTATTAGTTGCTGTACATTTTGCGGACATGGTTGCAATGGTGGAAGCGTTTATATGCCTTGGTTGTACTGGAAGGTTGACGGTGTAGTGTCGGGTGGAAATTACAACTCTAGCCAGGGTTGCATGCCGTACTCTTTTCCACCTTGCGTGCATCACGCCCCTGGTGAGAAAGTAAATGCTATCGATAACATAATGCCATGCTCAGAACAGACTAACTATAAAACCCCAAAATGTCCGGACAAATGCGAGAGAAGTTACGACGTTGGTTACAAAAAAGACAAAATCTATGCAAATAAAATAATATTCATAAAGGATGGAGAAGAACAAATGAAGGCAGAAATATATTTGAACGGTCCTGTTGTTGCGCCGTTGGATGTTAAACGGGATTTTTACAGCTATAAGAGTGGTGTTTACTATCCTGTCGACGACGAAGAGGTTGGTGGTCATGCAGTGAAGCTCCTGGGTTGGGGGGTGGAGAACGGTACCAAGTATTGGCTGGCTGCAAACTCCTGGAACATACACTGGGGTGAT
Source organism: Eupithecia abbreviata (assembly GCA_943735965.1). Lineage (NCBI taxonomy): Eukaryota > Metazoa > Arthropoda > Insecta > Lepidoptera > Geometridae > Eupithecia > Eupithecia abbreviata. The sequence continues at coordinate 5,677,374 of OX030986.1, forward strand.
AACGGCTTCTTTAAAATTCGTCGAGGCCAAAATGATTGTAGCATTGAAGACTTTGCTACAGCTGGTGAACCCCTGTTCAGCGATTATTAAAATGCAAAGAATTTTTCAAATCTTTATATAGGTATTCAAATTCAAATAATATACAAAAAATATAGGTAGCTAAGTATTATGTCTTAAGCGAACCATATTTTAGTCATTTTAAATCTATAAACAAACATGCTATGATATACAACACTATAAATATTTTATTCTAGCGACTAACTTTCTTTTCAACCACGATTCTGTGTTAGGTTGATGGGTAGATATTTGTCCTGATTTTGATTCAAGCTCCTAGCTAAGGCCTTAATGTGTCAGATAGCGTGGTTAGTACTTTATCACCTGTAGCTACGTAAGTTTAGAGACACTATAAATAAGTATATTAGATGTGTCAGCTAGCGTGATAAGTAGATACTTATCACGTGTAGCTATGTAAATTTAAGAGGTACCTATGCAAGAGGTAGTAGGTACATAGGTAGACAAGGCACCTAATAAATAATAATGTACTTTCTTTGGCATGCTGCTGTGTGAACTTGGTATTACAATAATATTCATACAACAAATTAGCACTAAAAAAACTTTTGAAACTATCATGATATTTACCATGATTTGATTTATTGAGTTATCCAATATTTCGATAATAGTGAAACCGGTGGTAGGGGCAACGTTCGTAGCAAAAGACAAAAAATGAGTGTAGATCGGTATGTCTGCCCATAAAAACTCGCAGTGCCTTCAGTTACTCCGTGATCATGGCGCATGCAACTGTGCCGAAATATTGGATAACTCAAAAATCAAATCATGGTAAATATCCCGTTTTAAATGACCTTAGTAACAAATTAGCACGTTTACAAGAATACAGTAATTTTAAGGGGCTTGCAGCCTTTAATAAATGTATAAGGCACACACTAAATATGTTTACATCCACTGCATGGAACATGCGTCCTTCAAAGATCGTATTAGGTTTGGGAGGCTAATACGATCTTTGGGGGAGGTATTTTCCATCTACAAAGAGGGTTTTGACATAATCAAAACGTTTGAAATGACAGGAAGATTGCTGAACGCATTAAGGTGTTGAATAATACACGTAAGGAACCTGCTGTTCTTCCTCTGGTTGGTTTTCTGTATGATCTACCCGACTCTATAGGATGACAGGTTTCATCCATCATGCATGTCCGTTGTTGGACTGTCCCAGTCTGTCCTCTATTAACTGGTAAAGGCAATTAGATAACTGATAAATAAGTAGAGTAAGTACGTTTTAAATAAATCAAACAAACTTTATGTTGTTTATAAGTTATTTTATTGTTTGAATATCTTATTTATATTTAAGTATCAACAAACAATTTATAATGTATGCTTCTCCCAGTACTTATATTATTGGGTTTCCTGCAACTATATATTCTTCGATGCCACATTCATTCCTTCCCCGAATAATTTTGAAAAATCCTTTGTCGCCAAAGTGTTCATTCCAGGAATTTGCTAGAAGCCAATATTTTTTGCCATCCTCGACTCCCCAGCCTAAGAGTTTCACAGCGTGACCCCCAAGATATTCCCCATGAGTATGTTGGTAAACGCCACTCTTGTAATTAAGAAAGTCATCATACACATTGAAAACCACTTCAACTGGACCACTCTCGTAAAGCTCCGCCATTATATTCTCCTCACCTTTTATAGAGTGAATACTATCACCGCGCTTCAAATCATTTTGATAAGAAGTTTCATATCCCTCCCTACATTGCTGTTCACAGGCTGGAGTTGGAGCATCATGACCGGTACATTTCTTTAGTCCATCCTGATCCGGACCATTATGAATGCAAGGTTTTATAGAGTACGGTCGGCATCCTTCGCTGGAGCCATAATTTCCTCCCGAAACTAAACCATTTGATGCCCAATAATTCCAAGCTGAAGAAGGCTGACCTCCTGAAGGACAGCTGCCGGCTTGAGAACAGCTAAGAAGGTCTTCTGCTGAAAAGTGGAATTGCACTCCGTTCGACTGTATGCAGTGTCGGTCGGTCATTGCTGAAACGGCTCCGAATGCCCAGCAACTTCCGCAGGATCCCTGATCTCTAATCTCATTTAGAGATGGACAGTTTGACCATTTTTCCCTAGGGTCGAAGTTGTCAGGTAGACCGGCTCGTAGTGCGATTTTGTGTTCGATCACCGGTAGTTGGTCAAACAGTGTTTTATTTTCACGGGCACCGTTGAGACTCCTTAGGTATTCGATAGGGGTATCTTCTGGGAAGTTCCTGCCGGCGGTCCAAGAATTTTGTTCGGAGTTGATAAGATCGATGAAGGCATCGGATACAGGGTGTAGCTTAGTTGCTGCTGCAGCAGCGGTGGCAATTGCGCACATCAGGGCTACCAACCCGGTGAGAAGACGAGCCATGTTGTGAGGTTAGGCTTTAAAAATTGTAGATTCGATCAACGTTGGTTCTTTTATAGCATAAAGGCACATTCATTTTGAAATTATTTATACCGTGATATTTCTGTTGATAACTGTTAACTAGGTATTTCAACAGATAACAAAATACCATAAGTATTTGGTGAAGGTGTCATAACTAGCAGGGATCATACAAATTAACAAACATAATTATGGTGTCTTCGACACATGGTAATGTTCAAAACGCGCAAGTGGTTACTTTTTTAATTTCTCTAAAATGTATGCGAAGAGAATAAATTTTCTATTTAATAATTAAGAACTTACTAAATTTCATAGTAAAAAATTGGCTTGTTTTGCCTTTGTCCTTATTAGTAGGCAAAGAAAAACGTAATTTTATTTTATGTTTTTGGTTGTGCGATGCGCCATGATCATGGAATGACCGTGATCATGGCGTATGTAACCAATGATACATGAGCCAAAATATTATAAAACTTAAATAACTACAAATCATGGTAACCATCCCGTTATAACAAATGTATCCTGTCCAGACCTGGACCTGGACGTCGTTCGGTTGAATGATGGCGATATTGATCCTGTTAAAACTTTAGAAAAGTGTTCTTTATAAAGATAAGCGGACAATTACATTTTAATTCATTTTAATAGGAAATTAACAGATTCGTCGTCTAACTTTGACCTTTAATAAATAATAATAAATAAACTCCATCCAGCCTTAGTTTCTTGGACATCCGTGGTGGTCTAGTACATACCTACCTACTATGTGAGTTGAGTATTGTTGATTAATAATACCTACTTACATTTTATTATTTAAATTACCTCCCTCTACCTATTTGAACTATTAGCGTCTAACAACCTTACAAAAAAATTATTTGCTGTTAAAATGCCCATAAGTAACTCATATTGTAAATTTTTGTATATGTCCTAGACATATACAAAAATAATTATATAATATCAATAAATTCACAAAATTATGAAATAACTAAACTTATACCCAGAGGTCCACTCCTTCATTATTAAAAAAAAATGTTTCGTACTGTGATTCCCAGCGGGTCCACGATATTATTAAATAAATAAAATTTCCTTTCCCAGCGGGTCCATAATAATTGTTTGGTAGAGCTAGCAATAAAAGATAAGATAGGACAAATCTTTTTTCTTCATATATAATAGATAACAAAATCTTGCAAAACTTAAAAATAAAATCATATTAAATATCCCGTTTTAAATGACTTTAGTGTTAATAACCATGATAGTTTCAATAGTTTAAAAAATAATTAATCGATAAATCAGGACTATTTCTTGGATCACAAAAAATATTAAAGAACGTTTAATAATATCAGATACCAAGCTGATAGTAAAGTAGGTAGGTACTTTCTTTTGCACGTGTGTGCTTGGTATTTGCGGTATTTAAATAATATGAATACCACAAATTAGCACGTTTACGATAATACAAGGTTATCTAAGTCATTTTAAAGGGCCTTGTCTAATAATCAGGTACCTCCACATCAGTACACATTCCTACGTGAACTGCTGATGCCTACGTATAATATAAAGTTTAGGTAGAGATGCGAGAAAAAAGTTTGGTGGCCACCAAGGGGAACTTTCTATCTCTGCGTAAACCACACAAAATTATTACAGAGACGAAAAAAAGGTTATACTAGTTTGTTCAACGATAGATAACATACGTGGTGGCGCTAATTTGCCTCGGGGTACCGCCTTAATGGATCCTGCTAAGGCATGGCAATATTTAGCTACCCGGGAAACCGCAACCCTGTCTAGTGCCAGTGCGCCGTTGTCTAACGAATCGTCTGATGACGAGTGGTTTGATGACGCTCTGGCACTAAGGTGAGAGAGGAAGTATCGATGGGTTTTTAGTCAGTATGTCACTATCTGCTAATACTCTGTTGGTAGCTCAGTGGAGAGCCCAACATACCCCTGAGGCAATGCGCAAACAGCATTTTCCCATCGTAAAAAAAGGGCAGGGGAATATTTAGCTAGGTGGCCAATACATACTTACAATCTATCGTCTTATCCTAATTATTCTAGGCACACAAACATTAATCATTTAATAAGTGTTAGTGTTTATACTGTGTATATAAATAAATAGAAAACAGTTTATTATATAAAACGAAAACCATACAGAAACAAATACTTAGAATAGAGCAAGTATCTATAAAGGGTGGCCTTATGCCTGAGAGCTATCTCTACCAGGCAACTTTAGGATGGACTGGACATGAAGGAACAATATAGACGGTGACACTTGAACAAATATATTAAGAAGGGAATAAATAAAACAAATTAATACTAACACTATAATATATACCAAACATTATAATAAACTTACATATACACAAAATAAGGCTGGCAAACTTTTTGCAAGGATAAAATGCTCTGTATTGCTGCATTAGCATTGCTGATGCAGCAACACCTACCAATGTATTTGGTGAAGGTGTCATAACTAGCATGCATACTTAGAATAGAGCAAGTATCTATAAAGGGTGGCCTTATCGCTGAGAGCTATCTCTTCCAGGCAACCTTAGGATGGATTGGACATGACGGAACAATATAGAAGGTGGAACTTGAACAAATACATATATTTAGAAGGGATAGAATAATATAATATAACAAATACTACTTGCACTAGGTACATACATACCATAGTATTACTTACATTATAAACTTACGTAGACACAAAATAAGGCTGGCAAACTTTTTGCAAGGATAAACTGCTCTGTAATGCTACATCAGCATTGCTGATGCAGTGGTTTTTTAGAGGAAATTTGCCCGTTTGATGTCCAGAGGGGAGAGCGTTCCATAGACGGTTAGCTTGAACAGTGAAAGATTTGTCATAGAAACGGTGTAAGCAGGGCTTTTTAAGACGAAGGTTTCAGAGGAACGCAGACAGTGAGTCAGAGTTTCAGAATTCGAAGCGCTCCTTTATATAGAAAGGGCTCGGAGCATAATAACAGGATAGTGTAAAAGAGAGATAGTATGTGAGTTTTCCTGCGAAGTCAAATGGGCACCCACTTGCTTAGCGCAATATTCGGAAACGAAGTCATTGCGAAGGCCAAATATGAACCTAATACTGAAATTTTGGAGGCACTCATGCTTCTTTCATTGATACCTATTCGGTGAGGTCCGAATAGCAAGCGTCGGTGAAATCGAGAATGGGAATCAAAAGGGACTGGGCAAGTGTAACCTTAGATTAATCGGAAGAAAATTGCGCCTTCGCCGCAGAATAGAATGTAGATCCAAAATAAACTTTTTATAATATACGTACTTGCTGAGGACCGAGATGAGTGGAAGAAGGGGAGGGAGGCCTTTGCCCTGCAGTGGGACACCCCGGGCTAATATAATAATAATAATATACGTAGAATATATAAGTAGAGTGTAGAGTGGCCTAGCTCCAGCCTCCCGATGTATCGGTCTTGGCATGAATTTGGATAAAACCAAAGTCATGATCAATGGTCACATTGATCCAAGGCCGGTGGTCGTACATGGTCACCTTCTCGAAACTGTTTCCGAGTACACTTACCTTGGGCAGATTCTGCAATTGGGTAAAAACAGTTTCGAGAAGGAGGCCAAAAGGAGGATCCAGCTAGGCTGGGCAGTATTTGGGAAACTACGTTGAGTCTTCTCGTCATCCATACCGCAATGCTTGAAAACGAAAGTTTTCAACCAGTGCGTCTTACCCGTTATGACCTACGGAGCTGAGACGTGGACACTCACGATAGGGCTGGTCCACCAGTTCAAAGTCGCTCAGCGAGCTATGGAAAGAGCTATGCTCGGAGTTTCTCTGAAGGATAGGATTCGTAACGAATACATCCGACAGAGAACCAAGGTTATCGACATAACTCAAAGAATTAGCAAGCTGAAGTGGCAGTGGGCCGGCCATATTTCGCGAAGAACCGACGGCCGCTGGGGCAAACGTGTTCTTGAGTGGAGACCGCGACTCGGTAAACGTAGTGTAGGACGCCCTCCGACCAGGTGGGATGACGACTTGCGAAAGACTGCAGGTAGATGCTGGATGCGGCAAGCTGAAGACAGGGCGCTATGGCGCTCATTGGAGGAGGCCTATGTCCAGCAGTGGACTGATATAGGCTGATGATGATATAAGTAGAGTAAGTACGTTTGAAATAAATAAAACGAACTATATGTTTTTTTCTAAGTTATTTTATTGTTAGAATATCTTATTAATATTTAAGTATCATCAAACAATTCCTTATGTATGTTTCTCCCAGTACTTATATTATTGGGTTTCCTGCAACTATCTGTTCTTCGATGCCGCATTCATTCGTTCCCCGAATAATTTTGAAAAATCCTTTTTCACCAAAGTGTTCATTCCAGGAATTTGCTAGGAGCCAGTATTTTTTGCCATCCTCGACTCCCCAGCCTAACAGTTTCACAGCGTGACCACCCATATAGTCCCCTTCAGTATGTATGTAAACGCCACTCATGTAATTAAAGAAGTCCCCATACACATGGAAAGAAGCTTCAACTGGACCACTCTCGTAAAGCTCCGCCATTATATTCTCCTCACCTTTTATAGAGTCGCCTTAAATCATTTTGATAAGAAGTTTCATATCCCTCCCTACATTGCTGTTCACAGGCTGGAGTTGGAGCATCATGACCGGTACATTTCTTTAGTCCATCCTGATCCGGACCATTATGAATGCAAGGCTGTATAGAGTACGGTCGGCATCCTTCGCTGGAGCCATAATTTCCTCCCGAAACTAAACCATTTGATGCCCAATAATTCCAAGCTGAAGAAGGCTCCCCTCCTAAAGGACAGCTGCCGGCTTGAGAACAGCTAAGAAGGTCTTCTGCTGAAAAGTGGAATTGCACTCCGTTCGACTGTATGCAGTGTCGGTCGGTCATCGCTGAAACGGCTCCGAATGCCCAGCAACTTCCGCAGGATCCCTGATCTCTAATCTCATTTAGAGATGGACAGTTTGACCATTTTTCCCTAGGGTCGAAGTTGTCAGGTAGACCGGCTCGTAGCTCGATTTTGTGTTCGATCACCGGTAGTTGGTCAAACAGTGTTTTATTTTCACGGGCACCGTTGAGATTCTTTAGGTATTCGATAGGGGTATCTTCTGCGAAGTTCCTGCCGGCGGTCCAAGAATTTTGTTTGGAGTTGATAAGATCGATGAAGGCATCGGATAAAGGGTGTAGCTTAGTTGCTGCTGTAGCAGCGGCGGCAATTGCGCACATTAGGGCGCAAGTGAGGAGACGAGCCATGTTGTGAGGTTAGGCTTTAAAAATTGTAGATTCGATCAACGTTAGTTCTTTTATAGAATAAGGGAACATTCTTTTTGAAATTGTTTATGCCGTGATAACTGTTAACTTGGTATTTCAATAGATTCACCAAATACTATAAGTATTTGGTGAAGGTGTTACGATAATACAAGGTTATCTAAGTAATTTTAAAGGGCCTTGTCTAATAATCAGGTACCTCATTCCTACGTGAACTGTTGATGCCTAGTATATACGTATAATATAAAGTTTAGGTAGAGATGCGAGAATAAAGTTTGGTAGCCACCAAGGGGAATTTCCTATCTCTGCGTAAACCATACAAAACTATTACAGAGACATTAAAATAGGTTATAATAGTTTGTTCAACGATAGATAACATACATAGGTGGTGGCGCTAGTTTACCTCGGGGTACCACCTTTATGAACCCTGCTAGGTCATGGCAATATTTAGCTAGGTGGGGAACCGGGAACCTTGTCTAGTGCCAGCGCGCCGTCGTCGAATTAATCGTCTGGTGACGCAAATCCCATTAGGTACGTCGGAAGCAAATAGAAGCAAATGGGAATCAAATTTTTGACACCATTTCAACGTTAAAGACAAGTGACTCATCGTCCTGAAGGTAACGCGAATGCAACCAAAGATGCATTGTGCCGTTGCGTTGTGCCCACGGTGGTGCCAGAATATAATAGACTAGCGGCCCGTCCAATATAATCCGTCAAATATAGCTTAATATGTTACTCAAGGATAATAATAACATTCTAATAGTGAAAGAAGTTTTGAAATCGGAAGAGTTTATGAGATTATTCGTTACAAACATACAAATCTTTCATCTATACAGGGTTATTGGTAATTTGACGTATTCCCGTTAGGGGGTGATAGGGGTGACTATTTGCGATAATTTTCATCCCCATGTGCATCATGCAAAAGTGAACCATTTTTAAGTTATCATGATTTTTAGCTTTTTACAAAATAAGTCAAAAGTGCAACATCAAAAATTCATTTAAAAAAAACTGTCTATTTAATACTATTTTTTTCTTCTGATTTATAAAAACGAATACACACTGGTTATTTATCAATATTAAAACAACAATTATCGCTCTAAATTTAAAAATGCGAGATAAAAAACTATATTATTTCATTATTCATTGAGATTTTTTTCCTCTAAAATGCCTTAAAAACTAAAAAAATCGTTAAAATCATCATAATAAAATTTAACAATAGTTAAGTAGTAGTAGTTTCTACTTAACTATTGTTAAATTTTATTTTAAATATGTATTTTTCGTTTTATTTGCATTGGGTATTGTTTTAAGTTAGTTTTATAGAAATTTTAAAGAACGGCCTTAGGTTTAGTTCGTACATGAATTTCCGCCTGCTTCCTTTGTAATGATGTTTTTTTCAGTTTCTTTGAAATAAGTTCATAGTTGTTATGTATTGTTGGAGAGCTAAGAAAACATTTATGTTTTTAAAATAATCCGCAAGCCAAGTTTCATAACGATTTTTTTAGTTTTTAAGGCATTTTAGAGGAAAAAAATCTCAATGAATAATGAAATAATATAGTTTTTTATCTCGCATTTTTAAATTTAGAGCGATAATTGTTGTTTTAATATTGATAAATAACCAGTGTTTATTCGTTTTTATAAATAAGAAGAAAAAAATAGTATTAAATAGACAGTTTATTTAAAATCAATTTTTGATGTTGCACATTTGACTTATTTTGAAAAAAGCAAAAAACCATGATAACTTAAAAATGGTTCACTTTTGCATGATGCACATGGGGATGAAAATTATCGCAAATAGTCACCCCTATCTCCCCCTAACGGGAATACGTCAAATTACCAATAACCCTGTATAATATAAGTGTGAGAATGATTTTGCACGTCTAATGAATTCGCGTCTTCCGCCTGAGATGGTGATGAGATAAAACTGCTTTTATTGACTTGGATTTCCACAGCTCGTTATTCTAGAGAGTATTGTTGGCATCTATTACATTCATTACACATCTAATTACCATAACTACCTTATTGAACTGTAAGTGTCTAACAAAACAACCTAACGATGCATAAGATATTAAAAAATAAAACAATTTTAAGAATAAAAAATACATTTATTTTCCTTTAAATTGGATGTTAAAATTAGCAGTCCTACGAAAGATGACTCTCCCCTGTCATGTGACTAGCTATTATTATCGGGGTTTATGTACCTATCGTTATTACAATAAGTAGTCACATTAGTCACTGAACAGCGGCTCACCAGCGACAATTGAGCCCTCAATACCACAATGGTTCTCCCCTCGCAGGATCTTGAAGAAACCATTGTCACCCCAGTCCGTGTTCCAGGAATTAGCAATCAGCCAGTATTTGTTACCGTTCTCAATTCCCCAGCCAAGAATCTTGATCGCGTGGCCGCCGAGCGCATCGCCCTCGACGTGTTTGTAAACTCCGCTCTTGTAAGCGAGCAAGTCCGCGTAAACAGTAAACGCCGCTTCAACTGGACCGTTCTTGAAAAGTTCAGCGCGGATATGATCCTCTCCGCCACGCACTGAGAAAACGTGCTTCCCGTACTTCTTGTCCTTCTTGTAGTCCACGTTGTAGCTGTCTTCGCACGATTTCAGACATTTAGGAGTGTTCGTGTCGCCGCTGCACGGCATTCTGTTACCGGGAACGTGGTGCTCGCAAGGAGGAATCACGTACGGTCTGCAACCTTGACTAGAGTTGTAGTTTCCGCCCGAAACTAAACCGAAATGCTTCCAGTACTCCCAGGCTAGCGTAGGCATACCTCCGTTGCAACCGAGCCCGCAAATTGGACAGCAACTCAAAAGGTCTTCAGCGGAAAAGTGAAAATGCTTTGTGGCGTTTGAGTAGGTGCAAACTCGGTCGGTCATCGCTTCCACGGCACCGAACGCCCAGCAGCTCCCGCAGGATCCTTGATCTCTTACCTCATTTAAAGTCGGACAGTCGGGCCACTTATCCCGGGGGTCAAAATTGTCCGGCAGGCTGGCGATTAAGTCGGCGTCGTGTTCGACGTTTGGGAGTCTCAATAAGTTAATGCTGTCGTCCGGGAGAACGCCCATAAGTTTGTGGATGTGCTTCATGGGAGTGTCGAGGGGAAAGTTTCTGCCGGCTTTCCATGTTGGTTGTTTGGAGTTGATGCGCTCGATGAAGGCGTCAGAAAGCGGGTGCAGTCCGGCGGCGGCGACGGCGAGCACGCACGCGAGTGTGAGGATAGTCGCACGCAAAGTCATTGTTCTTTTGTTTTTCGATTTGCACAGTCCAGTGGGTTACTTATGGACGCGTTGCTTGAACGAATGTGGCGCGACGACTGGTGGGTAGCGGCGGTATTTGTGCTCGCAAGCCGTATAATTGCGTCGGAGCGTCCGATACGAGGGCCAGACACCGCCTGACCGCTCGTGTCGAAGGTTAACTGTAACAACATCTCTTGGTAGTCATAAAACAAGGCAAACAGATAGATAATACGGTCGAACGCTTTACAGTGATTAGCAAATATTTGTTTGGTATCTGTTGGAAATAATTAGTTGGGGATCGGGAGCGAGCAGCCTGTGTACATAATGTCATTATGTTTATCTAATGAAACGAGATTGCGGGAACAACTTTGACCACTCGAATAATGGCTTTGACATTAGAGAGGTTTATAATAAATCTTTAAGACTTCTCCAAAGGGTCTGTTTCTTTAAAATTAACTTAGACCTCCCGAGAAACAACTAAGCAAGTCTAAGTATATCTTAATCCCTAATCTAATACCTAGTAACGTCAAGATAATGTGAAAATAATGTCCAACTGACCATTTTCTCACCCTTTTCATAGATCTACCGTTTCATCTCGTTATCCTTTAGAGTGAACATATCGTAATTTTGTGCTAGGTGCCTATATGACACATCATTGAGTTCAGGGGACGAACTTGGAAAGGGAAAACTTTCTCAATGAATTCAATATTTTCATCAGGTAAGTATAAGATTTATGTACAATTAGGTATATATATATATATATATAAGTAAAGTAAAGTAAAACCATACTTAGGTGCTAGAACAAAAATATGAAGCGATGCGACCTGCAGAAGTAAAATACTGTGTCGCAGGTCGCAACGCCCACCTCCGGGAATTATAGTTGTAATGTGGATATATTCTCCTCATATCTTTTCCACTTCTTAACATCACTAATTTATATATTAAATAGGTACGTTCTCTATAGCCGCTATAGTGTTTATACCTAAGTAACAAACATCAAGTCATTTGTTGAAACTGCTCTGAGCCAATTTCAAATGATTAGTATTGTATGACGGTAGCATTAGGTTCCGACTACACAATGTAACCGATGAGCGACGCACGTGTATAAAATAAAGAAGAATAACAAATAACAACAATTTATTAATACAAACAGCTTCGTGGTCGGTCATTGATCTTTCTTTTGTGATTGAACGGAATTGATGGACTGAATACTGACTTGGGAGGATTGACAAAAATAGTAGGTAGGTACCTAACTAAATCTTAATTACGAGCTTCGATTTAACAGATATAGCTATACCTACATATACGAGTATATAGCAACACGTATCAGCTACATCCAACAATCGCTCTTGAGCGATAAGACCACCAAATTGTCACATATTTTATTTTTTTCTATCATGTTTGTTGTTTTTGTTGAGTTTTGTTGAGTGTGCAATAAAGAATTATCTATCTATCTGTCTTCCTAAGATTCTACCTTATCATGGACAAAAAAAGAATTCGTTGTTAACTAGTTATATCTAAACCATACCTACATTTTACTATTTTAGATAGGATCGATAAAAATGATCACCCGGGATAGCAACGCTACGCTGCCAACGGATGTTCAGCATTTCACATTCAAAGAAACGACCATCTGAACTAGATCTTACGATATTTTCAGGAATTCGCGTCTAAGCTAAGGTCAACAGAGTTCAATTTACACTGATAGCTGATGTAAAATGGCCTGTTGGCTCACCCTGAGGCGATAAGTAACCGGTGATGGCCCAATGGGCGTCGCAGATGGGCGAAATGGGTCGCTTAGGCACCTCGGTTGCCTAGTAGGTACCTTCCGAATTGCATAGGCTGCTGCAAAACCTTTGGTAAATTTGTGCTTGATACAAATACAACACAATACAATACATAACTCTTTATTTTACAACACAAAATTAAACAAAAAACACAGATAAGTAAATATGAAATATAAAAGCACTGTATTTGGTTCTGTCATTATAACTTTCTTTCTTTATCTATACTTAGGTATAATATGTAAAACTATCCTAATCAGTTCAATTTGTTTTGTTCAAGATGATTCTTGGAATATTACTATGTTTGAGAAAACGATTGATAGCCTACGGATGTATTATATTATCTGTGCCTACGGTAAGTAACAACATAGAGGATTTTTCGCTATCCTTAGATAGCGTACCAACACATACCGTAGTATGTGTTTGTTTCTTATAAAGTCACTCGTCATCATCATCATCAGCCTATGATAGTCCACTGCTGGACATAGGCCTCCCAATGAGCGCCATAGCACCCTGTCTTCAGCTTGACGCATCCAGGATCTACCTGCAGTCTTTCGCAGATCGTCATCCCGCCTGGTCGGGCGTTCTACACTGCGTTTACCGAGTCGTGGTCTCCACTCAAGAACACGTCCACAAAGTCACTACTAATTACCTATCTGAGTAACTCAATTTTAAACATTCTGGTACGGAAATCAGAAACCCAGTTGTGTAATTGCTTTGCGTTGCGTGTCTGTTTCCTCACAGAGGCACGGCGACTGTAACCCTCTATGGGGAATATGGGGTTGTCCCTATGTTATTCATTCTACTTAAAATACAAAATTGTTTTGTTTTCCATGAAATACTTACGCTATTGGACGAATTCATGACATGTGTATTATTGTTTATTTTCAAGCTTTCGGTAATAATAATAACTGACTGAACCCAGTCTAGCTAGCCAAGCGATGCTTTGTGTAGTTTATATATATGTATATTATCAATCTAATTATAAAAATCAACATACATTTTAAAGCATAAATAGCATGTATTTTAAACCTAATGATGCTAGGCATTGCACCCTTCACCCTCTGCTTAATACTAGTCCTAAAAGAACCGCTATTTTTGTATCATCTCATTCTTTTTTCTGATTCCTACATCCGGCTATTTAAGCTCGTGCTTAATCCGGCCTTTTAACCCCTAACCCCGTAGGGGAGCACAAAGATTTAATTTACTCGTATCTCACTGTTTGTTTTTACGTCACAGAGGCAATCGAATAGAATTCAATTTGAATGGAGTTGTCACTTTGATGGGGACGTTTTCATTAGTCAAAGTGAGTCAAACGGTAAATGAATGCACCGAAGTCAAACGAAAGGACTGTATCTGAACGAACAATGGGTAATATACGTACATAGACATACCTTTGCGTTATATAGTGGAATCACATTACAAGTTATCAATATTTTTAAACGATAGATAGATCACATAGATCTAAACACATAAGTATTGATATTATATATGTATAAGTAATGATACAAATACAACGGTCATCCCGAGACCTCGACAGAGTGTAAACCTGTTGAAACATCGGGAAAAATAGATAAATAAACGCGATAAATACCCGTTGTATCAATAATTATAATTAAGTAATCTGTGAATGGAATAGGTAGGTAGTATAAGGTGTCGGTGGGCCCAGACTCCACCAAAGCGGAGATGAGATCCGACGTTTTGGGGGTCCAGATGTTCTAGTCTAGGGTGTCTCCAGCGAATCTGCGTACGGAGATGCGTACTGCCTAGATTGGATCGGTGATGACGTGTGCTGACGAAAGCGGAGAAGTATGCTCGCTAGAGTGGCTGAGCTGCATGCGGAGAGAGTGCCGGTTGTTTGTTGAAATGTTGAGATGGCACTAGCTAGGTACAGCTCACATCTTAGCTCATTTCTTCTCGTCTCCGCTGCATGAGCAACTATGGCTCTAAGAGTTACCTTTTACCTCATTTGTTAACCAAATTAGCGTATTTTATTATTTTGGTTATTTACTTCTTCACGCCAAAACTAACTACTGAACGGATCGGGATGAAATTTTGTATTCATGTAGTCCTAAGCCTGGAAGAACATTATACATGTAATTTTTATCACGAAATAACGAGTGCGAAGCCACAAGCAGAAGTTCCTTTACAATAAAATACTATCTAGTTATAAAGGGTACATTCGTTCCGTTCTAGTAGAGCGTCATTGTGTGTAATCGCAAAGATAATTGCTACTGGCAGGATATAGGTACGATAGGTCAATCACTATCTGAGTATAAACAGAAAGTCGGTTTTAATACGTAAATAACATTAGCTGCTTTTTTTCATTTTATAAAATTATTAACAAACAAAAATAAAAAATAGTTTATTTAGAAATAAGGTAGGTAGGTAGGTCTTAGGTATCTCATTCGAATTCAACAAAGAGTGTTGGTATGTAGTAGGTACTAGGTAGGTACATACTAAGTAAATAGCCTGGATAGATATAAGTGGTTCTTATGAAGCGGACAAATTCAAAGATACCTATACCTTAATAATAAGTAAATTTAGGCTATTATTAACCAAAACCTACATAGAACCTACCTATACGTTTTAGTCTTTGAATTTTTTATTTTAATATGCCTAAAGTAAAGCCCATCGGATTCAGAACCCACTCAGCAATGCCTTTTTTTCTTGTTTTCTAGTCCTAGCATCTAACTCGTATCTAAGACGCTTTGTGGACAGACCAACTTAAGTTGAAGAAACTGTCAACTTTTTAATATTTCTCGTATAAACTTCGTCAGTTTATAAGAAAAAAGTTAGTTGCGAGTTGCCGGTCGCGGCAATAGTTGCTTTGCATAGCGCCGAAGTAAGCTTTTTATGATTTTTTATGCATTAATAATGACTCTTGCACACGCATAAAGGACCGACTGCAGTCCAAATGCGGAAACAGGAGTACTTCCACCTAAACCTAAACCTAAGGATTCGGGCAGAAGTCAATGTAGATGGAACAGTTTTCGAATACGTTCAAAAAGACGCAATAATATCGTCGCTCGACGTGTTTAGGTTGACCTTATATCAACAAAAAATAAATACGTGGACGGGGTATAGTAATGTAATTTGTATAAGAGGCTTAATATCATAGGGCTTCTCCTTCTGGTGGATATTTGTGCTACTTGAATGAGAAAGTGCCTTCATAAATTATCATAGCAAATTGTTCTGAATTTGCTTGTCGATATATACTTCTCCTTCCAATATCTCTACATAGTATAAAACAAAGTCGCTTCTGTCCGTCTGTCCCTATGTATGCTTAGATCTTTAAAACTACGCAACGGAGGCGCAGGCGCAGGCGAGCATTTGCCCAACGCGCTACAAAAAAATAAAATCATGAAAAACAGGTCCGCTTTGTTTTTCTTGCAATTCTTGTAATTCTTTATTGTACACAAAAAACTTAAAAATAACTAAAAAAAAGAAGTCTCCGTGAAATCGTACGTAACTAACAAATACCTCTTGGGTAAAAATATCTATAGAGTAAAAAACCTCAAGGCACTGTAAGGTTTCAGGGTAGAGCTACAAATGGCTTCATTAAAACATACATGCCTTAATGGAAAGCCTGACTACCACTTTTAAAACTCATTTAAAAGTAAATTCTGTTAATATACGTATACTACGCAAGCGTAATGACGGCAGAGTAGTGACGGTGTAGAGGTGCAAACCTATTAGTATGAACCACAAATGATTAAAATTTCACGAGGTTACCGTTTAGTGAGACTAACACGACTTTTTTTTTGACGACCGATATGGCGCGGTGGCGAAGGTGCGCCTGCGACGCAGGAGGTTGCGGGTTCGATTCCCGCCTCGGAACAATGTGTGTACGATCTGCAGATATTTGTTGCGGGTGTTCTGGTTGTTTTCTATGTATAATAAAAAATATCTATATAAGTAATATATTGTACTATGTATGTATATCAGTTATCTAGTACCCATAACACAAGCTCTGCTTAGCTTGGGGCTAGATAATTAGGCTGTGTGAATTGTCCAGCATTATTATTAGTTTAAGGTTTATAAAGAATGTAAGCGGGTTAACTACGAGCCTGTTTTGTGTTGGAAGATTACACAACAAGAGTTACAAAGTAAGGGTAAGTTCCAAGAGGATTTTTTTCCGGCAAACACTCATGTTATGGAATGATCTCTATTAAGTTTTTCGGTAAGGATCACACAACATGGAGTTCTTCAGAAAGGTTCTAGAACATTGAAAGGGTTGGCAACGCGCGTCTTATATTTCTAATGTTCTTTGGAGCTGATGATAAAGGCGTCCATAGCATAGGCTACGGTAACCGCTTTCCATAAAACCGTTTGTTTTACCACATTAGAAAGAAAGAAAGGAAATAAAAGTATTTTTAACAATACTTAACACGATATAATTACATATTATTGTAATAAAAAAAAACATTAGTGTTATGAAGAAAAAAACCGTTTAAAATCGAATAGTTTTCAAGTAATAAAAAATAAGTCATAAATCACACACTTGGATTTTTTTAAATTCAGGTACTTAGTTGTTTTTCGATCATTGTATCTTTTTACTACTCTAAGGGAAGAAGTAACAACGGTTATTCATTTAAAACGATGTACTTTATTTTCTGTAGCAAATGTTTGGTTTGTTGGTAATTTTAATTTATTGTTGCAGCGCTGTTCGAATTCATAAGGAGTTGTGATTTTAACACATGTGTAACTTCTTTTATAAGATAAATAAAATAAATAATGCTGGACAATCCACACAGCATCATTTATTTATTTTTTATTTATCATCTAGCCCCATGGTAAACAGAGCTTGTGTTATGGGTACAAGATGACTGTTATACTTAATACAATAGATAGATATTTTTTTTATGATACATAGATAACGACCAGAACATCCGGAAGAAATATCAGCAGATAGTACACACAATTGTTCCGAAGCAGGAATCGAACACGCAACCTCCTGTGTCGCAGGCGGACCTTCGCCCACCGCGCTACAGAGGTCGTCAGATTTGATAAAGAAAATCATCCCAAATTTCTTCTTTGAAAAAATATTATACCGAAATTCAATTATTTACATCTAAGTTATACCTATGGGATGGGTAAATAGGAAAAAAGCATATAAAACTTATGATTTTCTATAGAAGCGTCTTTGAACACTTCTTTCATTCAAAAGATAGTTGATACCTACTTATTAAACACCGGAACGATTAATTTGAAGGAAAAAAAACACGATTACTCGACATTTCTGAAATATTTTTACCCGGGGACATCGGTCTGGGTTCCACAGACAAGCGGACGATACAAAAATAACAACTGCATAAAGAAGGGGATCTCCCCCATATCTCTTTATTATCCGGAATTACCCAATGCAGTGCTGCTTCTTATTGTTGGGTTCTTTTCTTATACCTCGGAAGGGAAATCGTTGATTAGGTTTTATACAAAAGGTTTCAACTTGTATATTTATTGGAGTTCGTATGAGCACAATTTACTGAGAAATCATTGTACAAAACTAAGCGCTTCCCGCACTCACTTCCGATGCTAGCATTACTTTATTTTAGTATAGTTAATTTGAGTCTAGATAAATAAATGAATAAAAAAAATGCTGGACAGTCCACACAGAACCAAGATTAACCTATGTTAGGATTTAAGACGCTATCAACAGTAAACTGTAATAATAAATAAATATATAAAAAAATAGTCTCATAATGAAATTGGCTGCCCAGATCAAGTTCTTCTAATCTTAGTATTCTTGAATCAATACTAGGTAAACGTATGTCATCATCATCAGGATATAATAGTCCACTGCTGGCCTTCCCTTATTATGAGTGTCAATAGAGATATTATAGAGTTGTCGTCAAAGCTTGTCTTGTACAAGCTCTGTATTTAATTAAATGATAATAATGTTCACATTATACTAAGTATATAATTATGTTATCTAGTAATTTTTAATATACCTACATCCTACTAATATTATAAACGCGAAAGTTTGTAAGTATGGATGGATGGATGTTTGTTTCTCTCTCTTTCACACGTAAAAACTACTGAATGAATTTTAATGAAACTTTACAATAATATAGCTTATACATCAGAATAACACATAGGCTACAATTTATAAAGATATATTGTATATTATCCAAAAAAAACTATCACCACGCGGGTGAAACCGCGGGGCGCAGCTAGTAGGTAGCTGTCTACCTATATAACACTGGAACTGCAGATCGTAAAAATTGGTCCCGCGGCGAGAATCGAACCCGATACTTCCTTCGTCACAGACTAAGAAGTTGCTACCTGGATCACCTTACACACTCAAATTTTTTATAGGCTCTAGAGTACAAGAGGCCGATGTAACGAAATGTTTGTTTACATGCGGACTCCCCTCTTTACAGAATTACTTGTAAATACGCGTTGTTATGGCAACACCCTTTGAACTGTAGATCAGATTGGATTTGAATGGTTTTCGGAATTGACTGGTAATTTGTCACCTGCGTGAATTAGAGGCTTGATTGTAACGCGTAAATTGGTTAAGTACTCAGCGGTTTTATGAACGACTTCAGGTTTTACCGACTTTCCTATAGTGTTCATAAGAAACTAATACATTGTTGAAATTTTATTAATATATATATGTATAATGTGGTTACAATTATGCACTTGTTATGTAATTACTAAGTTGCATACCTACTATCCTGCTACGAACAACGTAGGTGCTACGGTGCCTTCTATCTGCCACAAGAAACGTAACTGCTTAGGTGGTCTATGATCCTGTTGCGGTCTTGCCACGGTAGCTAGGATCCTACTACGGATTTCCTACGCTCAAGCTACTAACTGCTACTATGGTAACGATCCTGCTTCGGACTTGCTACGATGGCTACGATCCTGCTACGGAGTTGCTACGCCTAAGCTACTAACTGCTACGATAGCTAGGATTCTGCTACGGAGCTACGACGGCTACGATCCTGCTACGGAGTTGCTACTGACTGCTAGCAACAACCCTGCTACGGCGGCTATGATCCTGCTACAGACTTGCTACGGGGTGGTTACGATCCTGCTTCGGATTTGCTACGGTGGCTACGATCCTGCTACGCCCGAGATACTTACTGCTACGGTGGCTAGGACCTTCTACTTTTGCTACGCTCAATCATATCATAGTGGTATAAATGGTATAAACATAGTGTAGTTAATGCACTGTATTTTTTCCCAAACAAGCGAGTAGTTGGTTATTGGGGCTTCTGGATCAGGATCATTCATGAATGATCCAGAAGCCCCAATAACCAACCTGAACTTATATTTAGATTCATCGTTATATTGATTGAATAAATATTAAGCTGTATTCATTCTTGTTTTCATCGATTCAAATTGAAAACATGAAATAAATTTGTCAGATTATTCATCGTTTATATTGATTGAATTAGCTCTATATGCTCTATTCATCCTTGTTTAGGAATGATTTTGCTCCAGACCTCCATATTTTGGAATGTTGAAAAATATGTGGGATAAATAACCCTATCTTCATTTTCTGTTGCACTCACAATCCATGATTGCAAATTATATATTTATGTAATAAAACAAAGTAGATTTTTTTAAAAACTTTATTCTCTAACCATTTTCAAATATATTATATTTTAACACTAACATAAGAATGATATAAACATTTTATTATAGCCCTGTCAAACAATAAGTTTATAATTTGACTACAAAAGTGAAGTTAGATTTTGATAAATTCAATTGCCTTATACTATTATATAAAAGTCTCTTTATACTCTAACCATTTTTTTAAACATGTAACATTTTTAAGAGCACAGACATGGGAATGATATATACATTTAAATATATCTCTAGGAAATAAACCGTAATCTAAATTCAATTGCCTTAAACTAGGACTATCTTCTAGATCAAAAATCTTATCATTTTTAATAATTTTTTTCAACCATGATATTTTTTCGTATCCTTTTACATAAATAGTCTTGTCTTCAAGATAATCACCAATAGATTCTTCAAAATTTGAATAAGGAATTATTCCTTCCCTCCAGTATATTTGTCTATTTCTTTCTATCCATCGCACCTGCATTTTTTCTGTTTCCGATAACTCATTAAAGGGGAATGGCGGTTTTATGAGCAACACCAGCATTTGATTATTTTCGCACAAAATTGCTATTTCTTTAACAATAAAATCATTATTGTCTGTTTTAAATCCTTGCAGATCAACAACGGCAAACATTATATAATTCTTTTTACAATGTTACTCAACGGTTTATATTCAATCAAACGATCGTTTATAATAAGACAATATGCAGTAGTATTTTGTGGAATATCTTCAGAGCTCTCTATTTCTAATCTCACATCGATAGCTCCTGTCTTAAGAGCTTCGTTTTGTCTCGAACAATCAATTACAAAAAGTGGTGCGTGATTTTTAAATTGTTCCAAATCAAGCATGGGTTCAGACTCGCTACCATAGTAAGACTGACGAAATGTTTTATACATTTCGTATAATATATGATACTTGTCTTCAACAAATTTAGCATTTACAGAGTCATATGGGTAGTATTGAGAATTTAAAAACAAGGTCACATTAGACAACTTACAATGATCAAAGATTGAAGAATCTTTGTTCCTACTGTTTTTTCTATTTGTTTGCAAACCAAAAATTACGTATCTGGGTTTTTCTATCTGTGAAGAAGTTTTAACGGCCCAAGAATGCTTAGTGGTTTGAGGTAATAAGGGATATTCGTATAAATCCCAATTTCTAAAAACCATTTGTATTGCGCGATCATTTTCTAAGTGTTTAAGCAAAGCTAGCCTTTCACGATCTGTAACTTTTAGGTGAGGAACGCGCCATTGTAGTTTGTCTATATGAAAATCGATTGTATCATTATCATCGACATTAATGACGCTATTAGTAACGGTATTACTCCTTATAAGAATTAGTTCATGTTTACAATTCATTACTATCCTTTTATAGTCCTCAGCAAACCCTAACAAGTTTTTCAAAGGTATGAGAGCACTGAAAATACCGTCATCATTTTTAAAACCATTCAATTTCCAACCCCATAATGCAGCAGTTTTATTTTCACTATCACTTAAAGAGACATAAGATTTAAGTGTCGTAGTGATTCCCACATTTTTATTTCGATCTATTTCAACACCATTGATTTCATACCGAATATCTTGAAAAAGATAAGATATAGCATTGTTGCTAAACTTCACTTTTTTCTTTATTTGTTTTCCTGTTAATGCATCTTTGGAAAATACACTAGCACGACCTTCGATGTAAATGTAACTGGCCGACGGTAACACGTAAATATCTTGTTGATGGATAGGTATTCTTATTTCATCATTTTCTTTAAAACTGCTGCTATACGGACTATAAGTATGTATTTCATAACTGACTATTGAGTTATCAAAACGAGGAGAATCAGTAATGTGGAGGTAATTCATATTACTCTTAGCCCCAAACTTTGTAAGAATAATTTATTTTCTTTGGTAAGCTTCTTTGCTACAACTTTTTTACGTCTTTGCCTTTTGCTTCTCAGCGAAGAAATAGTTTTACCTCGGTATGTGTTTTGTTTTATATGATAAAGTATCATTCTGATTCTAGGATAATCTACAAACGACCACACTTATTCAATAGTGACTGAATACCGCAATGTTTATCACTACGCCTCTCTTTTTATAGTGCAATTACCATGCTTATTCCAAAAATTTATTAAAAATTTTAAACAAAAGTGGCCACATTTGAATGGATTAGATTTTTGTATGTTGAAAATATTATATTTGATATCTGGACCTAAGTAACGTATAAGTTCGATTGGTGGTTTCAAATTACCATAACTATCAAAGTATTCAATATATTCATTTAATTTTATGTAGGCTACCCAATGTGTACCAAGGTTTTTAGAACTATCCAAGTTAACAATTCCACACTCTTTCAAAAATGGATATTTTGGTAATTTATCTCTCATATATACTCCACGAAAATGTGGTATTCTTGAAGCAAACTTCATGATATCTATATTGGTGAGAGCACGGTTAGGTAGCCAGCGATTTAGTTTTTTGCATTGCACTTATTAAGAAACAAACCAAATCCGTTTTTGTATCGATCCAATGTTAGTCCTTTGCCTATATTCACACCCTCTAATTGCTGATTGTGTCGTTCCAATTCTTTTATACGTTTTTTGGCAAGTTTGTATTCATTTATTGTCTTGAAGATTCCAGAAATTCCTCCAGCTAAACTACCAGCTGCAGATAAACCAGCGAATATAGGAATTAAGGGTAAAACACCGCCTGATTTAGGTATCGGTATGATACGTGGTAGTTTCATACATGAATCTGGGCTTAGCTCTTTGGCTACATGATAAGCCAGCTCTATTAATTTTTTCTTACATTTCGGTTTATTATTTTTAAGAATTCTTTTTGTGTGAGCCACTATTTTCTTGAAATCTTTTTTAAGTCCAGCTCCAGAACTAACTTTTGTTAACATAACCTTGTTCACCAAATTCGCTGCAATTTTTTCTCCTCTACTTGAATTAGAAGCTACAGATCTTGTTCTCGCCATTTTCATAAGAATTAAATCTGCTTTATGACGATCTTTTAAGCTGTGTGATTTGTTGTATGCAATATCGTGAGCCTTACAATACTCATCCAATTGATTGATACCCTTATCTCCTCGAGCAAGTCTTTCAAACAATTTTGTTCCTGGTCCGCAATAATTATATCCCGGTAAATGAAGCTCAAACGGTAAATTATTAATTAAAGTATTCACAAGTCCTCCTCCTCTCATTTATGAACAATAAGTGATGACACAATACAATGTTCGTGCTTTATAATACATTCATTTTATGAATCCATGAATTTTCATTTGATGGTAAACCTAACCACTTAACAAATATTTTATCTCCTTTACGTCTTAAAACTTTTTCAACCAAATAAATGTCTGAAAAGCGTGTTTTTTGCAGCTCTTGAGCATAAAATGATCCTAATATAGGTTGTTTTTTTGAATCTATTAATAAGTAAGTGGTTGGACATGTTTTCTTTATTGTTTGAATCTGAAACAACTCTGTAGACCAGTTTGGGGTATATCCTTTTTCAAAACAACCTTTATGTTTACTTATACGAACAAAGTCTCCTTTTTTCAATTTTATTTTTGTTTTTTTATTAATGGTATTCATTTCACCATACTTTTTCAACAACATTAATTTATTTGTAGCATCAACATCATTGGGTGCCATTCCAATAGTCCTATGCTTTTTATGATTATATATTTCAATTGCATCATCAAGTGTTCTATCAATCCATCGATAGTTACCTTTATAGTTAAATTCTTTATACAGATAACTTTTAATTGTTCTGATGAAACGTTCAACGATTGAAGCCTTTTTTGTTGAGAATGTGGAATAATGGTTTATTGAATACTGTCTACAAATATCTTTGAATTTATCATTATAAAATTCTGTGCCTAAATCTGTCTGTAGATTTTTGGGGCATCGGTTTTGAGTATATAACATTTTATTAAAGGCATTGGATACAGAATTTTTGTCCTTATTTTTTAAGGGTATAGCCCATGCATATTTTGAAAAGGTATCAATAACAACTAATATATAATTGTAGTTTTTATTACAAGATGATATATTTTGCATGTCTATTAAATCAGCTTGCCATAAATCATCGATATCTTTCTGTATAACATGCCTCCTTGGAAAGTTCTTCATAGCATTTTTATGTATTTCATTTATGATTTGTCTTTTTAATGCACTCATTATTTAAAAGTTAAACCATTCTTACAACGAAAAACTGTTTACTAAATAAAAATATTCGTGTTAACGCTTTTATAATTTTACGATACCAATTTCTTGTAACTCTTCAATAATAGATATTATTTCATTGTCTAAACTAGTATTGCCAGCTGTTTTAGATGCGATTAAAAGTTTGAGCCTTTCAACCAGTTCATTAGGATCATCCCAATAGACTAGTTCAGTATTCTTACAATACTTTTTTAGTGTTGGCAAACCAGCTCCTTGCTGCATTTGATCATTTTCATTATCTAGATCATGTATTATAGATGATTCAATTAATGGCTTGATTATTTTACGATACTTAATTCCCTTATCACCCTTGATTTGCGCTGATGAAAGGTAATCTCTTTTGTGAACATTTGTTAATTCAATAATATTTTTGTAAATAAGCTTATCATGATTACTAATAATGTTTAAATTTGGTCTTTTACGTAACAATAATTCTTTCAAACCAGGAGTCAACTCGTATCTTTTATCATCAATGCTAATGACAGAACATTTATCATCTGAGTTATCTTGAGATGTAAAAAATTCAACATCTTTATTTCCTATCATCAACCTGTTATTAACATTACGCACACCAAAAGGAATATTCATATCATCGTATATTTCAAGAATTTCCTCCTTGCTTAGTGATCTATCTTCAGTACAAGGTTTTTCATCTTCTTTTCTTGCATCATAATCATCATCATCCTCGTTATCATCACCATCATCATTAATACTATCATAATCTGAATAAAACTGTTCAGATGTATTCAGTTTACTGTCTGAATCAGACATTTTCATATGACTTTTTGAGGGTTCAATCTTTTGGAAAATTGGTAGATCTTTGTAGCTTGCATGAGGTATTGGTGAATTTGTAGCTAGCAATGTACTTAAAGGGCCAGCAACTGGTTTGAAAAAATAATTAAGATGGTTTTTTGCATTAAATTCATCATCTTTGATTTGTTTCACTTTAAATTTGATTGCGTTTACAGATTTTATTAGTTGTTTTTTTATATTTATATTTTTCTCCATTGTACCACGTACACAATGACAAGATCAAAAATGATCTAAAATATGAATGCATTAACATTATATAGATATTTATTTAAATGTAATAAAATCATGTAATGACTTTCTATATCTTCCTTTGTTTAATTCATGATCTTTGCTTATAGTTACAAAATTGTATGGAACTTTCCAAATTTTAAAACATAGGTCCTTGAATTGATCCCATCCCATATCAGAACAAACATGTTCATTGTAAATATGTTTCAAATTTTTATAATCTTGCTTGTAAATAATCAAAAAATTTGTGTTATCACGTAAAAGCTGCTTCGGGACTTTACTGTAAGTTTGAGATAAATAAAAGCAATCAATATTTTTATGTCTTCCCATAGTAAAGTAGTTACGTATATTTATTTGCTTTTCACTAACGACGTCATCAAAAATAATTATCGAGTTTGGTAATGCATCACTAGGATGAATAACATCTTCATTGCAGTCAAAAATAAACAATTTCACATCCGGTACTCTTTCCAATACATCCTTTAAGAAACAATACTTTGACTGATAACTTGTTTTTGAATATAAATACACATTCTTGTATTTCAGACCATTTTTATGAACAAGCAAACTGATCATAACATTGGTCTTGCCACAGTTAGAGGGTCCACATATTATGCATCTTATATTATTAGGCAACAATATACTGTGTTTTATTTTGGAATTATTTTCTTTTATAGCTATTTGCTCCACTTCTAAAGATATCGCTTGCCTTATAACGTTCATGCTTAAGTAGTGTCTCGAAAAAACAAATGCTTTGGTTTTTATAAGTACCTAACCTATAAATTATGTATTATGTATGAATAGGTTTGGTATCATAGAGCTTTTATTTTTGTCTATACCTTCTCTTTACTAGATAAGATGTCTAAGACTTGAAATAAATAATTGACGTATGATTACCTTAAAATAAAAACCATACAGTACTGTTCATATTTTATTTATTAATAATGCTATTTAATACTATAGGTACATGAAAACATTCTATACTAATATGACAAAATTATTTACAGTAATACCAATTACAATCCAATGATTTCATATCATCATTCTGCTTAATATAATAGGTATTATAATGTATGTTGCTTTATAATAATAGCATTTAATATTATTATAATATTTTGATGCACTAGATAATACTATAGTGACCCCATGGCAATGTTTCAATCTGATTTGCGAGGATATGTCTTTTATCATCATTTCTATTTAGAACTAGCTTATTTAACTGTTGTGAATACAATTTGTGTTTAATTGATTTAATCAAATTCATCTTACATGTTACGTTTTCATCATTGTACAATGTTCTTGTATATTGAGACAATTTTAATCTTGATGTAACAGATTTAGATACTCCTTTTGCTTTTACTAGTTTCGTTTTAATGGATTTAATACAGTATAGCTTGGCTCGTAGACCAATGAACTCAGTAATTACATCACCACCAAGTTCGTCTTTAAATAAACCAGGTATTTTAGCATTTACATAAGGCATCGCATAAGGATTATCTTTCATAAAATTACTTGTATCATACATGGCAATATCATTTTTCATATCTGAATAAAAATCATCAGTGTGCACTAAATAGAGCAAACTATCAGTATCCGTATAACAAAGTTTTATTTTATCACCGTACTTTTTTTGTATAAAGTCATAATGAAATTGATACAAATGTTGTTTAGCATATTCCAATACAGTAAAACCGATGTATATCGGTCTATCAAGAACAAGTTTTTCATGACTAAGCTGTATGGCAACAAAATTTTCATTAAAAATGGATATACTTTTCAAATTTGGTTTTGTTATTAATTTTTCACCACCAACATGTTTGTTGGTTCTGTTTCTAGAGTCATTCCAACAATTAATCAATTTAACATCTACTTGCTTTCGTCTGTTTTCAATAGTCTTTCCAAATATCGCATTATTTAAGAGTTTGAAAAAATCTTTTTGGAATTCTGATGTAGACTTTTGACGTAAATAAGTATTCAAGTCGATATAACTTTTTAAAAAATTTTCTTGTCTGAAAATCAGTACTCGATGTATTTTCAACAAAACGAGACCATTTTTCAAGCATTCTTTCAAATGAACATAATGTATGACATAATTATATTTGTTATACAAATTTGCAATCAGTTTTGGGTTTTTTCCTTCAGGTGGAATCATTTTTTGAGGAGCAAATGGTAGATCACTATGTAAATCATGCAAGTGATTAGGGTATTCTAAGTCAACTTCTAAAATATAGCCATAATAAGCATCATCTGATATGCATAATACATCAAAAAAATTCATTTCTTCCTGAGTCATAAATCTAAAGTCAGAAATTGGCATTTTTCTTGTCATTGCATGACCATACAGATTATTGCAATCAAGATAAATCAGATAATTTAACGGTTTTAAGTCGTCAAAGGATGGTACGTATTTATTATTGGCTTTAGCATGTCGCATTGAACACTGTGCTAAGCCTCCTCGTATGCCCATTTCCAGTAATTGATATATCTCTAAATCATGAATCAATTCAAGTTCTACACCAGTGTACAGCAACATTGCATCCCAACTTAAACTTGGTGATGTAATATAGTACGCGGGATCAAGATGATAATATTTCAAACATAGTAATCGAAAATTTTCAAAAATATCACATAATAACAATACATCGCACTTAACATACAAGTCAGTATATTCTCCAAGTGATTGTATATCAAAATATTGCCAAACAGTTTTTGCATGATCGTATTCTTCATTGGAAATATGCCTCAATTTCAAACTACTGTAAAAATTTTCTTTAAGTGGAATCTGTGATTCATCATACTTTGACCACGAATCCATGTATTCATATGGATAGATACCTTTTTGCCGTAATAAATTGCATTTAAGTTCATCATCAAACTCTGATTTCAAATGTACGAAATCTTTATCGGATAAGTTTTTACTCAGAGCATCTAAATTTGAACTTAAAAATTGGTATGAGTCAATAAATTTTATTTGAATTGTTTGTGGACACTCATTTGCTTTGATAAATTTTGTGAAAGATAAGTATTTCTCTTTAGTTTTTGGTATAACCTTAATTTCCCCCTCATATTTTGCCAATTCAGTTATGAAAATATGTGCATCATAGCCCGATAGATTATGAAACACGACAGGTACGAAAGGACATACTCTATGCATCAAATTGCAGTGAGAGTGAGCCGGTCCTCTATACTCGCCGGTAACATGATCATGGTCTCGAACTTTGTCATTGAATAACATCTGGTTACATATGTAACATGTTTTAGCGAAACAATATTCTATTTCTTGTTCTTCAGTTAATAAACTCATACATTTTTTATTACTCAAAATTGTATTGATATTATTAACTTCTGTGATTAAACTTTCAATAAATACTTGAACACAATCTCTACCTCGGTAAGATACAAGTTTGTTCAAACTCGTGTCATGAGAACAACATATGTAATACGCGAAACATGATGGTTCATGGATTTTATTTGTTTCGGTATTTTTGGTTTTAAATTTATCATTATAATTCAATAACAGACACTCAAAATCGGCATAAATAACAAAGTTTATTTTTTGCTGTCTCTCATAATTCTTAAATTTAAGGTAACTGTTTTTTTCTGGTAGTACGGTTAAAACATTAGAACAATAATGTTTATCGCGCTTACATTCACTTATGAAAAATTGTAAACAGGTATCACATAAGAACATTTTAGTTTTGTGCAATGACACCTGTCTACGAACTAATCGTACCAAGTCTTTGATTAAACAATAATGACCATTTCCGTTTCTTTGGAAATATAGCAAATTAAAATGATTTGGCTTTTTATTGAGTGTTCTATAAAGAGGCCCAGTCACAATTTGTCTATCATCCAAACCATAAACATTTACACTAATATTACTATTAATCTTTTCAAACTTCACTATGTCCTTGTTAGAAGGCGGTATAGATAACTCCTTGGTTCTCAAAACTGTTGAGTAGTGTGGATATGAGGTAGTCCTGCATACATTATTTTTAGCGGGAAACATACCTGCCACAATACTCCATAAAAAACAATTATTATCAGAATTTTTTACATTTATGCAACTTTTAGTATTCTTTATCCTAGGTGGTAATTCAATATAGGTACCACCCCTCATAGGAGAATATTTGTTAATATTGATTTCCAAATGGCTTATTGCAACAAAAGACCATCCAGACTCACACTGCGAGAACTCTGTTAATTTATCTCTGAATTTTTCTATGATATTTGTATATATTTCATTAAAGTCTGTACTATGGTAAATAATTTCATATTTTGTATTAAATGATTTTAATTGTTTCTCATTTGATTTACATAATACAAAATAAGCAAACAATTCACAATTCATTTTAATACACTGATTTTTCTCTATGGATACATCGATCAGTTTTTTTATGACTCGTTTATTATCCTCCAAGAACGCCTCAGCTGTGAGGTACTCGACTTCTTGTGAGGCATTCAAACGATATGTCATAATTCTATTTTTAAAAGCCGTGGCAACTATATCAACATTCTCATACTCGGACTTTAATAGACAATTCGATTTGTGAATATTAGTTCTGACATGAAATCTGTATCTATAACTTGGTAATTCAATATTACACTGTTTACAGTGTGTGACTTCATTTAAGTTCGGGACTGAAAAAGAAACAAAAATCATATTAAAATATAAATATAGTCATTTATTTAACAATGCTTGCACTAATGATTACAAGAATTAAGTCTATGATTATAATAGGGGCATCTATAAAATAATAAAATATGAGGTGAGTCATAAGAGCCAGCGTATAATGTATATAGGTAAAGCTAGTAGTACTGGTTGAGGAACACTGATGGGACCCCTTTAAAATCCTGTTTTGCGGTCCCTACCAATTCTTGTAGCTTCCGCCACGTATTACTTCCTTCATCTATCTGATTTTTTATAGTAATAATTGAATGTCTCCACCTGTTAACTGGTAGAACATTCTCAATTTCAGAGGTTTTAAATATTTTAACCTCTACATAATGAGATCCCTTCCTTGTTTCTGTCAGTTGCCGGCTAAAACCATTCGCCAACCGTCTCGTATAATAAGAGAAAATAGGCAGCGGTTTTTTACCTTGTTTACTCTCCGGCACTACCACCTCCTCCTCTGAATCGGATCCGAACAAGTCGCCTGCCGTCGCTTTGACGACATTCACCGGATTGATCCGGACTTTCGTCGGTTTCGATCTCTTCGCCAACGGTTCCGATGGTGCTGCAACTGGGGAGGGTGCAAAATTTGATGCCCGACGCTTCGTAGTTTTTTCTGTGAGTTTCTTCGGCTTCTCCACCCGCTCGTCGGAACTGGAATCGGACATGCTTCCGAATAGTTCCTCAGCAGTAGCAGTAGTCTTCGACCTACGAAACAAACAAAATAAAAAATATTAATATTACGTAAAAAATATCGAAACCTACTCGTAAAAATTGATGAAAAAATATAATAATTATTGAATGAATGGATAGATTGAGGAATGATTGAATAAACAATCTATCTGCTGATAAATAAGACATTAAGTACATTATATAGGTAGGTACTTACATTTTCAAATTTAAAAATCTTGTATTTGTAGCTCGTCTTGCTTGTATCCCTCAGGAAAGTGGTTTGAATTTTGATCCAGATATGCGGCTTTTATATCATGCTACTCTATACAGCCCTTGCCCATTTTTGGAGCGGTAATGATACACACATAAACAAAATGCTTACCCGAAATTTCACACTAACATAATTCTATGATATCAGGTTGCTAAATCTTATAAGGAATGTACCTATCTTAATAGTTTACAACGTATTTTAAAAACCGCTATTATAACTATGTATGTTGTAAAACTAACTAACTTACCTTTCACAGTTAAATGCACATTTTTTATTTGAGAAAAACGTGTGCATCTTAAGACCTTTGTGATGCATAGCAAAACGTTGCGGGTTCAATTCCTATCGCAGATCTAATTGTATAATCTACTTATTTGCGAAATAAGTTACATCTACTATAAAATTGGTAGTATCATAACATTCAACTACTTTACCATTGGTATTATGTAAAAGAATAATAATGATGAAGTTTAGCTGCCTCAGACTCTAGCTGTTTCCAACAGTCTGCTCAACTGTTTCAATTGTAAACACTAGTTATATTTTCCAATAACTTGGAACAATAAAACTGTAGGGTTAACGTTAACTCGACTGCGACGTCGGAGGTTGCTGGTTCGATTCCCGCCTTGGTAAAAAATGTTTGTACGATCTATAAATAATTGTTCCGGGTATTCTAGGTATTTTTTTATAAAAATCTAGTAATGTATTCCTATTAAGTATATCAGTATATGAGCCATCCACACCCACCCATAACACAAGCTCGCTTAACTTGGGGCTAGATGACGCTGTATGCATTGTCCAGCTTTTCATTATTTTTGTAGGTATCTACACAGGTAGTGCAACTAGCAAAAATAGAAATACAATGTTGGAATCTTAGGAATGTAATTGAGCACCGCACGGCTCCTAAAATGGTAACACGTGTTGTATTCCAATCTTATAGTTATATAATTATGATTCTAATATATCGAAGATCGTTTTGGCATGTTGGTTGGTGGTCTATAATTCAAGTTAAGGGGTTTGATTAGGTATTAAGGTTATCAGATTTTTCACTAAATTGATCCTATATAGCTAACGCTTACGGATTTTGTTAATTAAGGTTAGGTACGTACATTGGAAATGCTTGATACCTATCGATAAGTGTCGAACGTATTAAGTTGTATAATAATAACTATAAGTACATTATGGATTTGATTTGAGATTTTTCCTTTGCAATTTCAACCTAATATACTTAACAAACGTCTATAAAAGCGTTGGAAAGTGTTTATTAAATGCTCATAACGATTCGTCACTCGTCGATACCAGCAGGCTCATCTGAAAAGCTCAGACATTAATCAACAATTATGTCGGTAAGTACCTATACTTACCCTACATACCTTAGCATAATTATTAGCACTTCATTATCTCATTCAATGTTGAGTAATCTTATCTAAACCTTATTCATGTTTCAGGATTCACACGACCACTTATTCAACTTCATTCCTTCGGGTGAAGATGTATGTGGACCATACAAGAGCCGAACTGATGACCGTCGTAGTAGACCTGCTTTGAACGATGGTGTCCCTACTACCAATTATTCATTCATAAAAAAACCAGCTCAAGGGTATAAACTTGTACGCATTGAGATATATGATGCCAAAAATTTTGACTCGGCTGAAGACACATTGTGTAAATGTAAAGCTGAATTATGTGCACAACATGTAGTTAAAACCGTGCTTTTTGATGATATTTACATATCCACTCAGGATATTATAACTAAAATTCAAGCATTATTAGAAAAGTAAAATTGAGAAAACTTACCGAATAAAATATCATATTCTTATATTTTTGTTTTCTTTATAAATACCTACCATTCCTTATATAAATTTAAAAAATAGTTATGTAGGTAAATTACCTAATACCTCAGAGAAATGACTAATATTTTCTATGTACAAGCAATCAAATGAATATTCACTCAATACTCATTCAATATGAATCGACTAATAGGTACTATGTAGTGGTTGATGATAGTTCACTCAATCTGAATGATGAATAGATGACCAATTTTTATTTAAGGTGAATAAGGATTATGATTATATTTTTCTGACTCATATCTTATATTTGTTCAATATGAATCGATGAAAATAATGACGAATAGAGCTAGAAAATGATAATTCAATCAATATATTATAAATTCAGGTTGGTTATTGGGGCTTCTGGATCATTCATGAATGATCCTGATCCAGAAGCCCCAATAACCAACTACTCAAGCGTATTTAGGATAAGATTGAATAAACCTCGATGATATGTGTATAGAACCGCATACCGTTTATCCTGTCACGACCCTATTTGTTTTATTACGCCCGTATTTAGCTTGATATTTATGTTCTGCTAATATATTTTAGGTCTGTAAACTTGTGTATTTCGTCACTTTAGGAGAAACAAGTTTACATTTACGAATCCTAATGGGTAAATGAGTGAAGCCTAAAAACATAAAACCTAAAGGTACGAAACCCAATTTCCAAACTTTTCCGGCCGTTAAGGGACCCTTAACCCTTTTTATGGGACATAAGACGTGACTGGTAATGTCTGTTATACCCAAATCGAAAGTAAAATGTCGTGGAAAAGATTTTTGAAATGATGATCAGATTTTTGGCGTAATTACCTAATTATAAAGTTTGAACGGGAAACTTTGCATATTATTTTAAAATTTCGTCTCCGATGAGCACTAACCTTGCATTTGTTTTGTTCTCAGAATCTTCTGACAGGGTTAACCTGTACTGCGAAAATACAACACGCGATTTTTTCTCAATTCCTTAACCCTTATGGAGTTTACACTGGTGAGACATGTCGGTATACTGGTTTATGGATGGTATTAACCGACAGCAGCCGAAAGTTTTTTTGTCTACTTGTCGGTGGTTTTGATGTGTAGACTGCATTAGAATCATATGAACTCGCAAAAGCGATCGAAAAATCTGGTTTTACAAAGTGTTTTAAATGTGTGTTAAAAAATCTGTCATTTTGCTTTGCGGTGTAGCATTGAAAGCTTCATTCGCTCGAAAATACTTACATAGCTAGTTAAAGCTGTGCGCCCACCGCACCAGAATTGGTACCTGCGTACCTACGCAGCGTACTTGTTTGGATTGTCCCGGGAATTTCCTGTTTTGAATTTTCCGGGAATTTTCGAAATGTTTGATCGATTTGAGAACCACGAAATCATTAAATAATTTTCGACATCTATAACAACTTTGAATACAAACTGGTTTAATAAATCATAGTTTATTCCTCGAAATCCGTCGCTTTACGACTTAATTGCGTGAAAAATGATTTGGTAATTATTATTCTTAAATCCGTCCAAAACTTCAGGGAAATTACGAGTACCGAGAATCCCCGGGACCAAACCCTACAGCGTACGCTCCAATTCTGATGCAGTCGACGTACAGCTTTACTCTTAAGTAGACTTTGAAGGAATAGTTGCATTCCAGCACAGCGAACTAATCAAGTGCTAAGTAAATTCCTACCTGGTTGAATAATTTGAACTATATTATTTCCCCGTTCTGAAGCCGCTTTAGGTACTAATAGATTATTTGCAACACATTTTCAATAATGCAATCACCTGAAATATTCCTGGTTGTAATGGCGTGCCATTATGTATTATTTTGTTGTTACTTGTAGGGGTGACCTAGGATAGATATGAGCAGCATTTCAGTTTTTTTTATTGAGTAGTTGAGTTATAAGGTCAAAGGATGTTGCAATCGAAGACTGACCAGGCCTTTCCACAAGAGATACAACACGATACAATAAAAATATGCTTTATTGCACATCAAACACAGAAAAAACAGTAAACAACAAACAAACAAAGATGAAGAACCTTTTTGCAAACTTATGTGTTGTAGGTAATTGTAAATAGCTCATCACGATTAGGTCCATCCGACTGATTACGTCCGAATTAGGCCAATCCTATCGCATTAAGTCAGGATTCCACATGAAATGGAGCGGATGAATACCTACAGTACTTGTACTGGATCAAGCTGGATTTATCGCAGCGTCAGCTGAACCCATTCCTCTGATTGTGGATATGGAGACAATCTATGGCACTCTTAAATGTATCGTTCAATGGTGATAAAAATAGACAAGCGCGCTTGAGGCTTTAGAGTAAAGGTTTTCGGTCTTGTGTGAACTGTTTGGTTTAAAATATAGGTAATATATTCTATACGGATCAGACGTTCTTCGATTTATGCAATCCGTCATAGTCGTCAACTTGTAATAAACACGTATTTCAAAAACGTAATTCATTCTTCAAAATCCTCTTGTTTACATCTGTTGCATGGAAACCATCAATAACAGTGAATGTAAAATTATTACGTGATGATGTTGTACATACATTTTACAGCGTATTTTTATTTACTTAGGAAACACATTAACTGTAAACTAGACAAAAATAATACTCAACGAACACAACCAGCAAAGTTTCTACCATTAACTGACAAATTAATAGAGAACAGACAATTCAGAGCATGTAGTATTTTGTATTTGTATTTATTCAAACAATTACATCTACTACGGTTTTACAAGTATATTTTACAAGTATATGTATATTATATACATGTATGTATATTATATTTTGCTTATTGTGTTTTTATTAATTATTTTGCTTGTAATACTTGTAAAACCGTAGTAGATGTAATTTTTTTCACTAGTCTGTATAAACAGTGTGTAACAAAAAGCAAGGACCAAACATACAGGGGTGGTTCAGACTCGTTAATAGAACCGAGTAAATATAAAAAAATAATCCCAGCGCTTCGTTTTTGAAATAATAAATGAAAACGAAATTAACACTGGACAAGGAAATGACTGATGCATGTGCTTATTGTAGTCACTATATAGTATAAAACATAGTCGCTTCCCGCTGTTTGTCTGTCCCTATGTATGCTTAGATCTACGCAAGTGATGAGTGATTTAAGAGGAAGGTTTATAAACCATTTGACACATAGATTTCTACGCAACCAATGCCGCGGGGCGCAGCTAGTTTATTCTAACCGAAGAAGATGAACGTTTGGAATCCTGAATGTTTAGTCTTGCCTTTTTGTTAAACCCTGTATAGAGGATCCAGGAGATACATATTATTTGTATTCGTGTGCCAGCGCTGCTTTTCCCGTTACCGTTTGTGGTCTCGATTTCCTGCGAAACAGGAAATTTCCGACGGTTCGTTCAGAAATCGCAAATCCTAAAGGCTTTGGTATACGAAGCTTTTGGCAACGGACCCGTGATAGGATGGGTTTTGGTCTTGTACTCTGGTACAGTACCTACCTACCTAGTTCCTATTCTGCGAACATCTTCCTGTATCAGTAGGTACCTATGATTTAAATATTAGCTCTAATTTGTTCTCGATGATGTAGGTACTATGTCGAGTTGCTAAACGGTAAGCAATTATAAAACATGCCAAGTACGAGTCGAATCGCGAAAGGGTTCTGTACAAAAACATATTTTTTTATTGTACTTTTGCTGAAAAAAAAAACAGCTGCAAAGAAAAAAAAACGCCTTCAAATACTGACCGCGCCCAATGTTGCTTAACATCGATAAATCGGTATTAATCGTGGTTAATCCATTTTGTATAAACCCGTTACATCGCTACGTCTGGCACAAGCCTTACAAATAAGGCATTCTGGTGACGCGTGTACCTACTGTTTGTGTGAATCGGGTTTATTGTTATTGTTATAGCCGTTTTATCAGGTACAGAACGGAGACATTTTTTAGTAGGTACGTTTACCTCCTCCGTCCTGACTTTAGTTTTTCGAATCCTCGAAGTTTCAGCTCATTCAGCTCAGCAGTTTCAAAAGAGAAATCTATAACTTTGTAGAGTTAGATTGTTCTGTCCATTCGGTCGACATCATCGGTTCGGATATCTTAGTTTTTAAAGTGTTTAAAAATATTATTGAGTTCCAAAAGGTTGCGTTCGGTTCAATCTGTGAAAACGCAATAAAATGTGGTTAAAAATAATCTCATTTTCGCAGTAGTACGGCATTACACTTGAGCCTTATTGCATTGCGCTGTAAATCGGGACTATCGCGCGGATGGGACAAAATAAAAAAGAATAGGCTGCGAGAGTTGGCTGTGCCGCCTACGAACATTGTAGTATTGCCACTGTCCGTCTATCTATAGGTTCAGTATTATTAGATCTGCGGTATCGTAAGGTATACTTTATTACATCTCATATAGAGACATTTATTTAAAACCAACATACAAAAGACATACTTATATAATCGGTTCATGTCTGGAGTTGTAATAAAAAGGCTCTAACTCAGCATAATGCTGACTAAGCTCTGTAAGAGACCTAGCCAGCGCTGGTATTCTGTTAGAACCCTTACAGGTGACGTCACGAAAAGGCCTATGCTATATACGAAAAAAAAAGAAAAAGACTAAATTAAAACAAATTAAGAATGCATTTTACTAATAACAAAGACGATTTATAGGAGTTTTTGAGAGATTTAAATCCTTAAATATATTTTACCATAAGTCGTAATAGAAAAAGATAAATAGGAGAAAACGTATTTTGATAAATATCAGATGAGCCATCACATCCAGGCTTCGGCAGAGTTTAACTAAAGCATTTTCTTATCTCTTTTCTCTATCCTATGAATTCCTCCTAATGTGAGGGGAGCAATGCTGACCCAGTTCCGGATCGTTTCCGGATCACTCCGGAGGGTTTACGGTTTCAATATTCGGGAGCCTCTATATGCGCACTTTAGCTTCCTCATATTCACGTAATGCACTGCGTATCGACTTACAATTCCACTCCTGTTGTACAATGTTGTTCTATTTCTAACCTTAAAAGATTACGGATATGCCACGCGTCCCTTGTGCAACGGCAGCCTTCACAAGGTGGTATAATCTGGTTCACAGGGCTGTATCCAATTTGCTGCTGCGATTGTGGGGCTTCGACCGCAAACCCCGTAATTGACACCGAAAGTAAAACCGCAACTTATAAAGCGGAAAACGTTGCCTAGACAACCGCTCAGCAAAAACGCAAAATTGCAACACGTCGACCGACTCTCGCCGTAACCAATCTCCAGAATGGCTTATTATTATTGTCTCGATAGTTGCAATAAAAATAACGTAATTCATCGAGCAGTGTTATCGGTTTAGTTTAGAAAGTTGGCATCTTGTCCGCTGGTCATTCCGCCTTCCCTGCGTTAGGTACCGCATGCTGCAGGTTGCACAAAAAGTAGGTTCTATTTAACAGGAACTGATTTGGAAAAAGCGCTCTGCGTGTATGGGGGCGAAGAACCGG
This sequence comes from Eupithecia abbreviata, assembly GCA_943735965.1. NCBI lineage: Eukaryota > Metazoa > Arthropoda > Insecta > Lepidoptera > Geometridae > Eupithecia > Eupithecia abbreviata. Next base: position 5,715,790 of record OX030986.1, read on the forward strand.
ATTACGGTGGCCGCACTGCAAAACAAATCCACTACGATTTACGTACCGTAAACTCGTTACGCGTTCGCGAGAGTTGAGGTGTTCGGTTGGAATATGTTTCTTGGAGCGGCGATGTAGGGTTCAGATCTAGTTTGTGGGGTGCGGTGAGTGCGTCGAGAGAGAGGCTCGGAGTGTATGGAGGCTCGCGGGTTGATTCGGAGGAAGCCTCGTTATCACAGTCGCTGTTCGGCGTTCGCACGGCACACAGCTGCGGCCGCTCTGCGCTCTCGCTCCCGAACCACGCGACTCGATTGTCTCCGCAACTTTGCGATCGCGTTTCAACATTTCATCTGCGTTGGCCTTTCCCGTGGACGATCACGAACACTAAAGAAAGTGAAACTGCATCATTGAGACGTGATAAAAGATTGTGCAAGGATTAGAAGTGAAGTGGGACGAGGTGATTTTTGAACTTATCTAAAACTTTTGGACTTGTTTCGATATCAGCGCAGTTTTTTGTTTAAAACTGTGTCTTGATTATTGATACGTTGCCGGCTTTTCTTAGAACGGTAAGTTCTATTATAACACTAAATAATTGAAGACTGCGCTTCTTAAAGTATTTTTATTATATTTACAGTATAAAACGCAGCGATGAATAATAAGGTAGTTTGCGGTACTTTTACAACTAATCTTACACCGTGAATTTGGATGATGGATGTAAATTGGATCTTAAACAAGCCATTATATGAATGGCTCATTATAAGGGAGTAGTCGGCTATATTCATGAGGTGATATAAAAATGGTAATACCATGGCATGTATGGCTTGATGGTTTCTGAGATTCATAGAATTAAGTTAATGACGTAGGTAACTTACGTCCTAATAAATACTTAAGTTGATTATGTTAAAGACCCCACAGTTTTAAGAGTTTTTTTTAAATTGTCGGAACTTTGAATGAAAGCTGTAATTATATTTTTTTATTCAGCCTATTTCGTAATTATTGTCTAAATAAAAAATTAATTCTGGCAATTTTCATAAAGCATCATCTAACTAACGGACCAAACCCAAAACATAGTTAGTAGAGCTTGATTTTGGGAACCCTATCGGATTTTATAGGGTTTAATTGTGTTTACTATTCTAGCTTGTTCTATTCAAACATTGCAAAATAACGGAGTATTTGGTACATAAAAACATTGTTGAGTTTTATACAGTTCTCAAAGAGCATTTACGAAAAACCATAACAGATATAATACAAAAGAATTCACTATTAGCCACATGCGTGCAAGAGTTGCAAAATCGCATTGAATCATAATTGCTGATATTTAAACTTTTTGAAATAGACATTTTTGACTTAACTAGCATACAGCTACATTAATAGGTGTTGCATTCACTGATGCAATTATTGTTTAATAATTGGTAACATGCAGATTTTGTAATTAACTACGCTATCAATTTGCAAGATGAATGTTACAAACTTGTCCTTGATTATTTTGCGAAACATTCGAAATATTTTGCATTTACAAATACAATATTCTTTGTCAGTGATGTCTCAGTGTTCGAGTTACAAATAAGACTAAAAAACAAGTTTTTGGTTTATTTGGTGTCATTATATCTACCCTTGGTGGGTTTGGTAAGGTTAAGTCTCGGCCCAATTTGTGTAGAATGCAAAGACTTGAAAGAAATGTTAATATATGTATTACGAAGACTAGAAATTATTTGGCCAAAACTCAATTTTCATATTCACATTTTGGTCCATAATAAGATTGTTATTTATTTAGCTCAAGAGACCGTACAGAGATAATAATCTTTATTCTATCAAAATGCTAATTTCTGCCTAAGTAGATTCCTATCTCAATTTACTATTATAAGAACAAGCATTTGTACCTACTTACTTCATGCAGATAGGTCCTGCCTTACACATAAGTACCATTGATGTAAAATGTCTGATAGTAGGGCCTTATGTTAGTTGTTTGGAAATGTTGGTATAATCGTTCAATTAAAATGTTCCATTCGTTTGTAATTGTAACCCCAACAAGAAACGAGGTATTCTAAGTTTAAAAAAGGAAAAAAAATTAGAAATATTTATTTCTAGAATTCAGGTAAGGTTTTCCAGCGGCCGCGGTACTAGACTGTACAGCGGCGAATGGGTAGCAAATGAGTTATCTTAGTTAACTGTAAGTAATACAAACTACATTGATATGAGCTCCCAGACTAATGAACAGATTTGGACTAAGCATTTTACTAAGTCGAGAGTGTTCTTTACCATGATACACAAAAAATAGATACAGGCGTGAAAATGTTATGTATGATTCACATGCAAATGTTCGTTTGGGATGTTGAGCAAAATTAGCGGCTATGATTTACAGCTTTAAGCATTTTAGGCTGTTAATTATAACCTTAAAGTGTTATTCTTCTACGTAGGTAGATATTAATTTATGAGACAAAACTATCATCTGTACCTATCGTATTTACTAAGACCTACAAGGACTCCTTTGACAAAGCCTGTAATGAGATAGAATCTCATTATGGACGGCTCATAAACAAAATACGCGTTCACTGACTCCTAAAATTGCCTATTCATATCTTTTATGAACAAACAACTCCAAGTTTCTTATAAGAAAATGTATACTTACCTAAGTGCTCGTTTTTTAGGGTTCGCCACTTTATTAGCTCGGTTTTAGGATAAGAGATCTCTTTAAACGCTTTAAAAGAGTGCTTAGTCTGTTAAATTATGCCTTTTGTCAATGATGTTTAAATATGTCTAATTTTAAAGATCTGTTGTTTCAGTTCTAATGAGGTATATATTGATAGATAGAAAACACTTTAACCGTAGTCGATGCTTGAACCATACAAAACAGAAAACAATTCAGAAATAAAATCTTAGAATAAAGATATAAAGGACGGCCTTATCACTGAGAGAGATCTCTTCGAGGCAACCTTAGGATGGATGAAGGAACAATATAGCCGGTATCATATTGGTCTGTTAGAATTGACCAAACATGTGTTGGTTAAAAGTAACTGCCAGGCATGGTGGGTTAGAATCTTTAGGACTACATATTTATTTGACTAGACAGCAGTTAGGACTTAATCGCTTTCTGACTAAATCTCGATATGACCATATCGCGTTAGACTAGATCGCTATAAGGCCTGCTAGCGTAACGACTATATTGTGTATGTTTTGTTTATTGTAAACATTGTCAGAAAAACCTTTTGGATTAGCACTTCGAGTGCTGAAATCACACCGTATGTGTTTTCTACAAGTGACTAATATGCGTAAATCCATACTAGCGCAGCGGCTGAGAAAATACAGATCTGTGTGACTCAGCACAGCTGTAATGTTTTTCGAACGAAACGCATGTGCGGCGCAACACAACCGCTGTGCAGAGCGGCAGCACGAATGGCTTAGGTTAAAAAAAAGATCGCATCGTCGAAAAAAGTTCGCAGTCAAAGTGTTAATTGTAACGGAACCCTTTCGGCGAAACAAGTGACAAACTTATCCAGCCCACCGCTGCGCTGATAGTGAATTCTTCACTGGACGTCTTATAAAAATGTAAATGGCATCAAAGCAAAATGTTATAAGTGAAAGAAAGCGTCACAGAGTAATAAAAAAGTTGAAATTATGATTTTGAAGCACATCATACATAATTAATTTATGATAATGCTTATCCAACGCTAGGGGTTGGGATGAGTGCCCACTTATGGTTTTGGAGGTTTACCCGACTGTTTGTTAAAGAGGGTAATATTTTTGAGTGGTTTGCGGAGGACCGAATAAATTCCATTATCATTTGTCTCCCAAATTTTAGAGTACCAATCTGTTAAATTAGGAATTAGCAGGTGATGATAAAAAATAATTATGGTAACGCATTGGTAGAGCAATTACTGCCAAAGGATTTTTTTTAGGTTACCTAACTTATATGACAATCATGTTTTTAGTTAATATTAGGCTCATCTTAGCATTACCTAGACTTAGTCTGTATCTACTGCGGTGACTCTTAACCTACCTTTTTGTAATCTTGCACATGAATACCTAATTACTTATATGAAACTACCTTTATCAATATAAACTTGAAATCATAGATTAAAACAAAGATCAGCATTTTCGTGTGAAACGTGTTAATCATCATAGATTAACACGTACAACATAAAAACATATAATTAGGTACTTATCTAATATAAACATAAAACACGTAGCATGATTGAAAATCTATGTACCGATTTAGAATCGAAGATTTTTTATGTTAACAAAGACATATATGAATAACATAAAATCTTAATAATAACTGAAAACAACGGTTATCACGAAAAACTAAAACCCAGAGTACGCTGTGTTCTGTCGTCTTTGCGGAGAAACGGTCATTTGATTTTCACAGTGTAGCGTGATATGATAACACAGATTACAGCATAAATGCCCGCTTCACTGCACAGGCAGTCGACATGACAGTGCGCAGAGTAATCACACGACTACATACTAAACAACGGATTATGATGCAGTTTTTTATACATAGAGTGATTCCAGAGGAAGGTTTATAAACCATTTGAAAAATGAAATGAAATGAAATAAAATGAATTTATTTTGTTAAAAGACTTACACAGAACATAATAAACTTAAACTTAAAGGTAAACTAAACGTGTTGGTAAGCATGTTAGTCCAGTAACAAAATGGCTTTGCCTCAGCATGAGTTGGATGACTAGCATGCTAGCAACCAACGAACTTTGTTTGTTTGTTTGTATAGCGGTAATGAGTAGTCAGTCCGTAACGCCAACAAGTTGCTTTGCCGGAAGACCAGTTCCGGCAAAGCAACTTGTTGGCGTTACGGACTGACTACTCATTACCGCTATACAAACAAACAAACAAAAACACACTAATATAAATAAAATCAAACAAGAATACAAATAAAAATAGAATGTGAATAATAAAAAAATAAATGTTAAGCACTGAATATTTTAACAAAAGTGAATTTTAGAGCAAATATATATACTAAGAATAAGATATTATAAGATTTATATAGATATAAGAATATAGATTATAAGAAATTTAACTATTTATTAATCCTCATAAAATACTTGTGTCTTGTATTAGACTCTCATTTGACACATAGATTTCAACGCGGGTAAAGCCGCGGGGCACAGCTAGTGCGTAATCATCAAGAAACCACAGCAGAAGAGAACCTCACTTAGACACAATCAATGCCTACGGTTGCAACAGACAAGGAAATCTAACTTTGCCCAAATAAAACTTTAACGTTTAACGACTAAGTTTTATTTGTTTTGATGCGCTACGCACCGCAATTATTTATTTTGATTGAACTTTAGCTGGTTTGGTTAGCTTCTGTGGTTGTATGTTCTCAATTCTAAAACCATTCGACGTAATTCTACTTATTTTTAAACTTACGCGATCTGAACACATAGTTATAAGTATTAATACTACGGGTATTTATCGCGTTTTTCAGTCATCCCGAGACCACGACAGTGTGTAAACCTGTTGAAACGTCGGGAAAAATAGATAAAGAAACGCGATAAATACCCGTTGTATTAGTACTTATAATTATGTAATTCTACTTGTTCTAATGATTTTTTTTGAACAAATGTTACTGCGAAATATTGGTAAATACCATGAGATATTCCAATTTCGGTAAACGTAGTGTAGGACGCCCTCCGACCGGGGATGACGACCTGCGAAAGACTGCAGGTAGATACTGGATGCGTCAAGGTGAAGACAGGGCGCTATGGCGTTCATTGGGGGAGGCCTATGACCAGCAGTGGACAAATATAGGCTGATGATGATGATGATGATGATTCCCAATGTGTCACGCATATGACCCCTTTTCTTCATTGGTTTTAAAATGGTTACGAGATGGGAAGGAGCCCCAGCGTCTCATATGAGACGTTGAAAATAACTAAAAAACAGACCGCTGCGCTGTCCACACAAAACTCACCGTAAAAAAAAAATTTCGTTGAAAACCTTTATTTTTTTACGATTTAGCTAATTTAAACTGCATGTAGAGTATAATAGGCGTTAAATCAAGTGCGCCTAAGGCTCAATTCACACCGGACTGGTAGCAACACGGTGAGCACTTTTGGTGGGAGCACAAACAATGGTGGTGTCAAAAATGTCTACTTTATTTTATTTCTCGTTTATCGACGTACATAAATAAAAAAACAAGGGAAGAAATGATGAGGTTTTGATTTATTTTACGCAAAAAAAACTCTTATGCTTTGATTATATGTATATCTACACATATGTCTAGTTGACTGGTTGCGGCGTAACAGCGGCCCCCGATGCTGACGCCGGCGCCGTCGTCCGCTGCCGTCCGCTGCCGTCCCGGTGTGAATAGAGCCTTAAAGTTTTTGCTCAACTGTTTTTGTACTATCGCGTGCCACTTAACCACTAACAGTAACAGTCCAGATTTCTTTGAAGGCAAGTATGGTGTGGTATTAAAATGAATAACCGTTAATAGATGCCTTTGATAATGGTAGAGATCTGTGCAAGCCGATTGACTGACCAGAGACAAGACGGTATGTCTATGGTCTGTCAATAGGCTGTCAAAAAATATCTCATGCGATGATAAGCTATATATTCATGCATAGCTCGGCTTTTATTAATTTTTGTGGTCAATCATAGCATATACTAAGGTTAAAACATAGAGTCCTCTATCATCAGCACACATAGGTCCAACGAAAGGGGGTGTGCCATAACCACCACGCTTGAGTGAGTCTTGGTGAGCGCAGTAAAGGTGATGAATAACACACAAAAGGAAGCTACTGCCTTTCCTCGGGTCTCAATCGTCACTAAGGACACCGCTTTATCGGAGGGGTCGATTCCCTGGCGACCACCACCACCACCTTTTTAATTGAAAACTGTCAAAAAATCGTGACTTGAGACTGCTGTGTGGTTGGGTGTTTCGAAATCAAGAAAGAAAAGATAGAAATTATTTGTATTTACCCTAAAACTACTTACACAATAGAATTAAAACTAAGCTAATTAATATGACACATTTTTGTGCGTAGCAGTGTTCAGCGCTCAGCTCTCTTTAGTTATTATACTCTATACTATAGGTTATTTCTTCGTTAAAGTAACATGTTAGTTATACTGAGCCTTTTTCATACCAACTCAACTATCAACCAACATCTAGGTATCTATCTAATAAGAAGTTAATTAAGAATGAGCGGGTCTTTTAACGCGATGATGTGTAGGTACATGATGATTAGCTACATGGTAGTTTTTGCAGACAACAGTTACGAACGTATTACGGACTCTTCGGTTGTTAATTTATTTTACGAGTAGTTTTTTTGTAATTATATCGATCAACACGATTATAGAGTTCGCTATCGTTTCGAGAGTCATTGTCAGGGTGAAGGATGCCCTCCGGCCAGGTGAGATGACGACCTGCGAAAGACTGCAGGTAGATGCGTGATGCGGCAAGCTGAAGACAGGGCGCTATGGAGCTCATTGGTGGAGGCCTATGTCCAGCAGTGTACTGCTATAGGCTGATGATAATGAAGAAAAAATTTTTTTTGAGCAAAAGCAATTGAGAAAAAGCAATGTGCTAAGTTAGCAGACTATCATGAATAAGGGGGGTTACCTTAGTTTTATTACTGTTATTATTAAGCTTTTATTTGTAACTAGCTGCGTCCCGCGGTTTCACCCGCGTGGTGATAGATATTTTGGATAATATACGTACAATATATCTTTAAGAATTGTAGCCTATGTGTTATTCTGATATGTAAGCTATATTATTGTGAAGTTTCATCAAAATCCATTCAGTAGTTTTTGCGTGAAAGAGCAACAAACATCCTCACAAACTTTCGCGTTTATAATATTAGTAGGATAGGAAAGTAGGATATTATTTAAAGAATATAAATTAAAAAAAAATTAAGGGCTGTGGATTATGTGATACCTAGCAATAAAAAATAAAATAAAACCAAGATATTGACGACATAAAAAAAAATTCGTACATCTTTAAACGTATCAGTTCAATCCAACAGTTTCAATCTTCAAAAACTATCAACGAATATCATAAAAGAGTCAATGACATGTACAAGATCAGGATTGGGAATCTCTGTCAAAAACCCGATAAAAGTTTTAGAGGCGATACGATAGCAACCCATGAAGATATCGAATCCATTCACAGGTCAGGATGTAATTTGGCAGACAAGCTTTTTCGGAAAGTCGTTTTACCCGTAGCGTCTTTGTCACAGCTTGTCGAGCTAGCAGCTGGTCCTCATACCTTCATGGTTTGATTTTACGGTACAGTTAATGTAAAGTTTGTGTACTTTTTTTTTTAATTGTAATTTCTAAATGTATCTAGCTGATATGGACCACGAGAGGTCTGAAATAAACAATTTAATGTATATTTAATACATAATCATCATCAACATAGAGTAGTCCTATCCGAATGAGTACCATATAGCGTCCTGTCTTCACCTTGCCGCATCCAGCATGTGCCTGCAGTCTTTTGCATCTGCAAGAAGACTGCAGGCATCTTACGATCTACATGCCGATCTCGTCATCACACCTGGCCGGAGGGCGTCTTACACTACGTTTGCTAAGTCGCGGTCTCCACTCAATAACACGTTTACCCCAGATTTGGTCGGTTCTTCGTGAGATATTGCCGGCCCACTGTCACTTCAGCTAATTACACTTAAAGCTATTTTGTTAACTTTGGTTGTCTGTCGGATGTATTTGTTATGTCTCATAAATGGGTTAAAAAGTAAAACTTTGTGAAAACACAATAAAGTAAACTTATCTACATAAGATAGTTATTAAGAAAACTCAATCTATCTACTCTAAATAATATCTAATACAGATTTAAGTACAAACATAAACCTGGCGAGTAGGTTCCTTGGAAAGTGCAGTTGAAATATAGCATCGATCACATCCCAGAGATTATGTGACGTGAAATAATCCTGCTGCTCACTGGAACTAGCATAATCTGCAAAGATTGTCCCATCTATTTCCTGTAAGCTGTGCTGGTGGCGTTACCCTGAAAGCGTGACTTGGCTGAAGAAAGAGAGGAGATTAATGACAGGGGCGGAGGTTCGACGCCGCGCCGTTAAATCTCTTCTTTAACTGGCTTAGGTACATATAGCGTAACCCCTTGTAGGTAAACAAGATAATAATAATAAGTTCTGAATTAAATTATTGGCGTTGATACTAAGTGAACTACTAATATTTTAGTATAACTTTGCTGAAATGTTTCTAGCGAAATTAGTTGCGAGAAATAAGCTTATTTAAAAATCACACTTTTACTTGTGTTCGATACATCGAACACGGAGGATTTTAGCAGCATCAGCAGTTCGACCTAAGTAGGTTACCCGTGCCGCGAGCGCGGACCGGGCGCCTACAGAGGTCAGTGCATCACCAGCAGCCATTCAAACCGCACTCATTACCATCATATTAGTCGTAGTTTTATACAATATAGTTATTGTTCCTATACTCGACTATTATTATATCAGCATCCCGGGAAGAGCTAGCCGCGATTCCTTCAACTTAAGTTTCAAAGAACTCATCACCTTTCAAAAATAAGGATGCTAAACCAAAATCGAATCATCCGTTTGAAAGCGTTGCCTTAGTCTGGGGTTCGGTTTTAGTCTGAGGTTCAACATATTAGGTATCTAACTAAATTGGCAGAAGACTATTAAAATTTAATAATATAATGATAATAATAATGCTGGACCATTCACACAGCATCATCTAGCCCCAAGCTAAGCAGAGCTTGTGTTATGGGTACTAGATGACTGATATACATAATACAATACATTACATAGATAGATATTTTTTATTATACATAGAAAACGACCAGAACACAATAACAAATATCTACAGAGCGTACACACAATTGTTCCGAGGCGGGAATAGAACCCGCAACCTCCTGCGTCGCAGGCGGACCTTAGCCCACCGCGCCACATTAGTCGTCAAAAAAAAAAAAATTGAAATGTTTACATGTTAGCCTTTTTTTCTAGTTTTTCTAATGAATTTGAAATTTGTGACATGTCCAAGAATCCTATAAGGTCAAGGGGAAAGAAAATAAAGCACTTGATATGTTCATTCCTGCACTTTTATCACAGTAAATAGGACGTTATGTGCAGTCTGACTTGCCTAAGCGTCTTTGAATATGAAGATGTGAAAAGCAAAAGTACTTCACTAGAAGCTACCGCACCGTAGGTGCTCAATGGGGAATAGAATCAAATTTTATTTCTTGTTCCCATTTGAGCACCACGTTAATGTATTGATTGGTGCTCAATGCATAGGTGCCCAAAAAATAGGTGCTCAAACGGGAATACTTCGTAATTTCTACCCACATTTGAACTTTAACTTATTGCAATAACAAATGGCCATATAATCACGATTACCACGACTTCTTACATCATTATTCAATACCATAAACATCCATACATTAACTTTAATCTTGAAAGTGGATAGAAGTTTGTATGGAAGATTGATGAGTGTCAGTGAAAGGGGGAAATGATGCTCCATCAGACTTGCCCTGAGGGATAAGCCGTGGAGATATGATGACTGTCTTTTTGCATTCTTAACTTTTCGATACCAACACGACGCACTACTTTATTGTAGAGTAGAAGTAACCTTCTACTAGAATTATTCAATGGGCTTCATGGTCTGATAGACTTTTTTGTTAACTGACATTATAAACTTAAACTAAAAGAAAAGGAACGATTTTATTATTAATACGTAAGTTTATTACGTAAGCATTATTGATCAACTACCGTTTTGTGCTATCTTAGTAAAGCGCCATCAACTATTTACCGATTCTATTTCGGTGTTTTGTAATAGCTCGGAAATGGTTCAAATCGGCTTATGACAAATTACCTACGAAGATTGACATAGATAGCAAATCTATAAGGGCTTAATTCCGTTAAACTAGAGCACAACCTCAGAAAAAACAAGCTTATGAATCAAACCAAGCCAAAAAACAATGGCAGTTACCTTTGAAACTTGGCCACGATTTAACCGTAAATCGGGAAGTTCTGTCACTTTTCTCATAAATTCCTTGTTATCCTATATATCCTGCGTTATCGTGGCCGAGATCTTTTGGGGTGTGTCTTTCGTTCAGGGTAGACTCGAAGGCAGTTTAGTGTTAAGTGATTCCTTCCGCTAGTTTGAGTGAAACTTTGTCTGTATTTCCTATTTGGTTACTCAACATGTTTTTGATGGGAGTGAGGAAACGTTATGCTGAAGTAAACCATTTAGACCGCACGTAAGCATAGTTGTTAACGATCATACAAATTATAATCGCTCATCTTTTTTGCAATATTTGCTTTACACACTTTACATAGGCTGTTAACTATCTTTATGCTAACAACAATAGATATGTGAAATACTATTGCAACGAATAGAAACTGTTCTAGATTCCTATCTTTACCTACTTACGATATAAATAGCGCAAAAACGTGCGAAAAATGCATTAAGTAAATATGAAGGTAGATACAAGAAGCTTTTGGATATACTTATTCAAAACTGTGTTTGGAAAAACAACTTTTGGTTTATATTAGGTAGCCAAGATAGTGTTTCAAATAATCTCACGCCTTTTCACTTTAAAGACATTGAAACAGTGTAACACCTTATTTAAATGCAAATTGAAAAACGTATGAAAATGTAGCGCAGGTGACTCAAGAGTTAAGTGTCTTTTGTTCTGGATTTTTATATTCCAGCTGTACTCTGGCTTTATTAAAAGGCTCTAGTCTAGCTGTACTTGTAGGTAAGCGACGTTGAACCAAAAAGTTAGTGTAATCGAATTCAAACAATTTCCTAAAGAAAAACGTTGGAAATATTAAAAGCGAAAAGGTTGGCGTAAGCAAACGAAGGCCCACACCCAACAGTGGGATACCATGGGCTGTGATGATGATGATGACGACGTTGGTCGCCTTAAATTAACGACGCGCAATAATTTAACCGAGGCGACACAACACAGGTCAGGCGACACGATACCACATATGCGAATTACTCGCTATGCTTGAATTATCTAATGCTGTACTTATGATGAGCGACTACCTTATTATAAGCCACCGTTTATTTGGGTATTATAAATAACTCACAAGGCAATCTGGGACTTAATAACGTTCTCCTAGCGAGAGATGCTCACCTACATTTAGACTCTTGGACGTGAACTGCTGTGCCTTTGGTATTGAACTTAAGTTTTTGCTGAGTTTAAGTGCTACATTCATACAAACCGTTGATTTTGTGAAAAGATTGTTTCACGTAATTTGGTAACCGGTAAACTTATTCAGAGTAAAGGCATTTTAGGGACGAGAATCTGACAAATGCAAAGGACTTATTTCATGGTGCCTGGGCATAATGCAACTTTGCTAAATTATTTTCAACACCTCTGAAAACAAAGATTGCGGACAGCCTCGACCTGACCGCAAACCACCTAATCAAGATTCAGACCATAAATCAAAGATTTCGAAAGTTGATATCAGATCGGAAGTGGGAAGTCACACGGAAGTTCGGCCGGACCAGAAAATGCTAATATAAGAAACGACCGGAAAGACGGAAATCCTAAGCATAAAGTTGGTGAAGTTAGCTCTCACTTTCGCAAAGTTCATGAGATGAAATCGTCTCGAGATCTTTGCCCCGCTTCGTGATTTGCTGGAAGGGTGGTTGCGGTATAAGAAATGGGTTGTTCGTGTTTACAGAGAATATAAAATCAGGCTGGCTTTGTCCTCGAGGCTGCGGCTGCACGTGATGATGTCTTCATATTACGGTCAATGGCTTAGATGCGAAGACAAGGGTTTGGCAAGGCTGTGGAATGTGGACCTTTATGTTAAGGTTGTATGATGGCTTTTGATTTAGATTACTAGACGTACCTACCCAAATTGAACACTATTCATTTGTTTCTAGTTGGCAAGTAGGTGAAACTAACTTCAATAAAGTGTATTGTACTTGCAATCTTTTCAAACGTTTTAACTTCAGTAGTTGCACGGTTTCGATTACGTTATCGGTGGCAGACACGACAGTAAGCAGCACAATAGTCGTCACGAACAAACAAAGTGTCACGCCTTGGGCTATGGCAAATCCATTCTTTGTGCAAATCCTTTCGATACAGCCTTTCGATTCGATACCTGCTGCATAGCTTTAATGTTGTTTTGTATAGGCACTTACGAGCCAGAATGTTTGTAATGCTACTGTTTCTTTCTTTTTTTAGTTTGCTTTACTTACCAGCGTTAGCGTCAATATAACTTATTTTATTTGTTTTCTTTTTTACAATTTTAACCAAAATAACTGCTAAAAATCTACATGTAACTAACGTATATCTATAATTTCCAAGAAAAAAAATTAGGTACTAAATTTAATCAGACACCCGATCGCCTGCCTCGGAACAATTGTGTGTATGATCTGCAGATCCGGGTGTTCTGGTCGTTTTCTATGTATAATAAAAAATATCTATCTATGTAATATATAGTATTATGTATATCAGTTATCTAGTACCCATAACACAAGCTCTGCTTACGATGGTTCTAGATAATGCTGAATTGTCCAGCATTATTTATTTAATCATTAAAAAATAAATAAAGACGTCGCATTTGGTTAAATAGAAAAATTAAGTTACAATAATAAGTTAAACTTTTGCTACTTAACAAGCGTTTATAAATACACGTAGAGAAGGTTTCCTTTTTCAAACTATATTTTTGTCAGTCCATTCAATTGCTTGAGGAAACAGGCATCTATTTTAATTCAAATTCATGTTTGAATTAAAATAGATTTTATTGAGACATATGGGTTAGAGGTTAATTAATTAATGGTGATAATTAATTAATAGGTAAATTAATAATAGGATGAGCACATCCATGATCAGCTTTACAGCATGCAATGCTTCATAGTAGGCTGATGTTAAATGTATCTTGCTGGTGCTCTAAATTGCTAGCGGCAAGCAACGGACCCATGTGATGAAGAATTATAACAATTTCGAAATATTTCACGCTCTCTTTTGATGATTCACACGAAACCACAAAACTGCATAACTACTCACAAACACAATAAACTGATCAAATCTTAGGGCCCCCGCGCACTAGGCTGCGGCAGACAGTCGAACATACTCGTACATATCACAATGTATGTATGTTAGTCTTTAATTTGATAATTCTTTTATTTCATCATCATCATCATCATCAGCTTATAGCACTGCACGCACTTATAGTCCACTGCTAGACATAGGCCTCCCCCAATGAGCGCCATAGCGCCCTGTCTTCAGCTTGCCGCATCCAGCATCTACCTTAACCTACCTTACCTTACCTACCTTTTTTGTTCTTTTATTTGATTCGACATAAATTGGGAACATTACGTATAAAAGCAATAATTATTTTAATTATATAATTATTATTACCTATAAATTATTATGCACAATTATTGTTACTGGTTGTGGAATAAATGGCTTTTTATATATTTTTTTGTATTTACGTTAGGCCTCGCACTAAGCACCCACGAACTCTCAGCTGCTCAAGCATCGCGCTGGCATGCACTGGCTGCTTAAATATTGTCGGTTGCTGTAGCCTGGCTGCCACAGTCTGGCTGCCTAGTGTGCGTGGGGCTTTAGTGAAATACAATGAAGGCTAAGTTTGTAGCAATTCATATACCTACATTATCTGTGATGTCAAATAAATCATCATGACTATAAGTACCTTTATAACTTACCTACTATAAAAATAAAGTACTAGCACAGAATACAACTATAAAGTATCTACTGGTAGTAGTTAACCCGTTTAAATACCAAGCCAGTAAATAAATAATATCCTTTTGTTTTAATTACGACATAAGTGGAATACTTTGCCAAAGAGCACGCTCCGTTGTAAAATAATCCTACTTTGATGTATAACCATTTTACTTCAATGTTTCCACTAACATTTAACTGATAGGTTATGTAAAGGTCGTCAATTTCATGGAGATTATCAACTTTTAATGAAACCCCTTTTAAATTCTCATGGTTTGTATAATTGACCATGGAATATGTAATTGACTCTCGACCGCTACCTTTACGTATATCTATGGATTAAGGGAAAGCCTTTACCAGAGATATGTACTCGTACCTACTGAATTATTTCGTTTGAAAATGTCACACAGATCACAAGTGAATTTTTCATCTTTGATAAAAAGAAGAGTTCTTTTCAGTCCTGTTAACACCTTTTTTTTCTAAAATCTTTCTACGAAACACGACAACACAACAAAGGCTATCAAATCAACCTAAATAAGATCTCATACAATGTTTGAACCACATAACGTAACAACATTGTACTAACGTGTCGGCAACAACATTGTACGAAGCACAAAGCTATCATATCAACCCAAATAAAGACGTAACGCGATGTTTTTATCCACCCATCGTGTCGTCGTTTATTTGGGTATCGGCAGATAATTAAATTCCGTTCACGTGGTCGAAATGAGCGCCTCGATGTAATGATGAGCTTTCGAGACATGGATGCGACCGTTAGGTGGACGTGCTGGCATTTCCTATTCTTGTTGGTAAACTATAGGTTTGTGGTAAAGGCCGAAACCGAAAATCATTCAGCGACATGAAAGGAGAATCAGGTACTATAATATAGAGTTGATATCGCTTAGGCGTTTTGTGACCACTTCGTAAAATGCCTTTTTCTTTATATGATCATAAGTGTTTCTATGTTCGAAAAGAATCGGTCGATGTTAATAGTCGTGTGTTTTGTACTGTCCTTAAAACTTTAAACTTATATTGATAGCGTCTCCACTCTACGGCATAGGCTTTCTCTAAAGATCAACACATGGACTGGTGCATGAAGGTAAAAGATTTATTGACTTGTAGGAAAGTCATGAATTGTCTTATAAATCTAACTTCCCTGTTACGATCCCCAATGTGGACAAAAATTTCGGAGGCCGAATTTTGTGAGCAAAAAAGCCGAAACCGAATAAACGCACACCACCAAAAACCGTTACCGAAGCCTTGACGGACCTGTGTTAATACTTATTGCCGACCAAGGTACCTATATATTTTGGGACATGTATACCGTGACCCAATGACCCTGGCAACTGATTCGTTTGTGGACGTCTCCGTTTTAAGCGATTTATTGGGCTTTTACGCTTTACCTAGTGGTTTATGTTAATGTTAACCTACTTTGTATCCATTGGATTGTCAACTTAATCCTCTTATGTGTCGTTTGTTGCTAAGTGATTTTTGCTCCGTGATTTATGTTACCTATAGCTGTTACCCGCAACTTTGGTAGCGATACCTGCTTAGTTCTATTACTTTTCATCTTAAATAAGTCATTTACATATATATATTTTTCTCTCACAAAGGTTAAAGTGGTAGGTATAAAAAAAAATCTTTCGCACCTTAGTAAATTTTTCTAATTTCTAAACCTTTTCTTATACGCTAATGGGAAACAAATAAGTATTTGTAACGAGATGGGAATTAAAAAGAAAGCGCCCTCCAGTAAAGTGTGCTTCGTTCTGTCACAGTTCAAAAAACTCTATAAGTAATCATAAGTTGTGTAGGACGCCCTCCGATCAGGTGGGATGGCGACCTGCGAAAGACTGCAGGTAGATGCTGGATGGGGAAAGCTGAAGACAGGGCGCCATGGCTATCATTGGGGGAGGCCTATGTCCTGCCCTATGTACTCAGAAATTTATTTGAACCGCTAACGATATATACTTTATCCTTCTGTCAAGAGAGATTTCATAAAGCTCCTCTGAATATAGAAACTTACGAATGTAGTTAATTGGTATAAATTAATGAAAGATGAAAAGGCATTACAATAAACACCATGTTAATGATCAAACAATTCAATTAAAGACAGCTTCCAACAAATTGTGTGTAAACAAACTCTACTAAGTTGCTTGTAAATTGGGGTACAGTCGGAACGAAAAGTTACAATACAGATAACTCAAATTTTGGCCGTAGATACTTGCCAAATCTGAAAATTATGATATAATGGCTTCCACCCGATACAATATTATCTCCTTGCCAATTCATTAAGCTAATGAGACACGAGCAGATAAACATATCAAATGTTTATCTGCTCGTGTCAAAACATTGTAAAGGTACCTATTTAGTTACATCATTCATGTAAATCTTCAATAGCGATAAGGCCGCCCATTGTACAACATATTTTTTATTTGTTTTTGTTTCCTGTCTTGTGTATCTGTTTATCTGTGTATCTTGTATATCTGTGTATTTGGTGTGCAATAAAGAGTAATTATATTGTATTGTAAATCTATACATATTTTCACATAAAATTAATTGGACTAAAATTACAAATCTTTTTTTTATTGATAATTAGCTGCGACTTGCGACTTCGCCCGCATCAAAATTAATGTGTCAAATTATAAACCTTGCTCTTGAATCACAGACAGACAGCTGGAAGTGACTTTGACTATGTAGTGATGATGGTCAAGTGATTAGCCACGATATGTGATTGAAGATGTAGACTACATCTTCATCACAAATTGGAGATCGCTCCAGAAGGAACTTTTCACTCTGGATTTGAAAACTCCATGATTGTACTCTATCTTTACAGAATTGCCCTATATCTCCGACGATGAATGTACTTAGTGGTAACTAAGCCTATTTAGTACAACTTTGAAGTATTGGCATCTGCTTATTTACTCTTAATTTGAATAAAATTTCGATTTCTTTGAAGTACTCGTAGATTAAATAAATAATGTTGCTGAGCCAGGTTCATAAATAGTCTGGAATAATATTGATCGGGACTTATTAAATTTAGGTTTGGCCACTCAAACATTAGTTTCATCTAAGCTATAGTGTGACCGTCAGGGGTGGCGAGATAAGGAAGAGGCATATACTCAGCAGTGGGTGTTACAGGCTGATTAGATAGATATTTAAAAAAAAATGTATTTATTAAATAATGCTGGACAATTCACACAGCATTATCTAGCACCATGGTAAGCAGAGCTTGTGTTATGGGTACTAGATAATTGATATACATAATACAATACATTAGGTACATGGAAAGTTTTTTTTATATTACATAGAAAACGACCAGATCACCCGGAACAATTATCTGCAGATCGTACACACATTTGTTCCGAGGCGGGAATCGAACCCGTAACCTCCTGCGTCGCAGGCGGACCTTCGCCCATCGCGCCACATCGGTCGTCAGCAGAAGCTAGTGTTAAAAATTTTGATGATTCAAAGTAACCAATACAAAAAAATGTGCTTATAATTAAACTGATTTTTATAACAAAGGACGCGCTGGCCGAAGATAAAATAGAAATATTAATTTATTTTACATTTAATTTCGAAGACATGAAGAAGAAACGTGCTTATAATTTTTGAATTCATATTTCATATTTATTTATCCACTGCTGGACATAGGCCTCCCCCAATGAGCGCCATAGCGCCCAGTATTCGGCTTGACGCATCCAGAATCTGCCTGCAGTCCTTCGCAGGACATAACATCTGGTCGGAGGGCGTCCTACACTACGTTTGCCGAGTCGCGGTCTCTACTCAAGAAAACGTTTACCCCGGCGGTTGTGAGTTGTGCGGAATATTAAAAATAAATAACATTACACTAAAAAAAATATCTTTTTAAATTAAAGGAACCTAAAACTAAATACAGATTTGAACCAACATCGAAAAACAATTGAAAAGAGTTTCGCTCGGCGTGTTCAAACCGTCTTTTGTTTTTGAAAGTGTGCTAAAAGCCTTACCGACAAACCTGTAGAAGAACAAAATATCTCACCACGTCTCATTAGCAGCTGAGTGTGAAAAACAGACGTTTTCTCTAGAGCAAAGAACTGTGAATATTCTACTTTCATTCATAGACCGAGTGGACCGTGGCCGACTGATTGAGTCGGATGTGTGACCAACGCACCTGTTCTACATGTGATTTAGTTGCACGTGTGTTTTTATTTATTTATTGTTTGTCTTTAAATATTCATAAATTGTGATGAAGGCACCAAAGATAAAGCTAGAATGAATATAAATCATTCTAGATTTATCTTTGGTGCCTTTATTGAATTCATATAGTTCTCGGTACCAGATAACTGATATACATAATACAATACATTACATAGATACTAGATATTTTTTAATATACATACATGGAACACCTGAAACAAATATATGTAGATCGTACAACATTTGTCGCGAGGCAGAAATCGTACCATATATTTTTGCCCACGTGCTTCTTGTGACGTGGTCTTATTTCACCACGCATAGAGTTTTAGTTTATCTATGTATGTAGGTACCTTATGACACTACAGGTTCCATTTTGCAGTTCATTATGAAAAATAGGTATCTTTATAAGAGTAAAATTTTGGTAATTTATAATAAACATTTATAAATTAATCCCATTAGATCTTAAAACTTTTGAAACTATCATGGTTATTTATACTAAAGTCATTTAAAACGGGATATTTACCATGATTTGATTTTTGAGTTATCCAATATTTCGGCACAGTTGCATGCGCCATGATCACGGAGTAACTGAAGGCACTGCGAGTTTCATGTGATCATGGCGCATGCAACTGTGCCGAAATATTGGATAAATCAAAAATCAAATCATGGTAAATATCCCGTTTTAAATGACTTTACCATTAGATCTCCTTAGCATTTATACATATACATATATATGAATTGCTACCATACTACATAAGGTAAAATGATTTAGATCTACCTACGCGATCTTAGCATAGCTCGAATTCTAATCTCTTCTTTCTCTTCGAAGATCTTAGCATAATCATTTTATTTTTAAATATTTATGAGCACTAACTGACAGCGACAGATCCAGATATCTTGAGATAAAATACTTTCCGGATAAATAATTTCCAGAGTAAGACTTGTAGGAGTCTAACTAATTAACGACTCAGCTTTCTAGCCCTTTGGCAGTCGACTTTCTCGTGAACTTTTGAGAAAAAGCAATCATAAATCAGAAAGAGGACGGCGCCGGAAATTTCTTTAAATCTCTTTTATAAATTGAAATACGAAGGAAAGTTATGATAACTTAAAGCCTAGCAAGAATCTTTAAAATAATTAGCTCGATACGAGGAGTAAATAGCAAAATAAATAAATAATACCTACTAGACAATCCACACAGCGTATCCCCACATGTATATCGAATGAGTTATATACATAATATACATTTACATATATAGATATGTTTTTATTAAACATAGATAATACCCAAAACACGCGGAACAGATATTTAGAATAAGAATAAGAAATGTTTTATTTGGCCAAAAAAAACAGGCTACACAATTAAAGCACACATAAAAAAAACACAGTACACAGTATAAAAAAACATAAATAAAAAGCCTACTGAGAAACAAAAACTATAATAATACATGGCTACCGTGCTAGCCTGCTGGCCAAAAAGGGTCAAACTCAGCTATGTGCTGAACCACGCGTGGCGCGGAACAACGCTGGATCGTGCAAACATTTGTCCGTCGCAGGCACGCCGAATCGGTGACAATTATTATAGTAGCTAAAAATGCTGAATTACTTACAAGCTCAATTATTTACAAGCAAAGTGTGTACTATGCATAGGACATAGGAGAAAACGCCTCATCATAAAGCACACGTTTATGACCAAGAAATAACATTAACACGTTTTCTGTTTACTATATAATAAATTGACACTTCAATCTTCACACTTTCTCATAAGCTTACTTTCAACACAATGCCAGTCAGCAATTATAATAAAGCTATCGAACGCCATTGGCATGTAGAAATCTATCTTTTCAATAACGAATGATATCTTATTGCTCTTAGCAAGTCATCATTGTGCCGCTTCTCGCCAATTTGTCTGTCATACGTGGGTCGTGGTGTACAAGAACGTGACATTTAGAAGACTGTTCGTGACTTGTGACATGTCCGTGAACTCTGAATAATCAAATCTGACTCTGGGTATAATTTTATGAATACCTACTATTATTATTATAGTCTAAGTGACAGATTAAACTAGGAAACAGCCAGAGTCAGGACAGAAAAATAAAAGATACAATTCTACTTAGGAAACAGAAGAAATCAGGAATAGAAAACGAAGAATATGAGATTCTGTCTTCTGTGAGTGATCCATACAAACACTCACATATGCCAGAATTATCACTTTGGAAACAGTAGATTTTCACAGCGAGAAAAATGTCTGATAAAAAAGGAGATTATGCTGGGCCTAAAGAAGGAAGGGTTGTCTGGGGAGGGTTGCGTTTTAGTTAAAGGCAAAGCCTTCCTATCATAGTGATCTCATTACGAGGTAATTATTGTAAGTAGGTACCTAATAATAACATTTATTTATGTTAATGTATAATTCGAGTTTGTGTTATGAAATTGATGAGCAATATTTTAATTAATAAAATTACATTATTTTCCTTTAATTTTACCTGAATCATTTGCAAGATATAATCATCCCAGGAAGTAGTACTTGATTTAAAATAAATTATTTAGGAAAGCTTTTTCTCTCTAGCTACCTCACCATTTATTGATCAAAAGTTCATCTATCGTAAGATTATCTATGTATATAAGATGTAAGTATCTTATACATACATTAATTAGCACATTCACTAGACATGAATGTGCTACCTAATGAGCACTAGACCAAATATAGCTGTTTAAATTCAATTATAATTATCACATTCAATAGCACATTAAGCTTACCCCAAAACCTGTTACAATGGTCCAACTGAGACTAACGTCTCAAAACTCATTCTACCCAACGCAAGTTTCAAAGTTAATTAATTAAGATGTAGGCACCTAAAGTTTATGATTATTACAAGCATCAAATAGGTACTCAGCATCCAAAGTACTATTGAGGTAATACACGAGATTTTTTATCTAAAATTAGCTGCTCCCCGCGGCTTCGCCCCCGTGGAAATCTATGCGTCAAATTGTTTAAATGATAAAGAGTATCCTATGTTAGACTCCTGGTTCTAAGCTACCTCTCCACCAATTTTCAGCTAAATCGGTCCAGCCGTTCTCGAGTTATAAGTGTTGTAACAAACACGACTTTCTTTTATATATATAGATTATGTTTTATGGTTAACATTGGTTTAAAAGTTTTCAACCAGTGCGTCCTACCGCTTATGACCTACGGAGGTGAGACGTGGACACTCACAATAGGGCTGGTCCACCAGTTCAAAGTCGCTCAGCGAACTATGGAAAGAGCTCGGAGTTTCTCTGAAGGATAGGATTCGTAACGAATACATCCGACAGAGAACCAAAGTTATCGACATAGCTCAAAGAATTAGAAAGCTGAAGTGGCAGTGGGCCGGCCATATCTCGCGAAGAACCGACAGCCGCTGGGGCAAACGTGCTCCTGAGTTGAGACCACGACTCGTTAATCGTAGTGTAGGACGCCCTCCGACCAGGTGGGATGACGACCTGCGAAAGACTGCAGGTAGATGCTGGATACGATGATGATGTTTTATGGGATTTTTTTACATATTAGTTCCATAGGTGATTTCCAAGACTTTTGCAATCAAGCAGTTCAAATTTCCGAAATGTCAGATGTCACAAAGTTGAGCTAAACAATTTTAATCGCTCATTTGTCAGTGACATTGATGTTATTGCGAAAGTTTTTGAAACTCAAGTAAAGTCCATCAAGTTGCTAGGTCCTTTCGCTGAATTGTATCACTCATTCATTATGTACCTCAGACACACTTCAAATTACGTGAAAATTATATAAATTTATAGCGGTTGCTTTTACTTTTAGGTGATAAAATTATTCAATTTACGTTGGCCTTCTTTTATTAGCATTTTAAAACTAACAAGACAGATTTGCTTTCGGATCTATCTACCAGTCAATATTTAACATGTAGCAATTTGATAATATGATTATAAGGTACTTGAAGATAATAAAAGAAATACCTAGTATGTGGATTATATTGATAAAGATCTATCTGACACGGGTCTAGGAAATCAGCAGTTCAAATATCTTGAATTGAAGCGAAAGTGAAAACAAACCTAATGGAAATTCCAGTAGCGAAACCAAGTTTCAAACGTTCAATGACATTATCTGGTTTGAACATAAATGGACAGGAACAGCAAAAAGCTAGCAGCTAGCAGCAAACCTAAAGCTGATTATACACAGCTTAAACTAAAGTATCAGATCAACTCTTAAAGGAAAAATAATGAATAAGTTTATTTATATTAGTTACAGATTTAGAATTATGCGATATTTTCTATCTATCGAAATAGGAGATGACGACTGATAATAAAAAGTGGCAGAGAAATACACGTTGTTCCGACTTCACCTTAAGGGAAATAAAGGCAAAATAATAATAATAGAAAAACATTAAAAATAAAGATAGACCATAAAGACATAATAGCCTAGGATTCCAAATAAGCAAACACTATTATCAAGAATCCAACAGTCCTTGTCTCGGAGCGGGAAGGTTATCCAATGATTTACCTGCTGTCCGTCTACGCCCGGCCTAGCGAGGTATCCGACAGGCCTCGACGCCTTTCACTTGGCTTTATGCGTCCACTTTGGACCTAGCTTTACATAAATCACTCGGTCCTAGGTGTAGCGTTTAATACTAATGATGACAGTGCAAATATGGACAATTTATATAAAGGTAATGTACAATTTTGCATGGGAATGAAAATATGTTTAGAAAATCATAAAAGTTGATTGAAAGTTAGGCAAATGCAATTATAGGCCCTATTTGGCTATTTAGGTTAGCGTAGTAAACTACTAACTACTCTCGCCTTTATTAATAAGAATTTACACTAAGCCCCGTGTTCCAATGTTGAGCAACAATAACAAAATCGATTACAACTTCATAAACAATACCGATTGTCATAAACAATCTAATCGATTCGAAAGAATTTGGACATTACTATTTGATTGTCAGTCGAACTACCAAAAATAAAAAAGTTATGGAATAAATTATAGAGTATCAAATTAGATTTTAAAATCAATGACAATGTTAAATGCTAATACACAATGCATATGCGCTAACAGATTTTTCGCGATATCCATAAGCAAGTACTGCTTTCCGTGCTGTCGCGATTCATTCACCATTTTCATGAATTTGCAAATTTTAATGCAGTTTGTTCAATCCCACTATTCTCTGCGACTGTTTTGCATGGCCTAGTCACTCTCTGGCACCAATTAATTTGAATCGAGGCTGCACTCAAATCCATGCAGATGCATTGTTGAGTTTCTTTTTGAAATGTAGTTTCGTTTTGACAAAATACGATCAGATACCCATTTAAACCGACTTCGAAAAAGAGGACGTTCTAATCCGTTCTATGTTCGGCTGTACATTTATTTTATGTATGTTCGTCGATTTCTCCGTCAATTATGGACCGATTTTATTATTCCTGAGGGATTAGTATTTGTCCCGCAAAACTTAAAATCAGTATAAAATGAAGGGAATCGAAGTTGCTTTTAGTTTTTCAAAAAAATCTAATTACCTACCTATGTTTTTTGGTTCACGAAAGACATAGAACGGTAAAAATATTATTGGTTAATATCATACCTGACTCAGTCTGTTACCAAGGGCATCATTATATTACTAAGAACTACAGGTACCTAGGTAACCTCTCTTCATATAATAACCTCGATGCAAAGTTCTTACGAATCGACTCTATATCATAGTCATAAAACTAATTATTATGTCTAGACTAGGATTCTGTGGGCTGATGCACGATTATGTTTTTTTTACCAAGCGTTCGTAATCGCTCATCCCGATGTCAATAACTAAATTTTTGTCATACGCTGATTAACTTTTATTGATCAAATCTTTTGTCAAATAGTTAAAAATAATTAACAATAGTATATGAAAAAGTACTTATGGTTGATGTATAAAGTGGCAGTCCACCGTACACCAAGTGCTCAAAAACAACACGTTGCGCTCCCGTGTTTAACATAGATACGGGCACGCGAATTATCGGAGCTAATACCCACATATCGGGCTCCAAATTCAGCAGCAGTAAATTCGTGGCCGTTAATGGAGTTTCCGCATCGCAAGCGTCCGCGGTGCGGCGCGGCGTCGTCCGAACATGAGCCTGTTTCATGCTTCTAACCTGCACTCAGCGAGGTGCCAGGGACCAAATCAGGATAATTAAACTATACTCCCTCGCTCTCCGACCAGGTGGGATGACGACCTGCGAAAGACTGCAGGTAGATGCTGGATGCGGCAAGCTGAAGACAGGGCGCTATGGCCTATGGCCAAAATAGGATAAACTATCAACAAGATTCCTGAGGAATCCCCCTTACTATAATATGACATGTCTGAAAAAAGAAGATTAATTGACATATTTAATATGCTACTCGGTAAAAGAAATCTGCCACAGCTTCTATTTTCATGCTTCCTTCAACAAGCTTTTATTCTACTTGCCCTGTTAGGATAAGGGCAAATCTGTAACTGAATTTTTTAAATTATTTCTCTTATTTGTGTTTAAATTTGGCACACTTACATATGTAAGCTTTAAACTTAATGTTATGGTACCATCGAGCTGGTCTGAAGATGAAGACAGAAGGTAGCCACAAAAAAACCTAAACAGAATGACTGTTCTTTCTGTTTAAATATATTGTTACACCCTTCAGTCCACCCCTGTGCTGTTATGTGCCGTGTTAATACAACCATCCCTTGCTCCAGCCCCGGCATTAATCGGATTAACTCCTAAACGCACCTCGGAACGCGGAGCATCACGGGTACCTAGTGATGGTCCACAAAATATATTATTTAGAAAGTTTGGACCTTCTTACGCCACAGTTCTCTACTTTTGCTATTCCCGACGAAGTTAGAATAAAAAATCAAAGTAGCGTAGCACAGCAATTTATTTGAATTCACGATTATTTAAAATACGTGACGTAACGGGAAGTTTCCTATCGAAAAAGCTAGTCGCAAAAATTTCGAAACCCAGGGTTGCATATAAAATAATTACTTATAGAATTACTTTAAAAAATATTAAATCGTTAATCTCTTCCACAACTCTACAATACGCGTTGATATTTTGGCATACCCTTAACGCAACACCTTTCATGCTAGCGGGTATAATTGGCCCCTTATTTCATTTTGCAATGAGCAATGAATATTAAAATCGAAGCGCAGCCAGGAGGGTAAGCTCAGTGGGGAAACGATCAATCTTATTCGCAAATTTAATATTTTTACCCTCAGACAAATGATGAAGTGGAAGATCTAGAGAGGAAATGAAAAAGGCAGCTATAAAGAAACCCTCCAAATCGTTGTCAACCTTTTTCCTTGGATATGAAGGAAAGCTCCGTCGCAAACTTGCTTCAATTTTGGCAAATGGGACTTTACTTCAATAAGAAAAATTGTATTTTGTATCAAGAAGAACCCCTGCTGCAGTTAGTAGAAATATTTTTGGAACAAAACATAAACTATGAAAAAAAACAAGTATTTTCTTTATTTCACACTGGTAAATTGTACTATATTGTAAATTTACAGACCGATGAGGAAAATTTTGAAGCGAGAACATGTGTTTTCGTTCTCGAAAAGGAAACAGAAGCGCGGTGGTCATCGTCCAAACTACACGTTGTTAATCGATTGTACAAACAAGAGCTCAATCGCAGTTGATCCGAGTTTCCCAATCTGAACATAACATGAGTTCAAATAAAGATATCCGCATTCACTCGGAATCGGTACACTGCACTGGTTTGCTTGATTTTAATCAAAAGTTTCGATTGAACTGCCAGCCGGTGGAACGCGACTGCGAGCGACTATGATCGGACTTTAATGACTACTCTCCCAATGTGTGTTCAATCTAATTCCTATTTGCACTCGCATAATTGTTGAAAGTTCGTTCGGCGCGTTTCCACCCGAGACACATGTAACTCGTTATAAGTTCCACGGTAGGCGCGATCTCGCCGGCAATATTCTGCCACTAACGAGAACTGCATACAATCCGCGTCTCAGCAATTTGCCAACTCCATTAATTCAGTATTTCGATCCATACAAGAAAAGCTCTAATGAAAAGTGGAGGTGCGAGTAAATCTCCAAAGGTCTCTAGAGCCCACATTTTAAGTGAAATAAAAATAAATTGCGCCCAAAGTGGGATGGCCGCTCAAATTAAGCACCTGAATAAATTGTGTGATAATCCGTAGCAGTCTTTTAATGCTTCGGAGCCTCCGGCGACAGCGAGGAAAGAATAAACGGATGAGATAATGATTACTCTCATTTCATTACTTCTCCTTGATCCTGGTAATTGAGGAAATTGGGTCGGAGTGTGATAAGAGTGGGAGTATTGGGTGTTATTGGGCGGTGCCATTAGAGACCTCTTAATCGTATTTAACGCCTTTATCACCTGGGGGTGTGCAATGGCCCATGCCGGGAGGGCATAAGGCGATTTCAACCTTTTGGGTTCCTTCTTATTTCTGTAAAACGATTCAGTTCCATTCATAAAATGTGTCAGCATAAACGGGGCTTTTGAACGTGTGATAACAATGCCCAAAGAATTGCTCGCACGCCTCTGGCATAATGTTTTCGTAATAATTTGGCGTAGACGAGGAATGGAGGGAGCGCTGGCGAACGACTAATTTATATTTTGCTTTTTTCCTGCCACGGGTTCAGTTCATAATGGACAAAACATTAGTACGGCCTACTTTCCCGAAAGCTTTCAGGGCTTTTCGGCTCATGCCCAGCACTGAAGATAAATTGGAGGTAAAAGGATTATGGAGGTGCAACAATGACTTATAAACCTGCGATGCTTTCAGAATATCTGCCGGGGTCTAAGTATGACTCAGTACTGTGTACCTAACAACTGCGAATAGGTAAAGCCCATTTACGTCAGAACTTTGCTTTAACTGAAGTCGTAGGTCAAACAGAAATGAATAGTGGTTACATGATGTAACCATATGGTTACCAGAACCTGTTTCAAAATACCAGCAATGTATCTTTGTTTGAATAGCCTCAGTGAAAGCTTGTTCTTGTAGAGAAACCCGTCAATAAAGCTATCTGATGACTTTCCTATGCCCATGTCTTGGACATGTCTGGAACTTGTCCCGTACTGGTTTAGGGACCGACAGCATTTTTATAGTTTTTCTATGCTGATACGGGTTGATGAGTTCTTTGATCTCTGTTACTTCATGACTTAGCTTTAGACGAAAGTCCAATAGTTTTCGGATGCTCGGGAGTTTGATACAAAGTTAGACTATTCGTTGACGCACTTAACCATGTCGTTTTGACTTACTCTATGACGCTTTTTCTGTTTACTTAAACACGCTCTTTAATAACTTGATACAAAGTGCAGTTAAACAAATAAACTGGATCGCCTTAATTAGGTGGTTTATAAATAAATAATGCTGGACAATCCACATAGCATCATTTAGCCCCAAGCTAAGCAGAGCTTGCGTTATGAGTACTACATGACTGATATACTTCATACAATATACATATATGTATTTTACATTATACAAATAAAATACTTAAAACACCCGGAACAAATTTTTGCAGGTCTAATACATTTCTCCAAAAGCTGGCATCGAACACGCAACCATCTGCGTAGCATCCGGATCTTCACCCGCCGCACAACATTAGTCGTCAAAATATTCAAGCTTTACACTCGAAAAGCTGTTATAGAAGCTAGTGTATTAGCTCTCCCTTTAAGCTCAGTGAGTGACTTCACTTATTACACAACTTTCACTGGTGATAATGATGTAAGAGACATGTCTCTATTACATGTAGATTAGCCGAGCTGGTTTCAACTTTATTTATAAACCAGTTCAAACACAGTTTAAACACTTTCACTTAACGCTCAAAGCGAACATGTATGAGATTTATCACTTACTAATTGCTATTGGCGACGAGTTCGAGTACAGTTGTCCAATTGATAATTATTGTGAAAGTGTCTCGATATCATGAGCACTTCATTCTCTGTGTACTTACTAATTACTACATAGTATAAAACAAAGTCGCTTCCCGCTGCCTGTCTATGTATGCTTAGATCTTTAAAACTACGCAAAGGATTTCGATGCGTTTTTTTAAGTGATTCAAGAGGAAGGTTTATTATAAACTATTTGATACATAGTTTCGATGCGGGCGAAGCTCTGGGGCTCAGTTAGTAAAAAAATTAATAAATAATGCTAGAGTTTGCTGTTTAGTTACACTAATCGTTGACGCGCTTAAGTACCGTGTCGCTTGACTCAACGATGCTTTTCGTTTGTTTGCTTACACGCTCTTTAGTATGGTACCAAGTGCAACCATACTTCAAAATTAATCACCTGAATATGGTAGTTTATAAATAAATAATGCTGGACAATCCACACAGTATCGTCTAGCCCCAAGCTAAGCAGAGCTTATGTTACGGGTACTAGCTGACTTCATACGATATATTACCTACATATGTAGATTGATATTTATTATAGGTACATACATAGAAAATACCCAGAACACCCGGGACAAATATCTGTAGATCGTACAAACATATGTCTCGAGGCGGTAATCGAACCCGCAACCTCCTGCCTCGACGGCGGACTTTCGGTCGCCGTGCCACAGAATTTCCATGGTATCTATTACTCTCTGTGTGTGTGTTTATGTGTCTTTACGAGCCACCTCCTCTTTTCTCTGGATAATTTTCTTCTAGCAAGTACCTACTATACCTTCACCTTGCTACCACTTTCACTTTACCATTTAATCTAGCTTATTTTTTTATCTTAAGTAATGGTCTAATGGAGTCGCGGCTTTGCATACGGAAATGAATGGAGCTGACTTCAAAAGTGACCTTGGACCCAATTCTGAATTTCCATAATCACATCGTCATGAACTTCCACAATTTGGTAGTACTATGGATACTCGCAGTATTATGTACCTACCACGGAGTTGTACCTACTCGTTTAGCTTCCGATCTAGTTCTGTATTTGACAGACTATCTTGCGGCCATTGGATCGTGGATCGGCGGCCAGTAGGTATGTAATACAAGATTCTGGCGACACCAGGAGGCACACTAGCGCCGCTAACTATTTTATCTTATTATAACGTTGAACAAAGGAAACATCAGAAATTTCATTGGGTATTTTGTGATACCTATTGTAAGCTTTTTAAATGCCTCTCAAATACGTAGTTTTATTTTGTTAGGTTCGGGTAGAGATGCGAAAATAGAGTTTGGTGGCCACCACGGGCAACTATGTGCCCAAAACGATTGCAGAGACATTAAAACACCGGATCCAGTAATAATTTTATTGTTTCCAGTAGCGAAGGTTCCGTCCTGATAAAAAACGGTCCTGCAAAAACGGATCCTTTGTGTGCGCCTGCGCCCGATATCATTGTGGTACCTATCTTTTATTTTGTCGGTAGGCACGCAGAAAAATATATAAAAATATAATTGCGAAAACACGAGCAATGAAAAATAATAAAGCTTTTCACCGTATTTTCAGTTAATTAGACTTTTGGTACACTGAACTACGCATTTTACTCTGTATTTTTATTATAACAAACGAAGAGTTGGCTGCGCGCGGCTAAGTGATCTTAGCAATACCATGCTCACTTCAGTCACCATGCCATGAGTCGAACAATGAATATTTCGACCTAACACGGACTATTAATTGAACTACTGGGAACAAACATGTCTCAGTAGTTCAATCGGACACCAATATATTAGACTGCTTTATTGTTCTACTAGATGAAGGGTGCAGAGGGGCCAGTATATCATGGTAGATCTTAATGATAGTTGGTAAATAACACCCTAAACACACAGAAAGGTTAATCACCTCGCAATTGTGGAGGCCGTGAATAGATCACGAGTCGGACTCTCCAATTTAAGGCTACGTTGTTCGCTTATTACTTGGCGTAATGTACCCTTAACTTTTATGGGCCAAACTTGGGAATGAGTCCACTCCGTTCCATTTGGGACTAATATAGGGAGGGAGTTTTATCTCCACCAGTTTCCGCTTAAAGTATTAATTTTATTGTTGCGCAGATGCTTTGATAATTTTAGATTTTGTAATTAGCAGTAAGTGTTTTAATTGGACTTAAGGTTTATGGATTTTTTATTTGGTTGCATCTTGCTTTAGCTTTGTCATGTCTGGATTGACAAGGAAAGTTTGCGAAAGGAAGGTTTTACACAGTTATGAAATAACAAATATAAAAATGTAATTATTTAATTTAATTAAGTACTTAGGTAATCTTAATTCTAAAACTATGACTAATCAGACTATGTTTTTCTTTGCAGGTAAGTTATCGGTGACCGGATTTGCACCTGTAGAGCATCTGTGGTAACTAAAGCCTATTGTTCGTTCATGTCCTAAGGTTGCCTGGAAGAGATCGCTCTCGGTGATAAGGTAGTCTTTTATTTCTCTATTCTAAGTATTTATTTTTGTACTGTTATGTGGGTTATAAAGTGTTTTCTATATATCTATCTAAAGCCAAATCAAACTTACCAAATGCCATTTTAGAAATAAATTCTAAAACCTGAAATTGAGTCTAAAATATTAACGAGAAGCCGAAGAATTTTAATCAAACTAAGGTATATTTACGACGAAATTCATTATTACGATAACTAAGGTACAGTTTCGTCGAAATTCTTTGTTTTAATTAATTAACCAGATAATATCGCGAAGGATGTCTACGCGCCGCGGTTTGAACTTGCCCTATAAATATTGCAGCCCTTGGCTTCACACTTCATCGAATAATAGAGAAGGGTACAGGAACAATTACTGTGAATATATTAGCAAAGGCCGCCGCCGAGCTAAGTTATTAAGGCGTGCTTTACATGCTGGTAGGTACTTCAATCATGACATTATGCGGAAGTTCAACTTAGATTTTGCTTCCTAGTTAGGTGCCTTCTAGTGATTCAATCATACAGTGACTTGGACTGTGAGTAGTTTAAGAGCACTAGCTGCACCCCGCGGCTTTGCCCGCGTGGAAATCTATGTGTCAAATGGTTTATAAACCTTCATCTTGAATCACTTTATCCATAAAAAAATTCTATCTAAAAAAAACCGTATCAAGCAAGATAGAATAGAATAGAATAGAAAACTTTTATTAGCA
Source organism: Eupithecia abbreviata (assembly GCA_943735965.1). Classification (NCBI taxonomy): domain Eukaryota; kingdom Metazoa; phylum Arthropoda; class Insecta; order Lepidoptera; family Geometridae; genus Eupithecia; species Eupithecia abbreviata. Next base: position 5,747,659 of record OX030986.1, read on the forward strand.
CACACAAAAAAGACAAACGTACATTAAAAAAACACATTAAGCTAAATAAGATATAACACTAAAACTAAAATATAAACAATAGAAAATAAGTATAAAACGAATACTAAAACTAAAAGATAAACAATAGAAAATAAGTAAAATTAACGTAGCCTATGTCCTCAGTGCGCGCTAATTAGGTCCAGCCTCAGCTCAATGTCGCTACCGCCCGCGGACTGTAACGACGCTGGTTTTCAGGCTGAACCTATGGATGACGAAGATCCGTTTAAAGATCTATGCATGCATACATAGGGACCAGACAGACAGCGGGAAGCGACTTTGTTTTAATATGTAGTGATGTACATATTTGATACAAGGCGAATCCGCGGGGCGCAGCTAGTGTCCTATAAATAAAGGTTTGAAGTCCAGATCAAAGTTTTCTTTGCGTAATTTGCAACATTCATTTCCCTAGCCGTCAGAATTCATACGTGTAGCCTGAAGTACTTAGTAGGTAAGTTTGCTCTTACAAACTTCTAGGCGGGTGCACAAGCATATCAACTGACGCAACTTTCAGCCACCAAAGGACTTTCAATTAGCAAATTGCAAGCTGAGATGTGAACGAGTTTCCATAAGAAACTCAATTGGTTTACATTATTTTACCTAAGCTAGATGGCGGCAGAAAAGGTAAAAAATCAGAAGGTTAACCCAAGACATTTTGACAACCTCATTGGCGTCGATACAGGAAGACGCAGGAGGTAGCAGGTTTGATTCCCGCCTTTGGATAAAGTACGATATAAAGATATTCGGTAGTGGTGTTCTGTGTATTTTCTATGAATAGTTAATGAACAGTATCTATCTATGTAGTGTATTGTATTCTCTACTACCCATAACACAAGCTCTGCTCAACTTGGGGCTAGATAATGCTGTGTGGATTGACCAGCATTATGTATATTATACATAAAATATCACACAAATTTAATAAGCACACCATACTAAAAAACATTCACCGACTTCAAAAAGCACCGTATAATAATAGAATCAGTAGCCTCATAAGGTATGCCTTGAGGATGGGGGCTTAATTTCCTGCCCGTCTGTCGGAACCACCAAGAGCCTTGTGCACTCGATAGCACAATCGAAGGAACTGAGACAGAATTGAGTAGCTCTACCGCTTGGGTACTAATGCGACTTAAAGATAACAAGAGGCAAGTGCAAGGGAGTATAGGTACACGTATTTATAGACACTGCAGGTATTATGTTGGTTCTAGGAATGACTATACGGCATAAGAATTGGGTCGTGATGAATAGATAGATAGATAATACTTTACTGCACTCCTAACTTAGGAGACAAATGGCGGTCTTATTGCTCTAGAGCGCTCTCTCCGCAATCGAAGGAACTGAGACAGAATTGAGTAGCTCTACCGCTTGGGTACTAATGCGGCTTGAAGATAACAAGAGACAAGTGCAAGGGAGTATAGGTACACGCATTTATAGACACTGCAGGTATTATGTTGGTTCTAGGAATAACTATACGGCATAAGAATTGGGTCGTGATGAATAGATAGATAGATAATACTTTACTGCACTCTTAACTTAGGAGACAAATGGTGGTCTTATTGCTCTAGAGCGCTCTCTCCGCAATCGAAGGAACTGAGACAGAATTGAGTAGCTCTACCGCTTGGGTACTAATGCGGCTTAAAGATAACAAGAGACAAATGCAAGTGAGCATGGTACACGAATTTATACGCTGGGTTGGGTTGTGATGATTAGATATATAGATAATACATACTTTACTGCACTCTTAACTTAGGAGACAATTGGCGGTCTAATTGCTCTAGAGCAATCTAAACTAGACAACTTGGAATGGATATGATCCGGTTGAACATTGTACAATATCTTTGTGCAACCCAACCATGGTAATCGACATGTCATGTAATACGCGTCAATTATAAGTACCTTCTTAGCAATGTCAAAATCTAAATCAGTTTACCTAGATCATACATATCATATGTATGTATGGTAGTTCCAGGCCCGGAATAAAATATAGGCCACTTTTTATCCCATAAATGAGTTCCCATATAGGTAGAAATAACCTTAAAACGTTTCCATAGAAACAACGCGTGCGAAGACGCGGCAAAAACTAGTTAATAAAAAAGTTCTCAGTTATATCACAGCTAACAGCTGTCGTCTGAAACTCATATCGGGGATTAACAGAGTTTCAAAGTCGATCGATGAGGATAGCCTCTGAATCATCAAGTTAAAGCGTAACTTAAGCCGGGGACAAGAGATTTTAAGTTAGTTATGATCCTACAGGCTGAACGGGAGTCTTAACACTTTGAGTGCTGAAAACGCACGGTATGAGTTTTCTACAAGTGACTAATATCCGTAAATCCACACTAGCGCAGCGGCTGAGAAAATACAGATCTTTGTGACTCAGCAGAGCTGTAATATTTTTCGAACGAAACGCATGTGCGGCGCAAAACAACCGCTGTGTAGAGCGGCAGCACGAATTTTTTAGGTAAAAAAAAAGATCGCAGTCGTCGAAAAAAAACCGCAGTCAAAGTGTTAACGCATACCGTGGAATATTAGTTTGAAATTGTATTTACCTATTTATTTATGTATTTGCTTTATTAATAAACACATACATGCATGATTTTAGTCTACCACAATTGTATTGTATTGTATTGTATTTATTTAACTCAGATAATAAAATCCATAGTATTATAATGTTTAATCATTCAATTAAACATTATAATATTAATTAAATCATAATAAATAATAAAACATTAATACATTGAATAAGATAAAATAGTATTAAATTAAAAATGAGTATAAATAAGAATGGGATTAAAATTAAATAAGATTAGGGTCACAAATAAAATTATACAAAATTAAGTTCAAAAGTATACAAATTATCTTACAATAAACTAAATAATAATTAAGACTAAATCATGTGCTGCTATATCGACACGCTGGAGCAACACGTTGGACAAAATGTGTCCATATAGGGGACATAAGTCCGGCCACAGTTTGTAGGATGCTGTTGTGACTCGCCCTCGTCCTGCTCATCAGGCATCAATTGATTCTGCTTTATAGATAAAAAAAGTACCTACCCTCAGAAAAAAGGTCCCTACGAAATCTACTGGAACCCGTAAACTTTCAGTTCTCAGTAAAGGATAGATAAATATATTATATACATTTAATTACGGATGCAAATGGGTTAACTACGAACTGTGTAGGTACATTAATTAAATAAGGTTCGTAGTTAACCCACACATCTATTATGAAATCGTCAAACTACAGTAGTTTTTTTAGTAGTCGAGTGTTGTGATAAAAAAATATACGATCTCACACAAATAATTCGTAACGGTCTTCCTTCGCAGTAATGCAATATTTATGAGTGAATTGATATCTACTAATCATCAAAAAGTTTCGGATTCAGAGCGAATAACTCTGAAGCAACGAAAAATACTGGGAATTTGCTGCCGGAAATCGTAAAACAACCGAATAGTTCGAACAGAGCCGTTGCGATTTGGAAACACAAATTTTGAGCTGGCTCTTGCTTCTCCAAATTGGGTGTAGGTTTTTTGTCGAACATCAACTGTTCAACATTAAACAAGCCTCGTTAAAACTAAAAACAAGATAAAATGTAGGATGAGATAATGCAAGTAAAGGTTAATGAATAAATTATGCTGAAGAATCCAATCAAAATACCTACTTAACTAAAACATAAACTAATTTATTAAAAATAGGATATTTTTTGGGTTATCAATGCCTTTCTTTTTATCTCTGCACAAAATTATTTATTATTTATATTTTTTTATTTATTTTTCCTGTCCTGGGTACCGGGTCCAAAATCATAATTATTTGATTTAACAATTTCGAAATGATTATTCATTCGTTTTTTTAAAAACTCAAAAATAATAAAAACTTACTTCTTCCTTAGTTTTAAATGGTTTTTAAGTTTTTCGGGATAAATACCAATCCCTCGGGAATATTTTTTTATTAATCCATACTCTAATACTATATGCAAAATAATTATCCAAATCGGTCCATAAATGACGAAGAAATCGACGGACATACATAAGAAAACATAATCGAACAAAGAAACCTCCTAATTTTGAAGTAAGTTTAACAGATCCACGCCATAAGTTAAAAATTTAAAAGTATTTCAATTCTTCCTATCTCAGTTATATTGAAACTTATTCATTCTAGAGGTAGATAGGAGAGTACCTACGTGCATTGTTTGAAGAAGTTTGCTGAGAGTGGTCGAAGTTTGGTTTCTTGATTTACAATTTAAAGTAGAAGAAAGTCGGCAAACTATTGTTTGAAACTTTTGTGCAAAATTACACCTTACACTTCTTTGCTGGCAAGCAGGTATTAAATGAATACTTAAATAAATAATGCTGGTTAATTCACACAGCATTATCTAGCTTCAAGCTAAGTAGAGCTTGTGTAATGGGTATGGGTGGCAGACAAGTGATATACATAATACATTGCATAGATAGATATTTTTTACTTGACATAAAAAACGACCAGAACACTCGAAACAAATATCTGCAGATCGTACAATCATTTGTCCTGAGGCGGGAATCTATAACCCGCGACCTCCTGCGTCGTACCTTCGCCCATTGTCCAGAGTCGCCTAGTAGTATACTAGTTTCAAATAAAAACATACACCAATCGACATGAAACCTTCTTTTATCGCTTCCAAAAAATAAAAAGTCCACGGTTTTAGTCCAGTTAATTCTAAAAGCATTACTCAATACCCAAGTCATCTGGTTCAAGGACCTCTCGACTAATTTTTCCCCGACGACACCGCACAGTAAATGAGGTAATGTTTTAAAAGCATTGAGGAAAAGTGGAGGATAAGTACAGCTTATCTCGGCGATTGTGGCGGCATTTGACGGGAGTTCTGCCGGGATTATACCAGGGTAAATATACGGCGGGCATAAATATAAACAAACAGGAGATAGCAAATAACACGAACAATTCATGAACCTAAGGCATTTTCCTAGAAGCAATTAATGTTGTTTATCTTACGGCTTTCAAATGAAGATGGAGATTTTTGTATCAAACCTAAAAACAATTTTTGACACAAAAATAAGAGAAAAGAGGCGGGGGTAAACTGTTAGAAAGACTTCAATGCTATATTATATAAATTAGGAATATATGATAAATTTGTGGCCGTAGCCTTATATTTTTGAGAGAATAGCAATACTTTAGGGGCCTCTTTGAGGAACCTATTGATTAAGTATTTTTATACCATAACTTTGCAAGAAAAGTGTAGGTACTTATCTAACCATTTCTTCAGATAACCTAATAAACTAACATAAAACTAGACATTTAAGTATCATATATATGGTTTTGTGCTCTACGTTGAATATTTTCTTTGCGAAATAGTTTGAGTAAGATTTCGACACAGAAGTAACTTAGCATGTACAAAATATTCTTCACGCGTATACGAACAATGAACACATTTCCTTTATTTCATGCAAAGACTGCAACTGTGTCATGCTAGAACGACGAAAAAAATTAGGAAGCCCTTTTGTTCTGTGCCTTAAGTTGTTCATATAATTACGCTCAAATTATCGACATACCTAAGTTTTGTTATAACTTAGATCCATAGATATAATTATTTATTTAAATTCTCATCTTTGTGGGTCCACAAACCTCTCTATTGACCGATAGCTTAAAAAAACTTGGAGCAGAGAACCTTCACTAAGGTCAAATGGTCAATGTAAGACTAGTATCTAGGTACAGTAAAGATAGATGGAGTCTTAGTAGTCCTTCGACCTGGTATAATTATGGTCCTGATGGCTTGGCAAAAAAACTTGGACCAGAGAACCTTCGCTAAGGTCAAAAGGTGTAAGGTAAAGGTGGTGTGAATGTAAGACTAGTATGTAGGTATAATATAGATGTAGGTATAGTAGAGATGGAGTCTTAGTAGTCTTTCGAACTGGAATAATATGGTCCCATTTGTTTGGCAAGAATTAATAAATGAACTTTTTATTGTACTTCAAACTATAAAATAACACCTTATATCTAAACATTACATATTAAAAGTACAATAGGCGGCCTTATCGCTGACAGCGATTTCTCACAGGCAACCTAGGGATGGAGAAAAAGATATAAGCAAACTGAGCAAGCTTGTGAATGTACGAAATAAAATAAATAAAGCAATCCAATTTTGTCATGTTCTCCCAACTATGGCAGCAGGGTGTTTTGTTTAATGTAGCAAAGCCGAAATGTCTGGCGGTGGTGTCTGTTGCGCTAAACTTTTACGGAAGTTGGTCAGATTTGGAAGTTTTTGCTGGGTTTATTTTATTTGGTCTGGTGTTTCGCTGTTTTTCGTGTAGGTTTTTGCTAGGGTTGTTTAAATACTTTTTGTTTTTCTCAAAATTCAGATATAATATGCTTCCATACTACCTTCTCTAACTACCCGTTGTAGGCAGTATTTTAACCATTGTCTACTGTTTTTTCAACAGATTTTAAATAATTATAATGAAAACAGTTCACCACACGCTATAAAATTAAACCAAATAGTGTCCGAAACTATATTCGAGTGTATTTTATACTAGTTCCATTATCACAATAGGGTGTCATTGGGGATGTGTTAACTAGGCTTGTTGTTTTACTCTTAATTGGGTATTGAGTCATAATTCAGTGATAACAAAAGGCGAATGGCAACGGGTATATTGGTGTTCCAATTATACATTGTGAAATTGAGTCCGCTGTACAGTCAGAGTGATTTACTATACAATTTATTTTGGAGGTAGAGAATCCTTTGAGTGTCTGACAGTGTAGTCTGCAGTGGTCAATTTGGATGGAATCAACCTCTGGAGGTTGATTGGCAATTCTCCCAATCCCAATAACAACGCGTAAAGTTCCAAATCAAAAGTCATACCGAGATAGCGAAACGCGAAATGAATTCTTGAAAACATGAATCTAGTTGATACTGGGTACCTTTTGATATGAAGATTTATGTCACATGTAAATGGAGGATAACAGAGACTAATTATAAATCTACTGCAGTATTTTTTCCTTTGAGAACTTAATTATATTATTGAAAGATCAAATGAAATTACTTAAGTGAAATCCGAGCCAAATAATCAAGGATTATGGAGTATACCTAATATTAATCTTGAGGATTGGAACGGGATTATTCAAGTTATAACGTTTTTTAAAGTCAAGGCATTTTTCTTCTCATCTGTACACTAAACAACGGACTCAAAACAAAGGTTCACTGCCATTGTTTCGGGCGGGCAGGCAACGCAACTTAATGGTGACATTCGAGGAAACATTAATTAAACCAACAACGATTCACCGAATGGGAGACTTGAGCTCTGTTTCTGATACACTAGTTGATATGGGACCTCTTTATTGCACCCCGGTTTTATGAAGGATACAATGGAGGTTTTATTCTGGTTTTACTTATCTAAAGACAACTAAAACAAATGAATGAGAGTTCTACATTCAATTAAGTCTAAATAATTAATTACAAAAGATTAGTTTCGATTCATTTTACAAGCGATGAATTCCTAAATAGTATGTAGGTATTTTTCTCACAGTATACGCCTTACTCCTTCGACCAACCAAAGAAACTGTCTTTCCTCTTTACTAAAGAAAGAATAACAATATTTTACCATAAAACAGACAGAGCAGTTGCACAGAGAAGCGGGGAGCATTTTACCCAGCTAGATAATATGCAGGCTATTGTGGCTCCCTCAGGAAGCTTTAGATGAAAACAAATGTGTTTTGGCAAGGCCCTGCGAATCGAAGTGATGCACGGATGGACGCTGAATCAGCGGAATTTCGACCTACTTACATAATTTTATTTTGTAGGAAATAGTTGCGTGGCGAATAATTATTCAGTTTTAATGTATTCAATGGGTTTAATTTGGTGGAAGTTCGCACAAAAAAACACAACTTTCGGATAATGTATTCAGCTTTAATGGGAAACAGTTTTTCGCCGTGATATGCTTCATCTGGCTTACAAAACAGTTTTGCCACAAGTAGCCTGTCTATAGTCTTTATTTTTAACCGACTTCAGAAATAAGATGCATGTTTTTTAAAGTAGGACTCTGTCAATTGTAGACTAGTAGTAGTAGTTTTAAGTAATAGAGACTAATGAGCTTACGGATAAACGGGATAACCGTTTAAGTTAGCTTTTACATTAAGATGCAATTATTGTGAAATATAAATAAAAGAAAAAAAAAACTAACTTGGATGATTATTTTGCTATAGTATATTAAAACTATCCCGAAATGATCCCATAAAAGCTTAACCGTACTTATGTAAATATTAGACATAAAATCGCTTTTTAGTTTTTTTCTAAACACTAAATTACGAGCAATTTGAATTGTAAATAAAATTTCTAATTTGTTTCTATTATTTGTTTATAATTTTCCATCAAATTACTGATAATGTTTTTTTTTCATTTTAAACATATTTTTTCCTGAGCTGGAAATTTTCAATGAAATATTTGAACTGAGCTCTGCCAGTTTTCAGTTACTTGAAATTCACTTCTTTGAATAAAAATCGTTTACTTAGAACAATATCGATGTAATTAAATGTTCTAAATTCAGAGATGCCTCATGACCTCTGGTTATATTATATTCCCAAATCAGCTTTGTCTTATCGGTCCTATACCCACGCCTACTTCTGTAGGTAAAGGTATCTTAAACTGCTGCTAGGCTGAAATCATCCCGTATAAATTGCATTATTTTTATTGATTCTAAACCTCTCATTTTTATTATCTTGTTTACACACTGACACAACATGTTTCTGTAACGTAACCTTATTCAATTTGGTAGCATCTGTATTACGTTCATGATGTTTTATGTTTACAAAACACGATTATGTGGGTAGGTACCTACTGTAAATTCTAGCTGTCACGTCTGTACGCCTCGTTCATCATTTTCTCTCAGTTCATTAGGCATCGGTCGAAGCATGTTGTCCGTTATGCTACATTCATGAAGAAAACAGGTTTTCGGCGCTTACTAAGCTAGATTTATTAGTCGTTTTTACATTGGACACCTAGGCGAGAAAGTGGCCCATTCCTACCGAGTGTGTCATTTACACCCGAGGCGCAGCCGAAGGCCTTAAAATATAAGAGGTAGGAATCACACTTTCTCCCAAGTGATACATAGTGCTTTATACCACACCTACGAACAAAATAATTTAGAATTTGGAGTTGAAACTTCTTGTCATCTGACCTATTATGAAAATAAGCCATAGCTACTGACTGATATTTCAGGATAAAAAAATAACACGTAAAAATGGATTTATTATAGATTGGAGATTTTCATAGGTACACATTTCTTGAAGTAGAGATTCTTCTACATAATTTTTACTTTCCTTGTGTTTTTACTAACATGGCAGTAGAGAGAGAGCTACTGTCTAGATCTGAAAATAGCTCTATCATTGTCCAATAAACCCAGTATCTCAAAACCATTTTTGAATTCTCAAACAGGTGAACCTGTTTTTCCTGTAAATGCGGACGTATGATTGATGACTGCAAATAATTTATTTTTTTCGTGACCTTGTCCGAAATATTTGTGTGAAGTGTTGGTTCTTGAATGAACTTTTAATATAATAGTATTTTGAAGTTCATTCATCATTATCCACAATTATCTCTGCTTATTGTCAAAACCATTAAATGAAAGAAATTTTATGAATCCGATCCCAAACAATGAAATAGTATGAGTAGTGTAGATAAATAATAGGATTGATGATGATAGCGTGATAGCCCTGTCATCATCAATTCCATTGCTGTCACTGTTAGATATTATAAAAAAAAATAAAAAAAAAAAAAAATATTATTTGATCACAGATTTACTTATGTGTAATTTAAGCGGGACAACATGCCGTCGCGCTTTCATTTTCAGTGCCTTTCTTTATTTACACGACTTATATTAAAATCATCAATTAAAATCATCGTCGCCCAAGCGAGTTATGGCTAATGCCATCACAAATGACGTTTACGATTAGATGACTCCCCGCCAACATGAGGATTGATTAAGTCCGATGGAATGGACTATAATTGTATTGTGCATATTATCAACTACTTCAACTTCTTTTTTGTTTTAGAGTCGTAGCGAAAAGCAAGCGGCGCCGAAACAAAAAAGAAGTTGAAGTAGTTGATAATATGCACAATATGTTCAATGTTCATATTATGAATGCTGGACCATATTACCTATGTATGTTACAAGGGATTCCATCTTGGAGAAAAATTCTGTATCAGTATTTTTGCACCACATTGAGCATGTATGTAAAAGTTTTGAATCAGACGAAATCAATAAGAACGATGTATAACCCAACTTATCTAAATGCATAGAAAATGGAAATCTTGCGCGCTCTGAATATTTTCAACAATGCCGTTCGGTTTTACATTTTTGTGTTATTCACATACGTATTTTATTATTACGCTTGGAATTAAATGAAATTGAAGTCATAGGACATACAAGAATAGGATTCTAGTAACAGGATTTTTTTATAGTAGTAGCTACATTGGGTTATAAGATCTTTATTTCTCATACAAAAATGTTCACGTATAAGTCTTCCGTGGTCGTCCTCTACTCCTTTTGTGAGAACGTAACCATGATTGGTATGTTTTATATTAAATTTATATGAATTAATTTAAGCTTACAGTACCGCACTGCAGAAACTCATTAAACTTTAAAACCAGGCCAAACCCCCAAATAATCTGATTATCTGAACTCTACAAATACATGTATGAAAAACCTTATCTAAATGACTTCCCCGAACGTGTCTATCCGAAGCAAAAACAAAGAAGAACGTGATACGGTTACCAGAATAGAAATGAGGCTTCACTTTCCCTGTGTTTACCTACTTGTGCCGTGAAGATATTGAATGGGGAGACACCAGCGCTTTTCCTTTCTGAATAGTGCGAGGTTTCAGGGTGGCTACTTCAGAGTTTGTTTCCGTGGTTTCTATTATCTTGAAAACATTGAGGAAAGAAACATGTCTTGGAACCCTTTTGGGATATAGGTAGGTACCTAGGTTCTATGTCATCATAAAGTTACTGATGTGATGACTCTAGAAAACTACCAAAGTCCACACCGCAAACGGAACTCTGTAGAATGTAAAAGCTGCTGTATGAACGAACACGGACAGTTTTGCCGGTTGTCGTGGTCCATTGGTAAAGATTAAGTTAAAGATACATTTATTTGGCTATAAATAAGTACATACACGTATTACAAGATATATTAATTAATAATTCGTTTTGAGTAGTTACATTTCGTAGATACGTACATCTTGTTCAGAGATTTTGGCGTAAACAACTAAACCACTCGCATTTCGTGTATTTTGCCTATTTTTGCCAAATGCCTAATATCTAAGACGAACCGATGAATAAGCCCTGTCAAGTTACCTTAGCACGCTGTAATAAAATGGAAAGGGAAGCTGTGTGGCGTGTCTTGTCTCCGGCGATCCCTCAAACCTTGGTAACCAAGGGTCGGTAACCAGGGGAAGTACTCGTAAAACATTCCTAATAAAACTTCGACGAAAATAAGATCCTACCTCATGTTACTATCTTGGTAAAGGCGGCCGCTTACTGAACTACGGCAGATTGATTAAATTAATATAGAATAGAAAATAATAGAAGACATTTATTTATATAAAAATAAATTAACACAAGACACACTTATAGAATAGGTACATGTATAGAGTTACTATAAAATTGCTCTAACTCTGTTTAATGCAAAAAAATCATATTCAAAGTTATTTAAAACGATTTCAAAAAGATATACCTACAAGTTTATCTATAGGTAGATTTACTTGTGGAGGAATTATTTTGAACCGCTTATGCAAGATTAAAATTTTTCCTTTTAATGTATTTATTTAATTTTCGGAAAACTTACGGCTAAACATAAAACAAGAAAGATTAAGTATATATATGTATAAGGATGGCCATCATTACAAGTATGGCTTTTAATGTCCACTTTCGCAGCGAAAAATTACGAAATATCACAAGGGGAGGTAAGGGAGTAGTGACATATCACTTGTTGTAATTTTTTTCGTTGAACGCGTAATTCTAAAACACGGTGATACTCAGATGTGAATATAACAGACTTAAATTAGATTATAACTGGGTATGTTTAGAGACAATACTTGTCTGAATTTTCAATGATAATTTCTATCTAACACAACAAACAACAAAATACACGTGATTTTTTTATGGGGGCGGTTAGTCAAAGCCTTACCACGTATCAATTCAATTCATTTATTTTCACAAACAATTTACATTGTGTCGGAAATTTTACATAGGAGCACATGTTACTCATAAGTAAATTTTAAGACTAGAGCGACAATTGGTACAAAAATAGATAGATCATGGCATATCACCAGGGTAGGGGGTAAAAGTTGATAAAAAACATCACATGATTAATAGTAACCCGAAGAAATAATCTTGGATTCCTTATTGACGTGTCAAAGAGTTCTGTAAAGTATAAAGGAAAAAAAGCACTTTGATATTTATTTACCTATTATTCTACTTTTGTTTATTTGTATAAAATATTTTTCACTTTGTTGTCACCGAATTGTCGTCCGTGACTTCAATTAGTAATTAAGTTCTTTGGCTGAAAAACACACGCTGAGCCAACCCCTATTTCGGCGCAGGGAGGTCTTATTTTTCTTATTTTTAGTCTTATTTTCTTAATATCACCTATTTGTGTCACTTACCCCCATGATAAACTACTTTATTTGCCGTTTGTTATTTTATGCCTGTATTTTGTACCTGTGTCTAAACAAATGTTATTCTATTTGATTCAAGAACTGAGTATTGTTTCAGTATAGTCTACAGCAGCCTTTAAATCGTTACTCAGGCGTGTTTGTCTAACGTATCCATACAAGTTGCGTGAAATTGATACTGAGATCACACGAACTAATGTTTGTTCATAGTGAGAATGTTGTTACTATCGTGATTGGATAAAAAGGATTTTATTCACGGTAGGCACTTGATATTGGCACGAAGAATTGAATTCAATGTTGTTTGAGATTTATTGGCTGAGGAATTTATTGAATCGAATAGGTAAAGGTGAAATTCGGTACAGCGGTTTTCACAGAAAGTAACTCTGTCTGTTACCTTTCCACGCCTAAATAGCTGAAAAATTAAATGAAATGAGTAAAACTAATGAAATTTAGCGGATGTTAATGTTATCACTAGCATAGGCTAACTATAAACAACGTGCAATCCCGCGGGCAGAAACTAGTCACATCACACTTATACTATGAATGCGAAAGTTAGGATGTTTTGATGAATGGATGGTTTGTAACTTCTTCACACCAAAATTACTGAACTGATCGTGCTAAAATTTCCCTCTTTCAGTTCTAAGCCTAGAATAAAACATGGGCTACTTTTATCATTAGAAATAACCTTAAAACGTTTCCTTACAAAAAACACGTGCGAAGCCGCGGGCAATAACTAGTTCTCTATACAATAACAAAAAATATCCGAATCGGTCTACAATTGGTACAGTAATCGACGCAAATACATTAAAAAAACATACCTACATACAGCTGAACATACACAAAACCTCTTCATATTTTTAAAAATATATTATTTCATATTTTTAACTCACTTATAAATTATAACTAGCGGACCGACCCGGCTACGCACAGGTATTAGGATTTTTAAGGTAAATTTTTTACACCTTCGGTTACATTATTGGAGTTTTAGTAAGGATCCCTAATTTTTTTGAAAAAATCATACCTTTCCTCTTTATATTGACTCAAAATGGTTTGCAGCAAGTCAAGTACAAGCAAGTGAGGCACTTGTTATTGGTACGAAATATTGAGTTCAATGTAATTAGTGATTTATTGGCTATGCTCTTTATTGAATTGAATAGGTAAAGGTGGTTCGGGACAGCGGTTTTTTCCTTATGTATTTAATGAATCAATTGGAACTTTTAAATATTCATACAGAACAGGTATGCAATTTTCTTAATATATTATCATGCATTGCCAAAATAATGCCTTATTATTCCTTACACACTACTTGTAGGCACTCAAAATACTATTATTATGATAATGCCTGGTATAATGGCCTAAGTTTGTCTACATTTCTAGGCTACAAGCCTATAACTTCCAGAACCATCCACACAAAGATTCCAAACATTACATCTGACCCAACATTTACCTAACCTCCCCATAATCCGGCTCTCACCTCATTCATGTCATTAGGCACGCTACACAAAGAACTCCGAAGCAGCCACCTACTGATAGTTACCTAAGACCCTTCCTTTCCGGACCATATACCGCGTGGGGTAGCACGAAATTTTATTTCAAGTTAAATTGTGTTCGCTAGACTCATTCACTTTACTCATACACTTCTTATTTTATGGGGTGCGTATTGACGCCTAAGGCTGTGGATTGAATGCGCTTAATGTGCTGAATATGAGTCCCCCGTCAACGCTACTGCCAATATCAAATTTTGTCTGAGTGGTTCTATTATGGGGCTTCAGAAGAAATTGAATTAGTAGCTACTTTGTATAAATGAAAGTAAAGGGTTGCATAATCAAACTAGGCAGAGGGTGCCGGTAAATTTCAAAGAAGGGTCTCTTATTGACTTATTAGAGGTACTTGCTAATGCGTTAATCACCAATATATTTAATGAGTTTCTTTTAAATTGTGCAGAGACAAGACTTTTTAATTGATATAGACAAGCACAGAAGACATGATAGGATTCAAACATCAAAGTGCTTTATTTCCTTTACATCATGACTCTCGAACACGTTAATTATTATGAGTAAGGAGGAAATAAAGTGATTAATTTGCTTTTTTATTCACTTAAATACTTTTAAGGTAAAGTTAACAGCGAACAAGAGACCTTTTCCTTGTTAGTTTTTGAGTTATTTGTTTTGAATTTTTTGCATGAATTTGGCCATAAAAATATTTTTTCAAATTTCATTCTACCTTTAATGGTTTTATCAACAGCCCCAGTGAATTAGAAGGCAAAGTAACCAATAAAACTTCTACGTGTCTTTGCACACATGGCTTCATGTCACGACATTCGCTGTTTTTAGTATCACTCAAAGAGAAAAGTACTTACCTGTTAAAACTTTCCTTCTTAGCACCTTATAAAGTCACGTAGCTTCGAAGTTTCTCAAACCTTAGTTTCGAGTTTGAAACCTATTTTAATTGACTTAAAGCCGCAAAATGAATAAAGTCGTGACATCAGGAAGATCTCGCAAAGTCCGCGTATTGAGTCCCCGTTACCGCCTGTTTTATTCATAGACCTTTGAATAAAGATGAAAATATTAAGGGCAAGGAAAACGCCAAAAACGGTGACTTGGGGCTAATGTGGTTGGGGGTTAATAGTTCATACATATTTATGGAAAATATTGTGTTGACTGCGCTCTTTAAGGTTTCTATTAGATTCTGAAACCGAAATCAGTAATGATTGGGGTGTCTCTGTAAATATTATGGCAGATAATCAAAGCAAAAATACGCTTCCGGAAAAATAAAAATGTTCATGAATTAAATTTATTGATTTTGCTTACTAAGTGTTGTCCTGTAGGGCACTGCAAAATACTTTGAGTATAATTTGGCGTGTTTTAACAAACTATAAACCGACTTCAAATTCCTACAAAAGAAAGGGTTTCAATTGCGAACCTCCTTTTTTGAAGTCGATTATAAATGACGCACATTAATACAACCCAGCATACAAATGTGCATTCAAATATGGGCATAAACTCGTCATCTTTAGATTCATTTTTCAGTAACAAAATGGTTTCCCACAAGCTACAAATGAGGGGACCCGCGAGTTGTCTGTTTTTGAATGTGCATTCTAAAACCGATGTTGGAATGCACATTTTGGTGCTATTCTGTTTTTTTCAGGTGTGCGACAAACGTAAGTAAACATTAAAGAAATGAGGCTCTATTACGAAAACAACAAAATAATGCGAAAGTAATAACACGTTCAGAATAATACAACAAGTAGAGAAAAGTTGTACGAAAACGTGACTGCTTTGTTAAAAATAACAAAAAACAAATGTTATTGCGAGGGAGCTCTAATTAGTTACAGACTAAAGCTGGGTCGGTGAAACCGGTTGCCTTTAACTTGTCTCTATTTTTGTTAAATGTTGAAAATAGCTACTGGATTTAATAGGTCCAAGTGACCTCCCAGAAAAGGTTAATGAATCATTCGGATGATCAATGTGGCGTGGCGGGCGAAGGACCTGCGACGCAGGAGGTTGCAGGTTCGATAGCCGCCTCGGGACAAATATTTGTCGCTCTGCAAATATTTGTTCCTGGTGTTCTAGATATTTACTATGATGTATAAAAAATATCTATCCATGTAATATATGGTATTAAAAGTACCCATAACATACGCTCTGCTTAGCCCCAAACTAAGCTTCTGGGAGGAGGCAGAGGCAATGCCTCTCCATCTACTAGGAGAGTGAGTAGCACCGATGCAAAAACGTAGCATTCACCTGTGCAAGCAACTGCACAGCACAGGCGAGCTTAGAGACATCACCCTGAAGAAAATTCTACAGTTCCTAGCAGCTACAAGGGTTAGTGGTGATTTATAACCGCCACAGCTTCTGGGGATTGTGCAGCATTATTTTTCATTATTTATTTTAAAAAAAACTAACAGGGAATCCATCCGAGTATTTGTGGACCTGTAGAAAATATTTGATTATGAGGAAGCGAACATACCGTCAGAGAGGCCTGTATAATCGGCCAGTAGTACCAACCTATAATAACCAATTATAAAAACACGTTGCTTGAAAAGGAGTGGAAAATTTGGAGGTTAACAAGCTTGAACTTCCGGCATAATTCCTGTAAAAGGGTTATTTTAAAGCTGTTACAAAAACAGACTGGTTTAAGACTCGTATCTCATTCTGCCACCTGGCAACTGGCGCATCAATTTGTTAAAAAGTAGGAGGTCAGACCTGAGGGGCAGGCCAGCGTCCACTAAAGCAAATCATACTAATTCATATAGTGTAGAGCCTAGTTCTTATACCAAACCATATTCGTTTGGAAGATGTTGAAGCAATTTTACAATGAACAATAAAATCATTTTATTGATCAACCAATTGATACTTCGATCGAACATAAAATAAGCTAGTAAAAGAGTAGAAATTGAGAACACAACCACCAATAAGACACACAATAGCAAATCATAAGTGATGTCACACACGCATGAGTGAAGTTAACGAAAGTACTATTGTTACTCAGTAACAAAATATGATATAATATCTGTTAATCCAAGGCTCAATTGATAAATTACGAGAAAATGAAGTACCTAGTGTTAGGTTTTCACACATTTCACTAGATTTCTTTCACCTTACGACATCACATAAAGTGAAAGAAATCTAGTGAAAAATTTAGTGTGTGTAGGTTAGGTACTTATAATAATATTATTTGATAATAATTTATATATAAAATATGACTTGTCTAAGTGCTTATTTTGTAAGCCTCAAGAAATAAATGATTTTTTACTTTTACTTTTACTCTAAACACTTGGTTTTTATTGCTGTCCTTCAGTGTCCGGAAGCCTTTATTCCTCAGTATATTTACAGTACACTTTTACAGTCCTCTCAGACTTATAACCCCTCATCTTGTGATTAATGAGTTGCAAGTTTAGTATGCCACGTGTCAGTTAGTACTGAGATGCTGAGTTCGGAGGAGTGCCGTAAACAGTCGGTTACTTTGTTTGTTATTGTTCCAGGGGTTAGAAAAGTTCGAGATAGTTTTTTGGGGAAGTTGATGAATGATCCAGCTGTTGGTTTTAATCAAAATCCGGATTATACTGACGAAATAAGAGAGATAGAAAAGTTGGGTTAAGTATTTTTCGTTATCTACTTATGGTCCTGAGCCAGCTTGGAGATGTTAGCTTTCTAAAAACCCGATTTGTTTTCGAAACCCTTGTAGCAGTGAACATTATTTTCTCGTTCAATTTACATTATTACGAGGGGAAACAACAGCAAACATCCAATTCTTACCCACTTCACGTACCGCCGAGCAATGAAACTAAACAATAACGTAATTTGCATGAAAAATGCTCAAGGATCCTCCCCGTAAAACTGGGATGTCATTCCTTTTGATTATTTTCCGCATTTCAAAGTCGTTTCGGAGTACATCGTACTGTCTCCTCAATCCCTATCCCTCTAATAGAGTCATGCTCCAGATTTGCTTAAGGTACCGACTTCGTATCGTGATGGGAATGCTGGTAATACTAGCTACTCTGTCAGTGTTTTAGAAAAAGGTATACACACGAACTTCTTATTGTAGAAAAAGGCACTATTCCTATTATAAGGAGGTACCTAAAAGGGTATATTTTGAAATTTAGAATAGATCGACTAATTAAACAACATATCTTTCAAACGGATACATCATTTCTTCTTTCAGTCAAAAGTAATTTATTAAATCAAACCTTTGCAGGCCATAAATTATGTTAAAGAAAACCAACCTTTCAAACTTCCCTTTATTTTCTCAAAAAGTTGTAAACTTTTGAAAGAAAGTCAGCAAAGGGTTTTGTTTTCTATTTCCCAAAATTCCATTGTGCAATATTTTTTCGTTCAGTACACCCTGAAGAGTCATTTCGCTTTCGCTTTTGCGCGCAATATTATAAAGCTATTTTATTTCTTATGCTGAGAGACCTTATTTAGGTGGTTTATTGTGTCTGACAAAGAATGGAAATGGTTCGTTCGTTTTTTAGTGGCTTTGTCTTGAAACTCTGGCAGTTTTGTCTTCACTTTAAAAGAAAGTGCATTTTTATAGCAGTTTTATGAAGTGGTGGTAATGTTTTTTTGTAGCTTTAAGCCATCTCAACTTCACTGGGTTGTATACTTTGTGAGATAAATCTTGCTACTTACCTACCTATTTTCATGCGTCACAAAGCTAGTTATTTCTATGATTTTATCTAATACTACTTCATAGTCAATGTAACTTGGTAATCGCTTACTCTCGAATATCGTAGGATTGACTTCCATTAACCCTCTTCACCCTGTCACCTTCTAAGGTGTCTTTGCTAGCGTTGGATCTTTCATCTTTATTCAAAAAGCGTTCATGAATAACCCAGAGGAAAATACAACTCCCCAGGGAACTCGGCTAGAGGTAGTGATAACGCACGGGCGGGAACCGCACGATCCTACTCAGGAGGAAGATATCTTTATAGAGGTTCACTTTCAAACTGATAATGCTGGATAAGCAAACTTCTGACGAAATTTATTAAGAACCCATGTTATAAATGGTAAAGAGTTTATACAGAAACATACCTACGGCCATGCACCATCGTTTTGTCCTAGTGTAAATATTTTAAAACTTACGCGATCTGAACACATGATCATAAACACTAATACAACGGCTTAACTAGCACTAAGCACTAAATTATCGCGTTTATTTATCTTTTTTTTCGGGAAAAATAAATACCCGTTGTAGATTATATTAGTGCTTATAATTTGTCTATGTAGGTATAGTTATATACAAAAGATATATTTTTTTAAGCTGATCTTGGTAAACTTTACGAAGCTCAGTGAACCAGGTTGTATAAGAAATAGTTCAACGAAACACCATTAATTTTAAGTAGTTCGCTGACATTTCCGATATCAAATAAATTGTGTTTATTCTAGTCGCGTATACATTAGGCAATAAAATGCGAGCTGCGGCCACATTATTGTTCGGGGAACGAGATAGGATTTATTGATCACCATCCGAAACTACGATATGGAAGTATTGATGCGAATAAAGCAGCTAACGAGCTGTAGAAATATAATCCCGCTTATCGTTATTAGTTAGTAAGCATAGAAGAAACCAAAAGATAACACCTATAGCTTTACAAGTAAGGAAACATAAGGACCTTCTATTCAATAACACCCACAACAATCTGACGAAGTTAACAAATAAAATCAACATATTATCATCATCATCATCATCATCATCAGCCTATATCAGTCCACTGCTGGACATAGGCCTCCCCCAATGAGCGCCATAGCGCCCTGTCTTCAGCTTGCCGCATCCAGCATCTACCTGCAGTCTTTCGCAAGTCGTCATCCCACCTGGTCGGAGGGCGTCCTACGCTACGTTTGCCGAGTCGCGGTCTCCACTCAAGAACACGTTGCCCCAGCGGCCGTCGGTACTTCGCGAAATATGGCCGGCCCACTGCCACTTCAGCTTGCTAATTCTTTGAGCTATGTCGATAACCTTGGTTCTCTACATATTAAGTACAATGTAACTCGCGGAAGCTGCCAACGCGTACAAAATACATCTGAAAATTAATCTTCCTGGAAATTATCTACATGCAATATTCCTGTCAGACGCTTTATTACGTCTCTGTCTGAGTTCTGAGCTCCGAACACATCTGTAGGTAGCATATTTTTGATACACCAAGCGATAACTAACAAGCTCAACATTTATTAAAAACGTTGGCGAAAATTCTCGGTGAAAATCACGTGGAAATAGACGCTGCACTGATGCGTTTTCAATTTAATCTTTCGAACTTTCCAACTCGAATTTTGTTTGAAATGTGCTGCTCAATTTATTTTGTCGTTTTATTTATTTGCTTTTTAGTTAGTAGGTATGTATATCGTTAAGCTAGGCTTTGGCTTATTCCATAAGACCCATATGGCTAGTGTCCTAAAAAAATCTAATTAGTCGAATTAATCCGCCAGTTACGTGTAGATTATCAGAAGATATTTGAGAACATTGTGAGAATATGTATTTTTTCATAAAACAATTATGACGTTATAACCAGATATAAGTTTCGCGGAACGTCACGCCGCCGCCGCGCCGCCCCGCCGCGCCGCGACGCGCCGTGCGACACTTTTTAACACGACGACGGGGCGGCGGCGGATTGGCGTAAGGGCCCCCAAACTACTCGTATGACATTTTATTTATGTAATTTTTTTGTTGATTGACACAAGAAAAAAAATTGTCAAATATCTTCTGATAATCTATCTCACGGTTAGTACGTGAGTAGTGTTTTTTTAGCGTAGGTACGGCCAGCGCAGACTCCCTATTGTATTCAATTAGCTTGGGGCTTATATTTATATGTCAATGTGCGCGATGATGCTGTGTGTATTTTACAGCATTATTTATTTAATTGGTGAGTCACTGCGGCTATGAGGGATTAATAGATTATGGTTATAAAAAAGTTAACTAAGATAATTTAACACGTGATTCGGTTATATAGGAATTTCAGAACGTTATCACGTTCCGAAATTTCTGTATCGGTAAGGAACTTTTTACTTGTATTACCTACCTACTATTGAGTAAATTTTATTTATACCTTTTCATCGACACTACACAAAATTTCTACTTAAATCTTTATTTATAACCAATTAAAGGCAGATAAACTTTAATGGCTGCGATTTTGAGACACGATTCTGCAAACGACGATTTGATTAGATAACGTTGGTTTACGAATCCCCAGAATAAGATATTAGGATTGATTACGATCTCCTGTTAATGTTCCACGAAACGTTTTAGCATAATTATGATTACGACCAATCTAAACTTAACTCGTTATTTCGCTAATGACTACGGCGGAATTTCATTGACAGATTCTGATCGTCTTAAAATTATGAAGAATTTGATTTGCATTTCGGAAGGATATTAAAATGTCGATCAATCAAATAGGTACTTACGTACTTTGTAATCGCTTCCGCTGGGCCCGCTTTGCCGGTGCGGATAGGTTTTGATCAAATGCCAAAATGGCTGCGTTCTGTCTGTTGTAGAGTAGGGATGTTCCGATACATTTAACAATACCCCGAAATTGCCGCAGTGCAGTCCTAATAAACTGGCATAACTGCGTATTTTTTATATTAATTTGACAAGAAGTAGTGCAAAATTGTGGAAATATTTTTTAACACGTTCCTAGCTCCGAGTATGAAAATGAGTTGGAAACTCTGATTGTTCCCACACTATTATTTGTCGAGTCGAGACTTGCGTAAATACTTTTCGCAATATTGTTGTCAATATAATTTTGACGACCTTATTAATGGTCCATCCACGTGTTGGTAGTCATCATAAACGTTACTTTTATTTTATTGTCAGTCTGTACAAGCTAATTTCTCCGCTCGCTTATGGACTGGATCTGGATGGATCTGGATCAGATATGGGGTATTGATGGTTGAGAAAAACACTCAGAAACGACTAAGAAATTAAAACCCTCAGGTTTGGGATATTACTTCATTTCTTAAAGATTATCCCGAGTGCAAGGGGTTTACGCACTATAATAACATAAAAGACTTCGAATTCCTTATTACTTACACTATTTTTGAAGTTGTATGGGACAAATACTTATCGCTCCGGAAAAATAATTTTATGGTACCATACCTGTATTTTTTGGTCCTCGGCCCCCTGATTATGTAACTGCGACCGGTTTGCGACAGGCGAAAATTAAGCAATCAGTGCTGTCAAAAGCCAATTTTGTATTAGATGACACCAGGTACTACGTCACCCACACTAGGTTTCCCTCTGCCGGACAATCGGTGAACTAAAAATTGCTTGCTAAAATTTCGGTCGCGGTCGCGTCGCTGTTGCTGTTGCTTTTACATAATCAGCCTGCGGGCATTGCATATCATTTCTCCGTAAAAAAATAAAAAAAACAAAACAAAATCGATCCATAATTGACGCAAAAATCAACGATCATACTTATGAAAACATACATACCTACAGCAGAACATAGAAAGTCTTCCTTTTTTGAAGTCTGTTAAAAATGCGATTCTGCGGGCAAGCCATGTCGATATTTGGATAAATTAAATATGCTGTTTTAAGATATGAAAATTAACAGGTTCTTCTTAGCACTCTAATGGTTTACTGAAAATAGGTGGTGAATGCGCTGGCAAAGCGTCCTTAGGGAATTTCAGAACCACACAAAGCTTGCAACGAAGAAGTTGTACCTAGCTAGATTTCCCGGAAGGAAACTGTTCTCGCATTCTGTTATTTATTATTAAGTAGCTTCTAGCCAACGGTACCGATTGTGGTGACCGACGTGACGGCTGTCGCTATTATAGTCTAACCAACTTTTTTGTTCACGGCGGCGTCGTTAGGCCTTGAGAATCCTATTTTCTAGAAAGTCAAGTTAATCAACCCTGTAGTCTTAGAACTTCGTCGACGTATAACCATCCTCAAGTGTTCGACCTTGTAAAATTTTATAAAAACCTGTGAAAAGAAGCATACTACGTGGTCAATACATTCGTGTCGTGTAAGAGCTACTAGGAGCGTTTTATGTAGGTACTGAATTAAGGTTTAAAGAATATTTATATCTCAAAAGATAAAATTACAATACAAACAAGAAACAATTATATGAAGGAAATGGATAAAACATACAGATAGGTACAAATAGTGTAATACATAGGGCCAAACTGGTCCCTGTCTTCCCCCTCAGCATGTATCGCAACTTCGTCGCCGTAGTCTTGTTATCGGTGACGTTTCGTTAACGGCGATGGTGGTCAAACGGCGTTCATTCGAGTATGAGTCGATCAATCAATCAATAAATTTCTTTCCGGCTCTGGTGGGGGCACAGAGAGGGGCCTCGAGGCTTTTTTTTTTTTTTTTTGGCTGCATTTGGTTTTTATATATATTTTTTTGTTTTTTTCTTTTTTTTGTGTTTATTTTAATAAACCCAAGGACTATGGTGGTTCCGCAGGGATCAGGTCCCGCGGAAGGGGTCGCCATGGGCGGTCGTCTTCCTGGGGCCGGGGCTGGGGCGGCGCGATGTTGTGGAGGTGCTCGTGGTGTCCGTTATCGGCGCGATCGTACATTCGACGCGCCGTCTGCACGACGAATTCCTCCACGGATTGGATCTGCAGGTCGCGAGCGATGTCGTCGTTCCTGACGTAGCGCCCCATGAGTATGAGTCGATGCCGAGGAACTTTTGAGGAATTACTAAGAATTGGCTTCGAGACTATTGAAATAACAGCCTTAAGTCAAATGGCTCCACCTGAACAAATAAGTTGCTGGCGCTCTACATGGGCTAGCGAAACTTTCGCTCGCGGACGCTTCTCGTTTGCATAGAGAAAGCGTTTTGTTTAAAGATTTCCTTTTGTAAAATCTAAAATGCTGTTTTATTTTTCACAAGGCAGCCTTTAGACTTTCCGCGGCTGGGCATTTTTCTCGTCGCTCGAACTAAATTTAATAAAGAAAATCTGCTAAATAAAGGCGTCGGGGCAAGGATACGTTATACATACAGGGTGTTGTCGCATTTTAATCAGGAAAGTAATTGTTAGCCGAGGAGAGAAAATATTTTTCGAGTGGTAGCGGAGTTTTATCAATGTGTAGAAAATAATTGTGGGGTAGTGTGTTCAAAAACACAATTTATAAATTTCATCGTGCTTAGGTCATTTTGGCAAATGACGATGTTGATCGTGTTTTGTTTATTTAGTCAATTTCCATCATCGTGCTGAGTTAATTTTGTCAAATGACGATGTTGATGGTGTTTTGTTTTTTTAGTCTTTTTCTAATATTATGTGCTACTTATCGCTAACAATAGGTACCTTACATCGTTAGTAACTTGCGGAAGTAGAAACAGAGAACAACAGGACTCTATGGTTTAAAGTCACTTTCATTTCCAGTGTTTTTTAAGTATTTAACTGGTATTTATCGCGTTCTGTTAACCTGTTAACCTATTTTCTCGAAGTTTTAACAGGTTTGCCTACACACTGTCATGGGGTCATGGGGTGAGTCATCCGTGACCTATTTATATCACAATAGTGACATGAAAACGATAAATACCCGTTAAATAGGACTTATAATTATGTGTCCAGATCATGTAAGTTTAAAAATATATAGTGTGTTTTTGTCTGAGGCTCGTTTTTGTTTCTCCTGCTCTCAGTTCACCCCGTATATGCCTTGTTCCGTTCGCATATCCTCATGGGGTGTTTCATTTCCTCTCTCGACGCTAATTAAATGTTTTACAAAACTCTGGCAGGCTTCATTCAAATCCCGAAGTGACGTAAAAGGAAATTAAAATGCGGTTTTATTGCTAAACTTCTTCGTTTCACGTTTTCACGTTTCGCGGAAAAATCGGATGCTTTTGGTTTTATAAAGTATATGGGTTATGTTTGCAAGTTACCACAGTTTATGGGTTCATACCATATTTTTTTCAGGCCTTATTGGCCCCACCATATTCCTCATTAATAGTATTTTAATCGCTCATAATTACAAACTTGCTTAGGCCGCATCTTGGTAAGCGATTTTTCTATGGAAACTTATAAGGGAAGGGACTGAATTATGGGATGAAAAGCCTCTGCTAAATATCAGACTGATCCTTTCAGAATCATTCCATTCCGTTTTGCCATGAAGAAGTAACATACATATATCCATCTAAGCTTTCGCATTTATAATTATTTACATATTATACTATGTAGTTAAGGTCACATATGTATATAAAAAACGTCCGATTACAAACCCTGCCCTTCAAAATCTCTATAACATACGTTTTTTAAAGATTTTTTGTCATTAATGTAACACTACATAGTATAAAACAAAGTCGCTTCCCACTGTCTGTCTGTCCATATGTATGATTAGATCTTTAAAACTGCGCAAGGAATTTTGATGCGGTTTTTTATTGAATAGTGATTCAAGAGGAAGGTTCATTAACCATTTGACACATATATTTATAAATAATAAATAATGCTGGACAATTCACACAGCATTATCTAGCCCCATGGTAAGCAGAGCTTGTGTTATGGGTACTAGATAACTGATATACATAATACAATATATTACATAGATAGATATTTTTTATCATACATAGAAAACGACCAGAACACCCATAACAAATATCTGCAGATCGTACACACATGTGTTCCAAGGCGGGAATCGAACCCGCAACCTCCTGCGTCGCAGGCGGACCTTCGCCCACCGCGCCATATCGGTCGTCCAAGCGGGCGAAGCCGCGGCGCGTAGCTAGTTAAAAATATTGGCTGGTTACATGTTAATATGCCATGATTGTGCGTCAATATTGCTTAACATAGCATTGATTGAGTAATTGGGCGTTCAGAGGTTAATTATTGTATCAGTCTGAAGGTGTCTTTAAGCAATATTGAAGGTAAGTACCTATCTAGGTGCTTTTGTGTTAGCGAGTTGATAGTTGTGCGCAAATTAAATTCAAATTGGAATGTTTATTAATTACAAGCATATTAAAGTGTGATCAATTTCTCGTCAAAGTAAAGTTATGATTTAATTAAATTTAATGTAAGAGAGGGAGGTTCTACCCAGCAAAGGGACAATATAATAAAATGTATAATAGTTCTGTATAATACGTGTTCTTGGGTTTGAGACCATCAACTCGGCAAACATAATGTAGGACAACCTGCGACTAGGTGTGATGACAACCTGCGAAAGACGCAGGATATCATGGATGTCAGACATGGTGCTATGGTGCTTATTGGGGGAGGCCTATGTCCAGCAGTGGAAGTCCACTGCTGGACATAGGCCTGGCCGCCGCCGTAGATGTGAGGCCTTAAAGGCCTCACAATCTACGGCGGCGGCCAGTCTTTACGGAGACAAGCCATGTGCGCAGTTCACAAGTGTGTACATATCACTGGTGCACTCTCTATTCATACATGAGATCTGCAGGTATTTAATCCGGGTGTTTTGGGTGTTTTCTATGTATAAAAAAATCTCTAGTACCCATAACAAAAGCTCTTGATCTATGGTATGGTGTTATGTCAAAGAGAAACTCCAAGATTGCTGGACCTGCTGCATGTCTGTGGTTTCAAGTCCCAGTTGGCATGACGAGAGTCAATAAACGATTTTATGCTCGAATAACTATGTTAATGGTGTTGGTAGTAAGAATAACAAAACCGACCAAGTACGAGTCGGTATCCAGCTTCGAGGGTGCTGTAACTATTGGTAAATAACATAAAATTTGTAATTAATCAGCCCACTTCTACCGAATAATGTTTTACCAAATTGATTCCCTCTCTGAACGGATTGGGCTGAAATGCAAAGATGTAACTATAAGTATTAATACAACGGGTATTTATCGCGTTTATTTACCTATTTTTAGCTGTACCCGCACTGTGTACTGTAGCTATACATGTATATGTGTACTGTAGCTATACCCGTTGTATTAATACTTGTATAAATATGTGTTCAGATCGCGTAAGTTTAAAAGTATTTATGTAACTATAAGCTTGGAATCAAACATGGCTTTTTATTCCATAAAATAGTTTCCATAGGATAGAAATAACTTTTAAACGTTTCCGCCGCGGGCAGAATCTCGTACAATTATGAATGTAAGGGAGAATGTTTTACTTGATATAAATAATGCTGGACAATTCACACAACATTACCTAGCCCCATGGTAAGCAGAGCTTGTGTTATGGGTACTAGATAACTGATATACATAATACAATACATTACATAGATAGATATTTTTTTATTATACATAGAAAACGACCAGAACACCCGGAACAATTATCTGCAGATCGTACACACAATTGTTCCGAGGCGGGAATCGAACCCGCGACCTCGTCGTCGCAGGCGGACCTTCGCCCACCGCGCCACATCGGTCGTCTAATATCGTATGATATCTTTACAAGTTATTCGCTACAAATGTAGTGCATTTGACATTATTATTGTACAAGTGGTTTTACTATACCTAGAGCACGAACAATACAAATTAACTTGAGATAAAGAAAAAAGAAAGAAAGAAAATATTTTTATTTACCTTAAAAACTAGCATACACAACAAACTTAAAAGATGAGAGATGAGATTTACTTATATCCAGCAGTGGACTATCAACGGGTCAGAAGATGATATAAAATAAACTGAGATGTGAAATATGTGATCTTTCTTTTTCCCTTATTTTAGTAAAATGAATGTCTATCCGGGTACGTTGCCATAATTATCAAGGGCTTTGAAGCTTGAACGACTTTCAAATTGACCTAAAACCTACGTCGCTGAATCTCATTTGGGATGGTGCGATGCTATGCACTAGATAATCTAGGTTAACAGATCTTTCAGGTCAATAAGATTACACTGAAAATCTATATACCTGTTTTCACTAATTATTTTATTTTGTTTCAGGTAAGTTCATGTAACTATCGGCTGAAAAGTACTTACCCGAAGAGATTATATATATCAATAAATATAATCAACAAGGTAGGACAATTTATCAGTTGAATATCTTAATTAATAAAGATCTATGGTTTTTTTTTTCTATGGTACATTCTTATTGTATTCAGTTATTCTTATTTGTAGTTTTTCTTTTAGGTTAGTTTTAATTTAAGTAGTTTTGTATTGCATGCAATGTATAAGTTTGTATACTTTGTTTTTTTTTTACTTCTCTATTACTGTTTGTTTGTGCTCTATCAACTCTTTGTATAATATATATTTTTCTCCATCCCTGGTTTCCTGGAAGAAATCGCTTTAAGCGATATGGCCGACTATTGTACTGTTATTATGTAAGATTTAGATACAAGATGTTATTTTGTTATTTTGGTACAATAAAGTGTTCATTCATTCATTCATTCATTTATGCCTACTTGTATAAACGCTGGACAAATATTATTTCAGTCATTGAGTCTCACAAAACTTAAAAATAAATATATTCTCGCATCGATAAATATGTTAATTTAGACTCTAAGGACGGCAAATTAATGCTTAATTTGTCTGTTCTGTTTCGCATAAATTTAGCAAATGTATTCCTAAAACCCTTTTGATAAACGCTGGCTGTATTAATTTACAGACCAAAACAAGTAAAATAAATGATTATATTAACTTGTTTTGCGTTTCGATTTGATGCTGGTGAGCTCGCTTTTGATGAGTTTAACCGTTCATTTGTTTTAAAGCTTATTTCGGTATATTTCACCGTACATTTATGCTCCAAAACCTCTTAATCATATTTTTACGTACTTACCAAATACGCCGGTCTGCGTTTTAAAAGTTCACGGATATTTGATGTTAATCCAATTTGGCTTTTTAATTACCAGCGAATTCCCACAAAACTTATATCTTGGAGTAAAAAAACTGGATCCAATTTAATAGCTACATTATCTTTTTGCTGCGTATGAACATGAACCGACCATTAACTTTTGTTTTTAACGACCTCACTTTGAAGTCAGTTAAATAGCTCTTTTATATGCATAATTTGCGAATTTAAACCACAGTCAAAGCCAGAAAAGGGGAAATAAAAGCAGTAGGGTGACTTCGTTTTAAAATTTTAAGTGTTAATGATCCATGGATCGAGTACGTAACGTTAAGGCTGTAAAACTGTTTAATCCTAATAATTATACATGACACTAACATTTATTTTTGGTATTATATACAATATTTAGTTACCTATTTTAATTTTTTTCATATTTCTTGTTTAATATTAGTTTTTTTTAAATATTATATTGTATACTCACCGTCAGATCTCCTAGAACCCGATTTCGCCAAACAAAGTACCATAAGTATTAACTAATTGGTTAATCAAGATTTACAGTAAAATTAAACCATGCTTTCTGTTTGGTGAGATCGGCCTTAACCTTATCCTGAGTTTGAGCGCTGGGAGGTGCGACACAGTTTTATACTTATGCGCTTTCCAGTGTTCCGTTGTATCTTAGAGATAATTCTTTGTTCATTTTTAATGAATTGAAATTGAAATTGAAATTGAAATTGAAATTGAAATTGAAATCAAAGTATTTATTATTTATTCTTATACCAATAAAGAAAATGTAACGTTTTAAAACCAGTTAAGAAAATGGTAACATATTTTCTACACTAGTACTAGAAGACGATACCTATGTTTCATTTATGACGATACGTTATTTTTTCCCGAAATACTTTTCTTCCTATCTGTCATTCAGAATAAGTTTCTAAGAACGACTGTACACGTGTAAAACACTCTCGCACGTTGCCTAGCGAAAAATCCCCATCCCAATGGTTAATCTGTATTGAGTTTCTCATAACAACAGTTGCTATGAATGAGAGTTGATGGAGGCCAAAGGGGGTTCAACTACCAGAAATTCGTTGGAGCAAACGTCAATTTTCGAGATCCAATTATGGCAGCATTGTGGAGGCAAACTTGTTATACACGTGGGCGATGGCCTCCCAAATGTGGGAATAGCGTGAAACATCAATCAGTGTTTAACCCTTGAAAACATTTAATAGCAGCTTATTTATAAATAGCTGGTTACTGTAGCTAGTACCATGGATAACAGTTATTCTCTTTAATATTGAAAATTGTTGCAAGTTAGACTAAGGTGCTATTATCTCTCAAAGAACACACCATCAACATATTAAAAACCTACGGGTTATAATTAGGACTCAGTGTTTTCCGCCTTCCGTTGCTTGTCACATAATGACAATGACTATTTATGGTTTTTCACAAATAAAAGCCTTTATAAACGTCAATCCCAAGGTTGGTTTGATCAAAAGCTTAATTAAGCTTTGGCGTAAACAAAACTGCTTTCAGAAGTTTAAAAGTTGGCGACACCTGCTAGTGACGTCACAAAGCAAGGGTCCAGGCCCTGACAATTACGTTGAATAACGAGCCACTGGGGTCAGCACAACACTATTCCAATGTGTTGTTATTGTCAGTTTAATCGAGGATGCTGCCGGGCACAATTTATTGTAGTTTGGGCAAACTTTCTATCTTTCTGTTTTGAACGGGCTGAAAAATGCAGATGAAAAAGAAAAAGGTCTGATATATACAAGTATGGTTAAGCTTAATATTATTGGAAGTTTTAATATTATATACAAAAGCTTAAAGCTTTTGTATATAATATTATATATATAATATATATTCACCTTTTTTATAGTGGCAGAAATTGCGGATACTGTTTTTTTTTGACATGAACGAATTAAAAACCATCGAGTGTCGGAATTTTCTAACTATTTTTCAATCAAACATGACAGGCAATTAGCCATATATTTTGTTTCTATACAATTAATCAAAATTGTATTTGTTCAAAAACAACACCAACCATTCGGTAAATTTACGTAAATATTTGTTTATTTAAACAAATATTTAACGAAATATACGAAAATGTAATCTTCCTGTAAATAAAATGTACCTATTTGCTTTAACCCCACATAGAATTTACATAATTACGGCGGTATCGCATTCCGTATCACGGTGGATTTTATTACGTACGTAATTATAGAGAAGGCTTTACGTTTCAATATGCGACAGAATTTCCAGGCATTTACGAAGTCGTAGTGGAACAAGTGTGCCTGATATTCAGAACATTTCCCATTTTACCGTTCCGGTGGATAAATAAGATCGTTTTGAATCGTTTTCATGTTATGGCTGAAACTATTGGAAAACATTTCAGCCATATGGTAGACTTTTTTGTGCGAGAGCCGTGTAAATTATAAGCGAGGGCGGAAGGTGATGGAAGTTAATTTATCAACAAAATTTTAGTGTTTATTCAGTAGCACTGATTGAAAACTAGACATCTATCGGTAATAAAAAAAACACTTTCACTTTTATAGCGCTGGCCAGTCAGTGTTGTTTTTATTAGTGAAACATTTTATTCATTTAATTGGGACATGGCCCAAGGTTCTATCCGTTGTTTGTCAAATTAATTTTGTAGCCAATATTTAACAATGGTAAATGTCGGATATAAACCCAATTAAATAATTATTCGCCGACAGCCCAAACGATAACAAATTATGTCTTTAAAATAACAAGAAACTACCAAGACCCGTTTAATAATGAGAGCAAAAGAATTCACTCAATTTGCTGCCGTTAAAGTCATATTTGCACGACGTTCCCGGCAAATCGAAATGAGCCGGAATACGATACCGCTTGAAGTTTGCCTGATATCCACTAAAGCGTTTTCTAGTTGTTGATGCAGCAAAGCAGATATAAAAACTTATCTAGACACAAATAGTACAGAAAAATCTTTTAAATGAGCTAACACCTGAAGTTAGTTTGGTTTTAGATAGTAATAAAAATGCTCATAAATACCAAGCCCAGTCGGAAGTAAAATTTTAGTGTGGATTTATCATTAAGTTTTGGGAGAAGATTTAAACATTCAAAAGAAAATAGTTGCCTCTATGTGATTATTTTTCAGACTGGCAAATAGCCGAGTCAAAGTATAGAATCTAGAGATTGTTTGCGCGTTTTTAAATTCGGAGAAAATATTAAAAAGTTGGCAAGTGTATGCAGATTCATATATGTCATATTTCAATTGGCAGATACTTTGGTGGATTACGTGATATCTGCACGATTTCGAGGAGAAACCACACGATGCGTTTATTCACTCTTGGTATT
This sequence comes from Eupithecia abbreviata, assembly GCA_943735965.1. NCBI lineage: Eukaryota > Metazoa > Arthropoda > Insecta > Lepidoptera > Geometridae > Eupithecia > Eupithecia abbreviata. The sequence continues at coordinate 5,779,818 of OX030986.1, forward strand.
CGATGGCAGAGGGCACAATCATCCGGCATTCCACTGCAATTTCGCTAAGTGCTTTTACTTTTGCCGATGGCAAGACGATTCCAATTGCATGTCTTTGCATCACGGCCGTGCTGACTTATGACGTGACTCTTATTTATCGCATGGTAGTTTCATACGGATCATTATCGGCCTGTATCTTCCCACTGCGGTAAAGTGAATATGCCTTTACCTGCAGTGGTACCTACTACCTATACAGGCGGTAATTGCCAAAAAGAACCGAATACGTTGACTGATTTGGACGATCTCTGTGCGTCCTGCGATGCAGGAAGTTACGGGTTCGATTCTCGCCTGGGAACAAATGTTTGTACGCTTGTAGATATCTGCAGATATTTGTTCCGGGTGTTCTGGTCGTTTTCTATGTATAATAAAAAATATCTATCTAAGTACGTAAATGTATGTATATCGTTATCTAGTACCTGATATTGTTAATAAAAAGGCGCTAATGCCACCACTCAGAACTTGATTCTAACATTACATATAAGTAAATTGTACTTCAAGCCTTTAAAAGTATGGGAACTGAACAAGGACTTTCGTTCATAAACCTATTCTAAATTATAATTGACCATTAGACCAAAAAAATCACTAGCTGCCTAAGGGCAGATAGATAGATAGATAGATAATTCTTTATTGCACACTTAGTATATAAGAACAATGTATAAACAAAAAAAACCTAGATACAATTGGCGGTCTTATCGATCAAGAGCTCCAGATTTCTACCAGACAACCATGGATGGATAGGATTGTGAGGGAAACATCTTGATGAATAGGCATGAGTCTAATTGCTATCCGGTGCTTGTGTTGCAGATTGTCCATTGTTGCCCCATGTACGCCTAGGGAAGGTGACGTTGCAATTTCCACCACAAGCTGCAGGACAATTAAGTTGTGCGGACCGTGACTGGCGAGTTAGGGTTCTAACCTCAAATGGACAAACTAAACTGGCTTTTTGTTATTGCGGGAAACTCCATCTACACACGCTCTGAAGAGATCCATCAATGTTGAACCTCTAGGCGTCGTTGAGTATTACATAGATTTATTATGGGATGAGGTGTGATGCCTTAATTAACTTGACAATGTAAAGCGTGCAGTAACAGGCCTCATAGATTACGCTACTGAAAAAAACCTGTACAAAATTTCATTGAACCGTTTCTCAAAGAGAGATTATGAGAAACAGAAAATCTAGACCAATTTGCAATATTTTATTATCTTTTAAAATCTGCCATCAAATTTTAGATTACTCATATCTCGATAACTCTAACATACTTTCAATTTAATGCAATGATTATATAAATATATAATCTTAGAGTGCCATATAGTATGAATGTAAGCACATACAATCTGAAACCAATATCGACATATTATATACTCTAAAATTTTATAGAGGTGACCGATTTAATTTCTGTTTGGAACTTAGTCTATATTGTGTCCAGTGGCGTAGCGAGGTTGACAAGGGCCCCGGTGCATAGAGAAGGAATCGGGCCCTCACCGCCTCTCTTTAAGTTTCCACGTAGCAATAAACAACATAAATGAGAATGCAAAGTAAGAGCGAATGAAAAAAGTCGACGGGTGGAATAGTCGAATTGATCGCACGACCGTCAAGGGCGCCAATCACGTGAGCTTATCGCCGATACAATGTGCTATGGACGACGTACTCAACCAAACTACCAAATAACAATAACAAAAAAATAGAGAATTCTGTGATTTTTCATTCTGTTATTCTTTTCATTGTTAATGTTCATTTAAAATCATAAAAAATAACTTGTGAGCCGGCTCGAGTTTTCTAGCTTCGGAAGCTGGCTGACCCTATCTTTCAAAGCTTAGATTATAAGGCCCCTAGGGCAGGGCCCTGGTGCACTGCACCGCCCAGCCCTACGATAGCTACGCCACTGATTGGTTCATGAATAGTACTTAGCTGTCGTAACTCCATGCATGCCGTACATATTGAAAATACGCTTTATTTACGTGCTAAATATTTTATAGCCGGTCTTGTGCGTAAATCGTGGTTTTATGTCTATGCCTTCAAGTTTCATAGAATCTTCCTAGTTAATCTGAGACAAGAGCTTCCGGTTAAGCTCGGCTCACGGCGAATCCCGAGATTTACCAAACTTCTAAATTAAATAGTTATTTTGAGATATTAGGAGGGAAGCTTTAGGTATAGTGATGGACTAAGTAACAAGATTAGGTTACCTACTAAGTTAGTAATACTACCCTTATATGTAGTTTAGTTTGATGCTTATGAACTTCGGCTAGCGAATATTCAACTTCTTTATTGATAGGTCTATGTTTCAATATAATTATAAAATGGGGTAATTTATGTCTATTAATCTAACCTGTGTCTGTTCACTAGATAATTATGAAAATCATACACAACCAAAATCAATTATTAGATAAATAATGCTGGACAATTTACACAGCATTATCTAGCCCCATGGTAAGCAAAGCTTGTGTTATGGGTACTAGATAACTGATATACATAATACAATGCATTAGGTACATAGATACATATTTTTTGTTATACATAGAAAACGAACAGAACATCCGGAACAAATATCTGCAGATCGTACACACAATTGTTCCGAGGCAGGAATCGAACCCGCAACCTCCTGCGTCGCAGGCGGACCTTCGCCCACCGCGCCACATCGGTCGTCAAATGATCATGGACGTCAAAAGATGAAAGTAATAACCAGAAAATACTAAACTAAACGCAAAATAATTCAATGTAGAAATTGCCTACTAAGTTATCTAACTGTAATTATATTATTTCCAATTGCAAATGTATCGGCGTGATTGGTATTTTGCCAATCCATAAATTCAAATAATTTATAGCGCTCAATATTACTTAGCAATTGCATAAAACTGTATAGGGTAGCTGCTAACGGCGCCTTAACACGCTAAATGGAAGAGTTTTCATAATGCGCTTCGCTATTGCATATTTGATGGAATATGGCAGCGCTTTCAAGTACAGGCGAGAAATAAACGCCTAAAGGGCTTTGTTTGAGATTTTCGTAATTTTATTTTTCCTCTTTGATGTCTAAATATTGGTTTCTTTTAGCGCTTGATCATTGAAAGGTGGACAAAGGGGTTTTTGCTTTAAATTTTTATCAGGCTATCATAGACAGAGCGTTTTAATTTTGAAATGGTTGATGACCGATGTGACGCGGTGGGCGAAGGTCCGTTTGCGACGCAGGAGGTTACAGGTTCGATTCCCGCCTCGGAACAATTGTGTGTACGATCTGCAGATATTTGTTCCGGATGTTCTGGTCGTTTTCTATGTATGTATAATAAAAAAAATATCTATATATGTAATGTATTGTATTATGTATATCAGTTATCTAGTACCCATAACACAAGCTCTGCTTATCATGGGGCTAGATAATGCTGTGTGAATTGTCCAGCATTATTTATTTATGTAATATATTAAAATGTATGTTGCGAAATATTTCTCTTTTAACTATTTTCTATTTATCTGTACCTACTTACCTGTCATCTTTGAAAAGGTAACGCTTTTTAGTTAACACACAAAATTGATTACCTACTCACTGGTTACTTTGCTGATGCAATAAGTCATTCTCCGGGTTTCAACTAATATTGGCACTTAATATCTTTAATTCAAAGTGGGTAATTGGTTACCTCCACTGCAATATATTACCAAGCTATAATGTCAAGGGCGACCGGGCTAGTTGCATACAAGTCTGGCATAGCAGAATTTAAAATTAAATTCTGTGTTCTATTGAATGGCTGAGTGGGTTTGAATAATTCTTGTTAATTTGCTGCCATTGTTCTAGTAATGAAGGAGAGACTTTTGAAGTGTAGACTGACTCATCTTTCGATGCTGTCGACCTACTCGTACCTACTCGTTAATAATTACAGATTTCAATATGAAGTTGTGGGATAGCTATTTAGTCTTTGACTGCTGAAATAGGAAGGTTGAGCAAACGTTAAGTTCTTTTTTTACGAGATTTTGTTGTGGTGCCTCTTTATAGCGTGTCACTATTGTTTTTTTGTCCAACCACTGGTGGGCAAAGGTCCCCCTAAACTTTTCCACTCCTATTCCTATTTTTTAAATCGAAACATTGTAAAAAAGAAGGTTAACTTTAACTGCTGGTCCCGACTAAGGGACTATGACTTTCTGCCATAAAGTTAAACTAGGTTATGTCATGCTACTTCTTAATAGTTTTGCTAAAAAAATAAGGTATTGGCATTGATTGCTATCTGACCCTCTTGTTACCACCTCTCCTCAATAGTCTATATTGGTCCACTACTGGACGAAGGCCGCCCCCTGATAAATGCCATATTTGGTTTATATTTCATAGGGTAGTGCCAATTATCTTTTTGACGACCGATGTGGCGCGGTGGGGGAGGGCCGCCTGCGACGCAGGAGGTTGCGGGTTCGATTCCCGCCTCGGAACAATTGTGTGTACGATCTGCAGATATTTGTTCCGGGTGTTCTGGTCGTTTTCTATGTATAATAAAAAATATCTATCTATGTCATATATTGTATTATGTATATCGGTTATCTAGTACCCATAACACAAGCTCTGCTTACCCTGGGGCTAGATAAATCTGTGTGAATTGTCCAGTATTATTTATTTATTTATAATTATCCCCATGCTGGGCATACGGGTGGGGTTGTCCCCTGTTACGTTTGAAGTCAATTTATATGAATTCTGAACTCTCTTAGAACTAGCATCTTCCTGTAAAATGAAGATACATAAAAACAACCAATTTAATAACATACATATAACTCCAAAACTGATGTAATTACGAGGCTTGGAACCTGTCAGGGGGGTCAGTTAATTGACACCACTGTACCCGATTCGTTTGAATTGGAAACCAAACGAACCAATGATTAAACGGATTTAGATAAAGTTATGTAGGTCTCGTTACCCAAATTATGTTTTCAAATTAAATTCTGTTATTCTATTTGTTATTGTTGAATGATTGTTACGAGCGGCAATTTGTCAAAGCACACCGCAGGTGGATTTGGAATGAGAGGTCATTCGTGCGTTGTAATCGATTTGAGACCTGTTTAGATATGAAGCAGGTTTGCCTGCGCGTGTTGGTTCTGGCAGAGAAATGTCTGAAATTTATTTTAAAGTTATTGATACATACATTGAGTGAGACATGTTCGAATAAATAAATAATGCCGGACAATTAACACATCATCTAGCCCCAAGGTAAGCAGAGCTTGTGTTATGGGCACTCAAGTGATATACATAATACAATACTAATTACAACATCATTTTTATTATACTTAGAAAACAGAATACCTTGAACAAATATCTGCAGATCGTACAAACATTTGTCCGGAGGCGGAAATCGAACCCACAACTTCCTGCGTCGCTGGCGGACATTCGCCCACCACGCCACATATGTATGTAGAGGTCATCAAACACAAGACAATAAAAATAATAAAAATTATGCTTCTAAGGTTGAAAGTCGTTTGGAATGCAACATAACTGTTCTGCCATTTCTGGAGTTGCAAGATATTTTCGCAGGTTGCAAGTTAAGATTAGGTTCGGTAGGCTTCGGTGATTTTACTGATACGGTCCTTTTAAAAAATAAATAAATAAAATAAAATTATTTTATTTCGGACTACTATAGATCCATAATTTGTTAGTAATGATCTTATAATAAATGTTAGTAATTCTTACGAACTAAAATTAAATTAAATTGAAATGAAAATTAAAATGAATAGTAATAAATTAGAAAAAATTAAAATAAATAAAATAAAATAAATTAAAACAAATCAGATCTTTTGCAGGCAGGAAGTTGGTTGGGACCCTACAAGATTTTCGACATATTCTCACACACATATAATGACCCTATGAGAACCATCACCACAAATAAGCTTCTAGAAGTTCCTCTATGGGACTTCTACGTTTTTAGTTTACCTCTTTTATAGTATTCAGTATTCTTCTGTGGTTCTACACGTTTTACCAGCATATACGATTCACATGATTTTGCTGTGGCTACATGCGAGTAAAATCAATTATGATTCTAATTTCAACAGAGCAAAGTTATTCTACAAATACATTTATATTTCATATTTGTAATTGAAACATATGTACACACAAACATCTTACTAATTATTATTTTAATAATTTTCAAGCATAGATCCGGTCTGGCCTTTTATTTCGGACTTTATTATTATATTTTTTTTTTAGAAAACGATCCTGAAGTGGTCCTACATAAGTTATTTCGTGAGAATTAGAATTTATCCCATTTAACTTAAAACATTGTAAAATTCAGAGATTCGAAGTCAGTTTTTAGTTTTTTCAAAACCATCAAACTATTTATGTTTTTTTTTCAGACAGAGAAAAATAATTGATAATATTAAACTTACTACACCCGAAACATAATTATAGGTAAATAAACGCGATAATTAGTACTACTATCTAGGTATAATATAAAAATGAACCGCTGAATGTGTTGCTAAGCGCAAATTTCGAGAGCAGCTGAATCGATTTCGCTAATTCTATTTTTAGAATATTCCTTGAAGTACGAGGATGGTTCTTACGGAGAGAAAAAAGAGAAAAATTTAAAAAACTGCCTGAAACAAATGACCACCCGCCCGGGCGAAGCCGGGACGGGCCGCTAGCAATTAAATAAAAATGAAATTTTGAGTTAGTGTTAGTTACTTATAGGTACTAAGTACAATACAAAGTTCTAAACTATATTCTGAACCCTGCCCGCCTACATGCCACTACAAAGTTTATCCCAGCGTGGGTTAGCTATGCGACGGTCGATGGTCCAACACAACAGGTGCAGTTCATGTCTACACCCACCCACAATACGAACGAGACCCACTATCATTGTATTCAATGTGGGCGGTTCTCTATGAATCGCACGATGTTTATCTAAATCCAACTTATAGTCTTGCTTTGAAGATAAAACTTCTCTTCATAAAATACTTGCAAAACTGCTTGTAAAATGTCTGTGTTTGAAGACTTAGGATGAGTTTTACATAGTTTACAAAAACTATTGAAGTTTTCATTTTCTTCAATAAACAAGCGCCTTGCGTCCTTTCCTGATACTAAGAGGAACTACTTTTCATATTTGATAGTGATCGATAAATTTCATACGAACTTGTTTATAGTTTCCGGTTATTTTGAGCGATACATCGAATTTTAGCAATACAACTTTGACAAGTCATCAGCTGGTCGATTCGACGTTTTTGTGAGTGTACGTATAACTCATACTAATTTCGTAGCCCATTTTTCTGCATTTTCACTTCGAACTTAAAAAAAGGGAAATGAACTACTGAGTGGCGAATAAAAGTATTTAATACAATCTGTTGACCTGCGGTAGTTAAACGAAAACGGAAACATTTCCGTTTTGTTTTGTGCAAACTCATACTAAGCCACTCTCTAGTACAAACTGCAAGTACCTTGTAACAAAATACACCGGCAGACTAAACGCGGTCGTGGAGTAAGTAAACTTCAAAGCCGTATTCAAGTAAAGTATACCTACTACCGTACATTCGCTGTATAATACAGTCGAACCTATTCATCTAAGGATTTCACTATCTTGCATTCTTATATATCGTTCTAAAAACAATTTAGATCCGAATCCTCGGAATCCTCGTTCTTTCCTTGGTTTATCTTTATCCGAGGGACTCAATTTGATACGTTTCGCAAGAACCTTATTACAAAGGAGGGTATTGGGTCAATTGCGCAATTAAGGTAGTCTAAAATACGGTTATAGTGTTCTTTAGTGGCTTCATCTGAACGGAATTTGTAAGGGTAGGTACCTTCATACCTACCAAGGGTATCTGATCCCTAGTTTTGTTCCGTTTTTTACTTCTGTGCCGGAATATTTTAGCGCGTACCTAGGTACATATGTAAGAAGTTCCGCGTTTGGTAAAGTTTTCCGTTTTCATAAAATTCAAAATTATTTATTTCTACAAAATAAGTAAAATTTTACACTATAAATTACTATGAAATAAGTAACTAGTATCAAATATTTAATTGTGAGAATTAAATACAATGCCATATTTTTGGCTCCGAAAATGCTGTTAATGGATACAGAAATAAAACAATCGATTTTAATTCACAAGTCCTGATAATGTAGCCAAAGATGTTTAGATCTTCAACCAGATGGAATTTTGCCAAAAATCCAGTCTTATCCTCTAAAATCAAATCAAAGTCCTTCACTTTTAAGAGCTACCCTCAAATCGGCCCCTGAGCCATCTTGAATGGTACTCTAGTGTGTAACAGATACGGACTGTTTCTTTGTTCAGCGATCTTCACGCCTGATAAACAAACCTATTCTAAAGAGCTCAGAAGAAACATTGAGGTAGTAAAATAAGATCAGTGGTCTCTACTGAGATTAAAGTTCACGAAAACTCTTTAGCTTTAGCACCAATTCTCAGAGCTTTATTTTTAGTATTTCCAACTTTTAGCCCGACTGGAGTTCACGGATTTAGTCAGAATAGTGGTACACGAATATCATTATTTTTCTCTTGGTAGGTACTAACTCAGCCCGTGGGTATCGTAAGAGTCCAGTGAAGGAAATTACCAGAGGAAGGGCAGTAGCTTCTATAACACGAATTAATTTAAAAATAATAGAGGTAGGTAGAAAATAAACTTAATTCAAATAATCTTTTATGTTTTCCTCTTCAATAGTAAAGCAAAAGTTCAACGTAAACAACCTGGAATTGGTTCCTTGAATGTCTATTTTAAGATAATTCTTAGAACATCGAGTTCGTATACCTACCTGCTTCAGAATCTTTATAACAGTTTTTAAATAAGAAGCTTAATAATTATGTATATTTCTGTCGGATATCCGTCACTCGGCCAAATGATTTTCGAATTCATTTGAATGTGTGTGTGAATATGTCCTAATGAACACATAAATAATAGATGACTGAATGTCACAAAGGTAACATTAAAAAAAGTATATGTCCGAACTTGCAGAATATGCACAAAGCTTTTTCCCGGCATTTCACGTGCCTAGTAATTTCGATTAGCAACCATACTCTGGAAATACAAACACGCACAGACTTTTCTGTACCTCGTCCAAGATTTTTCATCAACATCATCATCAGCCTATATTCGTCCACTGTTGGACATAGGCCAATGAGCGCCATAGCGCCCTGTCTTCAGCTCAACGCATCCAGCATCTACCTGCAGTCTTTCGCAGGTCGTCATCCCACCTGGTCGGAGCGCGTTCTACACTACGTTTACCGTCGTGGTCTCCACTCAAGAACTTTGCCCCAGCGGCCGTCGGTTCTAAGCGAGATATGGCCGGCCCACTGCCACTTCAGCTTGCTAATTCAAGAGATCCAAGATTTGTACTAGCCACTATTTTGGACCAACTAGTTCTACTATTGTTTCGACCATAAGTATGGCATCGAAGGGCTTAGGTACTTAAGTTTCTGAGCTGTTACCTATACTAATGCATATTCCGTCTATCATAGCTTTCTATCTAGTTGAATTCATAGGAGGCAGTTTGGTGCGCTCTTGGCAGTAATCGCGAATATTAATGAAATGATATGTTTTAGCGAATCATTGTTGAATTCTTGCCAAGAGGCGGACAGAATACCACTCTATCGACGTTTGGGTCAGTGTCCCTATTTAGTAGGCATACTAAATTTTTATTATCGTGTTTTCGTACAGGCTTTAGGTAACCATAGAAGATTATGTAATACCAAATCTGCCTACTGAATTAAAACATGACAGAAACATGAAAAGCCCTCACTTTAAGGTGGCAGTAGGTTCTCATACTGATTATATGTTTATTTTATTTGACCGTCGTCAAAGCTGGAGCTTCTTCCTATTCTCTACCTTACAGAGAAAATCATATTTTATCACAATACATATTGATCTTATCTAAGTCATAAATTTATTTTCATTGTAGTCAATCTTTTATGACTAACATCCTGTTCCGCCTTTCAGACTGGACAATAAAAATGTTTACAAGAAATTACAGAAATGTTTTGGCTGTGCTTGATTTATTATCAAACAAAACTCTTTTGTTTACAGTTACAACAGCTTCACACCTTGCTGCTAACAAAATACATCCTCGCGTGTACCTGATGAGACTGATCACAATCTCTAAGTAATTTGAGCCACTCGTCAAATTAACTTATTTGGTGATATGATCTACTCGAAATAATTACCTTTGAACACGGAAGTTTCGAGCCAGTTTGCAGAACAAGCGGTAGGTAGACAATTTTAAATAGGTACCTACGTCATTATAGACACGTCTTACAGCTGGATTCTTTGACTCTTTTTTTGCTGATTTATCTTTTACATAAGTCTTCAATAAATATGTACGTATCCCTTTTGTACCAAGAATATTTAAATTTATGAAGTTACCTTTTGGGCTACACAAAGACCAAGCTCTTTCCTTCTTCTTCATCTATGCTAATTGTAGTATCCTAATAGTAGGTATGATAGAGGTAAATTTGAGAAGAAAAAGTTTCGCTAATTCAAAAGAAATATTAGCAAATTGTTATCAGACGGCACAATAATTAAAAATACGAAACGTATTTTCTTTAAATGTAGCTAGCTACTACGAAGAAATTATTTCTTCGTAGGCTAGCTAGCTTAATTTCGTTAGAACTCTGTCACCTGACAAAATAAATCAGAGGGTAACAAACAAAACACAATAGTCAGGTAAATAACATCAAAATGTTTCCGCTCCCACAGTATCACAGTCCCAGCACAATGAAGAATCAAATTGACTTCTGGACAATTCAATTAAGCTGCACGTTAAGTGCAAGTTGCAAACAACCGTGTGCCAAGTTCCCGGAGGAAGTTTATCAAAGAGATTGTAGCTGAACAAGTTACCCTTCGCAGTTTTGGTACCGCCGCGCTGCTACTGTTGCTGGAATCTTCAATTTTAACTGTTTTAGAAGTCCCTTTTAAAGTGTTTCATACGTTTGAGCTCCAGAATTCAGAAGCAATTTTAGCGAACTAAATAGTGTTTGCATGTTTAATAAATATATAAATAATTCTGGACAATCTACAAAGCATCATCTAGCTCAAGCTAAGCAGAGTTTGTGTTATGGGTACTAGATGACTGATATACTTAATACTATAAATTACATAGATGGTTATTTTTTATAATACATAAATAACGACCAGAACACCACGAACTGCAAATCATACATACATGGCATTGTCCAGAGGCGGGAATCGAACCCGAATAGGTATAGTCTTCTTTTTTGTCGTATTCTTTATTGCTGAAGGTCGTGCCCGTTCTGGAAAGTGTTCACGGAGACGCTGATGAACCGCTTTCACACTGCTCTGTCTTCAGCCAGTCTCAGGGCTGCAGCCAATAGGCACAGTACATTAGTTATTACATTCACTGCCCAGCCTATGAAGTGCGACCCATGGGGGCACTTTACTTTTAACACAGATTTGGCGAAACAGTATTACTAAACTTTAAATATACATCTTTATTAACAAAAAATGTACCACCAACTAATACAAACAAGAGAGAGTAGAGTCTTCTCTTCATCCATACCGCAATGCTTGAAAACGAAGTTTTCAACCAGTGCGTCCTACCCGTTATGACTTATGACCTACGGAGCTGAGACGTGGACACTTACGATAGGGCTGGTCCACCAGTTCAAAGTCGCTCAGCGAGCTATGGAAAGAGCTATGCTCGGAGTTTCTCTGAAGGATAGGATTCGCAACGAATACATCCGACAGAGAACCAAAGTTATCGACATAGCTCTGAGAATTAGCAAGCTGAAGTGGCAGTGGGCCGGCAATCTCGCGAAGAACCGACGACCGCTGGGGCAAACGTGTTCTTGAGTGGAGACCACGACTCGGTAAACGTAGTGTAGGACGCCCTCCGACCAGGTGGGATGACGACCTGCTAAAGACTGCAGGTAGATGCTGGATGCGTCAAGCTGAAGACAGGGCGCTATGGCGCTCATTGGGGGAGGCCTATGTCCAGCAGTGGACTAATATAGGCTGATGATGATGATGATGATGAATACAAACAAATTAAAACAAGTATTTACAATTGAAAGAATTGAGCTAACTGCAAACAATCTACAGGTAACTAAATATTTATTGGATTTTTATATTACTTTTACGGCGTATCAAAAAAGTAATTCCAAAATCATTATTACATATAAGTATCAGGTGATTCTTTATTGGAGTTCTAGAAAAGACTAGGTAGGTATCTAAAAGTACGGGTAAATTGAATTTTGCCCAGATTTATTATAGGTACTGGGCCCCGATTGAATCATTCCAATAGAATCTGGGATGTCGAATTTCAATTGGGGCTTACTGCTATCAAGTTTCGACAACTAAAACAGATTTTCATCCTGGAATAATATCTTCAGGGTATTTGATTGAACTATCGTTGCAGATACTGTTACCATTAAAGATTTGCTTAGAAGTGAATCTGCTGAAGGACGCTTTGGGTAATTTTTCTTAAAGAAATGTGCGGTAACAATCTTTTCTGGTTTATAATATCTATCTAGACCTCTAGGTAGGTTTAAAAATCGATTACAACTTCCTTGTAAACAAAATCGATTGTCATAAAAATCAAATCTGTAAAGCATGTAGGACATGACTATTTGATTGTCTGTGGAACTACCAAAAAGCAAATAAGACAGTGGAATAACTATAGCTTGCAGATAAATTGTTTTTTCGTAAACAAAAACACATCGACGCCAATAAAACAGGGACAAAATAGCCAATGATAGTAAGAACAAAACAGGAAAGGCTACAGGTTTCATTCCGTAGATATAAAATGTGAATGTTGATTGGTCTGCCATATAAGCCGAGAAGGGGTACTGAGGGCCAGCAATAATTATTGAGAAGGTACCTTGTTCCTACTTTATTGACAAAGAAAATAACAATCAACTAATAGAAGCATATAAGAGCACTACTTATAATTGAAACTATTGAGTCAACTGCAGACTCGGGTTAACAATCTACTGGTAGCTCAACTGGTATCTAGTAGTTATTTCTATTCAGTAAGTATTTGAATCTCTATCTGTCAAAAGGAACCGTGTCCCTCAATAATTTCATTCTATCTTCATTCACTCACCTGTTGACAATTAGGGAATTTCATAGTCGTGCATATAGGTACCAACGGAAAATAAGAGAGTGGACGGGGGGTATAGCGTGGAGTATATAGATGTATGAACATCTTATTCACTTCTATGCATATCAGCTTGCTTATGTTCTGTTGAACCAATTCGGCAGCTTACTTTGATAGTTATCTACGACGGCCAGGCTAACGTTGATAGCTGTAATGGTATTCCGATAAAGGGTCAACTTTGGTTTGGTTAATTATTGCTTGCGTTAACATGAAGGAGGCTGGGTGCCTGCCTTTGTGTACCTTTGAGGCTAGGAATATAGAGACTACAGATACAGTTACATCTTCGACGCACACATTAATATGTTTTATATAAACAGACAAAAGTATGTAAAATAGAGACACCAATACAACAACTTCGAAAAAACACGAAATCTGTCAAAAATCCAATTATGTCTACGCATAGCATCTCAGTATACCAGCATCTGCGATCACCAAATTAAATTGGTGATCGCAGATATAGTTAATTGCATAATTATAGTTAGTTTGCATACATAGTTAATTCACTACTAAGTAGTTTCTGTCCGTGGCTTCGTATGCGTTGTATCCGGGTAAAAAATTTGCGAACAGTTTATAATTACATACGTTTACCAGGTCGACCAAAATCTAATTATTGTTAGCCCAGTCCGATACGTTCTGTAGTTTTAGCATGAAGAAGTGACCAACATCCATCCATTCATTGATAACATTTTATAATACACCAAAAGGTTATTTTATTGTCACTGCCATATATTTGACATGATTAAAGCAAATACCCACTACTTTGGAAGAAATCATGTTCTCTGTTTATAGATACATTAGTGAGTAATCAAAATTTTAATGCAACAATGAATATTTATTTCATTTTAATTTTATTTTTTGTCGATAATTTTTTATCTAGTTTCACCTTTTTTGGGGTTGTTTCCAGGGTGTATCCCTGGATAAAGTGCAACCCCAAAAAAGGGAAAATGTGAAATGAAGTGCGATTATGAATTAGTATGTAAGTATGTATTTCAAGCTGGGCACTATGGCGCTCATTGGGGGAGGCCTTTGTCCAGCAGTAGACTACCATAGGCTGATGATGATGATGTATGTACTCAGTAAGTACGGTTCCACCTGCCACCATAGTGATTAGTTCACCCTTTAGTTTTCTCCTCTTCATCCTCCCCTTCAAATTAATGCTGTCATCAATTACTAAGTAGAACGAGTTGTCAAGTGATGTTACTTAGATCAATGAGTTTCAAGCGTAGCAGTTGAGCCATCAATTAGAGTGTGTATCAACTTCCTGTAAGATCAGCTGCTCGTTCAAATCAAATGTGTTATGTGGTTAGGGGTGTCATAGTTTACTATAAATGAGTGAGTGAATTCGTCAGAATTCAATACAGAAGTATTCGCCGAATAATTTATGAAGATTGAAAGAGATTGAAGAGAATGCAAATTCTTCTTCCACTAGTGGACAAAAAATTGAAGTGAATAGTAAAATAATTTTATTTGATAATAATTTATATATAAAATATGACTTGTCTAAGTGCTTATTTTGTAAGCCTAAAGAAATAAATGATTTTTTACGTCTACTTTTACTTTTTAATAATGAAAAGATATGGCCGAATACCGAATAGTCGCCAAATATTCGTTTTATTTATATTGTCTTTCTGTGATTCTGTAGTGTAAACAATAATAAATAAGATGAACTTAACTAATCAGGATAGTAGGTGCTTAACCCTGAAAAAGAGTTTTCTTCCTTTAGAGTTATAGGAGAGGGGATGGAACAGATAGAGGATGTACAACATTTATAAATCGATAGGATAAACTACATTAATAACTATCTTTATTAATAGTTAACCTATTATTAAAGATAAGCCTTATTTTAAGATTGAAACCCGAGGAATGTAACATTCGGGTCAAACCTACGGTCAAACCCCCTACGGGTTTAAAGAGTGTTAATATAAGAAATTATGTAAATTCTTTAAAAATAAATAAATAAATATTGGTAAAAAACATTAATGATTCAATTTGAAAAAATATTTCGGCACGTTAACAAGTTTTTTTTATTTCTATCGTAATCTTTTAAATGCCTAGATCTATATAACATTAATAAATAGCTAGTTTCCGTATAAAGCTTGACGCGAACCCAGTCAAAACATTCAAGAACTTTTCCTTTGGCGGTACGCCTTAGTCATAATGTAGCTACAAGGTAGAAGGCTGGTATATTCGTTACCTCTTTCTAAATTACCTATTCGCAGGGAAATAATTAAATTTTGTGAAGTGAGGTAGGAGCCGCTATAAACATCTACGAATATATTTTCAAGGGTATCAAGTAAGAAAGTAAATGCTGGACTACGACGCAGTGGGCCTCTGTGGCGCAGTGGGCGGAGGCCCGCCTGCGGGTTCGTTTCCTGTCTTGGGTTAAATGTTTATACGATCTGCAAATATTTGTTCTGGGTGATCTGATTATTTTCTATACATAATAATATCTATCTATGTATGTTACTATTCTATTAAGAATATCAGTCATCTAGTACGAAGTCACAATCTCTACTTTGCTTGGGGCTAGATAATTCTGTGTAGAATGTCCATCATTATAATTATACTCAAAGGAATAACTATTTATAGATGTATATCATTTCCACTATTTAGGTTTTGGAGGGATTTTGAAGTGATTTATGGTTTTTTTAAACACGCTAATTTATGATATTCCGAGGTTATTAAGAGTGGCTGGCTAACACATAAAAACTTTGGGAAAAGATAACCAACGCCTTACGGGTGAAAATTGCCGATGCTGTTGTTTTATATGCTCTAGGGTGAAGTTAAACGATGCACTTAATTAAGTGCATGCACTTCTGATACTCTTCTAACAGTATGCACTAAAGTAAAAAGTTTGACTTTGCGAACCCTGAGTTTGCATGGTAAGTGAAATTAAATTCAGCATTTAACAAATTTACTCGGTGAAAGCAAACTTTCCTTTCAATTTTCATTCTTTTCGGAGAGTTTATTGTTTTATGTGGATGCGTAGGTCAGTACAGTCGTTAGTAAAAGTGTTTTAATATCTCTTCATATTAAGTGCGGTCTAGAAATTTCTATGGCATAAGACAGCGTTCTTAGGTGTAGCAGGGAAAACATTGCCATATTTGACAATGCAGACCCATTCTAAGTTAGTGAAAATGTAGATACTGTTATTCTTCCCATCCACTGATTGCCTGAAAGAGATCGCTTCTATGCGATAAAACCGCCCATAGTACCTTTCGCATATAATGTCTTTTTTTTGTAATGATCTGCATCTGATAAAGTATTTTTGTATTTTATTGTTTGTAAGAGAGCGTGTTTCACTAGACAACGCCAAAATGAGAACGGTTACATAAGGGCTATTTTATTTCATATTGCCGGAAAATCCCTTTCAAATCCGCGAGCAGAATCTAATTAAATAATAAACGAACTACCAGACAATTCATCCACGTAGAACAGACCCACCTTAGCTGAAAAACACTGCTCGGCAGTACCTATCTGAATTAATGTGATTGAGTACTGTACCGAATTTGTAAATCCATTTGTGTTGCCAACTGTACTTTTTGTGGAAGCGTGTCGAGCATTTAATTATAGGCATTTATGTACGAGCAACAAAGAATATTACATTTTTGTGTGAATATTTTTGTTTGCGAGTCCGCGGTGTGGATTTCGTGGAGCTTAATGAATAGGTAGCTTCTGCTCAAATAACACTGTACCAGTTCAAATTCAACTGTAAAAATAACAATGGACTTTATTGAAAAGGTGTTAAAGATTTTGCCATGAGATTAGTTAAGGTTGTAGTCTGGATTAGTTTTTTGTGGCCGTGGCGGTCACGGCGAAGAATCGACTTCCCAACTCATCCCGTAGATGTCGTAAGAGACGACTAAGGGAAGATACTAAAGGAAAAGCAGCAGCTTCTCTCTCTCCCTGCTGATAAATAATAATTTATTGTGTTTTGGAAGCACATCCATCCCGACATTACTACTGTAAAACTTACCCACAACCACAGCATTCCGTATAAATCCCGTATCTGTTAAATGTTGGTTTGAAATTGTACTACAGTTTGACCGCAACCGCTGTACCACTCCTTAAAAAAGTGCGGCGAGGCGATATCGTAAACGTATGTTTATTTTATAAAACGATATGTTTATATTTTTCTACTAGCCTTCGCCCGCGGCTTCACTCGCGTGGTACCACGATAAAAAGTAGCCTATATGTTATTCCAGTACACATACTATGTATGTTTCAAGTTTCATCAAGATCCGTTCAGTAGTTTTTATGTGAAGGAGTAACAAAGATCCATCCAATACTTACAAACTTAAAAAATGAAAAAAAAAGACAGGGTTGACATCACGAGATAGCGCTCGACCCATCTTTGGATATTTATCTCATGTGCGTCTGACATAGACCGTCCGGTAGAAAAGCTACCGCCGGCCACTGTGAGCGTTGACGGCAGACTGATGGATCGGAGCGGCCGATACTTCCCCCCCGTCTCGCCGCTCGCATACCTCAGGCGCGGTACAGCGGTTTCGTGAAACTATACCTATTTTTTTTAGTTTAGTTTGAACACTAGTTCCGATCCGTATCCGGACTAAATCCGCGATAATCATCCGATCACAACCCTGAATTCATTATCGGATTTGGATCAAAATTATCTTGTTACCAAAACCTACCGTATCCAAAGGGACAACAGATCGTAAATACAAACGAATCATATTAAACATTCTATGACATCAGCGGTTGATGTATTTGTGACTAGCATAATTAAATTCCGAGTGATTATTGCCAAACGTGTGTTCAAATGGAATTGAAATGCTTCGATTGATCGAGCACCCGAAAATGTGAACTGATTCTGTAGCTTAAAATTTTAGGCTGGTACTTTACCGGTTAGAAAGAGAAGACAATATCTTTGCGTTGTCTTTTGTTTTAGCATTTAATATCTCGTTCATTCATTAATGTGTAGCTCTTAGCTAAGTTCTAAGATTTGCACTTATAGCGTGGCATTAGCCTAAACACTACTGGTCTGGTCATACTTATTTTATTTATTAAACACACAAAACACATTACAATGTTATCTATCATAAAAAAGTAATTTTAATTGTACCGTAAAGATATGTGTGTACAGCTATACTTAGTAAATTATATTATAATAATTCGTACTAAAGGACTAATATTAACAAAAACAAAAACAATGTTTAACAGAAACTGGTAATAAAATTAAACAAGCACTACCTAGCTATAAGACCGGGCAATACTCTATTCAATTCCATCACCAGGTAGGATGGCCCAGCTTGGAGGACCGGCGATATGAGGATCATTGAAACTACATACTTACCAAGTATTTGCGTCACTGAGGTCACATTTCGTCTGCAATAAGTTATGTCATTCTCCCACAATCCGCTCAATGCCTGCCGGATGATGTAAATTGTAAATGCAACTGAACCAACTGTCCTAAAGGCTCTCTGCATCATTCGGGACTCCGTTTTGGACGGGCGATGTGAAATAAATTATTCTGTTGCATCGGAACGCACAGGTCTGGTTAGCCCTCGACAAATACAAATCCATGCAAAATTAAAAGCTCAGTTTCCACATTTGTTAACTATTTACTATACCTAATCATTTCAGTGTATGAATAATGGTGCTTTTGGTATTGAAAACTGCTCTTGTATATACACATTAAAATACTTTGAATGTTCTTTTCCGAACGTTCAACGCCTTAATAGCTAAAACAGACAAAAAAATCAAACCAATTTAACGTAATAATATGGATATAGTATCATTAGTTTGATGAACTAATAATCCTACTAATATTATAAACGCGAAATTTTGTAAGTACCTATGGATGGATGGATGGATGTTTGTTACTCTTTCATGTAAAAACTACTGAATGGATTTTAATGAAGCTTTACAATAATAAAGCTTATACATACATCAGAATAACACATAGGCTTACAATTCATAAAGATATATAGTAAATTATCCGAAATATCTATCATTACGCGGGTGAAACCGCGGGGCGCTAGTATTTCTATAATACGAGTATACATTTTAAAGTAACTGCAGCTGGCAACGCATTTTAAGCTTGCGAAGCAATTATACGACAAAAAATATAATTCTAATGTGTTTTAAATGTTAATGTTATAGTTTATTTTATGCCAAATTACAATGCTTTTTTTTGTATAGTTTGGCAGTAGACGTGTCATCGCCAAACTTTAGAATCATAGAAAAGTTCTCTAGCTAAACTCTCCTCAAAGTTATCAGCCTATATCAGTCCACTGCTGGACATAGGCCTCCCCCAATGAGCGCCATAGCGCCCTGTCTTCAGCTTGCCGCATCCAGCATCTACCTGCAGTCTTACGCAAGTCGTCATCCCACCTGGTCGGAGGGCGTCCTACACTACGTTTACCGAGTCGCGGTCTCCACTCAAGAACACGTTTGCCCCAGCAGCCGTCGGTTCTTCGCGAAATATGGCCGGCCCACTGCCACTAAAGCTTGCTAATTCTTTGAGCTATGTCGATAACCTTGGTTCTCTGTCGGATGTATTCGTTACGAATCCTATCCTTCATAGAAACTCCGAGCATAGCTCTTTCCATAGCTCGCTGAGCGACTTTGAACTGGTGGACCAGCCCAGTCAAGTTACAGTTACAGCCCAGTTACAGTCATCATCTCGCGTCAATCCCTTGCTATCATTCCTACTCCTGTTATCTAAATATTTTTTTGCGTGAATTGATTATTATTTCAGAAACTGATAAGAGAATAGGTTCAAAAACAGTTTTGTCTAGATTAATTCGATTGGAACGCGGTATAGCTATAATATTCCAGAAAAAGTAAGGATAAGATGGAGGTAGGGAAGAAGCAGCGAATAACTGGAGGCATCTGAAGTAATGCTCAATTTGCAGAGAACCCCAGTAGGCTTCCGCGGTGGTGTATCTAAATGAAATTACTTCCAAAATATTTCAGAGAGAATTCGCTTTTTGTTAGCATATTTTATTATTGTTGCAAGATCGCTTTGATGAAATTAAATAAGGAAGAACCTTTCAAGGTCCATAAGTTAAGTAAAGTAAAAAATCATTTATTTCTTTAGGCTTACAAAATAAGCACTTAGACAAGTCATATTTTATATATAAATTATTATAAAATACAATTATTTTACTGTTCACTTCAATTTTTTGTCCACTTCTGGTCGTTTTCTATGTATAATAAAAAATATCTATCTATGTAATATATAGTATTATGTATATCAGTTATCTAGTACCCATAACACAAGCTCTGCTTACCATGGGGCTAGATAATGCTGTGTGAATTGTCCAGCATTATTTATTTATTTATTATTTATTTATATTACTAGTGGAAGAAGTGAAAAGAAACCACTAGCATGTAAGTAAATTTTAAACCGTGTAAATAAAAAACAGTGACTTGAAAAGGATACGAAAACTTTGAATAGAAAATAAAAACTGGCAGTACGTTACGCAGACAGAATAAAGCGCTTTCACACTTCGTACAATTACCATACTGACTCCCACTTCTCGCCGCCGAGAGTGCTGAAAATTATAGTTATGTAGAGCACAGGGGTTGTAAAAATGTCCCTTATAATGGAGAATGTGAAGGGGCCTTTAATTAAAAGTCCACGGCCGACGGTCCTTACGAACAATAAAACCTCTATTCTCTTTGAATGGTTAATAGTTTTTTATCATTCATTAACTAGTACTTTTTGTGAACCGATTCTGTTAACTGCCATAATATTCATTTTTGTATTTGTAGAACAAATACTGAGTAAGCCTGTGTAGTTTTGTTGCATGTTCAATTAAAATTTAGTTCATTGCTGTAGGGGATACAAATTGGTTGAACAAAATCAATGCTCAATGTTTTTTGAATAAATTTTACGTTAAATAAAAAGACTGAATACAGTATTCATAATAAAATATATTTTTTGCAAGAAATACAAGCTTTTTATTTGCCCAAAAAGTATTAATTTTGGACCAATTAAAGAGATACGAGGTAAGTAAATGTAAGCGAAGAAAATCATAGGGTTTTTTTTGAGAACAGTTCTTAATTTTTGTTGCATCCTAAAGTATTATTTTGTAAGCAGGCAACTTATTTAAAAAAATAAAAATAAAAAAGATGTGTGATATGATTAATTTAACGAGACGTTAATTTGACTAAGGCTGGTGTGCACCAAAAGATAAACAGATGGTTAGCAGCTTCTTCGGTTAATTTTGACGTTGAATGTGTGAAAACTTCCGTCAAAAACCGCAATTAAAATGTAATTGCCCGATCATCTTTATGGGTTAGTATTTATGTGTTTTTCTGCGGTGCCTAATGTCAAGTTATGTCTCAAACTGATGAACCGATTTGAAGTTAGACTTGTTATATTTTGAAAGCGCAGCGGCTGAGAAAATACAGATCTGTGTGACTCAGCACAGCCGTAATCTTTTTTGAACGAAACGCATGTGCGGCGCAACACAACCGCTGTGTAGAGCGGCAGCACGAATTTTTTAGGTTAAAAAAAAGATCGCAGTCATCGAAAAAAAACCGCAGTCAAAGTGTTAATCGATAGTCTTCTTAGCTATTTTGCACGTTTTATTAAAAAGGACTAAATAGCTTTTCTGACCGCAGATGGCCATGTCAGCGTTACTGGGGTATGACATGTTAGAAGATGATCGCTGCAGGCAATGAAGTATTATACATAGTTACTAGATATACTTGAGTGCAGACCACGACTCGGTAAACGTAGTGCTGGACGCCCTCCGACCAGGTGGGATGACGACCTGCGAAAGAGTGCAGGTAGATGCTGGATGCGTCAAGCTGAAGACAGGGTGCTATGGCGCTTATTGGGGGAGGCCTATGTCCAGCAGTGTACTAATATAGACTGATGATGATGATGATGACTAGGTATAAATCTCATTGGCTGCAGTTATATAAATACAAAGTAATCGTTAAAACATAAATTTTCATCGCAAGTTTATGATGATATTTTGTAAAATTACCTTGATAGATGTTCAAAAGTAGCTGACGGTGTGCCGTGAAATGAAGACGGTACATAGACAGCCTCAGACCAATTCCGCGATGGCAGGCGGTAATCCCGCCATATTTCACGGAAAAGCTGCGATGAAACGCGCAACGACACACGTTTTGATTTATGAACTGTTCAAGTACCGTTTAAAACTAAACTGACGGAGGTAATCCCTTTTATTACCTTGTTTTGGCCAATGTTTTTGTAAAATTGCGAAGAGGAAAGGCACTTTGCAAATTTAAATTGGTCGAAATGGTAAGTTTATTCTTTTCAAATTTGTATACCATGGCTAACCTACGAACCCATAAGTTTTCTATAAGGATATATTTAGAATATTTAGAAAAGCCTTGAATAGATTATATGGTCGTTCATCCAACAAATACCAAACCTAACTGCGAGTTAGTGAAGTCACGATCCAAAGAGCGGTAAAGTTCAATTCAAAAATATGATATCCGATTTTTTGAAACCGTATAAAAATGCAATCAAGGGAATGACCCAATCCCTGACTTATGCCCTGAATCAGCAACTCCCGTTTTTTATTTTACTCTTGTTCCTGCCTAAAGTGGGAAGCGGACATAAATTGTGGGGTTCCCTACAAATTGCGTTCCGCCAGTAATGTATTCCATACGCTATTGGCGCAGAGTAGACGCGTCCTAGAGCTTTCCGTCTAATATTGGGCGTCTATCTTATACTAATATTATAAAGAGGAAAGGTTTGATTTTTTGTTTGTTTGTGTGTTTGTAATGAATAGGCTCAGAAACTACAGGACCAAACTACAGGATTTAAAAATTCTTTCACCGTTGGGAAGCTACACTATCCCCGGTGAACATAGGCTATATTATATTTTCAAAAAAGTTAGGGATCCGTACTAAAAACGTGTGAAGCCGGGAAGGTCCGCTAGTTGGTGAATATCACTTTGCTTCAACACTGGTTTAGGTAACTGCTTTTTTAATATTTAATTTAGTCATAAAATTATAGAATGAATGTAAAAAGAGTATACTGGGTTTCCATTATTATTAGGTTCCATAGGTATATTTATAATATTTATTTTCCCCCAGTGTTCAGAGAATTAAAAATAAAGATACATTTATATTATCTATAATAATAATAATCCAGCATTCGGCAAGCCACCGTCTGCCGCTCTTCTTAACATTATGATTGACTTGTTTATGGCAGACGTCCGCAATCTCCCCTATAGCCCGATTACCCAGTCCATCCATCCATCACAATAGCCTGGTTTTATTTCTTTCATTTTTCTTTGCAATAGTCTCTACACCTGGCGGATACCATCTTTGGGTGTATCATATTGTGCACCCGAGGATGATACCCGCTATGTGTAGCCATCGCCTTTAGATTAACTTCTCAAAGGGCCTCTGTGCTGTTGGCTTCGGCCCCACGCAAGCCTTCCAAAGGACCGGGTCACTTTATGGCCCGAGATCATGATAATAATAATAATAAATCTGGCCATAAACGAGTACAAACAGGTTTGACAAGGAATAAGAATAGATATAAAGATAGAAAATTCTTTATTGCACTTTAAATAGAAAACTATGTACAGATAAAACTTAAAAATATAATTACAATTCGGTCTTATCGCTCAAGAGCGATCTCTAGCAAACAACCGTGGATGGATAGGATCGTGGACAGTACCAGAAGATAGACAGTTTTAAGAATTATGAAATGGATTGGGAATTATGTATCCTCTGACCACTGATCACTCTAGCTAGCGCGTCCGTGTCAGCCTGAATTCAACTAAATGAAACTTTCTGAACCCCTGTGCTTTTCACACTTATTTTGGCTTTAATCAGTTTGAATTAAAGGTGATGTCTCGCAGCCTCGCAGGTGTTCTCTAGTTTGTTAGAGAATTGTTTGCACACATTGCGTACCAACTTTTGCTTCTATAGCGTTCATCTGTTTTTGTGCCCGTTGTGATAATATGTTGCTTGTGTTGTTTATGAATTTTGTTTTGATATTTGGCTGGAAATATTATATTTAGTATTAGAAATACTTATATGTGTCAAATGGTTTATAAAACTTCCTCTTTAAATAGTGATTCAAAGAGGAATTTAAATAGATACAGTGCTATCTATTAAAGAAAACCGCATCAAAATCCGTTGCGTAGTTTTAAAGATCTAAGCATACATAGGGACAGACAGACAGCGGGAAGCGACTTTGTTTTATACTATGTAGTGATTTTGCACAAATTAATTTGCTTTGGGCTATAAAATATTCAATTATTCTCAACGTCTAGAGCCAAATCAATCAAATGACATATAAAGTCCAATAACGTAAAAATATACAACAAATTACCAAATGAAATCAAATTATTAAATAATTATTTATATAAAATCAAATTGCGTAGGTGGCTGAATGACATGAATTTTTATGACATCAATGAGTTTTTAAATGTTCGATAATAAATAATAATACTTACCTAATTTAATTAGTCATCATAATTATTGCATGCCAGAATATAGTGAGACATGAGTGCATTACTTAGAACTTAAGACCTTTATACCATGTTTGACGCAATAAATATATTTGAATCTTTGAATCTTTGAATAATTTGTGACTGCGTTAAAATCAACAGCGTTGAGTTGGGTTAGATACAAAATTTCTTACACAAGTGTTGAAAGTTCACGCGCATAAGGAATAGGTAGCTAGTTATAAAACCTATCATAAGTTTATATTAGCGGGCTTTTACCACCTTAGGGGTGGAAACTCGTTACAACACAAAATAGGGTTTTGAAAGATCAAAACTTTTGCTCAATACGCGTCTACGTGCCTTGTAAACATATGATATATTGTATTGGTATAGGTAAATTATTGAAACTCTCTTTTCTTTTGTTTTTCGTACACTGACTTTTATTATGAAATGTCTATTTAAAGTTGTTTTTGTTCGAAATATAATACTTTGTTATTGTTTTGTACTGCAGCAGCAAATATATGAATGTCTATGTCTATGTTTTCGGAACTTTATACGAAACATTACGCATAATTTCATATGAACTGATCTGCTTTTTTACTTGGGAATGATGACAATAGGTACGTAGATTTTTTATTTTACCTGACACTGAATTTTTTTGCGGTCATAATGAATGATATGTAAAAACATTAACGACTACAAATACATCTGAATCATAAAATACGTCCGGAAACGGTCCCTTTGCAAGTAAGTAAGCGTAAGTTTTGCGGCCGCACTTCGAACCTGCGGATATTTTGTTTGTATGATCATGTAAAACAAACATTTGATGCATAATTTTAATTCTATTATACTTATTTTGATACATTTTTCGTCATCAACATCCATCAATAAATTTACTATTACAACACTGTCTTGATTGATTGATTCTACAAATATTTTTCGTATAGCAACACAACCAAATTATTTTGACTTCACCCCTAATGGACTGATCGCGTAACGCCTTAAGCAATCAAACTATTATTACTCTCAAATCACAGAACACTACCCCAACTTAAACATCCCTGTACATAAATAACGGGGGCGATTAACAAACCAATGTACGGGGACCGTAATATATTCAGTCGCTGATCCCAATTTGTCTGACCTACGCAATATTGGGCGACCCCTACCTAGGCTTGCATTTTGGACTTAAATGGTTTAGTTTGGCGACGTGAAGGGGACAAAAGCAATACCAATTTAACGCAACGCATGTAATATAGTTAACTATCTTCATACATAGAACACAGAGAATTCGGTTATTTAAATCTGGTTTGAGTAAAAAAAATGAGTTACTAGAATCTAGAGTGCGAGAGATTTAATCACGCCCAACACTCAGACAGCGTTATGCACAAGTAAAATACTCGAATTTCACACTTTCTGCGAGAAAATAGTAAAAATATGTTAGTGCACTTTCCTCCAGCCAGTTCTCTATAAAAAACGCTAAGGTTAACAAATCTTGTTCGTCGATTTCTAAACACTTCCCCATTAGGCTGTGGCCACTTTTTACACGCAAATTAGAAAGGACCTTGTTTAGTCAACAAGCCTTATAAAATCTAAAGCAAGAAACTAGAAACGTGACTAGATTCACTTACTTTTATGTAAGTTTCTCCTCCTCGTAGCCTTCTGAAGCCTATGTTTCATTCCAAGCTACATCTATGCAAAATTTCAGCTCGATCTATACCGTAGTTTTAGCGAGAAGAAATAACAAACATCCATACATTCAAACTTTCGCTTTCGGGATCAGTAGTTATTAGTATTTAATTGATTACAAACATCGTTGAAGTCAAAAAAATCATTAGCTAAGATACCATTCGTATCAACACCTAGAGCCCGTACACGTACACGTCCACTGATGAACAAAGGCCTCCCCTAACGATGCCACGGTCCTGCGTCGAGTCCATCGAGTGGTAAATCTTCCCACTTTCCGATTCGCATTTCATAGCGGCCACCATTCGTACTAACTGCCAACATAAACTTTTAAAAAAAAGTTTAATAAAAAAAAAAAAAGAAAACTAGTTAAAATTGGCAATGAATCGTTTGCACGAACCAAAAAATAAATTCAAAAGTGCCCTAAAACCCGTTCAAAGATCGGGTGATGAAAATAATACAAAAAGCAACGAAATTACGAATGCTAAGGAAAATAACTAAAAGACGCGAGTGTGGTCGTTCTCTCGTATAATCGTTTTCTCATTTAACTCGTCGCATAAGCCTCCCCCGTCCTATTAAGTAAATAATTAAATTTAAACTTGCTTTGGATTTTCATCAGGGTTATTAAGGAACAAATCTTAATTATTACTTCCAAAGCTGCTATTAAAATTTTTATGGTGCAAGGTAAACAGATTATTAGCGGAGTTCTATAGATACTACAGTTTGTGTGCTTTGAGCGTTAGTACAATATAGTTATTCTGTGTTTGTGCTAACGTTTTTGCTAATATAGTGCGTAAGGGGGTTTCAATTGTTTCCCCTGTAGATGGAGCTCCACTTGACTCCGAAGGAATTCCCAGACTGACAGACCAGTTTTTCGACTCCTACTTCACTTGACCTAGTGGTGTAATGGTAGCGCATCGAGTACTGTGGGTGGGTTTGCGGGTTCAAGTCCCGTCGAAGTCGCAGTCATATTTTTGGACATAATTAAATCACTATTGTGCTGTTACTTTCCATTTTCAGAATGAAAATTCTCTGTTTCTTAATTCTAGTCATGTTATATGATAAAATTTAATGGCCAAAATCCTCATCATGATTATTATATATTAGGCATCGGTGTCGGATCGCCATTTAGACAAGATAGAGCAAAGGAATATGGCTTTTATAGCGACGAATTTTATATTTGACTAGCGGCCCGTCCCGGCTTCCCCCGGGTGGACGTTTGTTTCATAAATATTTTGCGATGAACATAGCGTAAATATATCTTTATGCACGAAAAAGTCTTTTAATTTTTTGGGTTATTAGTCGTATTAAAATCGCTTATGAAAATCAAATATAACGTTCAAATTTGCAATATGGGTTCTGTAGGTCCAAAGATTACCTCACAAACTTTCATCATCAGCCTATATCAGTCCACTGCTGGACATAGGCCTCCCCCAATGAGCGCCATAGCGCCCTGTCTTCAGCTTGCCGCATCCAGCATCTACCTGCAGTCTTTCGCAGGTCGTCATCCCACCTGGTCGGAGGGCGTCCTACTCTACGTTTACCGAGTCGTGGTCTCCACACAAGAACACGTTTTCCCCAGCGGCCACAAACTTTACCTCTTTATAATATGAGTATAGAATAAAATGTTTTTGCCAAGTTGATATTAAATATTTGATATTAGCTACAGCAGCTCTACCATCCTATCGGCTCGTTATCCTTCCATTAATATAAGTCACCATCAATATAATGCTCTGAGAGCATTATGTGCAATAATAGGAATAGCACCAATAACATTTGATCCACGATCACTGAATCACCCAGTATGTAATCGCTATTTGCGATCGAAGGCTCCACTGATACAGCTTTATGATTATTCGATGCATTTGGCTTGTCTACGGCCGCGAGAATTATGCACTTCATTGCCAGTAATTCATGGGACAAGCAATTTATTGCGATGCGTTTTAAGTTGACTGGCAACATTTGCAACCGTTTATTAAAGCAACTACAAGTCAGTGTGCAATCAATTTATTGACCACCATTACAATATATAAGTATTATGGTGGAATGTTATTAAAATTAACCATTTTGTACCAGCGTTTTATTTATAACTTTAATCGACGAATTTCAAACTCGAATTTTCAACAAAAAAGAATTAGGTTCGGCTGTGTGTATTATGTTCGTCAAATTCTCAGTCAGTTAAAGACCGTCATTGAAAATTATTTCGCTACCTATGGTATGGAGAATAATCCCGAGGAGTACCTATCAAAACTTTATTACCGAGGGATATATGTTTGTCCCGAAAAACTCGAAAACTGGGTAAATGTTAATAAGTTGATGTTAATCTATACAAACTTTAAGCTTGGAAAGATAATAATTTGATTGTATAAAATATATTTTGATACTGGTAAATATCTGGGGCCTAATTTTGCTAACCAATCTCTTTACGATAAATATACATATATGTATATATATAGTGATATCGTTGTAGAATCGTCTATAGATGAATGAAACTAGATAGTGCGTGCGGTGCTATTTGCACGGAGAGATTGATAAAATGGTTTAAACCTTGAAACTTTTGACACGCGTCCTCCATCTGTAGTTTATTTCATCTATCTACATCTATGTATATATATAAAAGAAAGTCGTGTTTGTTACAACACTTATAACTCGAGAACGGCTGGACCGATTTAGCTGAAAATTGTGGAGAGGTAGCTTAGAACCAGGAGTCTAACATAGGATACTTTTTATCATTTAAACAATTTGACACATAGATTTCCACGGGGGCGAAGCCGCGGGGAGCAGCTAGTAATAATATAAAAATGAATCGCTGAATGTGTTGCTAAGCTCAAATCTCGAGAGCAGCTGAACCGATTTCGCTAATTCTTTTTTTAGAATATTCCTTGAAGTACGAGGATGGTTCTTAGAGAAAAAATTTAAAAAGAAACAAATTTTAAAAATTGCCTGAAACAAATGACCACCGGGCGAAGCCGGGACGGGCCGCTAGTCAAATATAAAAACCAAATTCATTCAGACATTGCCATTGTTATGGTGAAGCGATTAATATAGTGGAAATAGTGCCCTGGTATTAATTTTGGACATTTTAAAGCAGGTTATTATTTAGTAGCTCTATAAAACGATCCCCTACTCAAAAGTAACCAGTAAACAAAGTATCGCGCATACACCCATGGTATTTTGTTTGTTAAGGAGTAATTCAAACATTGTCTCGTAGTTTAATTTATGTCGACACTTGTTTGTTAACCATTATTAAAATTCTCCAGCCCTTACACATCCGTTTACACAAACCCTTAGAAAAACATGGGATTAGGTATTCATAATTTGTTATAACGACATGATAAATACAAGTCGTGTTTACCATACGTAATTTTATATGGGGTTGAAATATTTTAAGTGCTATTTCTCTAGAAAATTTATTGCCTTAAAGATTTTTCATAAATCGTTTGTGATAACTCGGTCAACATTATGGACAGTCCATAGATGAATGAGACTCAATTTCTCATTTATCTATAGACTGTCCACAGATTTAATAATATTTTTAACAAAGACAGGACTTGCAAGGATTTTGTGAGTACCTGGAAAACTACAATAAACCCATTTCAGTAATAAGTACAGTACATTGGCTTAAACCAGCACAATGACTTTGCGTTCTAAGTCTACAATGCTCGTTATAGCTCACCTGGGTATAGGTTCCGTACAATCAGCAACAAAGGATGTCTTTAACATTTGTAGCAGGCTGTATAACAAGGGAATAAAGTTTATATTCGAAACTGTGTCCAGCTTACCGAGTCATCGAGTCCACCACAATGAGACGCACGCTTTTAGCAAAATTAAAGCGTTAAGCCTCGGCCATCGGCGTGTATTCCATTGATATTGATGCTGTCTGTTTAAAAGTAATTGAAAAATATTTTCATTTCAACGTAGTTAGTCTCGCTTTGGAGCGCAAGAAATTAAATCTCGCGAGCTTAAGTGAAAATTCAAAATAAATTAATTATACGTATTTATATTTTACCTTCGGCCCACGCGGAACATTACTTATTGCACACCTTTCCTATTTTTATAAAAAAAGCATCATAAATGACATTGAATTGAGCGTCTATAGGGATGTCTGCAGCTAGTTTAGCTATGCACTTTAACTGCCCAGCCTAGGCGGTGCGACTCGCGGGGGCGCGTCTTTGTTGGCGGCGGCGGCGCGGCGGCGCGGCGGCGGCGCTCTACGAACTGCAGTGTGGCATGGGAGTCATGGGCAATGAAAGTGTTAGTAGTTAATATCATACCTATCAATTATGTTAGTAATATCAATTATGGTAATTATGTTTTGGCAACGTTATCGACATAGCTCTGAGAATTAGAAAGCTGAAGTGGCGGTGGGCAGGCCATCGAAGATCGCGAAGAACCGACGGCCGCTGGGGCAAACGTGTTCTTGAGTGGAGACCACGACTCGATAAACGTAGTGTAGGACGCCCTCCGACCAGGTGGGATGACGACCTGCGAAAGACTGCAGGTAGATGCTGGATGCGTCAAGCTGAAGACAGGGCGCTATGGCGCTCATTCGGGGAGGCTTATGTCCAGCAATGGACTATTATAGGCTGATGATGATATCAATTATGTTATATCCAGAGCAGTAACAGCAAAATTTGTTATGAAAATGTCAAAATAAATGCTGTAAAGTTCTTCGAATGGACTATAAGCCTGGCCTTGTAGTTAATTACCTTTTATGCTTTCAATATTGAAATAAGGACTTTATGTTGAAGGTATTAAGTTAAAATTATATTTCGCAACGTTTCGATCGATTGTGGTCATCGATGATAATTAAAAGTTGTACGTATAACCAACTCATTAAAATTTTAAATGGAATATTTGGCTCAATGGAAACGGCGAACTGATTCACTCCAGTGTTGAAAGCCCAGAGCATTGAAGAATAAATCCTCTTGTACTGTATATAATGGTTAAAAAACACAATAACATTAATATTTAAAAAAAAACATTAATTTATATTCAAGACAATATGCGCTGGTCAAAGAAAAAGGCAATTACCCAACGACGTTTTCCCTCCATAGTAGATTTTCATTGTACGATAATAAAATACTATTTCTTATTATTATTATTTTAGGCAACAACCCTTAGTGTCCCA
This sequence comes from Eupithecia abbreviata, assembly GCA_943735965.1. Classification (NCBI taxonomy): domain Eukaryota; kingdom Metazoa; phylum Arthropoda; class Insecta; order Lepidoptera; family Geometridae; genus Eupithecia; species Eupithecia abbreviata. The sequence continues at coordinate 5,811,162 of OX030986.1, forward strand.
CTGCAGGGCAAAGGCCTGCAGTGCCTGCAGTGCCTTCCCTTCTATAAACGTAAATAATGCTTACCTAATTAGCGTTTTATTGATACCTTAATTATTGAAACTAAAAACTGCCAATTAATTTTGTACCCCACTTTTTCAACACCCCTTCTTTGTTACCTGTATAATATCAGAATCCATGATTAAATGGCTCTTGGTAGAGTGATTACAGTCTGCAAATGCGAATTTAATTTGAAGCATGATGAATTTCAGAACAATATGTTGAGTAAACTGTAAAATATTGCTAATTAGAGATTGATTAATGAAATTGGAATCGAGACAATATGTGAGCTTTTATACTTTTGTGTATTTTGAATATAGGCCTTTATTTTAGATAAGTATAATTCTAGTTATTAGTTATGTTCAATGATGTACCTTTGTACTTGGACCCAATTCTGTTAAAATATCACTTGAATATGGCTGAGAATCACAGAATCGTCCATAGACGAAAGAAACTAGATAGTGCGTGTTATTTGCACATTTGCATTTCATGAAATAACGTGTTCTTGAGTTGAGACCACGACTCGGTAAACATAGTTTAGGACGCCCTCCGGCCAGGTACGCTGAGGACCTGCGAAAGACTGCAGGTAGATGCTGGATGAGGCAAGCTGAAGACAGGGGGCTATGGCGCTATGTCCAGCAGTGGACTGCTATAGGACGATGATGATGATGTTGATTTCATGAAAGGTAAATAATGTGTCATTCTTAGACGATACCATTGTTATGGTGAAGCGACTAATTAAGTGGAATTTCTGTTATCTAAAATCGAAATACCTAGAAAAAACTAAAATTGTCTCTATACTTGTTAGGTTGTTGCTTTTCACGACGATCGATGATCTTTCTTATTTTAACACGATTTTTAAGGCATTTATTTTGTGTGATAAACATTTTTGCCAAGGAGATAAATTATATGGTGAAACCTTACAAAGTAAGGGCTCTCTTAGTTTCCTAATATTTTTTTACCTGCATCATCAAACTTACCACTGTCTATTTTTTTCAGGTAATTCACATTCTTGGGATATTACAAGACGTGATTTTCCGTGGAAAAGCATCCGCAAATCGTAAGTAACTTTTATTCTAACTTATAGATGTTTTCTTATAAATTTCGCAATCGTACCTGGGTCTACTATTTTTTTATAAAAGCAAAGGCTGCGAGCGCTTAGGTTGGTGGGTTGATATGCGCATTGTTTAGCGAAACTAGGCGCGCGCATGGCTTAGACATGAAATCAAAGAAAATTGTCATCGCCTTGCTACATCCAGGCAACAAGCTAAGCTGGATGTATGTCTGATATCTCTTAGATGTCTAGTTCAGATTTTAAACTCTAAGCCAACTCTAAGCTCAACTACCAATAAACATCCCCTCAACCTGCCTACCTTCCATCCTCAGTGTAGCCAACTTGTTTTTTAAATATTATCTATTGGTCCATAAAAACTGATTCAACAATTTCATACATACTATACGACACTCGTAACTTTTTTAATTCAAGCATTAGCTAGAAGGTATGGTACGTGATTTGAAATTTGATGACAGATTTTAATAGATAATGAAAAACAGAAAATTGGTCTGCTTTTTATGTTTCTCATTATATCTCTTCTCTCTTTGATAAACGGTTCAATGAAATTTTCTGTAGCTTTTTTTCAGATTATAAAAAAAAATCAATAGACCTTCGTTAGACCATAATCTCACCTGATTGAAAGTAATGATGTAACCGACAATGTATCACGAAGGTCTAGTGTTATATACTCTATAAATATAAACCACAGCGGGGCTGGTCATTCGTTGCACCTACACGATTTATTACTATCTGTTATATTTAAGGCCAGGATATTTGAGCGCAGTAGGCATTTAACGATACTTCCCTCCCCGCGTGGCAAGTCGCGCAAATACAAACTTCAAATGAACTCGCTGACCTCGCGCCGCGCCGCTCGCGCCACGCTGTCGTGCACAGTATAATTTGTAACAGTAGTTTAACTCCAATGTAGCAGTCCCTAAATGCGAATTTATTAATTATAAATTATGAAAACAAGTTTAAGTAAGATTACATAGTTTTTTCAAATGACCAATTTTGTTTTAAAGTTTGTAGTCTTTAGATAAATAGTACTTAAATAAATAAAAGTACTAAAGTCATTTAAAACGGGATATTTACCATGATTTGATTTTTGAGTTATCCAATATTTCGGCACAGTTTCATGCGCCATGATCACGGAATAACTGAAGGCACTGCGACTGCGAGTAAGTTTTTATGGGCAGACATACCGATCTACCCTCATTTTTTGTCTTTTGCTACGAACGTTACCACTACCACCGGTTTCATTATTATCGAACGCAGCTCGAAGCCGTTTTAAATGACTTTAGTGTTGATAACCATGATAGTTTCAAAAGTTTTAAATAAAAGTAATAGTAATAAAAATAAACATTCAGTTATTAAATAACACAAATAGCTTTATTTAAAATGTAGAAGACAGTTAGAGGCGGGCGATGTCACAGGTAGTGTTTGCACTATTCGTTTAATTTTACTATTCGATAAAATTAATATTTTTAGCGCTAAATATTCGAATATTTTTTTAACATTGATTGAAAATAATACAATATCGATTCAACACACACAAGAGCAGCTAGACTGGGGTTTGGTCTGATTGCAGCATCATTTTATTCAAATAAAATCAAGAATTTTAATGAGTTTTATAGTTTCTTAATAAAATAACACATTTATCGTTTTAAAGAGTAAACTTCGGTTTACCCTGTAAGCCGTGTCCACTTAGACATGGCAAAGCCCGACACAGTGACAAAAAATAAGATCGACTTTATCATGGCAGATAGCAAGCACATATTCAGAGATGTCTCAGTGATCAACAGGTTCAATGCCGGATCTGATCCTGTTAATATCTGCAGCGTTCCCGCACAGCAGTATGCCATAAGACATAACACTATGGAAGTAGCTGAAATAGACTAGTCTAGAAGTCTCAGCGTCTGTAAGGTGACGGATTTTTTTGACGGTATACGCCGCAGAACTAAGTCTCTTCGATAGCTTATCTATGTGCGGGTCCCATTGATGTTTATTATCTAACTAAGGTGATTCTAACGTTTCTCCTTTTACGTTTAAATCAGCCTTAACTTGTTTAACATTAGGTAAAATAAATGTAATATATTTCGTTTTTGTTTCGTTATGTATATCAGTGGGTGTGTGTGTGCTGTCACGCAATTGCGGTTCGCTTCGCTCAACGTAATTCGACCCCGCCGACGTCAGATTCGAAATCCTCATCCTCAAATTAGTCGAAAAAAATTAGTCTGTTCTCCATAGTCGTATTGCGGCTCGCCTCCACCCGAAAAAAAGTAAAAAAATAGGCCATTTTTTTTTTTTTTATAAAAAAGGAGGGTCTAAAAAAAGGGAGAGGGAAAATAGGAGCGAGAGGGGGATGTTTTTTTTTCTCCAATACAAAAGAAACCCTTTATATTATACCGCAATAAACACCCTATCACGACGGCATCTGGTAGCAACCTCAAAAGGGGGGTTCTGGGGGGCCAAAGGGGGCAACAACTTTTTCAATCAATATCACTAGTACCCCTCTATACAACCCCTTGAAAAATAGTAGTTAATATGACTCCGTTTGGGACCCCCTCTACGGGGGGGGGGGGGCAAATCTCAAAAAGTCGGAATTTTTCCTAGGTCACTCCGATACCCCCTACACGATTCCGCAAAAAAAATAAAAAATACCTCCCCCTTTACCATCAAGGAGAACAATTAGGTCAAACAGGTTGTGACGTCACAGGCAATCCGCTAATGAAGAAAAAACGACAATATATATATTTTTTAAATCCTAGAACAAACGTTGACCCCCTCGATGTCCAGAATCACCCCTTTTCGGCTTAGTAGACCCTGTCCGTGGCACCCTGCATTGTAAAGCCCTAGAACCTTTTTATTTAATCGAGTACCTAGTAGGTAGTTAATTACTGTTCACTTGCTGTTTTTTTTAAACGTGCCCTTGTATCTTGGCATCGATGAGCTGCAAAGTTAAAAATGTACTGAACAAAAATGATCATACAGTTGCGCTACTGTTATGTCTGTACGCTACCCTCCTTTTGTTGACTGTTTTAGGTAGTTGATAGTAAATAAGTATATGTAATATATATAACCTTATTTCTATTTCAAGATTTCGTAGTTTTCGTCTGGATACTTTTTTATTTATTTGCCATTTTTTAATTATTTCTTAAACGGTAAATCGATCGATTCACGGGAGGTACAGGGGGCCGGCAAGAGCGACACAGGTCCTACCTCAACAAGGCCCGGCGGGCTACTGAAGCAGGCCGCTTGAGCGCGGAGTACTTATATTCTATAATTATTGGGTAAAAAAAATTAAAAATTGTTTTGATAAAAACTAACCGGAGAATGCCCTTCTAAACTTCGTTGCCTATTTTCTGGCATATTTTTTGAGAGTACAACGTTTATACACTTGAAGTACAACAAGAAACCAAATAAAAACTAACCTCTTTTCGAGATTTTTTATCATCAGGTGAAGTGATAAATATCGTGTTTTGAACCGTAGAATGCTCTATAGTATATATCCAACTACAACATATATTTTTTTCCGATCAAAACAAAGGATATTTAATGGTTTAAAACTGAATCTAAGATTGCATGATTTCGAATAACGGGGCCTTAATCTCTGTGCTCGGTTCCAGCGAACTGTAAACTTTGGGACTATTAACTGAAAAGTTTTTGAGCTTTGTATAAAAAAGGCTTTTCGTCCGTTTAGGTTTGTTTGGTATTTACTGTTAACTTTATTTGAGCTTTATAAATGAAAAAAAGTCTTTTGGTCCTGAGTATCATAGTGCGGACCGGACCGGATGTTGTCAAAAAGTTCTGTCAATTTAGTTTTTTTATTCTCGGTTTCCTTCTATTGACAAAAGTGTTATTTTTGTTATGGTCCGTCTACATGCTGGCAGAACTATCACTAACGTTGTTTATCTAATTTGATTTGAGCAATGATGAATTATTTATTGGTAATACTGTTTTTTTTTTCAAGAAATTAAGAGCGTGGACCGAGTATAAGCTGGGTTAAGCTTGCCATGATTCGGCCAATATTTATAGATTCGATAAAATATTATTTTCCATGACAGAATAGAATTATATAATGTTTTTGCACCATCAATACAGAAAATAATTAAAAAATAACTTAATACTAACCATATATCGGAGTGGCACAATCGGCCTTATATTAACAGCGATTTCTTCCAGGTAACTTTTGTATTAACAAGTGGTAAGAGTAAAAGTTAACACTTTGACTGCGGTTTTTTTTCGACGACTGCGATCTTTTTTTTTACCTAAAAAATTCGTGCTGCCGCTCTATACAGCGGTTGTGTTGCGCCGCACATGCGTTTCGTTCGAAAAATATTACAGCTCTGCTGAGTCACAAAGATCTGTATTTTCTCAGCCGCCGCGCTAGTGTGGATATACGCATATTAGTCACTTGTAGAAAACTCATACCGTGCGTTTTCAGCACTCAAAGTGTTAAAAAATAACTTAATACTAACCATATATCGGAGTGGCACAATCGGATTTATATTAACAGGGATTTCTTCCAGGTAAACAAGTGGTAAGAGTAAAAGTTAAGTTATAACAACTCAATAGTTATTTAGTCCCTTTTTGTAACTGCAATTATCCAGGCAAATCGAACAGCACAAAACCGTACGAAAGAAGACACAATAGAGCCATAAGTTGCAGCAAATCTACGACATTTTCAGGCAATACTTTTACTGTAAGTGGTATTTTGGGGCATTATTTCAATAGCTGTCCAGACAGAAATAGAACAAAGCGAATCGGGAAGTATTTTGAGCACGTCCTCCGAGCTTGGGCTCCGTTGTGACTTTTAATTAATTTTGTAAAAAAGTCTATCGGTGATCACGTTCAGTGCGAAATGCAAGGAGTTTCGGATTGTTTTTGAAACCCATTCAGGACTTTTTTTACATGAGGCTAATTAAATACTTTTTTGAAAGGGCGGACACGTGATGGCCGACGTCTAAAATATAAAATAATTAAATTATTCGTGGAATTCAAGGGTCTGCCATTGAGCAATTTGCGATAGAGCCCATTTTAAATCGTCGCCTTAACTCTACGCCTCTGAGACGGACTTATAATGTTCCAGGTATTGAAAATAAGCCTTTTGTAACTTGTGCGTAGGAAAAGTTAGTTTCAAAGTTTTGATACAAAAAGCCTTAGTAAGGCCTTACTAGGTTTAACCAAGCCCGGCTTTTATGGTTGAAATACATTTTTGTGTAAAATTAGGATTCACGTTCTACTACATGTTATTAATGATTACCAATTAAAGAAAACAATATACGAGTAATTTATTCGTATTAATAAATATTATTTATTGAATACTAGGTAAACATTATTTCAATTCCAGATTTTAAATATTTTACACTTAAAATTTATTACGTTTATTCTATTTTATTATTACTTATTCTTTAAATATATTTTTTTTCTTTAAATAGCCCGCATAAATATATATGTATGTGTCAAGTGGTTTATAAACCTTCCTCTTGAATCACTCTATTCAAAAAACCGCATCAAAATAAATTGTGTAGTTTTAAAGAACTAAATATACATAGGAACAGACCAGCTACTTTGTTTTATACTATATATGTAGTGATGACCAGGTGGGATGACGACCTGCGAAAGACTGCAGGTAGATGCTGGATGCGGCAAGCTGAAGACAGGGCGCTATGGCGCTCATTGGGGGAGGCCTATGTCCAGCAGTGGATTGCTATAGGCTGATGATGATGTAGTGATGAGTAGGCATACCGTCCTACCAAACTCTAAATATAAATCTTGTTACTAGACCAAATTGTAAAGCAAGTCTTAAAGTCCAATCTCGACGCCAAACTTTCTGTGGTGTTAATTAGAAACAGGCTTGGATTACTTGAACGCTCTTCATTAAGTTAATGAAATAGGATAACATTTATAAAGCAAGGCATTTGGTAAATGAAACACAGTTCTGATTCACTGGCACTGTACTGTAAGAAGATTAATGTCTTCCGGAAAGTGAGAAGGAAAAATTGATTTTAGTTGTTTTAGCCCCCGATAAATAAGAGGGTTTTACGTGTTTGTGTGAAGCGAAATCCCTTCTTATCTTCAAAAGTATGGTTCATCAACCACTCTTGATAAGTTTTCATGATTTTCATTTTTAGTTTTCATTTTCTGTACTTATTATTATGTTAATTTTTCCTGTTTTTTTTGTGTATTTTATATATTTAAATATTAATTATTTTATATATAATTATCTTCAATGTTTACGCCACCGTCAGCTTTAATACATACCGATCCTTTCCATCCAAAGGTTGCCTGGAAGAAATCGCTGTTCGCGATAAGGCCGCCGATTGTGCCACTAGAGTTAGTATTAAGATACATTATTATTGTATTTTTTTGTATTGATGGTGCAATAAAGAAATATTGTATTGTATTGTATTGTGTATTTGTGTGTCTGTTTGTGGGTTTGTATATGGAAGCATTTGAACGGAAGTGAAGGAACGAGAGTTTGCTTAGTCTGTATCTACGTTGTCACGTAAACTTGAAGTAACTTAGTGCCACTAACAAATTAACAAAACACTGTCGGCTGCCTACAAACTTCATACACTGAAATGTCGCACCAACCTTTTGTGCGTGGTTGAATGTGTAGCGTTCGTAATGCTTGATGAAAATCGGATAAGCCGTCCAAGGCCGTGATGGTTCAAAGTTAAAATTTTCAGGGGGGGGGGGGGGGGGGGGGGGGGCGTTGCGTTAGGGTATTTATTGCCAAAACTGATGTGTGTTTTACACAATATATTATTGTGAACATTGCAAAACGAAAAACGGACATCGTCCGTAACTACCTAGCACCTGCCATTAAAACTATACCCATGCATATTTTCTACGTTAAATACCTACTGCCTAATTATTTATTTTGATAGTACCCCCCAGATTAAAATGTAATGGGATTAAAGTCCATGTCTTAACATAAATTTCAATAGATTTATTGTTGTAATTTTAAATTAAATTCCAAGTTGGAGGTGTCTTAATTCGAATGCCTAAATTGGGTATTGAAATACGATATTATTCCGCCGAAGGAAATATTTTGATTAGATTAGGTTTATCACGAATACAAGGGCGAGTGCTGGAACTTTTGGTAGAAATAGTAATAATAATAAATAAATAATGTTGCTGTCGGTTTTAAATAGTATAATCAGGCTTACCACCAGAACATGTCAAATTCTAGTTGGAGGGTTGATAGCAATTTTGGTTCCTGACTGCGGTCAGCCAGAAGAAAACGTTTAATAGCTGGACTCTTGTCAAATTAATTTTTTTTGTTTCTTTAGGACTACAAAATAAGCACAGAGGTAATTTTTTTTTACCAAAACATGGCGCTTTAATCGTTTTTTTTAGGGTTTCGTACCACAAAACTAAAAAGTAAAAAGTACTCATTGGACTTTCTTGTCTGCCTGTGTGTAAATACTTTTTTCACAAGCCCACGTAGAGGTATTAAGTTGAATGTAGATTATTAGATCAGTTTGAAACCACATTTTTTGTTACAACAAGGTATTTTATTTTATGATTAGCCATTTATTATTCAACGCCACCATTATCTTGTATCACTGTAGGGTAAAGGCTATCATTTAGTTTTACTAAACCGTGAGTATTTTTAAATCAAGGTATTTACAACTAGAAAATGAAAAGCACCTATTTTCTTCTGATGTCTACTTCTTCGCAAAGGTAAGCATAGCAGTTTCAGAATAACAGATCGGTTTCCAAAAAAAGTAACCACAAATTATGAAAATCCATTAATTGCAATTGATCTGTCACTATATCGCCCCCACCGGAATTTATAATCTGTAGATACGTTTGTATCTTGTCAGTGCGTATCAAATAAATGAGTCCGCTCGGTTTGATTCATGTGAATGGGGAGCGGGAAATACCCGGCAACAAATAAAACCAGCCAAAATAGGAGCTGAATTCACGGGTTCGCGGGGCTGGCCTTTTGCGGGGAACGACCGGCTAAAATGGTAAAAAAACCCGGCTTTTTGAGAGAACAATTTGTTCAGATTTTTTTTGTCAAATATTAACTGACGAAATCTATTTATTCGAGTATGAAAATCAATATTCTGGTTTAAGACCTTCATTCTCATAAGGAGGAGGATTTTTGTAGGTAGTACAAAATACTTCCGGTAAGATTATGACTTTGAAATTACATGCAGTAGTTGACAACTTTTCTGGTCCAACAAGTTTAAAAGCTTAAAGGTAAATATTATCCGTTTTAATATTTATGTCACTCATCATCATCATCATCAGCCTATAGCAGTCCACTGCTGGATAGGCCTCCCCAAATGAGGTCCAAAGCGCCCTTTCTTCAGCTTGCCGCATCCAGCATCTACCTGCAGTCTTTCGCAGGTCGTCATCCCAACTGGTCGGAGGGCGTCCTACACTACGTTTACCGAGTCGTGGTCTCCACTCAAGACCAAGTTTGCCCCAGCGGCCGTCGGTTCTTCGCGAGATATGGCCGGCCCACTGCCACTTCAGCTTGCTAATTACCTCACTCGATTGCCAGTATTATTGTGGCTTGCAAAGGGTGTTATAATTATGTCTAAGGTTTACTTTTCAAGGATGCGATGGTTATGGGCCAATAATTGGTTTTAATTAGATTTTCCCTTGTATTACGAAACATTGGAAGAAAGAAAAAAATCCGACTTTTTCGTTAAATTAGTAATCATTTTACAAAAAAGTCGGATTTTAAAGCCGATTCTGAAATTGACTTGTAATTCAAAGTATTTGGCAAAATAAATTGCATAGAGTTAATTTAAAAGTCACCATGCTCCAATTACTTCAAATGGCCTAGAAGTCCAGTTAATTTTAATTACTTTTCTTTTTTGTGTGGCAAATTTATCTTACGATCAGTGTTACGTCACTCGCGAGGAACGCAAATATTGCATTGTAGTTTTTTTATTTCAACAATTTGACAACCTTATATTAACCGAAAATTACATCACACCAATTATATCATAGTAGTTGCTGAAAACTGCATTAAAATCCGTTGAAAAGTTTTAAAGATCTAAGCGAACAGACAGCGGAAGCAACTTCATTTAATACTATGTATAGATAATGTACCTATGTATGGATGATTGTTACTTCTTCATGCTAAAACCACCGAATGGATCGGGCTGAAATTTTGTATATATGCAAGCCTGAAATCAAACATAGGCTAATTTTTAACTCAAAAATCAGTTCGCATGGGATAGAAATAACCCTAAAAAATTTACTTAGAATAAACGCGTGCGAAGCCGCTGGCAGAAACTAGTTATCCATAATTGTGTTTGACCCGGTTTCAGTTCCAATTCCACTGTACTGGTGCCAGTAATAACTCAAAAAGATGGCCGCAGCGAAGGCATGGCCTCGGAATCGTCTATTTAGAATTCAGAGTGGTCGAAAGCGATAAAGCGGCTGAACTTAATAACCAACATGCCTTCAGACTCGTTATGGAGCTGGGGTGGAGGGGACAATAGTTACGGATAGAGATTTCACTCGGGACAATTGTAACAATGAAATAGCTTCGACTAACTGCTTTGGGAGGATTCATAGGTGTATCTCTGAAAGGTTACCTAATAAATAGTTATGTTACCTTTTCCGTGCTTACTAACCCTGTATTTAGTCAAGGAGAGTTGTTTATATTATTTAGATGGAACCCAAGATAAATACATATTTAACGATCGATTATATAGCATAGGAAGAGCTTTTTGAAAAGCTTCTATAGTTGGATATAGGCAACAATTCGTCACTGCAAAAAAAATTCATAGGTAAGAACACAAAAATAATTTTAATTTGTTTTTATTAGTCACACATATGTAAATCGAGTTATTATAAGTCACGTCATAGTTTTGTAATGATTGGTAACACGGCGTACTTGTTTTTATTCGTCACCCCGCGTCGAATAGTACTAATTTGTTCTTTTAAGCAAAACTAAACCAATGAATTGATTATAAAAAAATATGGTCTGTCCTGTCGCGATTCCTGGTCATTCAAGTCAAATATAAATAATCAGAGTCAAGAGTAGAACGTCGAGCCATTGAGTACGTACAAAAAAAACATGATTAACGAATATACAGTTCTTTTGAGTAAGTAAACACTATACTGAAATATAATAAAATCTCAGCAGCAGATGGCACATCTGGATATTAACTAATAAACAGTTATTTTGAGAAAACACTAAGCCGGGATATTATACAATCTCGCAGCAGAAGGAACATTCAGATATTAACAAAGCTTCCGTATCAATTTCAGCATATTGCTCTGATCTATAACCAAACTCGGAATGATTAATTCCCTTGCCGGACGTTTCACAGGTGGAAGCTTCGACGATATAATGAATAATAACTGATGGATATAGACACTATACTTGATAGCATCGGTTGAATACAGTTAGTTCAAATAATTGTAGTAGTAAATTGACCAAAAGTTACACAAAAGCTATTAATGTGGCTTAGTAGGTCTGTCACCATGGTTACGAATTAAATATACATTAGAAGCGACAATTTCTTTCCTATTAATATTATAAGCGCGAAAGTTTGTATACATACAAACTATGGATATTTGTTACTCTTTCACGCAAAAACTACTGAACGGATCGGGCTGAATTTTGCATACAAGTAGTTCCAGGCCCGGAATAAAACATAACCTATTTTTTATGTCATAATCATAAATCAGTACTCATGGGATAGAAATAACCTTAAAACTTTCCATAGAAATAACGCGTCGGAATCCGCCGGCAGAAAGTAGTATACAAGATTATTAAAAAATTATGATCGCTTTTGATGTCAGTACCTAGTTTAAATATCTGCTTAATTAGAGACACATTTTTTAAATATTATTATGTATAATGATTTCAGGAATGCCTTTAGTCGTTTGTCCCCTAGATCCGAGCTTAATATAACACAATTGCTATAATTCGCTTGCCAATCTTATGATTTAATTGGATGCGTGGAGCGAACTCACAATTACTAAGTTTTATTTTATTTCTTTCCGTAAAGAATCTGGGATAGGCACAGAGTAACTAGGAGTGCTTATAAATGTGCCGCCAATTTATTTTGTTGTTTAATTTACCTTTGCTTTGTTTGCCTCTTTGTCTGTTTATTCCATCCCAACGCAAGAGGGTCTCGTATTTCAAATAAGTTTTAAAGAATACTTCCTTTAATCTCATTATTGTGAAAGTCCCGAAACTGCGACCCTGTTTGGGTCCAAGGCATTATTATTGGCGAATTCCGTCCCGTCGAAACGTTACGTCGGACAGAATTACTTCGCGCCTTGATAAGTATTTTTTTATGAAAATTGTCGGTGAGGCCCGATCCGCTTTGTTGCAAGTGAAACAAATTGAGTCGCGGAATTTTCTATGAAATTACGTTTACGAGTGTGTCCGTCGGTTATTGATGTAAAAAGTTTTTATGGCTGTTCAGAAGCGGCAACTTTTTACGACAAGTCCCGATTTTCGCCACGATAACGACTTCCGATTTATTTGTCTCATCATTGTAACTTTTTTGGTATTTTGAACGGTGCCTACGTTTGTGAGTGCTTTGGTTATTGTTTTACTTTTTCATTTCGTCGATGAATTTAGTCGGTTGGAGTAGAAAAGAGTCTCCAAAAGGTCTCTTTTGTTTCCGGTGTGTTCCTCTTTGCCGTTCGTTCGGCCTGAGGTACCCGTGCGGAGTTTGTGCTCGACTGGCTGGAGCTTCGCTGAGTCGAGTGGTTCCGTTTCCGATTCTCTTAATTGGTAAATCTTAGCTGACGGGGCTCTTTGCAATTAAAGCGGTCTTCTATGCAGCGAGTTAGGATGAGCGGGATTTTATGCATCAGCCGTATTAGATTACTTACTTGCCTAGTTGGTGAAATAACGAGCTGGGTTCTCTTTCAAATGCATTGAACATTAAACTTGCTGACTTTAGGAGTTAAACGTAGAGGTAAACATTTTAACATAAAGTTTGATTCCCGACCCGGGACAAATGTTTGTACGATCTGCAGATATTTGTTCCGAGTGTTCTTGTAGTTATGAATGGATGATAATAAAATATCTAGATAGATATTTTTTACATAGATATGTAATCACACAAAATGTACACAATGATGCAATAAAATGAATATTAATATAAATAAATCTTTTGTATTAAGTATATCAATTATCTAGTACCTATAACACAAGCTCTACTTAGCTTGGGGCTAGATGATGCAGTGTGGATTGTCCAGTATTATATATTTTTTTTCAAAATTTCATCATTTAACTGTGTTCTATATGAGGTGACCTTAGTAAATCCAACAATAAAACTTTTTAAAGGATTCCGTGCGTGAGATCGTAAATAAATCCAAGTTAAGAAGACAACCATGAGACAATAAAACAACCACAAGGTCGTTCCGAGTTCGTATTGTTCACACACTTTTGTCGCTCACTGTACATAATTGATTCGGTTGCAAATTCCAAGCACGTAGCGAAGTTGTCCAGGACTGTACGTGGTGTTGGCAATTGATCTCATTCTCGATACATTACAGTTATGGAGGCGCGAATCAATTAATTACACGTGTTTGATACTAATTTGACGTGTCCAGCTGGAATACAAAATATCTGGAAATATGTTTTAATAATTAAATTAATAATAATGAGAAAAAAAAATGAAAATTTGGTTTATTGGTTCAAAATGAAGTAAGGTTTAAGGAAGATTCCTTCGCAATAAAAAAAAAAGGCTGAAATGCAGGTTTGGTTTAAGTTTTTCAACCAGCCTTTAGTTTACTCAGTCCACTGCTGATCGCAAGCTAAGCTTCTTATTCACTTTTATCATTTGTTCGGTCTTTGCTTAATTTTTTTAAGTAGTGTTAATCAAAACAGTGAGGTGAAGACCCGTTTGCTTATCAGTAAAAAAATAGTAATAAAGATGGATTTCCTACAAATCAAATAAATAATAGAATAGAATAATGATTTTTTGTCATAAAATTTACCGTTAAAATAATGGCATTCGCAACTCAAATCCATTTTGCTGATCGAAATTTCAATGAATGAAAATGTTCAATATGTCCAAGCTTACCTAATACCCTAAGCTACTATTTATCACGAGGGCAAAAAGCCGTTCCTTAAGTCGAGAAGCAAGTTTTTCTCGAGTTTTGATTTGCGAGATATTGGATTTCGAGATGATAGGGAAAAAGTCTGACGTCATTTCTGAAGCTGCGTCTGGGTTTCACATAGTATATACAATACATATAAATATGAAAGGCTTGATATAAAAAAAGAACTAGGCGTTAAACCAATCTTACTTAAAGAAAAGTTTGAATCTTCTGGTGTTATGTTTTCATTCCTCTCAGCAAGTCATCTCTCTATTTACAATATTAAATCAACTCGACTAAAACCAATGTATTTAACCTTATCGGAGCTGTGTCGACATTTATTTCCATTTTAATGCTAATAAAATTTATTCCAAAGGAAAACACGCAGAGTAACGTTCAAAAATGGCCTCCACCATTATCCTATCTGCCCTATCTCATCGCAAACCATGGAAAGTTCTTTTGCGAAATAAACGAGTTAAATCAACCATAAATTTACCCCGAAATGGGCTTTTCGAATAAGTTATCATCGGAAGCTAGGAACATGGAAGCAAAATTTTATCTCGTTGATAACAGTGCTTTCTTCGTGAGGTACATACATTGTCGTATGTATGTCAATGAGAAATTTTACTAGAGCGGGCTTTTTCTTATCAGTGTTTTTATTTATTTGGGTAAAATATAAACGGGCTGCTTTACCTCCAGCGCACCGTAGATGTGATTTTTTTAACCTTTTGATAGGTAATAGATTAAATCACTAGGTTTATGTTGGTAGTTGGCAAATTAAGAAGCAAACTATTTATAGCATATTTTTTTTTTTTTGTTAGCAATAATAGAATACCGCAGGTAGATGCTGGATGCGTCAAGCTGAAGACAGGGCGCTATGGCGCTCATTGGGGGAGGCCTATGTCCAGCAGTGGACTAATATAGGCTGATGATGATGATGATGATGAATAATAGAATAACACAAAAAAAAAAATCTGGCCTGAAACGTAACCTATGTATATATAATAATATAAATACCTACGTCCATCTCTACATTCGCCTTTGCTAAAAAACTTGGAAAATATTTATTGATAAAGGAATTTAGAATTAAATAATGGAAACAAATTAGAACTAGTATTTACAATTGAAACAACTAAGTTAACTGCAAGCTGATGCAAACAATTATAATAAATTAGAGAATAGAAAGTTTAGCTAACTGAAGACTTGCAAACAATCTAGGAAGATTCATGTAATTTAAGTAATTGACGGTAAGAGTAGTTGAATGAATTGTCTCATTAATTCTACACATTTGATTTACCCAGATAACATCAGCGTCCCTTCAGTCCGCCACAACAGTGTCTGTTACGTGTCAATTTCCTTCAATGAACTGTCCATAGCTGTGGGCGACATGCATCCCATGTTATGATTGTAGGTAGGTCCTTACGAGTATGTCACCGCCGCCGGCCGGCATCGGATTGTAGAATAAGCCCGCTTGTAGAATGTCTAAATCGAATGCAAAAACAAACGCATTTTTTTGGTAATACCATACCTAATTAATTTCATTCGACCAGACGCTAAGACTAAGACTAAGCGACGCTTTGCTTTTTTGTTGAATGTTGATCTTTTAAGGCATACGCTATTCGTTGAATTACGCTGTTTTTCAAAGCCAAGACATTGTACAGACGGGCGAATTTTACAAGCAGGCATAAACAATACATAGGAACCTACGTTTGTGCAACAATTCTGGATAATTATATTGTATACATAAGCAGGTATTTAATTATAATAAATTATAACGAAAACATCGAACCCGCAACCTCCTACGTCCCATCCAGACCTTCGACCGCCGCGCCACAGAGGTGTTCATGAGGGTATTCTTATTGTAAAGTCATAAGAAACACAATAATGACAAAGGAACTACTCAGAAATCATGATTATACGTTTACCTTGAGTCTGAGATACATTCAAATTCCTTACTAATGATCTGCAATTCTATTGCATACTGACCTGCATATTGTATAATAAGTAGCACTTATCATACAGACAGGTAGGCTTCGATGCGAATGATGTCAAGTATTTTAGTTATTGTTGTTAGCTGTATGGCTAATGGTAAGGTATAGGTACTTATAGGTTTTTTATAAAAACATGCTTTTTTCTCCTACTGGAGGACAACTGGAACACGATGCCGAATAACATGTGTACTAAGCCGAAAGCGGTGATTGTGGACCGTCGGAGTCTCGCCTTTTTTTCTACGATTTTTTTTAAAGTCATCTCATTTTAACATTTTTTGATAAAAATTACAAGATGTTGTTGACACATGTTTCGAGAACCCTGTATATTATAGTATGGTAGATATGAACCAATCAAGATGCCAGTAATAGAGATATTGTTATAATGTGCTCTTATCGCGTAAGTTTAAAAAAAACTTGGCAGATTGACTTTGCTTATCCGATAAGCAAATTGAATCTGCCAAAAGCGGTTATAAAATAGTTTTTTTGTCGACTGACAGAAATAGCAAACGTTTTATCTTAAATGTTGTCTGTAGTATTTTTTTATCATATTTATTACTTCACAAGGTATACCGGTCCTATCATAACCTTAACTTACAAAACAAAATAAACAGCATAATTGTACAGTTAAGTTGTAGGTGTATTTAAAGGGGGCATAATTTTTTTAACACTTTGAGTGCTGAAAACGCACGGTATGAGTTTTCTACAAGTGACTAACATGCGTAAATCCACACTAGCGCAGCGGCTGAGAAAATACAGATCTTTGTGACTCAGCAGAGCTGTAATATTTTTCGAACGAAACACATGTGCGGCGCAACACAACCGCTGTGTAGAGCGGCAGCACGAATTTTTTAGGTAAAAAAAATGATCGCGGTCGTCGAAAAAAAACCGCAGTCAAAGTGTTAAGCAATGAAATGGCCGATGTTGAATATGTTTCCGCTAAAATATGTTATATATTGATATGTTAATAAAGTACCTCAATGTAATCTATTTAAATAAGGTGCAATGATCAGTGCCGAGAAGCACTGATGATTGAACCTTATTTAAATTTAAATTTTTCCTTTTTAATTGAATATCGTGTACTAGTTTACCTCAGGAAGCTGCAGTCATAATCTCCTTGATGATGACTTACTCGTAGAAGCTCTAGATGGGTCTTAGCTCCTACAATTTGAGCGGCATTTGTGACGTTTGATTGGATAGTTAGTAACTGCGCTCTGCAACTCTAATGCCTCTGAGAGATTACTCAGGATTTCGTTGTAAAAAGCATTACTAGATAGAAATCCTGAGTAATCAAACAGTGGGTACGTGCTGATAGTGGTTTCTTTTCACTTCTTCCACTAGTGGACAAAAAATTGAAGTGAACAGTAAAATAATTTTATTTGATAATAATTTATATTTAAAATATGACTTGTCTAAGTGCTTATTTTGTAAGCCTAAAGAAATAAATGATTTTTTACTTTTTACTTTTACTTTACTTATAGACATATTTACTGTTTCAAAGAATAGGTACTTTAGAAATAATAATATGCAGCTCTACTGTGTGTCCGCCAATGTATTATGTACCATGTCTTATGTGAATAAATATTACTGAATTACTAATCCTTAAATACTAACTCCTTCCTAGCTTTTGTGTTACTATTTATGAATTGCAATCTTATAATTTACTAGCGGCCCGTCTCGGTTTTGCCCGGGTGGAGATTAGTTTTATAAAAATTTTGCGATGAACGTAAAGTAAATGTATCTTTATGTACGAAAAACTTTTTTCCTTTTTCGAGTTTATATATAGTAATATTATATTATTATATATTGTTATTAAAATATTATGACACTCGCAAAAAACGTGGCTTTCGATTGGTATTTTTTCAAAATTGGGTCATTAGCTCCAGAGATTACCTCCTACAACCTCACAAATTTTACCTCTTTATAATATTAGTATAGAAAAGGCTTTAAGACAAACATTGACCACGTCAGCTCCGTTAGTATAGTCAATCATTTTAAATACTAAAAAATATAGATAATGTAAGCCGAATGTTCAAGCCTCAACAATAGAGTCCGAATATTGCCAAAACTATCAGGTTGTTGGCACCTGTTAAACCGTCTGCCAAATAAAAGTTAATTAAAACAATAAAATATTAAATTACCTCTATATATTTCGTGTGTAACCAGTTACCACTAAGGTAATAAAGCTTGGGAAAGTTTAATTGTATCTCTTGCACGCTCACACGACTTTGGTATTACTACACTTACATACGCTTACATAATGAAGTGTATCATTGGGACACGAACTAGATATACGAACTAGATTTCTAGAATCGGCAGTATTATTAAGTCAGCGTCGTAAAATTAGAATAACAAGCACCTGTTATACGTCGATAATCTCCTAAAAGTTTTCATTATGCAAACATCCTGTCTGCATAAGATGCATGCATAATTTTATCAAATGATCTTTGCCTATACACTACATTAAATGAAATCTGCAAGCGGAGCGGACCCATTAAGGACTCCGTTCTTCTGGCAAGAGTAATCTGCATCTGCAACAAATAGTTAAGCGGAAGGGATTGAGCTAGCCCAAAGCGTTAAAATGACGCTTCGCTCATACATCTCTCATTTACCTTTTGCGGTGGAAATCAACAGCCAAAATCTTTGTGATTGGAAATGTGAACCTATTTCTTGTAAAAGAGTCCGTAACAACCACTATTTCCCGCTTATTTCGCGGTGGAAAGCAAAAAGTGTGCTCAGCGTGATATGCGAGGTTCTTATCATATCATACAACGAATTCTTGAATATAATTATTTCGGCTATCTCAGCGCGTTTGTTCCGCAAACGCCTTCAGCTTTAGTCAGGAATGTAGGCAATTGCTTAATTTATTATCTCCTAAAATTATCTCGCAAAAGTGAATATCAATCGTCTCTCCATAATACAGATTCACTTAGCAACCCACATTATAATGGGCTTAAAATCTAGGAACATATCCTATGTAAATAAACCGTGAGTTCTGTGCGAGTTGCTAATTAAAATGTGAGTCACATCGCGTTTGACTAGACTTGCTAGACAAACTTTACATAAGCTCGATCATTGAACTTTGATTGCAATAATGATGTAATAGCAGAAACTAAATTACTAATTAATGTTATACTGTGATAAATAAATTATTTATAATTATATATATTGTATTTATACAATTATTTGTAAGGAACTTTACTACTAATATAAATCTTATCAATAAAATAATTATTCTATGAAGAGAGAAATATATTCTAGAATTCATCTAGTATTTTATCTTTAGAAAGGTATAGATTTATTGCAAAAGTCATTTATTACGGGAAATTTACTAAGATTTGATTTGTTAGTGGTAACGTTCGAAGCAAAAGATATAAAATGAGGGTAGATCGGTATGTCTGCCAATAAAAACTCACTCGCAGTGCCTTCAGTTATTCCGTGATGCATACAATTTTGGAAAACAAAAATTTAAATCACGGTTTATATCCCGTTAAAAATAACTTTTGTGTTAATGATTCGTTGAAAATTAATTAAACCATGATTATTTTCAAAAGTTTTAAATATAAAAGGCTGAAACGAGCTCTTAAAGCTTATAAATAAATCCTACCGTATCAGAAATGTATATCTTTAAAGTCACATTATTGTAAGTGACACTGTTTATAGGAAGAAATCATTGTATAGTCTATATCTTATATAACTTGCTTCATTGATGTAAAACTTCGAGTAAATCATAAGATAGAAGCAGAAATCAATACATAGATTCACTGCAATACAATGGCTGCTTACTTATTATCTATTCCTGATATCCTTACCGCTTTGTTAGATTATTCAACCACTTTCTCTTCATCAACACACGTTCGATACTCAATCTATCGTTGTATCTACACGATTTCCTCATTAGCAGGCTTTTGTTAGGCGCTAGCTCCGTGTTCGACGAGTATATCACCGAAGACTAGTGAGGAATGTTTCACTTTGATTTGAAGTCAACTTTCTTAGTGCTCGGCTAGTCAATGCCACTAAGGCTATATATGCCTTAGTGGCATTGACTAGGCCGAGCACTTCAAACGTATGATCGGTATTGTAAGAACTGGCAAAAATCGTTAAAGTTGAATAGATTTCACATTTTGCTATCTTTTCGATGTTAACGATAAAGTCTCCTGTTGAGAGTTAAACGTCTGGCACACAAGACTAAATTAGATTGAATTGCATGCAACCTAAACTGCAACCAAACGTAACATGACAAGACTTATTTTTCATTGACTCCGCTCTAAACGAGCGCAGACCTGCGTAGCCCACACACCAGATAGGCTCTAATCAAAGCGTCAAAGGTGTCTCTGTCGTGTCCAACTGAAATTAAACTCTACATGTGACTACACAGGTTTGATTGTTGTTTGCATCCACGATCTACGTCGCATAAGGTAGCAAGGGTCTTAATACATATGCGATGTGATTGTTCGTCCCTATCATGTTCTCGGTGCATTGTCGATTGTCTTGATTGCATTTAAGTCTCTCATTATCTTTTAATTTAGGAATATTGCTAGTAGGCAGTAATAACAATACTAATTATTGCATGTATTACTTGTACCTTTAGGTATATATCTAATGCAATTATTGCGGGCATTTAGGTTCTAGCAATTACAGCGATTCCGAGATTATCGTGTGAATAATCTCCTGATCTTACCGTTTTAGCTTGTTAATTGAATATCTTTTATTATTATTATTATATCGTTTATTATTATTTGCCTAGAATAAAATCAAATATTTATATTGTGAAAATGTAAGAACAAACACAAACCAATATCAAAGTTAAATAAGAACTTTTAAGGAATACTAAAAATGTTATGGCAAAATTCATTCTATAATACCGTACCAACCTCGAAAACAAAACGATTAAAGTCTCAACTCAACCTTCGCTGTAAAAATAGATACGGTTTTATTCGAACAGGGTCCTAGTACATCCAGAATCCAATTCGCAGTTCAATTATCTAGGTGTCACGATTGTGCACATCACTTCTGGCAAAGGAATTCAGAAATAATATTTTATTTTACTTCTTGAGAAGACAAGGAAAAGGCGTGCCGCCTTGCCTATATGTTTAGAAAAACGCCTCCGAAACGCCAAGTCCTTATAAAAACATAATACAGTAGGCGTAATACCACAAGAAATAAAAGAGACGTAAACTCTGCACGACAGAATATATGGGGGTCTTGATGAAAATAAGGTTTATTTTTAAAATCAACTATGGTCTAGCTTTGATTAAAGAAACCAGTAACGGAGTTTATAAAACCTAGAAACCGAATATTGCAGTTGCATGTACAGGGTGCCACGAAATATGTATGTGTACTCAGCCGAAAGGGGGTGATTCTGGACTACAATCACATAGTGATATTTATTTTTGAAAGATATTTTTCTAAATATTCGTGATTTTTACACGCATTCTTGCATTATTTAATATTATAAAATATATCACAAATATTTTTTTTGCTTATTTTTTCAGCCAGTGTCCTGACATAAAATTATATTATTACAAAAAAATATATTAAATTCCAAATTTTTATAATAAATAAATAAATAATGCTGGACAATTCACACAGCATTATCTAGCCCCATGGTAAGCATAGCTTGTGTTATGGGTACTAGATAACTGATATACATAATACAATACATTACAAAGATAGAATTTTTTTTATATGTATAAAAAAAAATCTATCTTTGTAATGAAGAAAACGACCAGAACACCCGGAACAAATATCTGCAGATCGTGCACACAATTGTTCCGAGGCGGGAATCGAACCCGCAACCTCCTGCGTCGCAGGCGGACCTTCGTCCACCGCGCCACATCGGTCGTCGAATGTAATATGTAATAGAAATTGAATCGAACCACCTCATACTACTTTGAGATACCTAGCCAACATGTAAACGTCTAGAGATCATGTATTTGACCAAGTCAAGGCTCGACATAATTTGGTCAACAACACACAATAAGCAATCTAGGTAAATAAACTGTTGTAGTGAATGGTGCTAATGGATCTCTTAAGTGACTATAAAACAGTATGTGTCCATTACTACATAGCACATTACATAAATGAATTCGAAGCATGTGAAGGTCGACAGGAAATTATGGGCACCGCAGCCTCCATCGATCATACATGATTACAGGTTATGACTAACAATAGAGGTTAGGGTCGGTTATTCTGACGAACAGTCAACCTAATATAGTATTTTATTTTCAGATTTCGTTGTTCGTTGACTTCAATTTCACTGCAAAAAACGTAAGTTATTGAGTCTCTTAGTTAAAATGATGCTCGGTATTTTAAAGAGGTTTCAATTGACATATTTTTAAGCGCTAGCTTTGAAAACGGAGCCCAAAATGTCCATGCAATGTCCTTTATAATAATTGTCTGAAAAGAAAGAGCTTGTAAAGATTTTCTGAAAGCCAAGTCCGACTGTTATTAATGTAATTTTGTTTACGAAGAAGAAAATTGTAGATAATGACGACAGCGTATTTTCTTTAGAAAGTAGGCCGAGCTGATGAAGCGCCTCTTAGAAATTCACTTTCGATGCAGTAAAAGTCAACATAAGTAACATTTGTTAACAGTAAGTGGCTTGAGAACCGATTTCCTAACACAATACGATTTTAAATTTATTGATCTTATAATTGTTAATGTATTCCTGGAAAAAAATATCAATTATGTAGTAGTGGCTTACAGAGGTACTCAAGTTGATTTATCTTATTCCATGGTACCTTTTTCCAATTTATTTTAAAGGTATAGAATTCGTCGGTAGGCAAGGCCTCAATGTGGCTACCTGACATAGTATGCAAAAGGGCGCGCTAGCATGAAATGCAAATGATTTATTCCTATAACGCTCGCATGAAAAAATTTAAACAGACTTTCAGCACAAGGGTTATTATAGAAAAACTACTGAGTGTGTCTTTTCAAAATAAATTTATTTTAACTTTTGAGTTACTAAACTATGTATGTCGGAACGGGCTTTATTTTAGAGTTTCTTTCTCCGTACCTATTTTATTTATTTTCACCCTAAGTTGGGCTAAAATCAGTGTTAAAATACGAAAGTTTAGAAGCTTGTTTTTTTCAAATGTATAGTGTAATTTTTATGGTTTTTGGTGTTTACAAACACAGATAAATGATGAGATAAATTGATATTATCCTTAGTTTTAGATTATCAACATCAAACAGTGTAGTAGTTACCCTACCACGTTCGTATAAAAAGATGAGTGACTCGTTTAACCTCCAGGATTATATTGTAGTGAAACGCCGTCAAGTGCTTAAATAAGTTAGTCACGTATTTACTCAGGATTCAGCAAGGATAATTTACAGATGACCTCCAAACGCTACAACCGACAATCTGCTTTAACTTTATCCGCGTGTTGTTTTAGGATGGCTAAGGAAATTACGTTGTGGTGAATCTCATCCTAAATGTCTGCCTCGTCGCGACACGCGGTTGTGGAAAGTGAAGTTGTATCAGATATTTTACTCTATCAATGGACACGGTAATAATTTTGTCTTCTAGTGTAAGAAGGTTTAATGTTAAGGTGAAACGAACAAACAAGCAAGAGCGTTAAATTGTGATCTTTTTAAATCTCTAATCTTTACGAACAGAGATATAACACACGCTAGAAAGAGACACTCTACACAAAAAGAGTTTAACAGAGTGAATTTAACGGTTATGAATTTGGTTTAAAGTACATAACCGTCAAATTTTAAATTTTTTAGCTACCATAAGACTACTAAATTGACGTGCACCTGAATAACTAAACACAGTGTATCTCCTTTAAGCTTTTCAGGACTAAGTTTCACACACATCAAAGCTTAAACACAGAAGTTATAAGAAGTTTGGTAAATAACTTTACTGATATAAGATGCAATGTGTATAAAGTTACAATAGATTTCCCCTTCTATCACCAATGAGCAATTAGTGTACATTATTCAATAGCAGCTTCAATCAAATCTAGATTATTTTGGAGTTTTTATGCTGAATGGCATTAAACTTTCTGCTGCACTTCCCAACTTTCCAGTTCTGTTTCTGTTTGCTTAAAATACGTTTTCCGTGTCATGGGTTAAGAAGTAATACTTTATTCTGTGTCACGAGGGTGAAAGTCCGGCTCAAGCTAATACGACTTAATTACTGCTCCTTTTTTAGGCGGTTAATTTCGCTCCCTTTTTAGGAAGTTCTGCGGTTTTTAGGGGTTTTTTAAGGAAAACAGAAAAGCGCAGATATTTCTTATTAAAGTCTAATACTTTCGTTTTATAAAAACACTTCTGTTATTGGAACTGAAAGTCGAATTGGCACCTCAAAGTTGGCGTTGAAAATGTAGACATCTAAACTTAGGACTTGGTAAGTTCTTGCATTATTGAACACGAGTGCTGTTTTATCGTAAGCCGATCAGCACTTGGGCGGTCTAATCTCAGTCTTAACAGCTAGTTTAGTTCTCCAACACTTTGCTTTTACCTTCTAGACAGTTTTAGCTACTTTGAACGTCAATTCTAAGCGTAACCCACGCGGCTTTTTTCCCAAGAAAGAAGACCTTTGAAGTATTTTTGTTTTTTTATTTAATTTCTTAAAGACCTTTGAACTTCGTTATCCAGAGGTCCATACTGAAAACTAGCGTCGTCGTTACCATCCTCGGGCGTTAGCGTCATTTAGCTGAGGCTGGACCTATCTAGCCCCGCACTAGGGAAAGCCCAATTTCATTCATCAGACTTTTTTTCATTTACTTTTAAAGCACTTGTTTTATGATGTTCATTTGTTTTATACAGTCTTTAATGTGTTTTTATGTAAATTATCTTGTAGTACTTTCGCTCAGTTTTTGTTTGTGTTCTTAAGAAAGTTTGATTGTATTCTATTCTAAATGTTAAAGCATGTTGATCCTTTTTGCAATGTTTAACTTATGTACAAGTCACGACAAACAAGAAATGCTGAGTGAACTTAGCACTTAGGCCAGTGGTCACGATGAGGTAACTTTTACTCATTAAGGGGGCCCGGGCGTTAAGTACTGTCCCATTGTTTTCGAACTATGCGATACTACATATTTCCACACAGTTTGTTACCTACCTAATTTGGAATAACGAGTTTATTTGAACAGTGATTTGCACTTTATACTTAGAATTATGCAACCAGATCAATTTTAGCTGGGTAATCAATTCTTTTGTTAAAATTAGTGTTTTGGAACAATAAAGCTCTTTTTATTTTAATCAATACTTCTAATATAGTTCTCATTTATTTCGGCGTTCTGTTATGTCCAAAATCCGACAGGTTTAAGTACAATATGAACAACTAGCTAACAGATACTACGAATTTCACAATATTGTCGACAGCTCACGGAAATGTGAACCAAACCAAGACCAAACTGTTCTAGCAAACACACCTTTGACCAGAAGCTCACTCGACTGAACCTATACGAAATTCGTATCCCTTTCTTATTACATAGCTGGAGACAATGTTACGCAAAGGAGGATATTATTTTAATAGTCTTGAGATGGTCATAAAATACAAAATACTTTAATGTAACCGTTTTAAGGATTCATCATCTATATATATTTTTTAAAAGCTGCTGCGATTTTCATTTGTTTTTTTTTCATATAATGAACCACGGTGACATAATATGTTGATACTAAAGACCAGTTACTCAGTACTAATTCTTTTCATCCACAGTTGCGCCTGCAAAATTTAACTACACTGGCCTACTAACGAAAGGGCCGTTTTCAGACGAATTTTTTGTCTCTGATTTTTTAAATATATTTTTCATGTAAACCATTATAAAAGTCAAAATTACAATGTTAAGTAGAATGAAAAATCATCAGCATCATTCCAAAGTGAAACAGCAGCTCAACTTCATACGAAATTTCCGCTTTCGTTCGATTATTGTACACTTTATTATAACAAAGCAAAATTTCGTAATGAAAGTGGGCGTCCAGTACACGAAAAATAAAGGAGTACCGCGCCAGGTTTATTCAATTTACCTATAGCAAGTTTAGTTGTTGTACGTACCTACCCATTTCACCAAGAAAGTGTCAGAAAGGCAACGCGTTTTCGTTGTAGATATACCTAGCTACTTACCTACTTGCAACAATGAACAAAAGGCTGCACTGCCTACAAGTGTACCCCAGCTTCTTCTGGTTCCGGTTGTTTGTTGCGAACTACAAAAACGCACACGAATGTGTGCGTTTTTGTAGTTTTTATTTACATTCCTAAAAATCTTTCACAGATTTTTAGGAATGTAAAATTTTTAAGAACGTTTGCTGTACTCTTTTCTTATATAAAACCTATATTTATCTCTACAGATAAACTAGGTACTATAATGTTTCAAATTGATTTACTTTGTCTCCAAGTTAATCTCTTGCTTAACTAATCTTTACTGATGACTACCCTAATTCGATAGGATAAACCAACCCCAAAGATGAACCCCTCGACTGCAAGTGACGTTTAATTTACACTTTATTTTATGGGGATTTTGGAATTTGTCAAATAAAATCACCCTTTCCGGTGGTGGATTTAATATTATTGATGTTTTCGATATCGTTTTCCGCGCCCTGGATTCGGTAGGGATTGATTCGTTTCAAATTGATCTTATTTAAATAGATCTTATCTACGAAATGCTCGAGTTCTTATGGCAAATAGACGTGTTTACAAAATATTTCAGATTTCTGCCAATTTCTTTACATCTAACTCTGTTATACTCGTAGATTCAACTTATTATTCAGACCCAGATAAATTCAGATTTTAACCTACTGACCAACTTGGTAAGGAACCAAATTTATCGTGTCACCAAACCCATAAACCGCAAAGTCTAGATGCAAAGGCACTTTGGTGGAGAAGCAAAGTGTCCCTAGATAAAATTGTTAAGCTTTTCTTTAAACTTAGCGACGCGGAGTTGTCATTCGTAATGAAACTTGGTTATTTTGCGAGTGTCCCCACTGCAGCCGCTTACGACTCACCATAAACCCACAGTAAGGACTTGTTAAAGCCAGGTCACTCTAACCAGAACATCAAATAAAAACTTGATCACCCAGTCAGATTAACACAGGCGCTTAAAAGAGATGAAAGTGCAGGTACCCAATGATAATAAAAAAACACTTTTTCTATGGCCCAGTTGTCCATGCATCGTTCCAGTAAATATAAAACAAGTGTGTAAGTCAACTTTTAAGTAAATTCTACGTTATTTTTGTTTTATTGAAAACTATTTATAAATTTTTCCGCTGCTTACTAAAAAGGCACCCTTCTTATTGTTTAATGATCTAGCTGTTTTAATTTTTAAGCTTTGATAAAATTTGGGGAGAAGGGACGTTCCATCCTGTTTTTATCAAGTAATAAAATGTTAGCTAGCGGTTACGGAATTTGGCTTCCAGACAGAATTTCCTTTCCTTGTAAAGGCAGGGATAGACTGCCTTTCACAACACAACACAAACCTCTATATGGTTTTATACATATATATAAAACCAAATACATAAAGTTATTATTAATAATTATTAATTTTCTTATTCTTATTTGGCCAACAGTTATCAAACATAACATTTTAGGTTGTTCTAGTTAAAATAAGTTAGTAAACAAAAACGAACTCCGAATTTCCTGTTGAACCTATGAATAATTAAATGAATTTGTTTTGATCTAACTGTTACGAAAATTCAATCGCGAAAATACACAGCAGTTCATAATTGCTATTCTATTTATTGTGGTGTATTTTCGCAAAACACGTGAGTATGAAATTGTTACTCATCACAACAAAAACAAAAACCAATCGCTATTTAACTTGTCCAAAAGAAGAACTGAGTTATTGTGTCATGGAGCGCCATAAATTTCATGAGTTTCAAATAAGGACCAAACAAGAATAATGCTACGACCGGAAACATCCAAATAGACGGGATTCGAGTTTTTAAAGTACCAGAAAATATGAAACATATT
Organism: Eupithecia abbreviata; assembly: GCA_943735965.1. Lineage (NCBI taxonomy): Eukaryota > Metazoa > Arthropoda > Insecta > Lepidoptera > Geometridae > Eupithecia > Eupithecia abbreviata. Next base: position 5,839,211 of record OX030986.1, read on the forward strand.
TTATACTTTTAGATCAAATAGAACGAACTTATGTATAATACCTAAAAAGAACATAAGGTTGTGCCGACCAGAAAAAAATCTAAGTATTTTGTTTTACTTTTCTTTAACTGTCGACTTGGCCGGATGAAACCCGGTGTGGGTTTCATCCGGCCAAGCCGGCCGGAAAAAAATCTAAGTATTTTGTTTTACTTTTCTTTAACTGTCGACTTGGCCGGATGAAACCCGGTGTGGGTTTCAGTCGACAGTCTCAGCCCAGCGTCTCTATAAGAAATGAAAAAAAAGCGTCTACCGGTGCCGGTTTGTTTTCCACGAACACTCGATATTGATTTATCCCCGCAATAAATCCAAACACCGGATTAATCAAGCTAAGTTTCGTTCGGTCGGAAATATGTCGATCGGTGTTGTCGCATAAATCGCTTGCGTAATGAAAAATTACGAAATGAAACAGACGACGTTCGGTTTGCGGGCTATATTTTTGGCGGGTTTCGAGCTATTTTGGTATTACTTTTCAACAGTTTATAAAAGCCGATGTTTGCTTGTTTACTTGAATAAATAAATGTAACGGTTATTTAACAATTGATAATTAATAATACATAATAAACAGGCATTCATTGACTTCCTGAACGAATGGGCAACTATTTGTTGAACTTTGAATAGCATTTCAGAAACCTTGGAAGTTAACCGGTAAAAGCTTTATTTAACCATCACTTAAATCAAATGATATTAGGCTAGTCCCTCGAGAATTCGTTTGAGGTCAGTTAATTTGTTATTTGAAGTATAGAATGAGACTGAAAGAGCAGCCCGACTGAGTGCTCTACTTGCGCTCTGAAAAGTAGGAACCGTTTAATCTCTGAACGACAAACTAGTTTTTTATTTAGCTACCTTCGTTGGCGTCCATTTTATTAGTTTTGTTTGTATCTCTAACCGGCAGTGTTTTGCCAACTGCAGTTTAGTAAAGTGGTTTATTTACAGACATTTCGAAACCGCTTTAAAGCTTTAAATTCTGCTAGCAAGGGTTCATTGGAAAAATCAATACGCAACCCGTTCAAGGGGTGAAATGAAAAAAAATTGAAAGGAACGAGGAAAAAACTTATTTTTTTATTCAAAGCGGTATCAACTCCGTTACCGATAGGCTCCGTTTCACCGATAAGATCTAAGTTTGGTAACCCGTCTTTTTAACGGCCTGCCGTCAATTATCATTAGAATGTTGGGACGGTCGGGCGACTCGTAACTCAATATTAGTGGCGATAAAGGTGAGTGATAACCGTATATCCACTAGCTCCCTCTAGTTTCAAACTGGAGATGGGATAATGGGGAACGCAATATGCATAAAGCACGGTAATGGACGTGTTTTCGTCAGTATCGGACTGGCGGCGGATCCTTTACGCATCTCGTATTGGAAGACAGAGTGAACTTTAATCTGTTATCTTGTTATGTTCACTTAATAAATGTGTCTATGTAATTTAAAGGTAACTCGTCTGGATTTTAAGCTTTAAAAATATTTTAAAAAAACTTACAAATGTATCTAAGGATGGCCTATAGTTGGCTGTAAATTATACCGACTAGGTATGTACTTTAATTACTAAGAATGTAGATATATTGTTAACCAATGAATCTACATAATGGAATTCGCTTTCGCAAAATTATTAGGAAGGCATCGCCATGTCGTACCCAACCCACAAAGTTCGCAATGAAATATTAAATTTAAATACCGCTGCCACATAAAATTTAAGTTTAATTTAATTATAATAAGGACAAAATACCTTTGCGTAGGACCGGGCCTATTAAGATGCAGTCCGTGTATACGACTTGACGTTGGGAATCCGTGATGTGGATGTGGACCGACTGACCCCTAACACGGTCATGGATTTACTTTTAGGTATTTTGTATGTAGGTAAGAAAGAGAAAACAACGTATGATTATTCTTTTCTTTTGACGACCATTGAGGCGCGGTGGCCGAACGTCTGCCTGTGAGGAGGTTGCGGGTTTGATTCCCGCCTCTAGACAAATGTCAAAGTATCTGCTGGTATTTGTTCAGGGTATTCTGGTCGTTTTTCTATCTATAATAAAAATATCTATCTATGTATGTAAATTTTAATGTAATGTACTATGTACACACAAGCTCTGCTTAGCTTGGGGCTAGATAATGCTTTGTGTTTTGTTAGGCAGTATTTATTTTATTTTGTCAAATACAACCAATCCATTACAATACTTGGAAACTATATTTAGCTCGATTCTTTCCATAGGTGAGATTGCGGGCAAACGCAGGTCTATTCACAATAAAAAAAATAAAGGAGACTCTCAGCCATTTTTAGACCGAGTTCAAATGCCATGCCAATGGTCATCTAGGCATTAAAACTATTTGACAACTTTTAAATTTATTGTGTGAACAGCAAATTTTTTTGAAAAACCGGAATCTACAGTTATTGAATTCGCTAGGATTATAACCTGTACCGTTACGAACGTTAAGCAAATATGTGATCGGAAGAATTATGACAAACTATTTAGATATCTAAATTTTCGGAGATATTTGCTGATTTCATTTATGTTGTGTTAAGATTCAAGGGTGCCCAACGGAACTTTTTTATATATAATCTGTGGAATTATAACTACGAAGGTAAGAAAAAAAAATTCCTTTAACCAAAAATATTATGATAGTGATGAGTTCCTAAGAGAACCTAAAATAATATGATTTGGATATGGTTAAGCAGACAAGTTCCTAAGAAAGAAGCTTAACACTAAAAAGCCACAAAGTTGGATTATCTAGTAAAGGTGTGCACTCTATAAACAAGGTATTTATGAATGAGTATATATGTATATGTATCCTTAATCTAAAAATAATGTGAGAGTCTTCAGCCTCTGTAAAATATTGTCGAGAACCTAAAGTAAGAAGAGGCAAAGAATGCTCCACACGAGCTCACTAGCTTGGCACGTCTGCCGGGGCCTTAAACCGATTACAGTGCTTGCAGGAAATACAGTTACAACTACTTACAGGCTTTTTAGACCCGCAAGACGTGTCGGGCTGGTAATGAACACGGATTTTGGGGGTAGAAAAATAGTTTGCAAGACGCTTTAAAATGTATAAACTTTGTTGTATTTTTCAGGATTATGAGCGGAAAGTTGTTTTCTGAGCACACTAAAAAGGATTATTTGGAATTACATTTTGTGAATATTAGTTTAGTTTAAATCTTTTTATGCACAATATATTTATTTATTGGTTTTAATGGATGGATTTAAGACTACTACTTACCAGAAAATCTTTTGACATTAAATGTTATCTATCTAATAAACCTAAGCTTTCCTTCACAATAATTCAGCGATGTTCATAAAAAAATGCATTGTTTTCATCGCAACTTTTCCCCTCTGCAACATCCAAATTAAAGTAAAAAAAGTCTAATTATAAATGTCTTATTATTTCAAAGTAAAATTGTGAACCGAATGCACCGGCAGGGTTCTAAATGCCTCACTGTTAAACCTTTAGAGAATTCAAAGTAGGAGCTGCCAATGGTATGCAATGTGGCATGGCATCTATTGGCTGCTCGTTACGTGTACGGCTTTGGCCGTTTACTGTGACAACATCAAATACATTTACTATATAGCCTTACGTAAACGAGAACTAGTCTTCCATTTACCTTACTGTTTATTGATAAACTATATAATTGGTAGAACAATTAAAAGGATAACGTAAATTCTATTTTTTTCTACTTACTCTTCTACAGGTATATAAGAATTGGATCAAATTATTAAATGATATGAAATATTATGTATTTTTACCCAATAAAAGGTACTAAAATTTTGAGTAAAACACAATTTAAAATATAATTTTACTTACACGTACAATTGAAACGAATATTCCAAATAACCATAGACATAATTATGTAAGAAGGTAAACACAATAGAAACGCAAAAACAAGAAAGGGTAAAAAAGGGTCACAACATCCGCATGGGCTAATTATGGGCTATTCATGATCATCATTGTCATCTACAAAATAGACCACTGTTGCACATAGGCCTCCCTAATGAGCTCCATAGACATCGTCTTCAGCTTATCACATGCAGTCTTTCGCAAGTCGTCATCCCACCCGGCCGGTGCGCATTCTACAATACAAAAAAAGAGGGCTATGTGTATGCTATGTGGGCTATCAGTACTAAATCGATTAACCAAACCAAACCAAGCATACCCTTATTGTCTAAGCAAAGCGTGGTGAAATAGATACACTACGTTCATGGAAGGCATCACTAGCATTATGTCCAGATTAGCAATGCATCTGTAATTGCGTTGTGTTTGATTCCATTATGGAATCGGCATCGCCTCGCCCCGCAATCCGATTAGCACCAGCATCAGCTGCCGTAATCTCATTCAATGAGAGTCCGCTAATCACCTAATGATTCGATGCGATCACGAGAAACGTGTTAACGAATTGCTTACCTGCTAATTGCATCGTAGAGAAGTTTAAAAGAGCGTAGGAAATGCCAGAGGTAGGATTTTGTAGAAATCCTCTTGGAGATAGTCGAGAGCGGCGAGACAGATTTTTACCTTAAAGATTAAAAGATTGTATATTGCCTCGACACAATAGTTTACCTTATTTATTTAACTAAATAAAATCTTAACTAAGCAAAACCCTGGCACATTTGCGACGAGGTAACCACCTAAATTTAGACTGTCAAGGTACAGTTCTTTTTTATTTTAGGTTATTTATTTAGGGTTATTACAATTATTTTTACACGTTATAATTTGTGTACTTTTCAGAGGTGGCAACCCTTGAAAAGTACACAAATTATAACAAAGATACACACAATAAAAAAACCCGCAATGATACAAATGAAACTACTCGTAATTTAATACAATAGGGAAACATGGAACAAATCATTAATAGCGTTCTTTAACTGTCTGTTAGTTGTAGCTTAGACAGTATGTTTATAATAAAAAATAGAAACAGCTATATCAACGCCGGGTCCTTTCACTTTATGTTTCTATACCTATCTTCTCTATCTTAGAAAAACAGTCAATGGATATGTACTTACTTAGTTTCTGTTTTCAAAAGAGAAAAGTATGAAAGGAGATCAAAGTTTCCTAAAGATTGCGATAAAAGTGCAAGGCGTAAGAAGTACATTTCCCAGCAAATGCACGTTAACATCCACCTTATTTTCCGTCGAGACAGACCATTTCATTTTTATCCATTAGCAGCGTAATACAACGAGACGTCCAGTTAAACCCGCTAGAGCGAGCCGACAGGAAATACATACATAGGAAATAGAAGAAATATTGTTTATCGCACACGAAGCAACTTTTGACTCAAAATAAAGTCCGGATTGTCACCTCAGGAGGTAACTACCTTCTTAAAATCTTTCTTCTTCTTACTTCTGAAAATGGCAATCAAGTATTGATTAGTCCAAAAAGTTGCTTGCAATTAGCCCATCCTAAAAAACACAATAAGACAGATTTATTTAGTCCATAAATTATACAGTAGGTAAACTTTATTAAAAATAAATCGAAGTTATATATAAATTAGAGTTGAGCAGCCATTCAACAGATTCCCGACCAAAATTTAGAGTCTAAAAAGTTAGGACTATGTTTAAAGATTGCATGATGGGCAAACTTGCTGCTTCTATTGGTTTTTTTATAAGTTATGGAATCATATCTTAGTTTCTTCTGTGAAAGATATATAATTTTCAACACCAGTTTTTGAGAAAGAGTCTTGTATTATACGATTTTTTATTATATATATTTTCAGAAATAAATACTGTGAGAACAATTAATGTCCATTCATCAGATTTATGTTATAAATCTGATCCTTCTATCGGTTTTGCTTTTTATTGGTATCAGATCATAGTTTAGTCTCATATAGATTTAATATTTTCTTGTAATAACTACAAAGATCTGTACAGAATACCTAAGTTAGAACAAAAGTCAAGTATTCATTCTCACAGTGAGAATAAATACAAACGTAAGATTATACCCACAACATGAACGCGTAATCAAATGCTAATCTACTTCGGTGCAGACACCTATGTACTTATTTAATTCAGAGTTCCTGTGCATATGAAAATAATAACAAGAAATAAAATAACACTATTTCAGATTAAGTTTATATCTAAACTTTTGCACAAATTCTTTTTCAAATAAACTTCAACCATTGTAAAACTTTGCACAAACTCCGATAGCAAAAATCGCAATGTCGCAGAATAAAACGCTAATACTTAGATCCACAATGAGGGCGGTAAACAACGCTTGTTTTCAGTGTAAGCGGTTTAACGGTAGCAGGTGGAGAAAGTAGACAGGTGAAGAGAGTGGAAACACTCGAAGTATTGCCGTCTAACTTCACTACCTACTTTACAGAGCCGTCGAGGTATTAGTGAGTTTGCAGTCAGTGTCTGCGGTGTCGACATACGGCACTTTACCACATTATGAAGTATTTGAGCTTACTTGAAAGGAACGTAGTGAGCATTCTCGTATTTTATTGAGGTAATTATTAAAATAGTAATCTATAAATAAAATTGTATTAAGGTTCATGAAGCCGCTGATCCCAAGGCATCTGCTGAGATGACTGATAAAACCATCGATCTATAAAAAATATAATTATGAAGTCCATGTGCGTCGTTGTTACTGATAGTGTTAATCAACCCTTACCAACTTATAAAACACTGTTGGCTCTATGCAATGGTTTTCTTATGTTAACTGACGTAAGTCAGAGTAATTTTAAACTTACATGTAAAGATGAGACAGATTTCACTCGGCATGGCACGGTGTCCGTGCCTTCTACCCTAGCTTTAGTCCCTTGATCACCACGCAGTATGCTGCGTCACGTCGACTGTCTGTGCGGTAAAGCGGTGATAACACATATACAAAATAAAAAACCTCTTCTCCACACAAACAGTTAACTTGACAGTAAGCAAGCAGCGTCCTGCGTGGTGATAGAGACCAAAGCTTTACACGGCACGGCGACCGTATGCATGTGAAAAGGGCCTAAGGTTAAAATGTTGCAAGATACCTACATCTACGCTAACTTGCATCTTCATCTCTATAAAGTAGACTCGTCGCTCGTCAATTGTCATCTAATCTGCAAGCACATACCAGACGAACGACGCAATCTTGGGCCGTAATCTCAGCTTTTAGTTTGCCACATCGCAAGACTCGCAAGGCTATGCTTTTAGCGCGGTGTAACTGCCTACTCTGCAGTGCTTCAACTGCTTACGTGTTTAATTTATGACTTTGTCACCTTTATGTCTGCATATCGAGAAAAGATTCGAGCTATTCTGAAAAATGGCATGTTGGAAATAGATTTATTTATTTATTTTTTATTTTAAAAATATTCAGGAAATTAACAGCTAGCTTAATGAATAGGTATATGACTTAATACTGAAGGCTAATAAAAAAATTCCACAAAATACTACTGAAATTAATGCTAAACAAAGTTACAGGACGACTACTCATGGTAAAATTATTATATTATACTTAATCTAAAAGTTTGTACACATATAAATTTCTACCAATTTTGGTTTATTATACCTCTACGACTTAAGAAAATAATCAAGAAGAGGATGTACCAAAAAATCTACCACTCACTATTATTTTTAGTTTAGTGGGAGGATCAATGAAAATATCCATATCAAGATCTCTGGATAGAATGTTAAAACATCCGCATGACCTTATCAAAAATGTGTTCTGCCTGTAGTTGGTTTGACACGTTGGAAGATGGAAAGTTTTAGGTAGGTTTTAGGTTTTACCGCCATATCTTTAGATAATTCTTCAACGAATCCTTCACTCTATGAAGGATTAGTTGAAGAATTATCTAAACTCATGAAAATTCCTTCAAAACAGAGATGGTATGCTTAGTCGATAATTTGGTCATCGTCGTTTTGGTCAATGTCATATATGTAACTTTGATAGACTCCAAAATCCATTATAAATAATAACAAGCTCTTTGGAGGAGCATTCAAGGTAGGTCCTGAGGTACCATGAGACGACACTTAGGCTTAAAATAATTTGCTCACAAAGTACTTAATTCTATTAAATAAAATTTTTGGTTAATAGTTTTCAGTACCCTACAGTAATTTATCCGGCAAAAATAGACACAAAAATAATCTTCGTGGTTCTTAGCAATCGTTTTATTCCTAAGAAAATAAAGTCTTGGCATATCAACAACTGAATTCCTCCCAAACATTTGCCTCAGAAATAACTTTTTCTTTTCAGTACTTATTTTCCTTCTTTGTCAGCATCTTACAGGTTACGAGCGCACTGACCCAAGGCGTACCTCTCAAGTTATTCTACAAAGAAAATATGAACAAGATATTTTCAGTGTTTATGTTCAAAAGAGGTCAGCCTAAAGTGCCATAGCATAAAGTTCGAGATAGGAAATATGCCATCATTACTGAAATTTACCACGTGAATATAACCTCTATCCTGGAGAAAATACGGTTTATTGTTCGCGAAGACTAGTTATATGAATGACCCACTAAATAATACAAATAGGTGCGTAATCTACATCAGATAGGTGGTGCAATAAAGTGAATGTGATAAGTACAATAGGCGAGGGCAGTAGAAGTTTTGTTTTTTGCCCTGTGGTGATCCGCATGATTTATGTTACGCCTGCCCGGAATATGATTACCTACTACGTGTCGGAAGTGCCCTTAATGGATATAAACGCTGTATTAAACCGGCAGTTTGGTAAACACAGGGTTTTTCGGCGCTCAATTATTGCCGAACGATTATTTGAGCGTTATGAGCTTGATTGTTCACAAATTGAGTGGGCGTGCGTGCTTCGTTCTTGGATTTCATCTAACAATAACAGACATTTAAAGTGAGATAATGGTTTGTCCTTAAAAATTAATTGCAAGGAATATAAGGTTCTACAAAGCCATACAAGTAGCAATTAAAGGAATCTCGGAAATTCTATCCTCTTTTTCATAAGGCTTCGTCAACTTTGAAAATATGCATCTCCGCCCTTTGCAAAAGTTTCTCAAGGAAGCTTTGTTGGTTTAGTTATTAAAAGCCCGGAGCTTCTAATAAGGCAAATGCTTTCCGCAGTGATATTGAAACACAGTCTTTTGTAACAGATTTCCTACAACACCATTTTTTATGAGAAAAGTGTTGATCGTTCGTGCTCAAAGCATAGAATTTTACCTACTCTTATTTTGGCGGCACGCCTAGCTAGAGCATGACTCGCCCCGGCGGCATTCGTATTCGAAAAATTATTGCCTAGAACACTGACCATACAAAGTTAAAACCCAGATCGGATTACGTGGAGACAATTTGATATTTTATCTTACAGAAAAAAAACCCTCAAAATTATGCAGTACGCGGTGAGGTACGTGAATCGGCAGTTTAAGAAGGTTTTTCGGCCAGGATATAAATCACCGCTAAAGTCTAATAGAGATGACCCCTACGGCTTGACTCAATCAAGCAGAATCCGTTCAGCCTTGCCCTTTATCCAGCGAAATCACAAGATTAGGGTATGATTCTCATGCGTGCGTGCTCGGCTTTGCTCCCCCCAGCTTATGTGGAACACGAGGGACTTAGTTGTAGTCCCAGCAAAAAATATCTGGAATGTGAAATAAAATTAAGAACACACATGATGTAGATGGGTAAATGATTATTGCTTTGCTGTGTGACGTGTCCCAAGTCCACTTATCCTATTTTCTAAATAGAAGCTACGGTTTTATTACATTCATCTAACAATATAATATTGTATTATGGGCTACCTCTTCGTACACCACTAAATTAAAAGACAATATTGAAAAGAAATATCGGGAGCACAAAATAATCGCGAGGTATCTATTGTGCCTGAAATTGTAAGTTCCCCAGAGTTACTGTAAAGTTCTGAAGATGAAATTGACGGTAGGTAAATATCTTGGCGTAGCTGTGCCTCTCTTAAAAAGCTTATGATCTTTCATGCCTTCCAATCATGTTAACGTAATGCCTGCTTAAACTTTGTTTAAAAGTGGTTCATAATTCATACACGTTTGTTACAAAAACTCTCGACATTTTCTTCGCTGAAGTTTTCTTCACTTTATACGAGTATCATAGGGAACAAATGGGAAGTATCTACAGGCGGTTACCTAACAAATGTGTTTGTACGGTCAGTGTTTTGCGTTGTTTTCGGGAAAACCACTGACGCGCACTGAATATAATAGCAATAATCATTTGTTACGATGAACGAAAGTTTATAAGCTCTGTATCGTGTGGAATTGGATGGCTTTTAGACGCTGACATTTTGTGGTACGCTTTGGCCGGCACCATGGCTCTGTGCGTAGAGTCAAATTATACACAATGTGACCACTTTATCAATGTCACGTTTTAATTTTACACGACGGCGGTTCTGAAAAATTGGATAAAAACATTTAGGAAAAGTCCGCATTTACGTTTCGCCGACGTCCACCCGATTTATGCACGGCTTAAGCTGAATTGAGTTATCCGACTAGCTTAACAAGCTTTCGTATGTTTTAAAATATATGTGCTTTTAATAAAAACCACGATTCTAACTTTTCACGAAACATTTTCATCACAATCAACTGGAGTGGGTTGACAAACAATCTACTTTTATCTAGCTAACATGATCTTCGATTCTGCCACCGAAGACTCAATCGCATTTTCATGAGACCATAAAAAAGGCGAGTCTACACGTACGCAGCTGCATATATTGACATAAAATTTAAGGTATCGGCAATATCGCTCTCGCCATAAAACTTAGAGGAGACCAACGAACCGCCTTACGAAACAAGCCATGTCAGAAAGAAGGAATTTCCTTGTATTTTCCTTAGGCGCTAACAAGGGGTCCCTACATGACTGGAATATTTTTGTCACCAATTTCCTCAGATGAACGGCTTAACGCCTCGGAAAGTTAGGTAGGTAGCCTTTACCTTGCCTCGAGGCTTGTTAGAATCCTTGTTTTTATGAACTCGTGCAGGTTGATTTATACTGAGTAAAACAGGCACGTGAAGGTAGCCCACATTAGTTTGAAAGCGTCAGATAAGTTTATTTTTTTTACAGAATTCCTTTTCTAATGTTTCTCTATATTTCTTACAGGCGTATCCTTTTCCAAATTCAGGTCTTGTGTGAATCGTTTTGTCAGACATTCGGGAGACCCGACTACCCAATTTGAATCGGTTCGGATCGCAACCATAAACAGTTCCTTGAGATACTCTTCGATAGATCGCCGGGACAGGCGGGCTGAGGCCTATATATCACTTAAAACGACAGAGCATAAATCTATGGGGTTGTCTGCTCGTTATTTGCAGTCGCCACGTGAGCCGCCGGTTTCGGGTGAATATTAACGGTATCGCCAATTTTCCGCAAGCTTAGTTGCGTCGCAATTTCTCGCCAATTGAACAATCGCATCGAAGCTACGCTTCGGGTGTGGATAGCATTAGCTGACGCGCCTCGCTTAAAAAACGTTTATAAGATCACGACAAGACTCTCGGGTGATTTGGTTTGACTTATCTACGGCCTTTGAGTTTCAGCTTCAGGCACCGTTTTAGCTTTATTTAAAAGGTTTTTGTGGGTTTTCTATTGAAATAGAGCTCGCTGTACTGATGTTGTGAATTTTAGTAAGCCAAAAGCTTTGATCCTTGGTAAAAACTTTAACGCTTGCTTCGGATTTAGATGTGAGGTCATCTAAACTAAGTACATTTTAAATCTACACTGTCTGAGTATATCGCCGTTGAATCTTATAATTCGCTCTTTTGTAGCATGGCTAGGCTGATATAAATAACGCGTAATTCAGTTAACCTATGCTGATTATAAAGCGAATAACATTTAATAATATGGCTAAGCCTCACTTAGCCTTCCTATCGAAGGATAATAATTAGGTATTCTTGCTGCTTGCTTCCCCACAAATCAGCATTAATTTTACCATCGGCCTAGCCATTTTACAAACGAACAAACGGCTATTTCTATGATCCGATGGCATTATCCAGTTAAAATCACAATAATTAAACAACCGAGTGAAACAGGAATTAATTTCAACACAGATTAACCATCGGCAGCGAATTCGCTCCATTATTGCAAGTGAAAAATGGCTTCGACAGCCCGGAATGAACTTAATAAGTTATGTGGATGACATGCTGTATAGCTTTGGAAACTGCATGTCGGTAATAGCTTCGATCCTGTGAACCTTGATCTGCACAAAGTATCTCATTAATTATAGGTTCAATTGATTAATTCTATGCAGTTCAATTAGAATCGGTCGTTTCAGGAAAAGGATTACAGCGTCTATCCTGTTAACGAGCAAGGTATTGCAAACCTTCCGAGTTTACGCTAAAGTTAAATTTCCATTGAACAAGATCTAACAACACTTATCGAGCAGGATTTTATTTTCAAGCTTCATTCAAAAAGCTTCTTTAATAACAAGCCGTAAAGGCTTAATTGAACACACATCCCATTCACCTACGCTTCCCGTTTTCAACGGCCTCCAATATTGCAACGCTGGCTGCCGTAGGGTAGCTTTTCCATTTAGCAGGTTGTCATGAACACGCACGAGCACACACGCCAGACCACACGGTGCGTTATTCAAAACTACAACAATTACCCCATGCTTGATTCTTGAATGCCCAACACAGAGTTAGAACGAACTAGATAGCGCAAGAGCACAGACAGCCAAGATTTCGGGAATATTTGGAGATTTCTTGACTAAACGCCACGAATAACAGTTTTGAGCAGCCTCCATCCCTTGCCTGTCGGCGACCTCTACATTATCATAGTATATTATGATGTATATCATAACATACTGGTGATATGTAAATTATATGTATTATATGTGTATACGTACTATAGTATAGTATAATTACCTAGTAGATATGCTATGATGCTATGTAAAACCGTACCTATCCTATCCTACAAATATTAAGAGCAGAAAAGACGTTGTGAAGATGTATGCCGTAGAAAATGCCAGAACTATGGATAACTACTATAATGGATCAGGCTGAAATTTGGCACACGTAAAGATTTGGTCCTGGAAAAACACATTTTTTTTTTCAAAAAATGAAGAAGCGACGGTCAGTAGCTGTAAACGAGCAACTTTCACTAGAAACAAGATGTAGAAAAACAAATTTTTATGACTTAGCTTTTCTTCATAACCATGATCTACCCGTTTTGCAGTTCTGCCCCTCAACATCAATTTCTGTTTCAAATTCGTAAAATATCTATTGATATAGAGTGATTGATGAACCATATCTCGTAATTGTGATGATCGAATACACTACATTACAACGATTTCCCAGGAGTGAGCGAAAGCCTCATTAACAGTTCACGTTCACATCTGTGTCTGACAAATGACTGATTCTGTACTTGCACTGGTTATTACGTTTTCCCGATTTCAGTAACTGGATATGAAAATCTGTGAAATAAATCTTTTGTTTTTGCTGGAAGAAATCAGCAGAGATAAAATTTCTCCCTATTCTCTACACAAATGATGTCCATGATGATGGGAAGAAATCGTTATTTCGAGGTGGTGTGTTCATTTCTGTTTTTGTTTTCAAATGAATTTGTGAATTCAGAATTTGTTTCAAAGAGAGAGAGAGAGAGAGAGAGTTTATAAGGAGTATTAATTACAAACTCATCTCTGATTTCGATTCCTTCGATTCTTATTTGATTCATACGATATTTGCAACATTTCTGTAGGTCCACGCAAAAACATATATTTTTCAGATATTGCGGTATGTACTGAAAGAGTTTGTTTGAATAATATCTTACTCATAAAGTAAGTCCTTCTATTATAAGATTACGGCTCTATGCGCCTACAGGTTTTAATAATTATCCTATAAAATAATAACAAATGGTTATCATAATTAATAATAGGATAGGATTCGTAACGAATACATCCGACAGAGAACCAAGGTTATCGCCATAGCTCAAAGAATTAGCAAGCTGAAGTGGCAGTGGGCCGGCCATATTTCGCGAAGAACCGACGGCCGCTGGGGCAAACGTGTTCTTGAGTGGAGACCACGACTCGGTAAACGTAGTGTAGGACGCCCTCCGACCAGGTGGGATGACGACTTGCGAAAGACTGCAGGTAGATGCCGGATGCGGCAAGCCGAAGACAGGGCGCAATGGCGCTCATTGGGGGAGGCCTATGTCCAGCAGTGGACTGATATAGGCTGATAATGATGATGATGATCATAATTAATGGTTATAATAAAAAAAAATCCTCCAAAAGCTCATCACATATTAAACGATTCTAAAAGCTAGATGTTTGCAATTCCGAACTTCATTATATATTTTAATTTCACAGATTTATTAATAAATAATTAATTTGAAATAAAAATAACATAACGTTTCGAATTGCAAACATTAGGGAGCTTTTAGTATCATTTTATATGCAACGGTGCAATAACATTGGCTTCAAACATCGACGATTGAACCCATGCAAATAGACATGGATAAAACGGAGTTCTTCAAATACAAATTCCATTTATCTACAAGGACTGAGCAGACAAGAATACGTATGAATATTCAGCTGCAGTACAGCGTCGTCGCATATTATATTCCAGATAACAAGTTTCGTCAGCAAAACGCGTCGCCGCCGCCACGTTGCCGGTCGACGTTGGTGTGCGAGGATTTCTGCTAACTCCACTCCACCGCTCCTTGTCTTGGCACTAGCATAAATCACAATCCGATTATTCCACACATGAACATTGCCAGTGCAGTACGGTATGTAACAAAGTTGTCTCAGCATAGGTAACGCAACTAAGTTTTTTAAGTTCAGCCGAGTTACTTACGTTTCCTGCTCCAAAATCCGGCATCCGATCCGGGCTAAACAAGTTTGTAGAATAAGCAGCCGTCACTTGTTTCTTTCGCCTCAGGGTACGTAAAAAGAAAAGTGCGAGCCCCAGTGCATCTGCATCTGCCACAGGATACAGAATAGTGCAAATCTACGTGCACGCCCGGCGCAAATCCCCTTGTTCGGAATGAAGTTACAGTTCTCACGAATTGTGTTTTAAATTTTCTTCGGGGCATGTGGAAAAAACTTTGCAGAAGGTTTCGATACTTTGGGTTTTTGTTTATTTTATTTTCACGCTTGTGAAAAATGGCCAGAGATAATTTTACTGATGTGAGTGCAGTAATAAAATATCAAATGCGATTTGATTGCGAGTTTTGAAAAAATATTAGGACAACTCTGAATGTCGTTATCCAAAGTCATTTCCATATAAAAACACAAAGTGCCCGTGCATCACAACCATTTAATTTTACTGGGAAATCTGCTCTGAAATGATATAAAAAAACATTTATTTCGAGATTCAGGCCCAGACAAAATATAACCGACAATTTCCTTTAATTTGCTACTGAAATAAAAGCTTAAACGCTTGAAATCACAGCTACTAAATTAACATCTATTAAGCGACCCCAAATGGCTGCAGAGCAGGCTATGCATACGATTAACATGCCACCGAGTGCATAAAGCACTTGCGTAATTATGCAAATTTCCGTCAGCATCTCTCATTTACTTGAGTTTAATGGGTATTTACATATATTTTTTTAATAAAAGAAAAAGTTTATTGGAGTGCTCGTTGCCTAATTATTTCCGACTACGATTTGATTACGAAGCTTTATGTAAGGCGGCAATCACACACAAGATCTACCTAATCTATCTTTTTTAAGAAAAATAACAGGGATTTTACCAAAGTATTATTAAACTTGCTGCTGCCCGAGGCTTTACACGCGCTTTTCCGGGATAACTGTACCTAGCATATTATTATATCCGTCCCCTGGATACCGTCTCATAAAGAATCGAAAAAGTAGCCTAGTATAAAAATGGAAAACAAACAACTACAACATAGGGGTTTTGTTATTATAGTGAGTAAGCCCTCGCACCGCACTCGGGGTTAAACTCTAAGAAAATAAGTAATAAAAAAAACGATTTTTGTGGAACTTGATAACGCGACCTTCCCTTAGTACGGGAACGCTCCAACCAAGTAAGCCACGAAATCAAGTAACCACCACCGAGTCAAGAGAAAATCTTTAAGACTTCCTATGGACCTATTCCACCTACATATTTCAATTTCAAAGAATCTAGAAGCCATATATAAGTTATTGATTATTGGAAAATGTAAGTACCCAAATCATCGGTATCCATACCGATGATTTGGGTACTTACATTCAATACGGTCACATAGATTCAATAGTAGGAGGCAAAATCGAAAGTAAGGTTAATTTATTAATCGTAACTTCGTAATTCAGTGGGTTTTCATTGCAGTCTTGTGCATAAGTGACGCCTGCCACGCAAATTGCTTGTTACTTTTAACCCCGATTGAAGTTTCGGCATTGAAAATAAAACCTCTTTCGTAATGTGCATTTAATTGAGTTTGTCACGAACTTTTTTGTAGTGTTGTAGTTGAGGGGTACCTAATAATTATAATTTTATGGATATTTCGTTATTTTATTTTACTAATCATAAGAGGTAGACGTATAACTTATGAAACAAAACTGAAAGCCTTATTGCGGACATAATGATACCCACTTAGTCGTAAAATTACCACATCCAACACTCAACGCAGTCATTTTAATTTTACTACGTAGAATTCATTTTATTAAGACACTTATTTCGTTGTTATTTCGTAACTAGGTACTATTTTAATATAACTGGAAAGGCTGTTGAACCGAAACGACCTTTCCGGCCCACACCAAAGTTTACTTATTTATCTAAATACAAATACCAATGCGAGCCGGTGGCTGGCATCAACGGGTTCTTAGTGATCTTATGCCGTTCGCTTCAAGTTTCTAAACATCGCGAGTAGGTACCTACCTACTATCAAGGCAAGCAAGCGATAGGTGACTTGACTCTATCGTCTCGCAAGTTTCGCTCGAACCGGACGCACGCTTTGCTACGGTAATAAAAACTTTGAAAACAGAACGTAGTTCGAAACTTTTCAGAGCAAACCGATTGTAAACCTTTTTGTAAATCGTACGGATTCCTTTTTCGAAAATAAAACTTGATTTTGTTTTGTTTCAGATGTCAACAAAAGTGGCTTTGTGAGTGATTGCATCAAATATAAAAGGACGAATGTACATTGAAATGTGAATATTGTGTTTATGGTGATAAAATCGAATTTTCCCTGTGTCATTCTGTTTGTATTCCGATGAAGTTTCACGTGTGATATCCTCTTCTCTCATTCGGTTTATTGAAAATCATTCGCCATGGAGACGGAGGAGTTGACGAAGCTCGTTGACGGCATCTACAAGGTAAGTTATTTATACTTCTTTTTAAACTTTCGCAATTTGATAACTTATGTACCTATTAAGAGAAAGTACGTAGGGAAAAATAAAACAAAAGGTACGCGATAAATACCCAATATACAATCAATATATAATATATATAATCAATATATAATATAATATATAATAATATATAATCAACTGGTTGACAATGTCGACAGAATCGACGACCGATGTGGCGCGGTGGGCGAAGGTCCGCCTGCGACGCAGGAGGTTGCGGGTTCGATTCCCGCCTCGGAACAATTGTGTGTACGATCTGCAGATATTTGTTCCGGGTGTTCTGGTTGTTTTCTATGTATAATAAAAAATATCTATCTATGTATTGTATTATGTATATCCATGTATATCAGTCATCTAGTACCCATAACACAAGCTCTGCTTACCATTGGGCTAGATAATGCTGTGTGAATAGTCCAGCATTATTTATTTATAAAAAATGTATAAAATATGTAGATGTGTGACCCATTGCCAACCATTTGCCTATACCTACTATAAGGTACCTTAAGTTTTATTGTTTTTTTTAAGCATATCCAAATTCATATTTTGTCTTTGAATGACAAAGAGGGCATACCTATCTGTATACTCTATAGGTACATTTCTTAATTTTAGTAAGTTAGACAAGGCACGGGTAAAAAGTTTTAGGGAAAAAAACGACCGAAAATTTCAATGATAAATTAATTGAATTCTTATTTCATTCCGTTTATCGGCCAAAGTTTTATAAATATTTTTGAAAAGGGTCTCGTTTCGAAAAGTTTTGCAATTCAGGTTTTATCGCTGGCCTGGATTATTTTAATGAAATATTTAATTCCTCATGTATACATAATAACATCGAGTTATTTTTTGAACCGACGGCCGCTGGGGCAAACGTGTTCTTGAGTGGAGATCACGACTCGGTAAACGTAGTGTAGGACGCCCTCCGACCAGGTGGGATGACGACCTGCGAAATACTGCAGGTAGATGCTGGATGCGGCAAGCTGAAGACAGGGCGCTATGGCGCTCATTGGGGGAGGCCTATGTCCAGCAGTGGACTGCTATAGGCTGATGATGATGATGATTTTTTTATAATTATTGTAGTAGGCTTGATATTTATCACTTTTGTCACCTTTTTTTATGAGTTGCTTAACCTAACTAGGTACCTCTCGTAATTAGGTACCTATCTATCTATCTTTTTAAAATTGAATTTCGAATTTACTAATAATATTTTGAAATTAATACTGAAATACTATGACTTAAGAATGCAATTAATATTATTGAGCGAATAATGTAGGCACGTATCTACACTGCATCGAAAAACAAGTTTATTTTTACATGACCTTTAAATTCAACAATTATTAAAACACGATTACTCAATAAAATAAACCTGAATTCCAAAGTTAAGGTGAGAATACAAAGGTGAAAAAGAGTTGTATGAAGCTTTATGTGCACCTGCCTTAATGTCAAGGCCACCTTACGAGGCAGCACCTACCTCTAGATGTCAGGCTTAAGGTCACATTCCTTCTCGATTTCTCTAACGCCTCTATACAAAATAATAAACTTAATGATTATTCATCGCACATCTACCCATACTTCTGACTTTCATTTTCTCATTCTGTAGGTAACATTTAAATTTTATGGCACGGGTTTGAGCAGTTCTGTTTGGGATTTTTTTAAGGAAACCAGTTGGTGCTCTACTCTACTTTATTATTCGTTCTCAGATAATTTAACAAATCGGTTTTTGATTCGATGTATTTCACTAGGTTCCGGAACTTTTGAAGTGTCGCTTTGGTATATGATTAATTCGTTCGAAAGCCTTTAATATCTTGATTTATATCAGATAACGTTTCACAAACTCACTTATTAACATATTGTGCATAAAAATTCAATAGGCCACAAGAATCTGACCAATTAATCCAGGAAACATGCCATAAATCTCCTGTCAATTAAAAGAGCCAAATTCTTCTAGAAAGCTTAGGAATTGATACAGTTCCGAGTCAATTTATCAATCTAGTTTGAGGTTGTTTTTAATCATTTTCCCTATTAAAAACTTTCGCCACGCCTTGATGAAGAAAATTGGCATAATCTTAATTAGATTTAACGGTAAACTAATAAAACATGTTTTTTTTATTGAGTTTAATCCACGAGAAACTTTTCAGATTAATTTTCATTTTTGAGGTCAGCTATTGTGATAATGAGGAACGGGAATAACGGCTTCGGACGTCGCAAATACATATTTGTATATTCGAGGCGTGTTCACAAACGGAAAACAAGGTGAAACCTCTCAAAATTAATGACGTCAACGCGCCGCCCTTAAATTATGGAAATGGAGAAAAAATTAAAACAAAATTTAATACGAAACTGTGATACAACAACAGTACGTGACTGTTATAAATTTTCCACTTTTTACTTCGCTGTCACTTAATGGAAAGGCGAGGGGGAAAATTAGGACATTTCGCTTCAACAGCATAATTACGTGGTCTTTGAATCATTTGACTGAGTGCCGCTTAGAAAAAAAACAAGAGTTTTGTAAAAATAAACATCGGCATTTCCGGCAAAGTCGGTAAGATTCTCCCTTTGTTTGTTGGGCTTTTATAATTTTGAAATTTTTTGACAACACAACCGTTTGTTAAGAAATAGCAAAACAAAAGGACTTTTGAAACAGGAAAAAGGATCGATGTTGAAATAAATGGATTGTTAACCATTTATTTTACAAAAAAAATATTTTTTTCAGAAAAAGTACAGATTTTTTTATATATTCTATAACGTAAATCTATAATGCTGGGTAATCCACATACTCGTAGCATCATTTAGCGTGTTATGGTGACTGATATACATAATACATAACATACATAGTTAGATAGCACCCAGAACACCCAGAGCAAATGTCTGCAGATCGTACAAACATTTGTCCCATGGCGGGAATCGTAACCGCTACCTCCCGCGTTGCATGCGGACCTTCACCCACCGCACCACAGATGACGTCGTATAAAATTTGAAATTAAAAAAGTAGTATGTGCCTGGTGTAAAGTTTACCTGGCAGAGATCGCTCATATGGATAAGGCCGCCCATTGTACAACATATTTTTTATTTGTTTTTTTTCTTTTTCTGTCTTGTGTATCTGTTATTTATTTGGTGTGCAATAAAGAGTAATTGTATTGTATTGTATGTGCAAGTGCAACCATATATTTACTTACAGCTAGAAAAATACAACATTCATTCTCAGAAAGAGCAGGTCATTTAATTAAAATGGGTATTTCTTGCATCAAGATCTTAGGAATGGAACCGCGTAATGGTGATTTAAAACCGGGCGGCCTTCAAACAGCAGAGTCGTTACATAATTCAGGTTAAATCGTTGTAATATTTTATCCTTACCTACACAAACCTTTTTGGTTCACTGTCTCTTCAGAAAATGAGATAGTCAAGGTTATGAATATTACTAGACGCATAAGCCTTCCTCGTAATATGCGAGACATTTGTTTTGGTTGCGGTATCGCTCGTCGCATCGCTACTGATCTGACGCCACCATTCTCGGTAGAGCCACCTTACCACGTATCCACCACCGTGAAATATAATATTGTAAAGGCCAAAGGTTGCTGGTCCCGTGTTGCCCTGTTTCCTCTCTAGAATGAGATTGCTCCACGACATTAAACCGGCCAAATGTAAATTTTCATAGCCCTATCTGTTTGTTCATTGCTCGTGTGAACTTACGGCACGTAAATGTAATTTTTGTTCAAATAAGATTCCATGTGAGAAATATTTCGTTGGAATGCACATCGTTTTCTTCGTAATGTCTTTAATTTATCAAAGGACGTTGCGTGTTCGTCCTCACTAAAAAACAGGAACTCCGGTGCAGAGAGCTCATTTTTTAGATTATAGTTGGATGGTATACTTCTAACTGAAATCCAATAATATAACTCAATAGTTTCTATTCTTGCTGTTCCATTGTTTGATCCAAGGAAAAAACCTCGAATTCTTATTTTGAAATCGGTTTTAGTGTTTTAAAATTCAGTCTGCAATCTTGCTCCATTTCACGTGCCTTCATTTCGCCATCGGATCAGTCTCACTGCACTGCACAGTTGAAATAGCTCAAAAAGCAACAGAGTTTCCTGCATTACCTATTGTAGTTTCAAGCAAGCTATGTGTATTTTAGAGAATGCATGCTATTCCCCCGAGTAAATCGCTGCCCCCACTTATTTGAATAAGAATGGCCAGGTCCAAACCCCTGGAGAGGCCAGCAGACGGTCGACTTCGTACACCGTCATGGACTTTGTGTAATTTAGTTCGAAATGTAGTTTATTGTCTTCCCTTGAGATAGTTTAAGGGGATTGTATGTGCGTGTGGTAAGTCAAAGTCTCTTTATGTGGAATGAACCATGGAAACACATGAGTTCAAGATACTCTATCTTGTCCATTTTATCATAACCTTTTTGAAAAAAGATTGATGAGAGGCAGCTCATATTTCATGATGACCCTTCAAAGTTTATATTTCTCGAAGGGATTGCGTGCTAAAAAAATCCCAGTTTGGGTAGGTGGTGGAAAAAGATTAGGTAAGAGAAAAAATAAACATAATAGAAAGCTAAAATCGATAGTAAGCCATTTGAACCTCTCATAGAATTTGATGGGTATGTATAGAAATATTCTCGGCCTCCAACTTCCTAAAGTAAGCTATAGCTTACTCTAGGAAGTTGGATTAGGAGAGGAAGACTTTTCGATTTGTAAGTAAAAACGATCACGATCGGCCCCATTGACGAGAATACTTGAATAACTTACTAGTTATATTATGGCTTCATTTACATGAGTTTTTATAAGGGCTGGTTTGATGTTGCGCCTTTCTGTTTCGTTTTAAATATTGATATCGAGTATTCGATGTACTTATTATATATGTATATGTATAATATATAAGTCTTATAAAAAAATTGTTTCAGTTTCATCGTTTTCTTATTCATTGATTTTAAATTTGATTGAATTTATACCTACTATATAATTGATTTTATATATGTCTACCCTCAGAAAAGAAAAACATACTAAAATGTGTCAGGAATAATTGTACAAATCAAAGTATTCTGAACGAATCCTTTGCTTCTTTATCCATGTCAGTTTGCTATTTCGGTTGAATACGTCCGTTTTATACGATTCTAACCCTAAAAACTTGAGCACAAAGACATCAATATAAAACATGTCGTAAAACACAGAAGTAGGCGCTTCAGAATCTATAGGGCTGGGAGAAAATGTAAATAAAATTTGTCTTTCGGGTCGCATATGTATTAAGTTTACGCGCATTCGTCCAAATACAATTTTAAGAAGGAAATTGCCTCGCGGCAGAAGCCGTACAAAATGGAAGATGTGATATTAAATCTGGATGACAGTTATTAGGAGTGCGGAGTACCACTTTCTGACTCCCTACAAAAAATATCCTAAATGAAAATAAGGCTATTTTTGTATGACATTTTTATGCTTGCGAAATGAGTTTCGCGTAGCCGTTCGCGTTCTGAGCATTAAAATTTATAAAGTGAGATTTTCATGAAAACTTCATTAGCTATTGGAAGTTTGTTGGCAGATGTTGCTTTTGAATTTAAATAGCGCTATAGCTAATGATTCATCACGAACTTTATGAGCTCTGACACGTGATTGGATAAGTGGACATCTAATGAGGTGCATGACGTGCATGTGCTGATTTCACAAGGTCACGATCTAACACAAACATAATCAAGTCGTGCGCTTTACTGCCTTTGTAATTAAATATTGAGCAATGATATACATACATTTGCATAGCCTTGAGATAGAATGATGAGTACCTACGTTAGTACTGAAACAACAAGAAACCCAAGCACTAAGAAGTAACAACTTATTACAATGATATGAATGTCTATATTAGTTTGTACACAATAAAATTCTACTGAACTGCTACCTACCTCAAACAATTTCAGAAAATCTTCATTCTGGCGCGTAACAAGAGCGATGAAAAGAAATTCATTTTTCCTATAAAGGGAAAGGTTGAGAGGAAACTGGTGTTAGCCCTTTTCTTCAATCAAATCCTGGAGAAAAGAAGGCAAAGCAACTGAAAGCGCCAGATGCGAAGAGATCAAGCGCGATTGTTCGAAAGATTAAACAACAATAGGTATGCCTAAGAATACGCCCTAAGGTAATAACACCCTTTGCAAAAGCACCGAAAATTTATTTTATAAACGCTTGCCGAGCTTTTCCTTTTGTTGTGAAAAATAAACATCCACTTTTTTTAGAGTTAAGGTGGAACACACTGTAATGTCCAATCCTTTCGAAGCTGTAAAGTAAACAGAATGTAAAAACTAAAATAAACCGTATGTACAAATTTGTTACCATCGACTCGGTTACGTTTAGCTCTTTATTGCCTTTTATCTGGTACCTTTTTGTTGTTTATCTAAAGTTTCCGTTTGTCTAAAATTCAGCCGTCATTTCAACAGAATTATTTTATTGAATGTACACAGATCTGTATAATAATTATGAGGTGGCCAGATCCAAGCTTTCTTCATCCGCTTATCTCCCATCCAGAATTTGTATCTGCTCAGATTCAGATTCAGATAATTTATTGTCATACTTCATACACATAATAAAATCACAATAATGTAACTTAAATTAAATTATGAGACTATGACTCGTCAAACACGATATAGATACAATAGAGATGGGTAATATAGAACAATTTTGCTGTAAAGGGGCAGTAAAGAAAGTATAGAAAATATATTTAGATAAGGTGATTCTACGAGGACGTCAGGTAACTTAGAGGACATTTTTGACATTAAACTGACTGTAGTCGTTTTCTAAAAACTCTTTGATACTATACAGCGTTTTGTCAAGATATTTCGTAATTCGTATTCTTATTAGCACTACGCTGCTTCGTCAATATTATTCATTTTAACAAATTGCGATTAATTTGTTATGTTACATTCTTTACTAGATTTGTATATATTTTTTATTTAAAATAAAATAATAATGCCGAAAAATCCACACAGCATCTCTAGCATCACCAGTCCCAAATTAAGTAGAAGAGCTTCTGTTATGGCTGATAGACTTTATAAAAAAAACACAATATATATATACGTATGCATATAATAGTATACATAAAACATCCCGAGAACACCCGGAACAAGTATTTACTGATCGTTCAAACATTTGTCCCAAATCGGGAATCAACCTCCTGCACCATGGGCGGTCCTTCGCCCGCTGCGCCACTTAGGTCATCATTTAGAAACCAAATGCAATGCACAAAAGTAATTTATAACGAGATATTTACCATGATTTTATTTCTTAGATTTCAGCTGTGGACTGCTATAGGCTGATGATGATGATTTCTTTGTTTTCCAATAATTACGTAAAACTTACTCGCAGTGCCTTCAGTCATTCTGTGATCATGGCGGCATTTTATCACATGCAATGCATGAAAATAATCTTTCAAAGTATCTTCCTACCCGCCTGTAGGCATAACAGATGCCTTTAGAAATTAATTTTGAAAGCCAAACTCCGTACTGCGAACCAAAATGATAACATTAAAACCATAGCTTCAATTTACATTTGCCCCGGGAGAACGGCTGTCGACATTAGTATAAAACTTAATTCCTCCGAAGAAAGGAAACAGATGCCGTCAAACATAATGTAATTATGTCTGTATGTATTTAAGGGAGACACTAGCACCCCTCCACGCAACACTGGCGTTCGATCGCAGGTTATTAAGAAAATGGCTGGGTCATTTAAACAAAATTTATTTTTAAAACAATTTACTTGTTTTTAATGAATTTAAAAATAAAACAATTTTATTTTATTATTTTGAAACATGAATTATTTTTTTGAGAATTAAAAAAAATCGATATATGGGACACGCCAAGCGCCAAAAGATCGAAAATGCTAAAGCTAACGCAAATCAAAAAGTTTAATTTTGTGTTGAAGATGAATAATAGTTGTTATGTTTCAGCCACATTTTGGTCTTAAGTTTACATCGCACTTCTAGATGCAGATTTGTGAATACTGTGGATGTGACCATTGTGACCTGCTCATAATCTAGGGAGAAATTTAAAAATAAAACAATTTTATTTTATTATTTTGAAACATGAATTATTTTTTTGAGAATTAAAAAAAATCGATATATGGGACACGCCAAGCGCCAAAAGATCGAAAATGCTAAAGCTAACGCAAATCAAAAAGTTTAATTTTGTGTTGAAAATGAATAACAGTTGGTATGTTTCAGCCACATTTTGGTCTTAAGTTTACATCGCACTTCTAGATGCAAATTTGTGAATACTGTGGATGTGACCATTGTGACCTGCTCATAATCTAGGGAGAAATATACAAGCTCTTTGAAAGTAGCTATAACAGCTAATAAGGGCAAATTCCACCGTTTCATATTTGCACAAATTACGTTAACGCTCGCCAGGAATGTTCCAATTGATGCAGAAGAACACTTGGAGCTCTTAAATGTTATTGTTTTGGCTCTTGTCTGGATGCTTGCAAACATTTAAACTGGAAAATTTGAAAAGTTTTGGATAGCTAAAACAATTAGGCGGTGTCATGAATATCATGTAACGTCTTTAGTCCGGTCAATTAATCCGAAAATTAAGGGGAATGTGATTACACACACACACATACATTTGCCATTTAGATATTATTTATAAATAATATTAATATTTATTATCTGACTTCAAAAATTTAAAAAACGATTCTCGTCGTTGATTTCTCCGTCAATTAAATACCCATTTCGCTACTGTATAAAAAGATAATGATCCTGAGGTTCTCCCATAAAAAATGTATTCCCGAGGGATAAGCATTTGTACCGAAAAGCTTAAGAAACTATGTAAACACAAAAAAATTTGAAGGCGGTTTTAACTTTTTTAAAAGTCAAATTGTTATATTAAAACGTTTTTTTAACTATGTTTTTCGAACTTTAACATTATTCATAATTTTTTTTTTGCATAGGTGAGATCTATTAGGAATTTTCACATTTTATTTAATATGATAGGCCGGAACGACCGTACAATTTTTAGCTTTATTCGAATTGATGTAAGCCTGGATATATTTTTTACCCGGACAACGTATAAAAAAATAGAAAATGATTACACAAGATAAAGTATTCAAAGTTTGGCTCAAACAAATAGCCAGTTTTTGAATTTAATGCTTTTCACTCATCATACGAGTAGATCACCCATCTAAATAAAGTTTATTTCAACAAGAACTGTGCCTAATATTGTGATACATATAAACCACAAAGCAGAAAATGTATCAAAGATGATTTCGGATAATCTTTAAAAACATAATATAATCCTGCCGACATCACAGACCTCAAAAAGGAAAAGCCACCCAACAACCCTAAACATGGCGTGTCTCGGTTATAATTACATTACCTTTCTCTTCCTCACATCTGTGTCGTTGATTGTCGTTTATTTAATTACCCCTGTGATTCGGCTCCTCGTTGCTGACGAAATTAGAGGATGTATGATTTAAGATTATATTTAATGTAATCAGTATTAGCATTAACTACTTAGCAGAACCCAGAACCAAAGAGAACCAAAGTTATCGACATAGCTCTAAAAATTAGCAAGCTGATGTGGCAGTGGTGCTTCTAAGCGATAATGCCACCATTGTACTTGTCACATGTAATGTACATATTTTTGTAATCATTTGATTATGGTGTACATAAAGAATTTTTGTATTATATTGTATTGTGGACCGGCCATATCTCGCAAAGAACCGACAACCGCTGGGGTAAACAGACTGCTTAGCTTGGGGCTAGATGAAACTGTGTGGATTGACAAACATTAAAAAAAAAATTGTATAATAATATTTTCATCTCAGTTCTCAAAATCTGTCGGCAACAAATAAATCCATGGATAGATGTATGATTGAATTTATTATCGGTATGAGCAAACAAGTTTATTACTTGGCTCCTAAGAAACAAACCAGTTATCCGAAGAAAAGTATCTGTCAGGTTTCGCATTTCGGTAACATTTGACGTTTCTGAGTGTGTACACAGTATCAAAACAAACATTTGTTTACGTTTCAGTTTGATTGTAAGCTATTGTCAAGAGGTTTTCAACTTGAAATCGACTCTGATTGTTTGTTTTGATCCTATACAGGGTTCTCTATATTTCCTGTGTTGAATTGTTGATGCAGATGCAGAAACAGAAATGTCTATCTTAAAATTGTTTATAATATCATATCAGAAGTCTACAGTTAGATCAATTATTTCAATTGTAAATATACAAGTTCTAATTTGTTTCTATTGTAAATATTTTCTGAGCTTTCAAATAAAAACGTATTAAATAGGTGTTACCTGGGTTAATTCATCACAGGTTCATACCACGTCGTTGTGAACATGTTTAAACTGTGACGTTCATATATAGGTAAACCATAGTATCAGATAATTTTTAAAACCAGAATCTTCTTTTAGCTAGCTGTTTTATACAAAAACCACAAGAGAATATTTAAAAAACTAAAAACAACGTCACAGCGGGTACTGGCTACCTATCAGGGGACTATTATTTTATTTTTTGTATTTTATCGACGAACGCCTCTTA
Organism: Eupithecia abbreviata; assembly: GCA_943735965.1. Lineage (NCBI taxonomy): Eukaryota > Metazoa > Arthropoda > Insecta > Lepidoptera > Geometridae > Eupithecia > Eupithecia abbreviata. The sequence continues at coordinate 5,866,936 of OX030986.1, forward strand.
CTAACTTACGAGGCACTAGGTCATAAATCGGTTGAAATTATTCTCAAAAAAACACAATGTCACTTACATGAGAAATAAGCTTTTCTGAAGAAGTGTAAATTAAGTTCTTAGGTAGGTCGTCTTACCCATCCAATGCATCTAAAAATAATTATCCGAAACATTCTAATAGTTTTGTTTTAAATGCATTGAATGAGTTTATATTTTTTTTAACCTAGGTATGTTTATTGTTTCAAAAAGTTATGATTTCATAGTTAAACTTCTCCGTTTGTTTACTGTGTATGTGTACATTATTGATGGCCTGCTTGTGTAACGATCCCATTGTTTCTGCGACTTTCTAGCGAAGTCGTCGATGGCCGCGAAATCGGAATTATACGGAACGGTTCCATGTCAGGTTTTTGCGTTGTCTTTCGTTCTAATGTGGGTACTGATACAAACTTATATTGGACAAAATGTAGTCCTTGTTTTAAAGAGTATGGGTTACTTGCCTTAACAATAAGGTTATTAAAACTTTGTGCCACCACACCAGGACCTGTCTGAAAATCAGCGCCGCTACTTACTTAGGCTTGTAGCGGCATAATGCTGAGACAGGGACCTTTTTGGCCCCTTATGTAACACGTATTTGCTCTATTTTGTATGTCTTGTCTATTCCTTGTAATTTATTTTTCTTGTTTTTATTATTTTCTTACCATGTAATGTGTTATATATAGTGTCAAATAAATGTATTTTCTTTCTTTCTTTCTTTCAAGTAATTTTATACCAAATTATTCGAATAAGTTTTTTTTTTCACTTATATGTGCCAATCAAAAAAATTCATAATTCATTGCTTCTTCTTTACCTACATTTCTATGTTAATACAGTTCTAGAAACTATTTAAATATTTGATCAAGATACCAACTTGTTTTGCTATATCCAGACTAGATCAAAGAACAAAGCAAAATAAGCTAAGGTATTCAAAGCAAAATAAGCTAAGGTATGCATAGTAAAAGGTCAGCTCGCGTATCTAAGGCCAGCTGCATTGTTATCTTCTAAGCAACCACAAAAAAGTAGGTAAGTACAACTCGCAAAGATTAAAAAAATAATTATCATTGAAAAAATCTAGATAAAGTCTTATTTTGTTTAGATTTTGGACGCAATATTTGAACCATTATTCAAAGCACATGTAGAACGTCTTACCAAAATTGTCCACACATTTTGTCTTTCTCGATTTCATTGGGAACCAGCGAGCATCTTTAGCTTCGTGACAAAAATCTAGATAAGAATCGCCTGACAGAATCCGAACACATTTTTGGAATAAAACGCAAAATGCCACGGCGTAGAAAACTTAAGCATGAAATGTTTGCAAAAAGTTATTAAAGTAGAATAGCATTTAACAATTTTACGGTGAAAGTTAACGTAAGCCTTAGGTAATCACATTATCCGGATTAGTTAAGGTTTGAATATTATACGTATGGCAGTTAAAGAAATCACTTTTATTTATGTCACTTCATATGGCATTTACGGATACGACATACAACCTATATAGGTACAGTAGCGACGCATAAAATACACGTTTCACATATAAAATGCAGTTTAGCTCACTCATAACGAACTCATGCCATAAATCGGCAAAAGCAATCCGCTTAAGTTTTTATAACAGCTGTTATTTTTTATTTCTCAAAAAAGATTTACAGTAAAAATGCTGTAAATTCCCGTACAGTACCGCAAATTACATCGAACCACTGCGGAATTCGCTGCGGCTGTTTCATTATAAACCGCAAGTGATGAATCGATCCCAAATTAAGTGGGTACATATTTCAAACAGAATGCTACTATTTTGACGCAGCTTTATTACGTTATTTAACCTTATATTTTACCGACAATTTTCACATGAATAAGCGCAAACAAGTTTAGCCGGAACCTCAAAGCAATAGTTGTCAGGTATTACCAGAATTATAACAATAACATGTATGTTTTTTGTGTAATTTTTTACCGTTCGCGTTCTACAAAGCTTGAGCAACAAGCACGCTTTATATTTTTTATGCAATCTGCAAAGTCTTACCTAGTAACTATGCATAGTGAGCCAAAGGCGAAGTCACGAAATAGCTCCTGTTTGTTACCGCATTCCACGTTTACAAGGTGCTGCAATAGATTCCACTTGCAAGGAATTATCATACCGTGAAACAAGCCTTCTACATTGCAATATTTAGTAGAAAGGTAAAATATCAAATGAACCATAGCAAGGTATGAACAAAAATATAAAACTTTGTACCATGGCTTGATAAAAGTTGGAACCAATCAATGCAACGGTTCAACATAATTGCGAAAGCAGATCCACTTATTCCAGTTATAATAACTTGCTAGCGAAATTACACGATTCTGATAATATTACTCGTGTTTTCGCGTTCACAATCATGTTTATCCCAACAGAGATAATCAGAACAAATTCCTTTATTATCCCCGTAACTCGGTTGAACAATCTCAGAAAGGTAACGAATAAACAATAATAAAACAAACCGGTAGCTTTGAAACACTTTGCAACTTTCATCTCGCATTGTAAATCGAGATATTATAACAAAAGTTTACAGGAAAACTTGTGTTTTGGTATATTTAAATTCCGACATCTAGGGAGTACAGTAATGAAATTCTTCAAATATCACACCAGAATGGGGTAGGGGATTAAAATTCATGTAATTGCGCTTGCGGTTCTTGTGTGCCGTGCACACTCCCCAGAATAATGGAAATACTGACAAAAGCATCGCGCTTCGAGTCTGCCAAATGTTATTTTGCACACAATCATAAAAACTTCTACAGGAAAGATAAATGCACGTATTGCATGCCGCAAGAGCTTAAAGCGTATCGGTTCAAATGGCGTGGCAAATGTAGAAATCATTGATTCCACCGACCAAAGCAAACATCTAATTATGCGATTCTGAAGCGATGCTGAATTGAAATTTGAAGCGTAGTCCGAGTAACTGTGCTAGCTATTTACCGGCCGGGGCACGTACGGTTTACAACCTGTCGTGCAAATATTTATCCACATCGGGTTTACGTGCTAACCACCGCCAACCATGCGGAATTGTAATCAGCTTTGATTGGAACTCGATCTGTGCAGATACTGGGACTAATTATTTCAAAGCAGATATTGTTGAAGCCACTATATTACTTCTTAGGCAGAAGCAATCAAAGCGGTAAATGCCAGATAATACAAAATGTAAGCGTTCACTACAGACACTGTAATAAAGTCAGGTACAAAATTGACTATTGCTACTATTGCTTAGCACAAATAAATAAAGAAACTTACAAACACTTCTTTTATTTACAGTAACGGAAACACCTTATACAAAACATAAATAAACTAAAGGCCATTTTTAATTAGATTGGAAATAAAACCTGTCCATTAATATTCCTCATGCCTACTTATTTTAACCGCTAAGATGTCAGATAGTGTAACCAAACAATATTGAGACCAAATAAGACGAAGTTGTCCTGAGTCCGACCTTGGGCTTGTCAAAATAGTACGCGAGTGAATGGTATCAAATGCTTTAGTAATGAGGAATATCATATCAACATATGAATTGCGGAATAGAGTGGGTATTTACATCTCATAAACAATATCGTACATGCCGCATGGCCTTGCTCAAGGTTGGCTTATTGGATGGGAACTATAACTTAACTGGTAACTAGGTAATATATTATGTAAACTCTAGAAATCTAGAGTGTTACGTGTTGTTAGGCTAAGCGTCAAAATCAAAGACTGGATAATCGGCTATAGAAAGAAAAGATATAACCTTTTTGAATGAAACAATAAACACTTCATAAAATTCAAATATATTTATTCAATACCTACAATACAATTATTGAGCCCTAGTTGGCAAACTAAGTTTGTAAAAAACTTTTATTCTGGCAAGTAGTGCTCTTCCTTTGTTTATTACAGCTTTTTACTCATAATGGTTATTTAGCACTATTTAGCCTAAGATCACAGTTCTCAAAATAAAGTTTGCGTCTTGGTCCATAAAATAAATGGAGTTCGCCGCAACGCAACGCTGCAATTATTTAAGCTTCATTATTCCTACCTACAGGAATTATCGACTTTTGCTAAATCTTCCGGATAAAGTTCCAGCCAAAGTTGAGCTAAGAGTATTTGTAAAGTCCTGCAAGTGAAACTTTGCAAAAATTAAACTTTCCAAAGTACAGAATCAAAGCGAGAAGCGGTCGGCGTTCGGCCCGCGTTCATTTGAATTACGTCTCTCTTAGCCTTTTGTAGTCGACTTCATTTAGCGAACTTAAAGGAGACTCTTTTATTTTCTTCGAGCAAAGAACCTAAGAGGTGCATTGTTGAATCCGTAACAAATTGCACGCGCCGTGATTACGTTAAAGAACTCAGCCTCTGGCAAAGCTGCAGCTTAGATTGCAATTTAACAGTTATCTCTTTCACCTTTTCAATGAATTTAAATCAAAGGAATTGGCACTGACTTTGCGAAAGAATTGTTTAATTAAACTTTTTGTGAATCAATTTAAGTAAGAATTTATTTTTAATTTGCATTTTATTGTTTTACCGCATTGCTAACTATGTTGTCAGTACTTCTGCAATAGTTATGTAGGTATATTAACCTCTGCAGATTTGCTAACACCTACGTTTTCTACAGGTTGCAAAATATTATTTAAAGGTCGTTGAAAAATGAAGAAGCATTATGCCGGGGTAAACATGCAAGCTACAAGAGCTGCATTACATAGGTTGTTGACATTATTTTTATTCTCGTATAAATTTCGCCTGCAGACTCTTGTAAACAACGCTCGGCAACAAGTGCGAGCAAACACCTCAGGCCTTGCCTTCCTGCTTGCCTGCTCGAACATTTTTAAAACTTGACACAGACATAACAATGCATCTTTGTTCCGGTTAAAAACCGATTTAGAAAATGTCACGATAATAGTTTTTTTTGTTGTATCAGAGATTAAACGAACCATTTTTTTTAATTATCTAGCTACTCTCATTATGTATCAGTGCTTATAAAATTTTTGTGTGATATTTTTTAAATTATATTCAAAAATATTAGTTTAGATTTTTAATTCCATTAAATGTACATAATATATGACTTTATGGAAGTGCAGGACATCTTGGCACGTACGAACATATACATAAAATATTAATTTAAAATCGGCTTCGCTTGTAGAATAGATACCTAACTTATGAAATCCAATAAATAATTTTATTTGAATTTGATTTCAAATACGCTACATTACAGTGTTTTAATTACAAGACGCAATCTTAAAGTTGAATTACCTATAGATATAAATCTTTACACTTTTATAATGAAGGCAGATGTGCTAATGAGAAATTTGTACATATACCAACTTAAATGAATAAGGAACGTTGGCTCAGAATATTATAGTGCCTTTTAGTCAAGCAATTGGTAAACCACTTGCCTACACACAAAGCAGTAAAGCGTGTTCTTGCCATTCGCGAGCCACATAATTTGAGAATGTCGGAATAGTTAATTATTTAAGACCTATTTATGAATCTGTGTGCTGGCAATAAAATGTCATTTTGTTATAAACACATCAAATGACAGAGTGAAATCCCATATGAATTTAAACACGCTATTTCTTTCCGGGGGATTCTGGTCGTACGTGTAAGAACATTAGGCTCAAAAAAGGGTACGAAGGGAAGAGAGTCACGAAGTCTGCCTGAGGCAATTTTGTGCCAAATGTCGTGTGGTACGTGCCGAACAAATAAAGAGGATAGGATAAGAACTTGTTTTAGAACGAACTATCGTAAATTTTGTCTTAAGAATAACTCTGATAGGTCAATTTTGACAGTAGCATTATACGAACAACTTTGAAATTAAAATAACGAAGAGTCGATAACGATAACGAAGATTACCAAAAACGGGTATCAAAATTGTTCATGAGTTTTTTAAAGATTTTTATGAGATAAATATTAAAATTCCAACAAGTTTCCTTACAAAATCCATCCCATAAAACTGAAGTTTCAACTGTCCTCACTTTTATTCGACGCAAATCTCCGAATAGCAGGTATCTTGGGTAAGAAAAGTTTTTCGAACATTTTGCAAGTTTCTCAACATCGACCACTGCGTTATACGTTTATCTACCCGCGACACGACATTTGAGGACAAGTTTCCGTGAAATTGCCTTACTAGATATAGCTTCCTCTCGAATAAAACTTCCTAAACTACTTATGGAATATCTTTCTGGCCTTCGGTTTCAATTCAATCGGTCTAAGTGGCTAATGCAATAATTTTTGATATTTCTTGAACTATTTTGGGTTCTGCCAACATTTTCTTACCGATTTATCTCCTTCGACTTGTTTTCTTTTTTTGTTGTGCCTGTTTTAGAGAAATTATTAAATCTGCTGGTGTCTCTATTTCGGTTTTGCACTCTTTGCAATTTACCTGACAGATTTGCGAAGTAAAACTAAAAAACGATTAAAAGGGTTCTTTCGCAAAGCCTACTTGTTAATATAGTAATAGTCTAGTTGGTTGGTTTGGTACCTCATCAATTTCGCATCAAACTCTTATGAAACCATGTACAAGCTGAGAGTAGAAGAACCACTAAGAATGTAAAAAATTGACACTATGTTTACCATCGGACCTATGTTTACCGAAACAAAAGCAAAAAAAACACTTTGCGAAAAAGCGTATCAAAAAGTCATCTCCCCTAACAATTCGCCCTTTAGTTAATTTTTCTAAGTGCGAATCTATTTTTCACCCCCTGGCCGTCTTCTATGCGAAACACCCCGAAGATTTACGTTCTCGACGCGAGCAATAAGCGGGCCTACCTATATCTACAGCCTGTTCGGTATTTTAAAAAGGTACGTCTGAATCCGGTGAAAAATTGCTTCCCGCCTGCCCCGGCCCAGAAGCCATATATTACAGCCATCGTCGCGATTGAACGGCGGCAAGATGGACCAGATAACTTTATAACGAAGTGTTTATCCCATCACTGGTGTCGTTAGCATCGAGGAAAAATAATAATAAATAGCGCTATCAATCAAGCTTTATTTTTGACGTTAAAATGTTTAAAAATTACGAGAACTGGGAAAGAATAATTTGTTTTATGAGAAATAAACATCTTTAAACCGAATAAATTATGTGGTCAAGAACCGTTATATTTTTTCAAAGCGCTATGTTTCAGTAGGAACAAATTTTATGAACGGCACAAACAAGTCATAAATGAATTAAACATCTGCTTCCATTACACAGACGCGACGGTCGACAAAAATTTTGAGTTGGCACGATCGTAAAACACATTAGCACGTAGTTTACCCTCATACACCATTGGAAGCTCAATATAGGGGTGGAAGACTGCATCAGCCTTTTGTAATGTTACCATAACCCAAGGATTAGGATCGTTCCGAACTGAACATTAGACCATTTCCTTGACGAGGCTTTTAGTGACTCCACACGCTGACTCTAACGCAATTTGATTGGATATATTCGTAGCCGAAAAAGGAGGTTAGGATCAAATTCGATTGGCAGGCATCTCTTCGATAAACGATATCAAGTTTAAAACTAATTCCACTCAATGAAAATTCAATATAGTGCGAACTGCTTTCATAAAAGAAAATGCGTGCATTCTCCTCCATATGTGTTGCTCGAAAGACATTTAAATGTCTGTGGAAACCTATGGATATGTTCTATATACATATATATGTTTTGTCTTGGTAGTCTCGATTAAATTGTATGTGCTCGAGTTCTCATTGAAAGTGCTTTGTATGCGTTCACCGTAGAAGTCCCTTGCATATAGAGAAAAACAAGTGATTTTGAAGCTTATGCGGTAGAGGAGAAGTAGGTAGACTCGCACTATTCGCAGAGGAATGCCGTCATCGAGAGCCGGCGAGCTGGCCACACCTCGCGTATCGAGGCCGGCAAACCGCACCGCGCAGCATCCTTGAAAGGCCACATTCCAACCAACAACTGTTTATGGACTAAGTTCCCATTTTCTGTTGCTATTGCATAGCCTTATCTATTCACCATCATAAATGACTAGTGTCGTAACGTCTGCAGTTTCTTTGAATATAGCTTTCGGACTGTCGTCGATTACATAACAAAAAAGCGAGTGATTGATTACTATTTTTATTAGATTAGTTAGGTAATCAAAACCAAATTTGCATAGATGTCGATTGTCTGATTATAAGTAATCGAGTTTTGTCTGAATACTTTTTCATTTCAGTGCCACATTAACCTAATAAATTCAAACCTATTTTAACAGCAATGTCTCCATTGTTTCAGAATATTCTGGACAAATTCAATCCTGGCGCGCGACAGATGATAACAGCTGGGAAAGCTTATTTGAAGGCTTTACATGGTAAGTAATACATTTCAATGATAATGAGCCTCCGGAAAGGCCATTGACATACTTTGAATACAAAAATATAAGATTCAATAACAAGAGAATAAGAGGGAAGAGTAATAACGGCACAGTTTATGAGCGAGTCTAGACATAAACATGAGATGAAATGCAATATGCATTGTAAGAGGTTTGATAATAATGCTAAGAAAGTGAAATCCCTGAAGCGGGACACAAATAAATCAGAGTGATGTGAATCCAGTGGAACGTATACAATTAATTTATGTAGTGTAAGCCAAATAGGCGCATCTATATGCAAAACCTCAGTGTTCCGCGCTTGCTTGGCTGCGGAAACTGGGGCGTAGTTTGTGCCAAATTGTCTCTGTTGGCTTATCTAGAGTATTATAGCCCGCGCTATACTACCAATAAACTTGGGCATTGTGCACGATGTATGGCTCTTAGCGAGTTCCTACTTTATTTTGAGGATGCTTTGGGGCTAATTTCATTTTATGGCTACAGAAATTACAGTTATTACGACAATGTTATTCGTATTATGTAAGGTTGGATTACTCCGGTGGCACAAGGAGGGCTGCTGAAATTGGCCTGAAAATAGCAATATAATCCATAAAAGTAACATTTAAAATACCTTACAAAACCTTATTTCGTTTCAGTACATAAGAGATTCTCTCGAATATTAAATCTGCTCATTATTTCCTCTTTCAATACCCATTTACTGCCCTAACGATGTTGCGTTGTTGTTGTATTTGAATCGTATCTCCGTCTATAAAATCAAAATCGATTTCGTTTATCTTAAATCGCTCCATAATATAAACAAATAGGCACATAAACATTTTTAGTTCGTTTTAACCCAAATATTTGGCATGAATTACTAATTAGGGTAAACAGTCTCGTAAATGGAAATATTTAACCATAGAGCCTTTTAAGATCTGCTAAGAATGTTTTAAGTATGCTTTGAATCAAGCAGTGTCCTAATTTTCTGAATAAGTTAGCCAGTTTAAATCATGTTTTCACTGAGGTAGTTTGGTCTAAGTTAGATCTGTAGGTGCTCCAAGGCTCTGTACCCACTGCGAAATTAAATTAAAACTTCAATGTGGAACCTTATTTAGTTAGTAAAGGTTTAGGTTCATCATTATAACTGTATTCACGGGATTTAGTGTAACAGGTCTAATGGGTTCTAAATATTCCTCCCAATGCATACTCTCAATGAATCTTCTCAGCTAGTCAGCATTGCGTAATAGTATAGAATCAGCTGATATCATCCTGAGATGCTTAGATCTGTAGGTATTATGAAATGAACGCTCAAACTTTTTACAAATATTGACTCTGCATTTAGAAGTTTTTATCTGTTTGACGTCTGCAAGTGAAAGTGTAAATAAACTACCTGACTATAATTGGTAAAAGCTTTACACATTACGTTATTGTATTCAATAAAAGTATTTCATCTTTCAAAACTTTGTTAACCAAAGATGTCGTTAGCGTAGGAGACGTGAAACTTTCTCTATTTTGTTACAAAATATTTCAATTTGAATATTACGTGCTCGACTATATTTCCATATGGTTATATTTTATTTGATGCTGCTGGATGGTTACCTCATTCTTTGCAGAATGCAATCTTGATAAGCGTGCATAGTTTATAAACTAGCTCTGTGTTGCTTATCTTGGTGCTTTAAACGTACCTACTACATATTTACTGTATTTTACAGTAGCTGGGTTGTTTTTATGAATATGATAGAAAAGGTAAAGAAATGAAGTGTTGGTAACTTGATGCACCGACGACATTGTAGCGGTCACAGGGATTCGATGGATAGAGGTGGTCGTGACCGCTTTTGTGGCGTCCTATGCCCAGCAGTGATGAAGTGGGTTGATATAATGATGATGATAGAAAAGGTACTATATGGTAGTCAACAAAAGGCAGGCCAGGCAACAGGCCTTTCAAAAGCGTTGTATGATCCTAAATTTCCATTGATTGAAACTTTAACTCCGTTTTATCATTGATTGAAACTTTATATAAATATGTCAATGCAGGTGCAGCAGCTGCTTCGAGGCTGTATGTGGACGCAGTGGGTAAACTGGGCAGGCAAGCCCAGCAAGGCACTTGGGGAGGATGTGCGGACATTGGTAGGTTATGTTCAGTCAACACTTTCATTCCCTATGACGCACAGGTCTATGACGCATGACGCACATGGCGAACCCCGCGCCCCTACTCGGTCACATTGTAGTGTAGAGGCTAGGCAGTGAATGTGTTAAACAAAGACTTGGATAAATCATTTATTTGTCACCAAATTATATTGCTTACCTAATATTTTTTTTTCGTAAATACATATTCAGAATGTTATGCTACTGGAACATTTTTTGACGGTCATTTTATTTCCTGTTTTAATTTTAAAGTTAATGAATAAATTGTATCTTTTGATTTATATTTTTTTACGACATACGATTTCCTTGCAACGATTGTCTGCATTATTTTAATCGTTACATTCAACAAGGTAATCAAAAACAACATTAACATTGTAACAAGTGATCAATAAATTTATAAACGTAAGCAATTTTCGAATTTTATTTTTAACGAGGTTGTGAAAATTCCAATTTGTTAACTGACATGTGAAATAGGTTACGGTAATCGAATTACTTTTCCAATATCCTTTGCAAAACTTTGTATTTTACCTGCAAATGTACCGCTGTTTTACATTTCGCTAAATAAGTTGACCCTTATCATCATCACATTTTACAGGTAAAAGCTATTTAAGCTTATATGTTTTAGAGGGAAATGTGTAAACTTGTCCGCAAGTTCAACATCATTACCTACTGACCAATATTTTTGTATTGCAGGGACCGCGCTTATGAAAGTGGTTGAGGTATATCGAGAGATTCAAGATCAACAGATGAATATCGTAAGTGTTTCACTTCACTTTCGCATAATACAAAAATCTTTCTCACCGTTCAGAGAGAAAATATTTACAGACCCAAAGCTTTGGTTGTTATTTCAACGTGCATCCTTTGCGATATTTCTTAAAAAGGGCAATTCTTTTAGTTTTAAGTTTTTTTTTTATTATATACTATATATTATCTATCTATTGTATGTCTGAAAAGACAAACTGTTGACAATTTATAAATAGTTCGTAAGACCAAGTTCTTTGAAAACAGATTGCCTATTATTTTTTTATATACACAATTAAAATTTATATTTAATTATGAATTAACTAATGGGTAATTCAGTTTTAACTATTTTATTAACAACATTAATACTAATTCTGTTCATGGGCACTTTTCACTTGCCTGTAGAGGCAAGAACAATGTATTCCTGAAGAACAATAAATTATTCTTATTATTATTTTCAAAAGCATTGAATACCTAAGTTAGAAAAGGGGATGCCCAGTCCTAGGTCAAAAGTATCAACCGTTACAGTTACATTTAAAAAATCTATAAAAAGTCAAAGGAATCTTTTCATTTCTTTCATCCTCTCAACCACTCTCCAACCTTTTTCACAAATCCACTGCCTTTGTTTGCCTTTAACCCTTACAGCAATGGCCCGGAACTTTTGTTGACGACCCCAACACAATAATCCACAACTTATTCGTTTGTTTCAGCTGAAGGCATTCTACGTAGATTTGCTCGTCCCCTTGGAAACTAATCTTGAAAAAGATACGAAAGTAGTACAGGTCAGTCAATACTATTTTTCCTTTCATAATCTTTTATAGACGTCCCTTTTTAGGGTTGTTTACCGGAACGGTGTTCTTTGGAATAGGCTTAACGTTTAAGGTGTAAGATGTCTCGTAAGATCTCTATAAACTTGTTCAAAGAATGAGAAAATGTACCCAAATACACAACCATGTAGACAATAATCTCGAAACTGGAAGTTTTCTTCGCTGTAGGTATTTGGGTCTGTTTATTTATATCAACAGTGATAAAAGTATCACAATAAATTGTATAAAATACTGTGTGCATAAAGATACAATTTTAGTTACCCACCTACCAACCTTCATCGTAAAGAATACATTAAACACCTTCATAAAAATAATTGAGCCAGAAATGGGGGCCTTTCACCAGATGTGCCCATGTTGTTCATAAGCAAAAATAAAAATACATATTTACGGGCGTACCTGAATTTGTACGAATACATTTTTTACAGTCGGAACAAAAGAGATTCTTGCAACAACACAAACTTCGGTCAGAGAGCTACAGCAAAGCTGCTGCCACGATCAAGAAACAACGCAAGAAGAAAACGAACGTCACCAAAGTTGGTTCAGCAATGGACAAAGAAATGAAGGTATTATTTATTAATAAAGCCACAATTAACAACTCGCCAAGCTTGTAATGACGTTCCTATGGAAAACTTTAATTATTTCTCTTCGCAGAATATGCAAATACTGGAGGAGGAAAAAACAAAACTGGACGCCTTTTGTGAACAAAGTCTGAAAAATGTAAGTAGTCAATTAATTTTACTCTTACTATGATCTCTCCGCTTTTTGTTTGACACAATTCATTTGTTTTTACGAATTTTGTTCAGCCTCAATTTAATAATTACTCTTATTCAATTGAGCTTACCTCTTATTCTTTCTTCCTAATTTTAATTAAACTTTTAACGTAGCTTTTAACAGTGACACATGGCACTAGAAACTGACACAGGTGCCCGTGTCATTTTTATTTTTCTAAACTGTGTACAAAAGGACCTACACAGTTTAGAAAAATGTGTGGACTACTACTGGTCTGAAATAAATTATTTTCATTATACTTTTATTATACATTTACCTACCTATTTACTCACTTATATGACTCAGCGACCCGAAGTCTGTCTAGGCCTGAAAAGATAAGTATATAGTCGCCATGCTCGTCATGTAACCACATCCTTTTCATTTAATTTGCTTCTGAATTATTTTTATAGTTGTGAATCAAGTGTCAAGTCAAGTCAGTCAATCATAAACAGTTATAATTTGATTGATTTAAAAAGAACTAAAAACCTAATACGAATCATTAACTTTACACTGTTTTTAAGCTACGTGGATAAATTATATATAATTCATACAGCGGTAATAAAATGTTTATGGGACCCCCTAGGGCACATTCTCCATCTATACGATAGGATAGAATTTTCAAAACCCTTCCTTTTTCGAAGTCGGTCAACCCGCTCATCATTATTGACAAGGTTGTAATTCTTCACAGGCGATGACACAAGAACGCCGCCGTTATGGATTCGTGCTGGAACGTCAGTGCTCACTGGCGAAGCACTGGCTTGCATACCACGCCGCTGGTACAGCATCATACAGCTCAGGACTTGAGGAGTGGCTAGAGGTGTCTCGGACTAGGGAGTATCTGCCACCTAATGTAGAGACCATGTTCTTAAGCAGAATGCGGGTTAGTAAAAAAATGTGCTGTCTTTTTTCTAACAAGACCAACATCTGAATAGCTTTGCTTAAATAGATTATTTCATGTTTTTTATCTTATCATCAACGAGTTCAACGTGAGATGGTGGAATATATACTATACAAGTACCTATACTAAGGCAACAGGCGTTTATACCATTTCCCTCGTTCCATAAGAATTAGAAGAAAATAATTCATCGAAAATCAAATATCCCAAATATTTTAAATTCAAGAGTCTCCAAATGGAACTCTATTAGGATTATGTCGCATCCATTTAGGCGCTTTTCACGTTTGACGCGAGGCGTATAAAGTTTGTGACACATTTTCATTCCACGTCAAATATTTCATAACTTTAATAAAATGCTCCTCTCCTGTCGTGTTGTCGTAAAAATCTGTCTCCACTAACGTAAAGTTGTTTTATGGCCTCTTATATCGCGCATTTGCCCATTTAAGTTTGTTTTTTGCGACGAAATGACCTGATAAATCGGAATGGAAGCAGTTAACTATAATGGGAGAAATATTGGCCATAAGGTGTTCCTCCAGCGATTTGTTTGCTCACATTATTTTACCTCTTTGACGGTACAATCTCCAACCGGCATTTGTTTTCCCACATTTACATTCTAAACAACGTTTTCAGTAGATATTAGACCCCCTTCCATCTTGATCTGATCACTCGTATTTCAAGGCCGATTAAATTGAATCGCGTTTACGAATTTTTGAAGGGTATCGTTATCCCCTTGAGGAATGTAACAGGAGACTATTGTATTACTGAATTAAGTATTGAAGACTTATTGAACACTACCTTTGCGTTTCTGACACAATCTTGGATCGTTCCTACGTATTTCACCTCCCATAATTGATGACCTCTGTGGCGCGGTGGTCGAAGGTCCGCCTGCGTTGCGCGGTTGGAGGTTGCGGGTTCGATTCCCGCCTCGAGAAAATTATGTGTACTATCTGTAGATATTTGTTCCGGGTGTTCTGGTCTTTATCTATGTATAATAAAAATATCTATCTTTTCTATTCTATTAAGTATAAGTCATATGTAGTACCCATAAAACAGCAGTATGTATTATATTATCTGTGGCTTGGGGCTAGATCATGTTGTGTGCATTGTCCAGCTTATTTATTTTATTTATTTATTTGTTTCGCAGCAAGTATCATTTTGGGCCGACGAAGACGTATACGCCAGCCCCAGGATCGGTGATGACGATGACAGAGCATCAGTTGGTTCAGCGCTTAGAAAGACTCGCTCAGTTGATGCATCGTGCCTGGACGTACGATCCATTGCTGAACTCGGATCCCCAACTCAAGGACTGTCGAGGGCTAAGTCTGACTTCAATCTGCAGGCCAGCTCACTCAATGGGGACCCTGGTAAGCATAATAGACAATCACTTCATATAATCTACTAAAACCTAGAAATATAACTGTAAACTGTGAACACTAAAAATCATCATCCCTACATACTATAAAACAAAGTCGCTTCGCGCTGTCTGTCCCTATGTATGTTCAGATCTTTAAAACTACGTTTTTTTTAAATAGATAGAGTGATTCAATAGTTAGATATATAAACCATTTAACACACAGATTTCCACGCGAGCGAAGCCACTTATTATTTTGTATCATATTTTGTCAAACTGCGTATTTTGAGATCTAACGAGAGCCTTACATCTCAAGAAGAATCTAGAAGCTTTATAGAATCGCAATTTTCTGTGAGTGTTTATTTCATATTGTCTTGCAGTGTTTCCTTTCTATAAATACCCTTGACTGGTTAATCGCTCTAAAATAAAACATAGCGCAGGAAATGATAAAGGACCAATAGATCACGTTATTCACATTTTGTTCTCACATCCGTGTTCGGTGCTGAGACTTAGCAGGTTATCATTTATTCAATTTACTAAGGTAAATGCCATGATGTCATTCACCTTGACGACGACCGTATCGATCATCTGAGTTTAAGTAATTATAGCAATTTTTCCTCCTTTCGTATTTTTGTCAGTCTCTCATCCCATATTTCACACGCAATAAAATATTAATGCTGTTCGTTGCTAAGCTAAACCTAAGATTAAGTATTTAATATATGTATTCCTAATACTTAATCATAAGAATGTTTTTAGGAAATAATAACTTGGCGTGTTTTAAAAACTATAAACCAACTTCAAATTCAAAAAATCCTGATTATTGAAAATAGATTTTGTAGGACCTACCTACTTTCAAGCCCAGAATTGCCAATGATAATCACCAAACTTGTTGTAATTATTAATCGTCGTTTTTCAAAAGCATTATGCTGTTTTTTAAGCTTGACGGGATCAATACTAATGACGGAAATAACATTTTATGATACCACTTCGGGATCTCTATACAAGAGCAGAAAAGTTTTCATAATCGGTCCATAATCCACGAAATCAACAAACATAGGTACATAAATGAATAGGTACATAAGGCCGAACATATGTAGAACATCCTCCTTTTTGAATTTTATGCAGTTGGTTAAAAAAACAAAAGTACCTAGACCTAAAGTTCTAGATACCTACCTAAATCTACTTTAAAAATGACTTATGATACATATCTACCTACATATACAACAAACAAAGTCGCTTTCCGTTATCTGTCTATCTGTCCCTATGTATGCTTAGATCTTTAAAACTGCGCAACGGATTTTGATGCGGTTTTTTTATAGATAGAGTGATTCACGAGGAAGGTTTATAGACCATTCGACACATAGATTTCCACGCGGGCGAAGCTGCGGGGCGCAGTTAGAATAATATTATATCATACTTTCCAGATATAGAACGAGACACACGCATCGCAACCCGTCCATCATCCCTCGCTCCGCCAACCGCCACAACCCGCGATCCGCCGCTTGCACGCGCCCTCTACGCCTACGCGGCCGCTGGTGACAACCAGCTAAGCTTCCAAGCAGGAGACGTGTTAGCTCTGCTGGGAGAGAGGACTAAAGGATGGCAGTATGGGGAGAATGTACGCACGCATCATGCGGGCTGGTTCCCGTTGGCCTATACCGAGCCGATTGCGAACGAAGAACCGAGGTTAGTAGATTTAATCATAATAATAACAAATGTGTTGCCCTCGCCTTTAGATTAACTCTCTTAAAAGGCCTCTGTGCTAGGGCTTCGGCCCCACGCAAGCCTTGCAAAGGACCGGGTCACTTTATGGCCGAGATCATGCATATGAGAAACACTAATAATTAAACCATTTCAGACCATAGAAAAGTAAGAGATCTTATTTAATTTATTCTACGGTACATAGTAATATATACCTTAAAACTAGCATACGTAAAATATAAAAAGACTTAAGTAAAACATGCTTTTTAATGATTACGGCATAGGCGTGTAGATGACGTATTCAGGGTGTCAGCTGACGACGGTGCACGCCGGTGCAGCGGTGTCCCCTTGCAGATTTGGGTCTTGGGAAAATTCAGAAGACACCCTTTGAAAAGTTATTATTGTAGAAAATCACTGTAGAAAGGTATATTTAAAATAGAACTACTAATAGGAATTTGACGACCTTCGAGTTAATTCAAAATCCTGAGATATTTTAGTTCACTCAATTAACAATTTCTTGGTAGATAAATATAAATACATTAAACCTTCCAAGAAACAATTGAGCACCTGTTTTAGGTGTTTCACCTTTATAATTTCTCGAGAAACACGGTTCATACATCCTAATTAGAAAAGCCAACAAAGTGCTAAAATATGATTTATAGGCAAGGTACTTTACAATACAATTAAATACAAATACGCTTTGTGGCACATCAAACACGAAAAAAAAACAGTAAACAACAAACAAACAAAGATGTGCACAGTGGGCGGCCTTATCGCTAAGAGCGATTTCTTCCAGGCAACCTTTGGATGGACACGTAGCTATGGTATAGACGGTGGCGTATTATAGATTTTTTTTTTATTGTCTAGTGTACACATTTTAAATAAATGTTAAATACACAGTATAATTACAATCTAGCCATAGAATTGGCTAATGGGTAATTTAGTTTTTATTTATTTTTATATTAACATATTACTAAGAACGTGCCCATTGGCACTTTTCTTAATGTCTCTATACACTTTGTTCATGTGTCACTATTATTATCACTACACTAACTCAATCAACTCAGTTGCTGCTACCGTAAGCGAGTATCATAGACATTAAAATTGTAAATAAATTATATACAATACAAAACATGTACAAATACATATATACTTGTTTATACTTTACTTACCGACGTTCATAAAATAGTATGTTCGGTTACGCACAATATTCGTAAACAAAGTTCAACATATTGACGACCTCATGCCGCAGCGGGCAAAGGGTAGCATGGCACATGCTCTGCTCAGCTTGGGGCTAGATGATGCTGTGTGAATTACATTAAGGTTAATATTTTTATTACGTACAACTAAATGTTAAAATATACAAGTAATAAAACAATGTTTAGCTCTACTACTAATTAAAACCGAGCGCGATATTTAGAAACCAAGTCTACGTCTTCGATGTCGAACATCCAGCCAGACTTGATGATAATTATTTTTCTTTATCGTTAATTTAATTTTAAATAATGCTGGACAATTCACACAGCATTATCTAGCCCCATGGTAAGCAGAGCTTGTGTTACATTACATAGATAGATATTTTTTATTAAACATAGAAAACGACCAGAACATCCTGAACAAATATCTGCAGATCGTACACACAATTGTTCCGAGGCGGGAATCGAACCCGCAACCTCCTGCGTCGAAGGTCGTGATGATTTTAGATAATAATCATATAGACCACCGTCTAAAATCATCACGTCTTTCTATGCTCTAGTTATTATCACATATCGATGTTCCTGATACTTAACTACCATCTCCGATAACTAGGTACTAACACACGAGAGATAATCTTCTAACAAGATAAGGAGGCACACTTTTATGCTCTGCTTATGACAATGATCAGCCGTTATAAGTGGCTATTATCGTGAGGGTAGGATCATAGCAACGCGCCGTTCTTAGACCGATTAGTCGGGAGATAAGATGAGCTAAGATTAAAATGTCAGACGGATAAGCTTTGTAACATGGGTGCTCTTTACAAATATCGATCAGATTTACATTGACGAACTTCTTGATAATTAAAGTTTATTACTTAGGTTTCAGAGTTAGTAGACGACGGAAATTTTATTGATAGTAAATTTTATATCGTCGAATAAATCTCAAAACAAAATTTTCAGTTCTATTGACTTTTATTTCTTTGTATATTGATAGAGTATTTGTCTCCAAAATGTTATTCTAGGAATTTATGCAATAACGATTTGTTAGGGTGGAACAATTTCTCCCTCTTACCCTATGGCATCGGGGTCAGTGCTCTTGATTAGTTTCCTCCCCGGCGTCTTTCTCTACTGGTGTTGCTACGTTTAAATTAGCAATAAGTTACAATGTGGACAAAACTAGTAAACAAAAAGTGGCCAAGTGCTAGTTGGACTCGCTCCGACTCCGCTCAATCTATAACCGTAGCATTATCTATAAAAATGAACAAAAACAAAAACACGTTCGCTGTACGGGAGCTCCCTTAAATATTTATTTTATTCTGTTTTTTAGTTTTGTTGTTAAAGCGGCAACAGAAATTCATCATTCGGGAAAATTTAAATAAAACTGTCTAACTAACACGGTAATAAGATACAGCCTGGTGGCAGACGGACCGACAGACGGACGGACAGCGGAGTCTTAGTAATAGGGTCCCGTTTTACCCTTTTGGTACGGAACCTAGAAATACCCACCGATTCATTGTTTGTTCTCTTGTCTTCCAGCAGCGCATCTCCAGCCCGTTGGTCCATGGCCCAGACCCCGAATGAAGCGCCCCCGCCAGCACCGCTCACGCACGCTCAGACCACGGCCACCGTGCACTCCCACAACCATCCCTCCACCAGGATGTTTGGAGATACCGTCACTGCGCATCATGTTAATAAGGTAAGATTCTATGGGTTACCGAAACAATGCAATCTTGTATTATGTATATCAGTCAGCTAGATGACGCTGTGAAAAATATGCGTCGCCAACTACTTTCACAACTATCCTTCAACCTGGATGTTTGGAGATACTATCACATTATAGCTCAAGCTCTTATACGAACTTAGCTTTTTAAACTAATTTTAGCTCTAATTATTTATATAGAGCTTTATAATTATTAAATTTCCTAATGGAATTAATACCATGTGCCTAAACTTTACAATAACTTTCAATCCAGGGTCGTCTCGGAAGCGGTTCACCAGGGCTACCCCCAACTCTGCCAGCACCTTCGCCCAGTGCTCTCAGCACCTCAGCCAGTGCCAACTTCCATCCAAGCACTCCAGTTGTTCCCAACGTCGGACCGATCAAGAGTTCCACTTCATCTGCCAGTTTCACTACCCACGCTGTTATTGAAACCAGGAGCTTCGGCCCGCAGACTTTGCCGCTGCGTTCTCAGGTAAGGTCTAGATTATTTATTCAGCTTCTTACTCCAGCGAGCCCGTAATTCAAAAGCAGGTAATATTTTTACCATCCTTGAGTTTTAATAACAGTTCTTTCTACACGAACAATGCTACCAAACAAGGACTATGCACCTTCAGCGATATGCAAGAGGTGGGATGAATTGAATAAAATACCTATGGCTTTTTCAGGTTACTTAAAAAAACAACCCCAATTTAACCAACCTTTGATTTAACTTAAGCTGCCAATATTTTTATCTTGCCGTTGGCTGGTCGCATACCGCTGGAAACTAGCTTTCGAGTAGAATAGTATTGTCATTGAAAAACCTCGTCTTCTTTTCTCAGATGGCTCAAAACAAGGCTGGTCCAGCTAAAACAGTCGTGTCCGCAGTGGGTGCAGTAGGCAACGTTTCTCTACACAGCTCCAATGATTCAGGCTTCTCCAACGAGCCGCCGCCACAGCCAGATGTGGACTACAGTGATGAGGAAGCTCAAAGGCTTCGTGTACCGATCAGGTAAGCAAGACGTTTCATTATAAAATAGCAGGCTTAACATTAAATTTATAAATTCTGCTGCAACACTGAATTAACCACGTCAATAGTATTTACAAACGTATTTATCTTTTTCATGCACAGAATTGGTCGCCAGCGGAATATTTTTACTTCGCTGAGCATTAAGCATTACATGAATGGTTTGGCCTGCTATTTTCTGTTGTTTTGTTGTTGAGTTGCTAAGCCGTTCTGTTGCTTTTTGTTATTTTGTAGAAGTAGAATGTAGCTTATTTATTGTTCTTTTGTTTGCATTTGTAGTAAAACCACTCATCGTGCTGACCACAAAGCGTATCTGCTCAAAACTCAAAGTCTCAAACGCGGCCCCAAAGCTCCTAACTCTAACGGCTACCTAACTGATGATCAACAACTGATGCTAAGAAACATGCTTGACATGGATAAAGACTTGCAAAAAGTCAAAAGGACAAAGTCTTTCTGGAAATTCGGCCGCACCACATCAGACGAAATCATGGAAGGAATGTCTCTTTGGGAGCATCGGGACATTGTGGACACAGTCCCGGAGTATAAGAAGAAATTGTTTGGAAAATTAAAGAAAGAATTGAGACCTGCGCCAGGAATTCAGGATGCTAGAAAACAAGCAAGTCCCGAGAAATCACCATCACCTGAAATTACAGCACCAGTACTAACTCGTCCCAAAGAAATGATCGACAGGAAAGAAATACCTAATGGAGGAATACGTCAAGCTAAAAGTCTCACTTCAATCCAAAACGAAGATAAAAATGATAAAGGGCGAATGGGAATAGATGGTTATCAATCCAATCAGATGAATCAGAAAAGTATGTCCGAGAAATCTATTGTTGAAGAGAAACAGGAAAATTTTACACCTAGAAATGAATCTAGGCACTCAGATATGACAAATACCAGTACCATTAAAACCAACTTTGAAAACAGCTTTTACAACGATGAAACTGGTGAAGGATTTGTTATGAAGACAGTGAAACGTAGAGAAATCCTACAGAGATACGACAATGATAGCAGCTCTGATGTTAATTCCGTTGCTTCTAGTACTGATCCATATGATTGTATCATTGTTGACGATCACATGACTTTGAAAAAACAACAAGAACTTGAAAGACGTCGGAAACAGCAAACCTTAGATAACGAAGTTAAACAACGAAAAGAAAATGATTACATGCCAGAGTTTGAAGAGATTGAAGTAACACCAATCAAACCTCACGTTAGGGCAACAATATCATCTGAAAAAGCCAAAAGTCCTTCCCATGAACGGAGCCCTGCCAAAACGATGGAATTCAAAACCTTCAAAGATAATTCCAAAGAGATCAAAACTTTTTCTGCTTCATCTGAAACTCTTAAGTACAAAGACGATGTGCAAACTGATCGATACGGTAATAATATCGAAAGGAACAACAATCACATTCATAGCGAAGATGCTTACAATGGACATGATGAAGGAACTCTAAAGTACAAAAAACGTTCAAGTGAAGAAAAAACACGCGTGCAAACCTTCGAAAATGGAAAAGCTCAAAAGAGAGAATATCCACACGCAGAATCTAGAAGCCAAAGGAAAGACCCCAGATCGTACGAGAGTCGAGAGCCAAGGATCGATTATTCACTCGACCGCCGTCAAGCTAAGAAAGAATTCGATACAAAAACTAGAGAAGGGCGAAGAATTAGGACAAATAGAAGCTACGACGATAGTTCTCTTCCTTACAATGGGAGAGGCAGGGATGAAAGATTCTATGAGTCCAATATTTCATACTTTAGCGATCAAGAGCGTCGCGTTTCCCGGTACGATTACGAAACTGATTCCAAAAAGGCTGAGAAATCTAAAATTCGTCAGGAAGAAGCAAGGCTTGAAGCCAGAAGGGTAGTAGACAGAAGAAGTGAGGGTCCTTACAGCGAATCTGATGATCAAAAGTTCAACGAAGCTCTAAAGCAGCAAAGACCACAGCTTCTTCCCAGAACTAAACTGTTGAAAAAACCTGTAGAAGGACAGGAGTTACCAGAGGATGGTCATACGTTCGGGCCGTGGTATGACTTGTGGGGGCGGGAGCAGGCCGTTTACAAATAAATACATAGTCAGGTTTGTTTAAGTGTGCTCATTACCCATGATAATTAAATCATTTACTCGTTAGTTTAGCGTAGTTTGTTTATTGTTGTTTATATTTTATTTTGAATATAATTTATGTTTAAATTGTAATCCATAATTTAAATTTAAAAATAACATTATCGTTATGCAATGTTTTGCAATAATTACCTTATCAATAAATATAATGCCAATTATAAAATTGTCCCAATAATAAGTCATAAATATAGTAGGTACTCTAAGTACCTCAGCACTCTGCAAGGGTCTTACTCAAAGAGATATACGTTTTCAGGCCACAACAATTTGCAACCGTGAAGCTAAGGAAAGCACTAACAAATGATCGATCATCCCCTGCCATCGAATAATATTGTATTAGGTATTATAACAACTCTGTATAATTGGTTATTATTATTTTGTTAATTAATATTAATTGTAAATTAGAAACAGCATGTATTTTGTACAGTTAAATATTTATAGTTTAACAAAAATATATCACAATTTTTACAATAATCCAAACGTTTGTTTCCTTTACAAAACCCACACTAAATATAGGTGTCAAACCAAGTAAGTAACAAAGTTCCACTGTCACACATATACCTACTGGGACACAATAAACTTTACGACATCAGCCAATATAAAATCAACAGACGCGCTCCATGTTTTCCTCCGCCGAATCAGCATGACATTAGGCTCGCAAACACTACATTCTCGCCAAGTATAACACAAATAAAACGTATAAGCAAACAACTGACACGGCAGAGAGGAGAAAAATCAACGTCAATTGGCCCCACGCGACAATGCCCTATGATTTATTGCGTTTCCGTCTCCTGTGGGGCCGAACACGAAAAATATTTGATGTGATGGGCCAACAGCCGCCATACGATAAAGGAACTGAGGCGGGACGGAATGAATTGTGGTCACAAGAATGTAAAAGTTATATAAAAGGAACCCTACAAAAATATTTTTCTGGTTAGTTCTACAAGAAATTAATTCCAAGATGATTACATCCAAACCAACAGCTTTGTTGCTACCTAACTGTAAATAAGGTCTACCGCTATTATCCAGGGGCTTTGTTACTTCCTTTTGGTAGTGACATCATAATTTCGTCTGCCCGTGATGCTGTAAAAACCCCTACGAGGAAATATTCGATATGTTAGTCGGCGCCTAGGGGTGTCGCCCGTCAATTATATCCACGCACAGGATTTCACCAAGGAAAACCGGGTTTTGTTTGAGCTCTTTTGAAATCGATACGGATCCTCAGGCGATTCAGAGATAGGTACTGTGTGTTCTGCGAGGCAATAATTTAATTTTACGAAGGTGTCTCACATAACTGTAATAAGGTGTAGGTATATGAGTTCTCCTAATATTCATTCTCTATATCGATACTTTGACTCCAGATACTGAACTTATCTGCCGAAAATGTATGAATAAGAATATTAGTAGGTAGGTACGTACAGGTCACCAGATAAATATTGCTGACTATGTAAGTTGATTGGAGTAAGGCTTTTGAAGCGGTGAGGTGAGGTTCATAATTATTATACGGATCGTATCTATCTTAGAGCGCTGTCTTAATCGTCTTGAAATTAGGTAAGTAAATAATAAAAAAATCTCAGATTGGAACCAAAAAGTGAAGATTCAGTTAAACGCAAACCAAAACAGAACAAGAGTTCTTTTAAAATGACCGCCGCCGTATGCGATAGTCCAGACTTAGCACTTTTTCCCAGAGTTTGTAACAAGCCAAATAGCTACAATTACGAGCAGGAAGCTTGCGCTGGGTCGTGTAAAAAGACAAGCATGTGTGTAGCCGTCTTTTTGTAAACAAGTAGAGCTGGATTGCAAGTTTTCGAAGCAAACCACGATACTTGCAAAACTTTTCATGGCGTTGTACACGCAAACAACGTAATATTAGCAAAATTCAGGTCATGCAAAATGCAAATGCTTTAGAAAGCAATCAACTAAAGTCACATAAGGAATATTTTCAATATGGAAATAAACATACAACAAGGGAAGCGTCGCCAGCCCATATAAAAATCAATTTGCAGTGCAAATCGAGCGAGGAGACCAATACTTTCCAAGTCATCGACTCCCTTTAGCGCCCTGGTCTGGAAAAATCCGCAACTTTCCGAAAAAAATATGCACCAGTAAATTTTAAAATGCATTTTGCTCGTCACAGATGCACTACGCAGAATCCCGCTTAAATCCTATGGCAGTTTGTTGGGACGTGTTCATCAAAACTGGGGTTACGTGTGTACAACTTTATCTATTTTAACTGTTTGTTGCTGTTGTTGTTTAACTTTTTGCCTTTAATGGTTTAAAAATTACCTTAAACGGTGGAACAACGTTTAATTCTGCTTGCGCATTAAAACTTACCTGGCAGATTGTGCACCAATACATCGAACATTTTCCAGCTGCATTTTCATGAACCCTCATTTCATTTAGAAGGCAGTCAAATTTTACCTACAGTTACATAACCGAGCACGTAATCCATATGATAAGGGTCATGCAATTTGGCACCGCGCTGGCTTTATCACATTTCGATGCCAAGAGGCACACAACATGTACCAACGTTTCAGTTTCGCTGGCCTAATTTCTGCCTAACGACCGAATGGATGGCACCGATGACTCCTAAAATGTGTCTAGATTCTGCCAGCCTTAAACGGTTTGGTAATCAATTTACAAAAGAGTCAGAAGGGTGATTTTCCCTGGCCCTAATTAAAATGAATGAGGCAGTGTTACGCTGTTTATTGTCTTTGGGCTTACCCAATTAATACAGGCAGGGTAGTTTTAGGAAGTAAGCATGACCTGTGCCATTTCTGCATTATTAAAACAAAGGTTTTTATTTTCTGCTCTCTTAAACTCAAATGAATTTTAGGCTTGTAAAATCAGGACTTAGTTCTAATTTGGCTCTTAGTTTGTAAGGAGTTTGATGCGGTAATCGAGACTAATCAACTAAGTAGAGCATACTTGATTAGGGATTGATTGATTGCTTCATTACTGGGGATGTAACTTCAGAGAAATTATCGAGGTCAATTAAGATTACGAACTAGGTATCTTCTAATGACCATAAATTAACTTTGGTGTACCTATATACATCATCTTCATAGCCTGACTACAACCCGACTTAACACACTAAAAAGTAAGATAAGTTAAATAAGATTGTTACTTTTCTATGGTCTGAAATAAATGATTTTATTATTATGTCTCTCATTTACGTATGATACGTATGATCTCGGGCCATAAAGTGACCCCCTTTGGAAGGCTTGCGTGGGGCCGAAGCCAACAGCACAGAGGCCCTTTCACGAAGACTGCTCGTGAGCGGGTTTCCTCGCTATTACGCCATTAGACACTTCCACCCCCGAGTCTACATTCTAAGATGCATCTCTCGCGACTCCACTCAGACCGGCCAATGAAGGCAAGCAAGAGGTAGTGACCTGGTTCTTTTGGGATGCCACCCGTGGTGTCGCTACTCACCAACAGCTCGCCACAAGCTGCCCTGCGGGAGCTTTTATTATTATTATTAATAAAACCTCTAAATTATTGTATCACTCTCAATATCTCCTCTATAAATAAATAATTAATTGGACTTGACTGAATACTTTTATTTTATTTTACTAAATCTGGTGTGTGGAGTTTTTGTAAAGTCTGATCCAAAATACAAATAATATAAACAGAAGGTTTAATAGTTTTATTAACCCTTAAGTAGATACCTGCTTCTATATTGAATCGAGGAGTGAAAGGAAAAATAATAAAGACTTTTGTCCAGCAAAGAAACAGTAGGTAGGTACCTAATGGCAGAAAATACTCTAATAAGATAGGACAATCGGTTCTGCAATTGTTGTAGAGACAGACACCTAATTACGGTGTTAATTGGGCTATATTAATATTTGCTGAAACTAACATTTGCGAAACCGCTACTTAGAGCTAAATATAAGAATTAATGTGTCTAGACTAGTCTGCGTAAAACTTGGGACCAAAGTAGTCCCGCTTTATTGCGTCTACTCTGTTATTGTCCCACTTGTTTTCGAGCCAACTACGATACAAGAATACAGTGCCCGGCTATTGTACTAGCAAAACATTGTGTGCTGACTTGGTTTACAAAAGTTGAAGTGAAGAGTTTTTAATCCTATAGCTACAGAATATACTTTATAACCCAAGTTTTTAGTTTGGTAAATTATATAACCCTTTCATTCCCTTTTTTTTACTTACTGACTATTTCTATTAAATTATAAGTGATAAGGGGTACCATTCAAAAAAATATAATAAAGCGGAGGTGCTTTACATTTTTTGCTCGTTGCTATAGTTACCCTTCCACAATCGAAGGGTTCAGGCTTTAGTACTCGTGCACTAAGTACTTTAACCACTCGTAGGTGAAAATAAACGTTTTTGAATATGAATCTGTTAGACTTCTTACCAATCTTATATACCATCGAGATGAAGCTTCAACATAATTATATACATATTACATATTATGCTCCATAGTTGCTGCTCTTAGTAGTTTACAAAGTGGCGGCGGGAGATATCGCCAAAAACCTTTGGCCGATGGTGATGGCGCATGCTGACAGGTGACTAACGGAACGTGAGTTGATTCTATCGTCGGAGTGAGCTACATTTACCTACAGTGACAAATTACTTAGTTATTTTCCTACCCACATTAATTAATTTTGGTTAGCGATGATTGCTGACGGCAAATTATTTATCGTAAATAGCGATACTGTTTCCGAATACTGTATCTACTCGTTCATGTCCTGCTTACCTAAGTCTAGTAAGTGCAGTATTATCTGTGCCTAAGTTTTCTTGATTTGATATTTTCTACAACATGGTCGCAAATACGAAAAACCTATCGCAAGACATCTTTTAGGTATCTAATGGTTTCTCAGGTGCATCTTGCATTAGTTTTTCGTCAAGTGAAGATACAATGCAATGTTAATATTATTATCTCAATATGTATCTCAATGCATTTAAAATCAGGCAATGATTTTAAATGCTTTGACATATATAATGTACATAAAATCGAGTACTGACCGATGTAACTGAGCGTAATGTAACGTGTCAAACAGCGACTGTTCGTTCAGTCAGTACGGTGAAAGAAGGCGTTCACAATGAGCAACGAGACAGATTTTTGACATTTCATGCTCCCAGCGAATGGTACATTACGCCCTATAACAACGTTCAGTCAATCAATAATTTTCATTCCGGCCCTGGTGGGGGCACAGAGAGGGGCCTCGAGGCTTGGCCTCATTACCCCGGCGTCAACTCGAGGGGTGACGACCCCTCGGTCCTTGGGTTTTGTGGGATTTTTTTTTTTCCCTGTTCTCAATGTTTTTTTTTTTTTTTTTGGCTTCATTTGTTTTTAGGTATATTTTTTTTTTGTGTTTTTTTTAATAAACCCAAGGACTCTATGGTGGTTCCGCAGGTATTAGGTCCCGCGGAAGGGGTCGCCACGGGCGGTCATCTTCCTGGGGCCGGGGCTGGGGAGGCGCGATGTTGTGGAGGTGCTCGTAGCGTCCGTTGTCGGCGCGGTCGTACATTCGACGCGCCGTCTGCACGACGAATTCCTCCACGGATTGGATCTGCAGGTCGCGGGCGATGACGTCGTTCCTGACGTAGCGGCCCGCGCCCGTGCAGATCCTGAGAGCCACGTTCTGCAGCGCCTGGAGCCGGTCCTTGTTGGTCTGGGAGACCAGAGCGTACCAGCTCGGCGCCGCATAGGTTAATCGGGACCGGACGTAGGACTTGTAGACCCGCACTTTAGTCCTCAGCGGCAGCCGAGATCCCAGGACAGGTCGGAGGAGCGCACGGGCGACGCGCGCTTGTTGTAGCGCGCGGTCAACCTGCGGCTGCATCCTCAACGACCTGTCAATCTCGATGCCGAGGTACCTCGTGTGCGAGCTCCAAGCCAAGTCCTGGCCCCGAAGATGGAGTTGAGGTGGGTGGCGGCGGCGGCGGGTGACAAACAGCGCGGCCGTCTTACCCACATTGACGGCCATGCGCCATTTGTCCAGCCATGGCGGCAGGACGTCTAGCAGCCGTTGCATCCTGCTGGCTGCGATGGTGGGGCTGGTGGATGACGCAAAGCAGGCGCTGTCATCCGCGAACAGCGCCAATGAGACATCCCTCTCCCCGGGTTGTAGGTGGCCCTCCAGTGTAGGGATGTCGTCAGTGTACAGCGCGTATAGGGCGGGCGACAGGCAGCTACCCTGCGGTACACCAGCTGAGATGGTCCGGGTGGAGGAGGTAGCATCCTCGACTGCGACGAAGAACCGCCGGTTGGCGAGAAAGGATGCCACAAGCCTGGTGAGGGCTGGCGGTGTAGGAGTCTGCAGGAGCTTGTACAGAAGGCCGGGGTGCCATACACGGTCAAAGGCCTTCTCCACGTCTAGAAAGACCCCGACGGTGGATCGCCCGGCGTTGTGCTCGACTGCGAGGTGGTGCATTACCCTGGTGAGCTGCAGCGTGGTGGAATGGCCGGACCTGAAGCCAAATTGCTCTGGGCGTTCAGTACCCAGCTTTAGTTAATTAAAAAATAAAGGAAAAGACAAATTGCACTGAACACGATATTTGAATGAAAAGACAAAGTGGAAAGCGAAATACAATGTGTTGCAAGACTCGGCGTTTCAGTAGTCCGTCTGAGCTGATACATATTACATTAGCTGACGTCTCGGGCGGAGTCTGCGAGAATTTAATCCCCGACACATTGTTTTAAGTTGAACGCTTTTGGGTGAGAAATTCTATGCGATGAGAAATTCTATAAAAACACCCGCTGCTTCACGGTTACGCTCGCGTAGGTATAGTTATTCGATACATTTGTTTTCTATAACACTCTATTCATGAAAAAAAATTAAAATCAAAGCAGCAGCTCCGTAGGCTCTAAGCTTACGTCTTTATATAAAAGGTACCTAGCTTTAGATGTCACCTATGTCGATAAAGTATTTGTGACGTGCAGGGAGCGAGTAAAACTAACGGACGTCATCCTACGGAATCAAATGTTAAGAACCGCAATGACGGACAAGTCAAATGAGTGAGTTTAGGAGAGATGCCAACTGATGAAAAAAAAAACCGATAATTTTCATAAAAGCTTCTAAAATCCTTGACCTACAATGTTTTACAAATCAAGTGGTTGTTATTTAAAAAAAAGTAGCGTAATGCTTTAGTCACATAAATGTTATAGTTGTTATTAGACCTGCCTACTACGTACCTATAATTATAGTTATTTTCCTTCCCATTGCGGTTGAGCGACTGGCTGATTTTTTTAGTTCCTGAGACGTCAATGAAAGCCTGGAGTGAGCAATGGACTGTTTTATTATACAATATTTACAGCTACCCGCCACTATACAATGAGGGGCATTGACGGATTTAACCACAATTTTGCGTTCATCCGATCAATACTACCATAAAATAATTAATATCGAATATGTCGAAAAACTAACGCCACCTTAGCAAAATGATAGTGAATTTTAACTTTGTACTAGTAAGTACATAATATAGATGTACTTACGTCTCAAAATTTCCAAGCGCATTTTGTAGAAGGCAACTTTTCACGACACAACACTAATATATTTCAGAATATGGCTCAAGTGTAAAATATAAAGAAACCGCTATGCCCCAGGCACTTAAGTTTTAGCAGTCCCAAAAAATATTGGTAATAAATAATATCCCTTGCCTGGCAATAGTGGGTATTACGCGGCGAGTAGACAGCTGGTGGCTCCATGTTTACCCTCGGAAAGTAAATGTCAATAAAGAACAAGAGAGCCCTCTTGGGGAAAAGTAGGGAAAGTACTGAGCGCCCCTTGTTTTAACTTCGTATAATGCAATGTTGGTGACAGGACCGGAAGGTATTCTGACTTTAGTTACAATGCCCGACGGCTGACTAAATCAAATGTTGGCAAATTAGTCCTACAGCAAAAACGCTGTTGTAACACACATTCCCAATTAGTTAGAGAAAATTATCGTAAAGTAGGTAGAGCACTAAAAATGTGCACTACCTAAATAATATGGTGGAAGTGTTTTGATTTTTTACGAGGCTTAGGCCCACTTGCGCCAGATTTACGTGTTTAACTCAGAGTTAGTTACTACTCTGGAGTTAAATTCTAATTATTTCTTATTCCTCCAAGAGTTGGGAGTTAACCTTGAGGTTTTTTTAACTCGAGGCTTAGTTTCAAACTCTGAACTCCGGCTCTACTAATCCATGTCAAAAATGACGGAATTAAGATATTTTAGGTCATGTTATGTTGGTTGTTGCATTCTGTGATATCGGTTTTATTTCATCCTGAACAATGATATGAATGATTTTTGATTTATTATGATGAGAGGTCATCGAATACATTAATTAGGACTTTTATAATAGAAGAATTGGTCAACAGTCCGAATTTTTACCCTCAAAGAAGATTTCGTCTAAAAAGGAAACGGTTTCAACGGTTTATATTAGATAAAATTGTAGATAAAATCGAAAACTTTCAAAATTACATTTGTTGAGAATGCACTCATGTGGAAATATATGGATGTTGGGGTAACTATTTAATTTTTCCTAAGCTGTTTGAATAGTCTTGTGTAAAATAAATATGAAAGAACCCCTTTGAATCTGCGTCCAATAATCAAGTTACAAGGATTTCTGCCAGTCTGCTGATTAACGAGCAGTAACTTGTTAAATACACACTGTTTGGATTTAATCTGACAAATATTCAGTCACTCCGGAGGACTTTGGAACTGTGAGAAAAGTACCTACTAAGTTTAATTTGGATAAAACCGTTGGTAGTAAAATCCTCATGTTCTGATGATAGCGGTCATGTAATAATTGATTATATTTATCGTGGTCTTACTAAGCCGAAAGAGTATTTTTTTGTAGACAATAGACCTTCAGGTTCAGGTAGGGGTACTTCTTTATCCGCATTTGGACTCCTATTGGTCCTTTATCTATATATCTAATAGACCTTCGTTTGACCACAATGTCACCTGATGGAATGTGATGATGTGGCCGACAATGTATCACGAAGGTCTAAAAGATACGTATCGTCGTACGTCTTGTCTTAAAGAGATCCATAATTGACCTGAAAAACAGCTGCGTGTTTCAAACTCAAAATTATTCAACTTGGTTTGGTTCTACAAAAGTTTTACTGAGCTTACCTTGGTCTACTCTACCGCCATAAAAATGCCTAAGCAACAAACAATAATAATGAGTGTTACATAAAACTTTATGGCGTATAAAAGAGCGTGGATGCGTTAAAGGGTTAATAATGCCCGACAGGACGACCGTTAAATATAATGAGTGCTTCTATTCTCGTTAAAGTCCAAGTATTGTGGTAAAGAAACTGTTTCAACTTTGTGAATACGATCAATTTCATCAGTGTGATTTTTCTGAAATGAAATTATAAATTTTTTGCTCATTTTCACACAAATATATTCAAATTAAATCGCTATTTATAATCGAATTCCTAATATTTCGAACTTATTTGATATTTTTTATATGGGGCGTGATTTAAAATATGAGTTAAGCTTGTCGCACACCTGAAAAACACCGCTACTACGCAGCACAAAAATTTGTATTCAATTATGAGATTTAACTCGTAAAATTAAAATAATTTAATATTGACGGCATCAGATGACAGAGCTCGTGGACTGATGGATTAACGCTTGTGGGAAGCCAGTTTGTCACTGTAAAATGTATCTAAAGTTAACGAACTTAAGCCCACATTTGAATGCACATTTTTGTGCTGGGTGGTCATCATCATCATCAGCCTATAGCAGTCCACTGCTGGACATAGGCCTCCCCCAATGAGCGCCATAGCGCCCTGTCTTCAGCTTGCCGCATCCAGCATCTGCAGTCTTTCGCAGGTCGTCATCCTACCTGGTCGGAGGGCGTCCTACACTACGTTTACCGAGTCGTGGTCTCCACTCAAGAACACGTTAGCCCCAGCGGCCGTCGGTTCTTCGCGAGATATGGCCGGCCCACTGCCACTTCAGCTTGCTAATTCTTTGAGCTATGTCGATAACCTTGGTTCTCTGTCGGAAGTATTCGTTACGAATCCTATCCTTCAGAAAAACTCCGAGCATAGCTCTTTCCACGACTTTGAACTGGTGGACCAGCCCTATCGCTGGGTGGTATAGCGGTATTGAATTAGTACCGCTACCAACCAGAAGCCAAGATCATTTAATTGTCCTGTGTTGTCCCAAGTCCTCCAAAACTGCAGGCCACTACGTTAGATAACACATTGTTTTTGCAAATCCCAGATTGACTTTTTCCAGTACATTTAATCCCGGTCCCTTAAGACCAAGTTATCCGGAGCTGCGTGTGCCCTCACCACCATCAATTTATCATGAATTTCCCGGGGTCACGATTGATGGTCATCGTGTTTGAACTAAGACATTGTCTCTATCTAATGGTCTAGATCTTAATAGTCTGTCTCTAGCATCACTCGAAGACAAACTTAGTTTTTGGTTTCGAGAATAAACCTTATCATCTTTCTCATAAAGCTTGATTCGTCCATTACGCTCGAGAACTTCAACGTTTCATATTCAGGTATTTTCGTAAATTTTGTCCCCAAATGTCTGAATTTCGCTGATCATCTCCGCCAGACGTCGCACATGGGTACAATATGGGACAATCCCTAAATCCCTCATAATAATTACCATCTTAAAAGCTTATCTGCGTGCATACAGAGGTAAACAGAGAAGTCTCGTTAAGAGAGTGATAGTGCACCAAATACGTTACTATTATTATTATTATACACTCATTTATTTTAAGTCTCGTATAAAATATTTTTTTTACTATAGAAAATACAATAAAATATTATAAAACTATTCTACAGTAAAAAATATATCAAAACGGTAGATCACCGACCGCGAAGCTAGGCTCAAGCGGCCGGTGACTAGGGCTGCAGAGAAAGGAACTTCCTGACGATACGTGCCGAGTTCAAGAGTACCGCCTTCTGGATCTGGCCCTTGATCCAACTTCCTAGCGAGAGTCTCTTCAGGTATTTATTATTATTTTATTATATATTCTGTGTTAATAGACTTTAGATTTTAGCTTTCAAAAACTTTTAAACTTTATTTCTTAGGCAACAAGTAAAAATATATACCCTACATTATTATTATCAATAAAGAAATAGGTGTCTTCGATTTTCTCTTAACTTAAATCTTTTGTACACTTGTTAAAGAAGTGAAAAATAAACCACTCGTACATTCATATCACTTATGTGTCAGATACGTGTTTGTTTTGCCTATCTTAATTTAAATATAATACGTTATTAGATACATGCCAATATTTTATTAAAGCTAAGCACAACAATGAATTTATTTCATACGAGTACTATAGTCGGTAGGGAATTGGACGACCTTTGGCCAAGTATTATTAGTTATAACATCAATGGTGTAATCATAAATGGAGTAAAATGCTTACTAGTTAAAAAAAAATTAAGTTATGTTGAAATACCTTCTAATACACCTTTTTATTTTTTATTTTTTTTATTTAGCCTGTTTCGTTCCACTGCTGGGCAAAGGCCCCCAAATCTTTCCACTCAGTGCGGTCACGTGCGATCTCCCACCAATCTCCGAGGAAGGCGTTAAGGTCGTCTCGCCAGCGCTTTCTTGGTCGACCTCGCCCGCGGCTTCCTTCCGGGACCCAGGGTGTTGCAGCATTAGCCCACCTCTCGGGGTGCATTCGGCTAGTGTGCCATTTTTTTAATGGCTTTAAATATTTTTTTAAAACCAGGTTAATAAGAATTCGAACTATAATAATCACGAATCTTTATTCGGTAACTTATTTTCTTCCATTACAATGGTTCATACAGGAACCAAACTTCTGCTTCTTTTATTATTCTTACTCTCTGCTACTTAAGTTTTAATGGTGACAGTTAAACGCACGCTGGAAAGTTTTAAGCTTACTTCTCGGGTTTTTCTCAGTAATTAGCTATTTTAACTCCCTGTATAAGGACGTGCTTTTTATTCCCGCGGCAAAAAGCAACTTTGAAACCTCAATCAGTTATTTTATTGTTACTGGAGAAATCTTTTAGAGCTACGTTATACATAAAAAACAAACAAAGGTCACACTAAAGTATTATCTCGGATACAAAATATGTATACTCCGATTTGTAATCCAAGATATTTTATATCAACAAATACAATATTATGAATAAAACTTAACAAAAACTGATAACAATAACAATCTTTGTTTTTTCTCAATTTTATATTTCAATCGGAGTAAGTCAATGTACGCAGGTACATATTTAAGAATATACTAAAACAATATAATAGCTGGACAATTCACACAGCATCATCTAGCCCCAAGCTAAGCAGAGCTTGTGTTATGGGTTGGTGACTGATATACATAATACAATATATATCATAGATAGATATTTTTTATTATACATAGAAAACGACCAGAACACCCGAAAAAAATATCTGCAGATCGTACGCACAATTGTTCCGAGGCGGGAATCGAACCCGCAACCTCCTGCGTCGCAGGCGGACTTTCGCCCACCGCGCCACATCGGTCGTCTGTAACGACCAGAACACCCGGAACAAATATCTGCAGATCGTACACACATTTGTTCCGAGGCGGGAATCGAAACCGCAACCTCCTGCGTCGCAGGCGGACCTTCGCCCACCGCGCCACATCGGCCGTCTGTACTTATGATAATGTATTTATGATAAGATCTATTAGTCTTATAGTTTTTGCCCGCAGGTTTGCACATGTTGAATCTATGAAAATGTTTATATATATAATTCATATCGTGGAAACTAAATTATTGGATAAAAAGCCTATGTTTTATTCCAGGTCTAGAACTACCTGAAAATTTGTATTCAGTCCGATCCGTTAACTAGTTTTGCCGTGGAGAAATAACAAACATTTATCAATCTAAACATCCAAACTTTAGTGTGATGATATACTTATTTAAGTAAACATTGTCCTTTGAGAAATAAATTCGTTAAACAGGATATCCATCGATCAATGAATATATGAAAGAATTAGATCGACTCTACATTCCCATTTCTTACATAAAACATCAATTGAGCAGTTACTTCGTCGAGCGGAAGAATCGAGGACCCCTTCTTTATTAGGTACCTTTCAAATCAGATGAGAAACATTCGATTTCCTTGTTTGTATAATATTTCCTGCAAACATCCAATTCACCTTTGTTCACGATTCTACGACTTCCGGGACTCGTTCGCCTTATTTAGATCAAACTCTGTTGAGCTTCGCGTTTGTCTATCTCCCTCTCTCTCTCTCTCTCTCTCAGTCGTTTTTGGAGAACCTTTTCTCCATTCTTCAGACTCCGTTCGGAAATTCTTCGATTCACAATTTATCCATCACTTTAGTAATTTGATAAAAGTATCTGTTATGTAATTAAACAAATGCCCTAATAAATTAATTACGTTAGTACATTTGAAATACATTTCCTAAATATATTTATTTTCATTATATATTGGCAAAATTGATGTTCAATACAAAACGCCCGTAAAATCTACGCCGAAAACTAAATTTTCCAACCCACCCCGAAAAGCTGAAAGGTTGACACATTGAAAAGACTTCTCATGCAAGAACTCATTGAAATCTCGCGTTTGAACGAAAGTGTGAATCATAGTCAGCGGCACCTGACACGGATGAAAAATACAAAGCGATCCTATCAACACGTTAATATTGGATTGCCGTTTGCTTTGTGAAAGGGGAGAGTTGGTGGAAATGCAGTATTGGAGTCATTCGTTTAACTTTATTTAAACAAAAGAGTGCAGGTGCGCTCCTATAAAGAAAAAATCTTCGTTTGAACATAACTTGGCAGGGTACAGACAGCAACAATAATCGCTTAGTAATTCATATTTTTAAGTCTCAAATTACAATGGATTTGTAGATTTTTTACAAATTACCAGACAAATTTATAGGATAGCCCGCCATGCATCAATAACTGTATAAAAAAATAATAATAATCGCATTCGATTCGGATTTAGAAAGCTTTGAAAAATTGCGACTGCTTTCATTGCTGACTGTACATACCTACGTCCTACTCGTAAAGAGAACATCAAACAACGTAAACAAAAAAAGCAAATCAGCAGGCAGAATCTCTTATATTTTTAATACCTAGGTAAGGTACTCTTATTTTTTCAGTGTAAGAGGTTTTTCTCTTCATTTTATTCTACGTCCTTCAGCTTCATACATAAACCGATATGTCTGGTACAAAAAGTTCTATAATAAAATCACGGTTCTTACACAAAGCCTAAGAGGCGCGTTCCAAGAAAGAAACCCTAGGCGACAAATCCCTTGAACGGGCACATCACGAGTGTCTAGACGACGACGAACTAAGCGAGGTTTATATTATATACCAACTCTCTATAACAGAACGCAAGGCTTCTTTCATATTTCCTAAGCTCGAGAGTAGCTCAAATTTTTGACTGATAAAGCTATGAACCGATAACAGCTCGTTCGTTCTTCTTTCCATCTGCAAATCTTTGCTTAGCCACTCCATCAGTGAGTCCAAAATTTGCAAAATGTCGTGTACAGTAGCGGCTTTCGTTTCTGGGTGTGCAAGAGTATTTTAATATACTTATTGTATTATTGGTAGAGTAAGAATCTGGAAAAGAATCAGAGCTAAGATAAGAGTCAGAGCTAGATAGCTCTCCAAACCTTTTTCTAAATTCCTGTTGTAGTAAAAACCTAGATAGTTTTTATACTTTTTGTAAATGTGTAGAAACAATTGTTATTTTTTCTATATTATTATAGTAGGTAAGTCGCTCTAGCCTTTGGAAATCAATGTAAGTTTGCCCAGAACGATAAACGCAAAATTATATGAATAGGTGTCAAAGCCCCTTGACTGGCTATCCGCATTTTATCCGTAGCATGCAGTTGGCTCGAACCTTAACTGCACCGAAGATTGAGCAACATCAAGAAAGAATTTATAAAAATAATTTTATGCTTCAGGTTTATATTTTCTGAAATATAAGGAATTTTGTTTGTCGTGAAATTTATCAAAGCTGGATGTTTGTCTTAAGTTTAAAAGAGCCTCATTGAAAATGCAAATACCTTTTTGCAATATCTGGTTGTGCTTTATCCTAGAAAAATCTTATTTTTCTTCACACGATCAAAAATTATTATAGTTATTAAACTCATTTTCTTTCATTGCACATGAGCTTAAGGAAAGAGCAATAGCAATGCAAATGCATTGCTATTGCTTAATATTTAAAATGGAATGGAAGAATAGTTTTTCTTTAAGGAAATATAAAAATAAAGGAAAAAGCAATAGCAATGCATTTTCAGTACTATTGCTCTTGACTTAACATTTCCTTGTTAGGTAATATTGATTTCAAAGTTACAAAATCTATCAAAACTATTGCTTTGAAAGTTGCCTTGATGAAATGAATGACCACAACCTATGTATAACCTTAACCTAAGAATCCTGTTCTCATGTAAGTGACTTTAAATTGTCTTTTTGAGAATAAATGAATATATGAATATTAAACGTATGAAATCTTTCAAAGCTGCTGATTTAAAAGATTTTATCACCGTTTGTGGTACTCATTTCTGAAAACAGAAACAAAATTGCAATTTCACCTTCCTCATGTAGTTTCTCTTATTCAACTCTGAAGATATTGACGGCCTGAGTTGGAAGGATCAATTCTTACGCTGCAATAGCCACGTTAAGGACAGATACTTTTGATTCGCCCATCATTTATTTAACTCTCCTTTGACTTGTACACAAACTAGCAGAAAGTATACAATCCCCAGCTTAAAGTAAAGTGAATATATACTACATACATCTATGTAATTAAGAAGATGCACAACCGGATCAGTTAGCAAAACGGTTCACAAACAGAGAGTCTCTTGATGAGCAGGCCCCGTCTTGTCAAGACGTTAATTCGTTATCTAATTAGTTGAGTTCGGCCAGGGGTGTAATCAGGCAAGAATGGTAAAAAAACTCAATCTCAGACTGAGGACAGCGTCTTCGTAAAATAGCCTACCACTAAAAGTTAGATAGATAGATAACACTTTATTACACCACACAAAACAGCAAATAATACAGAGATAAAAACTTAGAATAAAGGTATAAAGGGCGGCCTTATCGCTGAGAGCGATCTCTTCCAGTCAACCTTGGGATGGACTGGACATGAACGAACAATATAGACGGTGGCACGTTAATAAATAATTGGTAAAGGTAAAGTTCTCAATACCTACTCAATATATTTATTGTTGTCTTCACATTGGATTAATAAGTAAGTATCACAATGTGAATCCTGCTGGGCGTAAACAATAAGTAGATAGCAGACCGAGGTTGGTTTTGGTATAAATATGTAGTTGTAGGTACTAAGGTAAATACTACCTACTTGTCTAGACTTAGTTATTAAAATATTAAAAGTCGGTTAAGAAAAAACAGTTCGTGATATTTTTAGGACTAAGGCAACACGCACTGTACCTATTCAAATTCTATTCCTATAAGGTACTATATAGGCATGTGAGTTTAATTATAAATTTATAAGTCATAGTATAAATTTCACATTAAACACGCTACTTTCCCACTTTAATTAATTTAAGTTAACCTATTACTCTCTGTAACTCTTAAGTCCCAAACCATAATACACCCATGTTTGTTTGCAACTGAAGTCTCTACGTTTCTGCTTTTGCATATTAATATCGATTTAGACAAAGCAATATAAACTGCACTCACAAGCAAGCGCAAGTGTAAACATCAGGAGGTAAAACAAGAACGGCCTCAAAGAGAATATGTATAAGGTTAAACGATAATAATTGAAACTAGGAATCAACCTGAGTACAACTCTGGTCCCATTAACGTCCGGTTGCCAAACTAGCCTAGTGTGAAACAGCACTAATGAATCAATTTAACTTGCGAAATTAATTTTAAGTCTTATTTATTCTACACTTGAATGAATTTTGCTCTGCTAATTAATAATTCGTAATTTGGAGTAAAAAAATAAACGGTATGAAGGAATTAATGATAAAAGTAGGTACCTAAATAAAATGTTTAGTAATTAGACAACTGTTCGTATGAAACTCCTACTACATATTGAAACAAATCTCAATATAGTGATTTTGGCACGTTAGTATATAATCACAGGTTTGTATTTGTGACTGAACCAATGAAAAGAATGGCGAAAATAGTATCACTACAAAAATTCTGAAGCAACCGACTGCTCTGTTCAATACTTTTCAAACAGTTTTTCAAACGGGTCATAAACATAGTAAGAAAGGATCCTATATGAAACAGTTTTGATTTCCTAAAAAACGATTGGAAATTTAAAATGACGTCACAGGAAACACAAGCAAAGGAAATCGAGTTACGGCGAGGCAGGAAAGAGGAAATAATGTCTAAAACAGATTACACAGCTAATTTCCGACCGTTAGTGTTTTCTGAAATATACGAACTTTTTATACGAAGCAAACAAAAGTTTCATTTAGTAGATCTTTGTAACATAAACCAAATGACGATCCAAATCATTGTCCAATACTTGATTTTATGATAAAAAGCACACGTAACGAAATAAAATGGAGTCAAAATGCGACTGGGAAATAAAACAGCCGGTGAATAATGAGTTTGACGCAACATACGTACTAACCAACAAATTGAAGAATGTTAGTATAAACGAACACTCTTTGTTCTTGTGTATGCATATAAATGCACACACCGACTCAATAGGCCTTCTAATTGCAGAGCAATAATTTCAAAGTTGTTGAAGCTACGTAACACAATAAATTTTCTACAACTTTAAAAAGAAATACTGTCTAAATTTTCCTCTACGAGTAAGATACAAAGCCACACACCGACTATATAGGCCTTCTTATTGCAGAGCAATATTTTCAAACTTGTTGAAGCTACCTAACACAATACATTTTCTACAACTTCTCAAAAGAAACACTGTCTAAATTTTCCTCTACGAGTAAGATACAAAGCCACACACCGACTCAATAGGCCTTCTAATTGCAGAGCAATATTTTCAAACTTGTTGAAGCTACCTAACACAATACATTTTCTACAACTTCTCAAAAGAAACACTGTCTAAATTTTCCTCTACGAGTAAGATACAAAGCTACACACCGATTCAATAGACCTTCTAATTGCAGAGCAATATTTTCAAACTTGTTGAAGCTACCTAACACAATACATTTTCTACAACTTCTCAAAAGAAACACTGTCTAAATTTTCCTCTACGAGTAAGATACAAAGCCACACACCGACTCAATAGGCCTTCTAATTGCAGAGCAATATTTTCAAACTTGTTGAAGCTACCTAACACAATACATTTTCTACAACTTCTCAAAAGAAACACTGTCTAAATTTTCCTCTACGAGTAAGATACAAAGCCGACATATTTCCTACTGTTCACCTCTCTCGAATCTCATAATAAGATTCTTAATAGTTTTAGGTATGTGTTTGTCCCAGCATCAGAGGGATTCCGCAGAAATCCCACCCTTTACGCCTTACGACAGTGAGCACTGTGAAACCCTTTGTACAAGATCTATTCTGATAAATATTACGAATTTGTAGGTAGCTTAGGATCCTAGCTCGGGTGATTTATTTGCAACTAGTTTCTGCCTTTGGCTTCGTATTTATCTAATATAGATTCACGTTTTCAAAACTTTTTGATTTCCATTATAATTAATTTTCCCCTTTCCCATTATATATAATGTATATTTTGCAAAGGAAATAAATAAACTACCAAATAAATGAACTGCTTAACGGATCTGCCGTTAAGCAGTTCATTTATATACGTCAATACACGTCATATTCATATTTTAATTTACACTAGCGACCCGCCCCGGCTTCATACGGCATGCATGTATTATCCTACTAATATTATGAACGCGAAAGTTTATAATAATGGATGGATGGATGTTTGTTACTCTTTCACGTAAAAACTACTGAATGGATTTTAATGAAACTTTACAGTAATATACCTTATACATCAGAATAACACATAGGCTACAATTTATAAAGATATATTGTATATATCTATCACCACGCGGGTAAAACCGCGGGGCGCAGCTCTAATCTATAAAAAAGAAGATATCTATTTACATTTTCTACCTATGCTAAAGTGGATAATGCTAGTCGTATATTACAAGAGAAATTGTAATTAATTTCCCAACTCACATTGATTGGTATTAACAGCGGCAAACGAAATGAATTCCAATAAAAAGCGCGGAACCCACTGATGTGGAAAAGCGTACTATCCATGACACTCAGTTCATTCTAGCGAATTCAAAGGCTTTTTTCAATGAGCCACTTTACATGAATAGACGTTAACGATGTCCGAATCGCAGGGGAAATTACATGAGCTAAGCTGAATGCAGCAGGAAGTAGAAATAATTTCGAGGACAATGGACTAACTACTTGTCTCGTTTACGAAAGGTCCCGTTGGTGCTCGACTACTGGTCCTAGATAGGAAGGTACTATGTTGCTTCTAAATGCAATTAATGTGTTTGGAGAAGCCGGTTTAAATGGTCATGTAGCCAATAAGAGAACGTAAATGTTTAAATAATCTAAACTAGATGGCGCGGGCTCGTTATTGTATGCAATTGACAAGCCATCCTAACACAGAAATTTTGAAATCAATTTATATTTTTTTTTGTACGTAGCAATGTTAGCATTGTCCTCCGTCAGGGTCTTAGAGACGCTTCTGACTGGTATTGATATGGGTCAGTCAAGATATGCTACTTGTGTGTGAGGCTTTTCAACAGTATGCAGTTAGCCTAATTGGTTTAATTGTACCTTAATACAAGTTTTAATTTGTTGCTATTCTTTGATTATATATATATTTTTTTGTAAAGATTCATTTATCCAAATAACTGGTTAACAAGCAAAGCCACAGTGAAAGCTACTACTAAAACAAGTTAGTGTGCTACTGTAGCTAGTTAGAGGGATATGAAGGAACTATTCGTCGGGTCTGAATAGTTGGGATCACAGATGTACACCAACTTCCGGCGCACCCGTCGCGCAAACTTTGGTATGACGTACTTAGAGAATATTTACATTGTAGCCAATAATAAAACTCAGTTGTTACACAGATTTTCGCTAATCAAATAG
Source organism: Eupithecia abbreviata (assembly GCA_943735965.1). Classification (NCBI taxonomy): domain Eukaryota; kingdom Metazoa; phylum Arthropoda; class Insecta; order Lepidoptera; family Geometridae; genus Eupithecia; species Eupithecia abbreviata. The sequence continues at coordinate 5,909,688 of OX030986.1, forward strand.
AACGTGCTCAAGAGTAGAGTAGGAAAACTTCCGTAACCGAATAGTTTACCGTAAGTAGTGTCACAAAAAACGATATCCTATATCATCATTGTCTTTATCTGATGAAGATGACGATGACGGGCTCGCACACGTCCGGTGCTGAACATGGGCCTCCGCAAAATGATGCTACAAATAGGTGTCCTAAGCCGCCTCCATCCATAGTGCGTACAACATGTCAACCCTATAATATATCTCACAAACCATTTTTACCTATTATTTCCAAATGGATAGGATAGATAGGACCTTTTTAAACAAACACCATAATGGAACACTGGACTTGAAACTCTGTGTTGATTTTACTAACGCCTCCAGCAAACTTTTCCGAGAACATCGATTTTCCTTTTTCAATGAAACCTCAAACTCGCTCCTGATCGATACTCTGTCTCTACAAACATTTTCCTAGTGAAAAGCCCTCGAGGATCGAAAACAAATGTTGGCTGTTGCTTACTCCTCGTAACTCTTAAGCTGGGTCTCTTGCAGTCGAATACATCAAAAAACTAAGAACCACTTAATTGGCAACCTACGAAGCTACGAGTAAGTAGAACATACCTTATGTTCTAAATGAAAAGTTCATGGGCAAAATTAACTCAAAATTTTCCGATTGAAGTGGGATTTGTGCTCATTAAAAGTTTATAAACTGGATTGGTTCCCTATTTCCTATTGGCTTCAGGTAGAAGATTGTGCCGCATTATTTCACGTAAGAAAGAAGTAGGAGACTCTCTTATTTCATGCGTTGTTAGAAGGGACCTATGTTAGATATAGGGTGTCTTATTTTACCTCGGTAACTACCTTCTAAAGACAGCTTTGTCATTAGAAAATTCTACTCGTAGAACTAAAGTTAGTAGCCAGACTGCTTTATTACAAAACCACGCTGTTCCATTGATTTTATCCAATCACCTGTACATACAGGTCTATCTATAGATTCGGTCAATTTTCATGATTGAAGTGTCAAACGATTTCACCCCGAGTGACACTGACATTCTGTGGGGCTTTGCAAAACTGAGCTTAGCAAAAACTAAAAGCTAGAAGGGTAAAGGTTACAATGTTCCACGCGACCCGAATGAAATGTAGTTACGGTTGCCGCGAATTTTCGGAGCGAAACGAGTTTAGTTAGGTCGGTGCTCCGAATTAGATAGTAGCCACAGACTCGGAGAAAATCTATTTTACGTGAAATTCGTCCTAAGAACAAATTAGTTACGTAATTCGTAATTTCGTAAACTTAACAGGCTATCGGAGAGAGATGCTTTAAGGTTTCTATATATGGAAATTATCATGGTATTGACAAAGCTAATAAATAATAATATCACCGGCCGCTTGAGCCTAGCTTCACGGTCGGTGAACTACCGTTTCGATATATTTTTACTATAGAATAGTTTTATACTATTTCATTATATTTTTTATAGTAAACATTGTATTTTCTACGAGGATTTGAAATAAATAAGTGAATAATAAATAATATATTGTTAATACCTTAAAATGTATCCTAAACTTCATTTTCATGATTTAAGTTTTCTAGCCTTTTTGCTCTGAAAACTCACACCTGCTTAGAGCAATTAGAAACAAGAATATATTAGAAGCATAAGGCTATCGTATGACCCCGCATTCATCTCCATATCTGTTCTGGGCCCCTGGTCCTCTACACGTCAGGAGTCCTCCTTGAGGGTAAGATTTATTTGTTGACCCTAGCAATAAAACAACGCCTCTGGCGGCTTGGAATAGAGACATATGTACATGCTTTGATTGTCCCTTTACCGTCTTCGTTCGGTTATTATAACAATAGAATTCAAATACGCTTTATTGCACATCAAGACATAGAAAAAACAGAAAAGAATAAAGAAAAAAAGATGCACAATGGGCGGCCTTATCGCTAAGAGCTATTATAAGTACATATCTTTCCACCTTTCTGCAGTGGTTACGTTCTTACCTAAATACAGATGAGGCATCTAATAACAATATAATTAGGTATTTCTTGCCGGGCAGTAAATATTAATTCACGTGAAATTGTTTTGATTAAGTATATAAATAGTAATAAATAAATAGTAAATAGTAGTAATAAATAAATAGTATTGAACAAGCTACAGCACACCGCATCATTTAGCCCCATGCCTAAGTCTTGTGTTATTACTATACTAGAGGACTTTACAATAATATACTAGCGGACCTTCCCGGCTTCGCACGGTTTTAGTACGGACCCCTAACTTTTTTGAAAATATAATATAGTCTATGTTCACCGGGGATAGTGTAGCTTCCCAACGGTGAAAGAATTTTTCAAATCGGTCCAGTAGTTTCGGAGCCTATTCATTACAAACAAACAAAAAATCAAACCTTTCCTCTTTATAATATTAGTATAGATTACATAGTTAGATATTTTTGATATGTTGATCTAAGGTCTAGGATTAACCTTTTTATTATTTAGGTAATTTTAACACTAATTTCCAAAAATCTATGATACCAAATTGTCCAGCATTATTTATTTATAATAAAATAAAATAAAATGAAATAAAATGAAATGAAATGAAATGAAATGAAATGAAATGAAATGAAATGAAATGAAATGAAATGAAATGAAATGAAATGAAATGAAATGAAATGAAATGAAATGAAATGAAATGAAATGAAATGAAATGAAATGAAATGAAATGAAATGAAATGAAATGAAATGAAATGAAATGAAATGAAATGAAATGAAATGAAATGAAATGAAATGAAATGAAATGAAATTAAATGAAATGAAATGAAATGAAATGAAATGAAATGAAATGAAATGAAATAAAATAATATAAAATAAAATAAACCAATAAAACAAGCTATTATAAACTTATCTGTGAACCTAGGCTGAGTTACATGCAATAATTCAAGGCAATTCGAGATCGATTAATCAATGTTTCCCCATTTGCTAGTCCGTTTCAATAACAGAGACCGTAAGCTGCGCTCTGCCCGCGCAAACTTACAATAAGGCCTATACTTTGAAATGGATCCATCCATCTCCGAAGTTTAGTGGAACCATTTTGTATGCATTGATTTACACTGGAAGGGCTGGGTAAAATTTTTGGATACGATAAAAATGGTGACCTTTGAGAAAAAAATTGTTCAAAGCTGTGCGGTATCACTTGTGAGATATTGCTACAGTAGAGACTACTAGGGACTCTAAGGATAAGTAAGAGCAAATATTCGATGGATAAGGACAGCGCAAAGGGTACGTAATACCATTTTTTTTTATATAGTATTTTAAAACCATGCGTCGCCCACGATTAATAAAACTATCAGACATCCGTCTAACTTCCAACGTTTTATTTTTTTGAGGGTTTGAGTAGATCCACAAGCCTCAAAATTCTACAACGATGTTGTGCAAACTGTCCATCAGCATTAATTATTTGTTTTATTTTTCCAAAGCATACCCAAGAGCCTCTTCCATTACTAAACTTGTATTTCCGTGTAAAAGTAGAACCATTTGATTGCGGTCCACCGCTGGCCCGTCGTAAACCAAACTTTCTTCGGCTAACGACGCGGCGCAATCACTGTTTCACTTCTAAACTCTATTTAGAACCAGCTTTTGTATTAAACTTCCATCTTCCTAAATAACAGAGAGGAAATTATTCAGCCAACAGGTTTCAAGGGTTCCTATGTCCTTGGGAGTCGATGTTAATTTTAAAGGCTAAGAACAGTATTAAGTTAAATACTTAGCGACTATACCGATGGCATATCAATTGTTAAACCAGACAGATGAGTTACGTAATCTTTTATCTCTAAAACTGGAGTAATAGTGTTAACATTTACAATAAACTTATAAGAAAAATCAAAGGACATGAATCGCGTACCTACGAGATTTCCTCTAAGAGAGGCCGACAAAGAAGTGGTCAATAGGTACCGTACGTAGTTCGTCTAGTCTGACCCTTAAAGTTTATAACCATAACGAGGTAGCGTTAGCAAATAACCAAAGCTGTGAAACACAGATAACGCGCCCACGGCAGTTACTCACAGTCCCCTCGCCGACTGCGCATTTATTATTGAAGATTTGCAAATATCATGGAGAGTTCATTTTCTCCCCTAGTGCCTGTCTAGCACGCAGACTGTGTACACAGTATCGAAGCTACAAGCCACACTGTAGCGTCTCCGAAATAACCGCAGGCATAAAGTATCTGCCGCATGGTAACTGGTGACATTATTGCGACACCGGCAGTGTGTCCTTGCCTTATTGTCGCAACCAGGCCTCCTTGGCTGAAGTGCAACCACAAATAACGCCGGTAGGGACGCATAATGTTTTATTACAACCATTTTATAACCACGAGAAGAATGTAATCTCCTTTATTTACTGAAGAGCGCAGAGAGGCCGTCGCGAAAGAAAATATTAATAAAGAGCTTTACAATAAAGCGTGTTACGATCGGATGTAGAATTTCATCCTGATACGAGTCAGTAATGAGCAATGGCGACGATTCCTTATTATTTTCAGCAGAAAATGAAGATATATTCGTGAAATGAGACGTAATTTGTTTCAAAAGGAACACATCCGAAACGAATGCACCTCGTTTAACATCAAACAAAATAGGCAGCCCACCGACTGAACTTCCGCTTTGAAAAACCCTGTTTTTTACAGCACATTATTATTATGCAGTAAAGCACTGCGTTTACTCTAAAGATATACCGTCGGAGGGAACTGAAAGGGACTTGCTAGCGTTCAGACCGAGCATTTCATTATATCCTCGTCTAATTTTCTGCAGGTTTTTAAAAGAGCTCTTAACCCGTGCCTAGTTCAACCTGCAGTCGCACCTGCCAGTCGGCTAGACGCGTTCAAAAGATCATTGTTCGCCCGCTGACGTTTGTCACAAACGCTCTCGAAACGAAAAGCAGCAGAGAAAAGATGTAAAAAGTGCAAAAGTCTTCAAAGTACAGTCAAGGAGGCCTTTTAGAGCGAGATGAATACGACTGTTTCAAAATTACGACCCGCACTTTATGGTGTGTGAAGGCGGGATAATATTAAAATGAAGAAAATAACGAGACGAAATCGAGGAAATTTAATCTATCTGTATTGGCACTGAAATAAAACAAGTCACCTTGATAAAGATATGCAGACTTGAGCGCCATTTTATATGTTCTTCGGTAGAGACTAGAAAATAATAAAAAAGTGTTGGAACTTTTCTTCGTCGTCGAGACTTTTAGATACTTAGTTACTTTGGTCCTTTCCTAGACACTTAAGTGTAAAAAAACCTCAACAACTGAATCACATTAATCGACAAAGCCGCAAAACTTAGAATAGAAGACTTAAAATAGCGTGCGTAATATAGTTGGGCTACATGTACATAAGTATATTGTTTTTGAGTTGCTTTGTCGTATTATCCAATGAAAGATTGCTGTAAATGAATATAAAAAAGAGCTAGCTAAATATTTATGTGGTTTTGTAAATATATTACGGTTACGAGGCATCATGTGTATATCATTCAAATTATACAAGTTAGGTGCCTGACGATTCATAAGTTGCATGATAATGAAATCAAATTGGATCCTTTTATGCGCATATTTATGATTTCGTTTTAAAATACGTTGGCAATGGCGGCAGCTGGGCGGTCGACATATTGCGTCCAGTGATATGGACAAAAAATACTCGTGTAAAAAGAAAGTTTTGTTTGCATTTTGCACGGTTTTCTAACATATGGACAGAAGTTCAGCCACGGGCGATTTACAGTTTTATTCAAAAGAAAGAATGCTGTTGCGTTTTCAGCTTAAATACCTGATGACCGCTGAATCTACAAGAAACTAAGAAAAATAACGCTTGAAAAAAATACTAGACAGATCTTCCAAGTTAAGCAATTTGCAATTTTGCTGAATCTTGGAAGATACCTGCAGCTTGCTTGGTTACATAATGTAGGTATTTTCTTGTGTTAGCAGTTTCGGGATATGCCTGTGACTAAGTTACTTGAGCGTCTGTAAAGTGTGAGCCAAATTTCAGGGTAAAAATACTTGTTTGTGAAACTTCAATGTTCTGTTCAGAGTAATTACGTTTTATCTTCTCATGATAGCAGTTTCATTCAACGGCCAAGATCAAAAGATACTGGCTGAAAACAAAGGAGGTCGCAATATAATAACTAAACTTTTTAAAAGCATTTGAGTCTTTCTTTTTCTAATTTTATTTGAGCTGATTGTGGGTTTGTTTTGGCATAGCTTCTCTTTTCGAATAGGCAGGATACTTATTTTTAGTTTAAAAATTCTTGCTTTTGCGTTCTTTTACAATGAGACCTAATTTAAACTTTACTTAAGAAGTAAAGTCATTTGAAAGAAAAAAAAATTTTAAGTTTCGTTTTTTTTCAGAAGTCTCTTTTTCTTATTATTGCTGGGCCTACGAATTTAAAACAAAATCAGATGAGAGGAGTTTATAGTAAATACATCGAAGAAGGTAAATTCTAATAAAATCTCATTGTATTGTATAAATAATTAGATAATAATAAATGATGTCACATAAATTTTAGGGAAAAAACTATTAAAAAGGCAAGCTATCTCAAAGTTCGGCTTGTTTTGAATTTTTAAATGACTATAAAATTTGGCTGTGTGGTGTCGGCCTAGAAAGAATAGCACCAACCCAACTCTTCCCGTGGGTGTCGTAGGAGGCGACTAAGGGACATACACCGGGGGGCGGGCAGCAGCGTCCCTTGCAGCACACTCCCTATACTGCGATCCCCAACCCGCATGCCCAGCGTGGGGATTATGGGCATCAACCCCCCCATGGATCGATACGCCAGTAGAATGTGGCCCCCAGTTCCCGGCCGCCTCGCTATTCCTGGCCATGGTAGCGGCCACGGTAACGGCGGGGCAGGGGGTGCTAGGAATCCCCGGGCTACATTAGGCTACCACACCCTACATAAACTGACCCTGGCTACGTTTAACGGACGCACTCTTAGGCTTGACCATCATCTAGCGCAGTTGGAAGTGGAGTTAGAGAACATCAAATGGCATGTTCTGGGGTTATGTGAAGTCCGTAGAGAGGGGGAGGACACCGTAACCCTAGACTCGGGCCATCTTCTCTACTTTCGCGAGGGTGATAAAACATCCCAGGGTGGCGTAGGTTTCCTCGTCAATAAGGCCCTCTCTAACAACGTCCAAGAAATCTCCAGTGTGTCGACCAGGGTAGCGTACCTGATCCTTCGGCTGTCCAAACGGTACAGCATGAAGGTCATCCAGGTCTACGCACCGACCTCGGCACACTCGGATGATGAAGTGGAGGATATGTACGAAGACATATCCAAAGCCTTACACAACACCACTAAGGCCCACTTCAACGTTGTTATGGGGGACTTTAACGGCAAGGTGGGAATCCAGACTGGCAACGAATCCCGAATAGGCCCACATGGTTATGGAGTTAGGAATCACAGGGGGCAAATGCTTGTCAACTTCCTTGAGAAAGAGGGGCTGTTCTTAATGAACTCCTTCTTTAAGAAACAGCCTCAAAGGAAGTGGACATGGCAAAGCCCCGACACTGTGACAAAAAATGAGATCGACTTCATCATGACGGATAGCAAGCACATATTCAGAGATGTCTCAGTGATCAACAGGTTCAATACCGGATCTGATCACCGACTCCTTCGAGGCTCTCTGAATATCAACATTAAGCTTGAAAGAAACCGTCTGATGAAGTCCACGCTCCGACCTGACCTAATCCAAATCATGGCGGGCACCGAGAAGTTTCAGCAGCTTCTCGGGGATCGATTTGTTGCCTTGGAACCAACTGATGACGCTGACGAGACCCTACACAATCTGGTTGAAACGTTGAGGGACGAGGGCATTAAATTCTGTCGAAAGCAGCGTACTGGCAAGAAGTCCAAACTCTCGGATGAGACTCTTGGGCTGATGACAAAAAGACGGGAGACCACCCAATCGACTTTGTCAGAGAGGTCAGACCTGAACAAGCGAATTGCGAAGATGGTACGGCACGATCTCCGGAGCTCCAACACGCGCCTCATTGAAGAGGCGATAGAGCGAAACCGGGGGTCCAAAGTATTCACTCAGCAGCTTGGCAGGAGCCACCTGACAAAGCTTAAAACGCACGACGGAAGGACCGTATTGTCGAAGCCAGAGATCTCAGCCGAGATAGAGGATTTCTATGGCCGTCTATACGCTGCTCATGCCCCTCGTTCCCGACGAGACAACCATGATTCCAGAGCCACCCTGACACGCCACTACACCGACGAACTACCTGACATCAGTCAAGACGAGATCGTGTTAGCTCTAAGGCAGCTTAAAAATGGAAAAGCCCCCGGTGAAGACGGTATAACATCCGAGCTCTTGAAAGCTGGAGGAGCTCCTGTTATACAGGAGCTACAGAACCTCTTCAACGCCGTTCTTAACAGTGGGAGAACTCCAAAGGCGTGGAGCGGGAGTTTGGTGGTGCTCTTTTTTAAGAAGGGCGATAAAACCCTTCTTAAAAACTACAGACCCATTTCACTCTTGAGCCACGTCTATAAGCTGTTCTCACGAGTAGTCACGAACCGTCTCGCTAGGAGACTCTACGAGTTTCAGCCACCAGAACAGGCCGGATTTCGCGGTGGATTTGGCACCATAGACCACATACACACAGTGAGGCAGATTATACAGAAGTCCGAAGAGTATAATCAGCCCCTGTGTCTGGCTTTTGTGGACTATGAGAAGGCCTTTGACTCTGTCGAGACCTGGGCTGTTCTGGAATCCTTACAGCGATGCCAAGTGGACTATCGTTATATCGAGGTTCTGAGATGTCTCTACGAAGCCGCCACTATGAGTGTCCAAGTACAGGGCCAGCAGTCTAAACCTATCCAATTGCGCAGAGGAGTGAGACAGGGGGATGTCATATCCCCGAAACTGTTCACAAGCGCGTTGGAAGATTTGTTTAAGACGCTGGACTGGAAAGGTAAGGGCATAAACATAAACGGCAACTACATCTCACACCTACGATTCGCTGATGACATAGTCCTATTGGCGGAGTCGCTAGAGGAGCTGAACCAGATGCTGGACGGCCTAGCTTCAGCCTCCCGATGCATCGGTCTTGGCATGAATTTGGATAAAACCAAAGTCATGATCAATGGACACATTGATCCAAGGCCGGTGGTCGTACATGGTCACCTTCTCGAAATCGTTTCCGAATACACATACCTCGGGCAGATTCTGCAGCTAGGTAAAAACAATTTCGAGAAGGAGGCCAAAAGGAGGATCCAGCTGGGCTGGGCAGCGTTTGGGAAACTACGTCGAGTCTTCTCTTCATCCATACCGCAATGCTTGAAAACGAAAGTTTTCAACCAGTGCGTCCTACCCGTTATGACCTACGGAGCTGAGACGTGGACACTCACGATAGGGCTGGTCCACCAGTTCAAAGTCGCTCAGCGAGCTATGGAAAGAGCTATGCTCGGAGTATCTCTGAAGGATAGGATTCGCAACGAATACATCCGACAGAGAACTAAAGTTATCGACATAGCTCTGAGAATTAGCAAGCTGAAGTGGCAGTGGGCCGGCCATATCTCGCGAAGAACCGACGGCCGCTGGGGCAAACGTGTTCTTGAGTGGAGACCACGACTCGGTAAACGTAGTGTAGGACGCCCTCCGACCAGGTGGGATGACGACCTGCGAAAGACTGCAGGTAGATGCTGGATGCGTCAAGCCGAAGACAGGGCGCTATGGCGCTCATTGGGGGAGGCCTATGTCCAGCAGTGGACTAGTATAGGCTGATGATGATGATGATGATAAAATTTGTTTAAAAATTTAAATAAGAACTTGACCGAGATCATTTAAAGTTAAACGAAAGTTCTGCTTGATAATGAGCTAAGTTTATTTTGAAAAAAATCTAAGGACTTGAACTTTTAAGTGAAGAAATCTGGATTTCATTCCCATTTTCATTTCTCGCAATTCAAATATCTTCCCTTAAAATGAATTTATTAAACGCGGGGTTATCTTATGGTAGAAAACTGATAATCAGTAGGCTCATGGTTATATAGAAAATACAAAAGAAGTATATAGGAGGAATAAGGCAGTGAACTCCTATCATAAACTGACAAATGTTTTTTTTTTTTTTTAATTTCCTTTATACATCCTTATAATAAGAAAAAATAATGTTAGCGCTAGTGGGCGTCGGGGCCTTAAAAATATATTTATAATTACTAAGTGTCAAAATATATTAAGTACGGCTATTTCTAACAAAAAATTCCCAGAGCTTACCGATCGGCATAAGGGTAACCAACCCCTATATACCATGTTTAGAACTATGATCGATGTGTCGACACGAACAGTAGGGCGATACACGTCATATAAACCTTTGTTGGTGGGGTAGACGAAAATTATTGATATATTGTGTTTTCCTCAATAATGCGCAGAATGTGACATGTTGTCGACAGTACAAGGTGGTATTTGATATTTTAATAAGTACCTTTGATCTTTTTTAATTATGTGAGCGTCTAGTCTGGTCGATGCGACGGGTGACCCGAGAGCTGGTGAGTATCTGGCGCCGTGGATGAGCATTGACATACAGCGGGGCAATGTAGTCAACGTCTTAGGGACGCATCCGACTGGTATTGGAACAGTTGGACCTGTAGAAAGTTTGCAACTGTCTCCAGTTAGCTTTTTTTTCAAGTTGAATTATTAGTTCTAATTTATTTCTATTATTTGATTGTTATTTTCTTTATACATAAAGATGCCTTTAACTAAATCTATACGATGATATTGAAAATAATCCTATTAAATAATATATTCTGTCTATTATCTTATTTTCTAAATTAGCTTACGTAAATAGTTCAAAGTTCGTTTAGCTAAAAAAATTTGAGTAAACACAAGGTAAAAAAATCTATAAAAGTCTATAGCTTTACCCTTAAGGAAGTTACGTACAAAAAGTCAACAAAAGGATGAAAACAATAACAACCCCTTTCTGTCCGTAAACAATGGAAAACTTTCGTACACTATGTAGAGTATACAGTAGTCACAATTTTCATTTGGCTCATCAGTTCAGTGTTTTTATTATTTTGACCACTATAAATAATGTGGATTAAAGTACTGATAAAGCCAAAAAATTAGATTATCTTCGATTTTGTATACATTTATTTTTTTCTTAAAAATAAGAAAAGGGTAAAAGTACGCAAAATAAGTTATAGACTAGCTTCTGCTCGTGGTTTTGAACGCATTTTTCAGGGATAATTTTAAAGTACTACCTTATAGACTAATGTCCATCTAGAACTGCATCAGCATAATTTCAGTCAGATCCGTCCAATGGTTTTAGCATGAACAAATAAACAAGCAATATAAATTTCCATTTATAGTAAAGCTCTTTAAGAACAAAGAAAGTTACAAACAAATAATTAGGAATGAATAATAAAACTATTTTTTTTTTTTACTGTTGTTTTTGTTTGTTTGTATAGCGGTAATGAGTAGTCAGTCCGTAACGCCAAACAAGTTGCTTTGCCGGAAGACCAGCGTTGATTGCTAGCATGCTAATCATCAAACTCATGCTGAGCAAAGCCATTTTGTTACTGGACTTACATGATTACCGACACGTTTAGTTTACCTTTAAGTTTAAGTTTATTATGTTCTGTGTAAGTCTTTTAACAAATAAATTCATTTCATTTCATTTTTACTTTTTTGCGTCCCGCAGGGAGATAAAATAGCCTACTAAAAAATAGCTAAGTTCTTTTCTGTATGATTTTTTGTATCGTGCCCATCTCTCCCAATATAACGTCGTATCACCAAGTACCACTTATCGAATCGAACGCAACCTGAAGTTAATTGAGACAAGAGTAAATTGAAACCAGATACTTTTAAGAGCCTTGAAACTTGTAACTCGTCGAAACATTGTTTGGGCAAACAACGGGAAGCCAGTGGTCTACCTCTTACTTTTATTATTATAGCAAATTGTCATCCAGCGTACCTAGGTAATAAAATACCTAAATAAAATAAAATCAGCTTTTTGTACTACCACACAAATTATTTACGTTTTTCTCTATTTACTATATTTATATTATAGTTATGTGGAAGTACCACTTAAAGTGGTGAAAGACTCCTCCAGGTTCCAGTCCTTCCATGCTTCTCTATCCAAAGCCAGTCTGCTCCAAGTAACTTCAGCTACTTTATCTATCTTCATCATCATCATCATCATCAGCCTATAGCAGTCCACTGCTGGACATAGGCCTCCCCCAATGAGCGCCATAGCGCCCTGTCTTCAGCTTGCCGCATCCAACATCTACCTGCAGTCTTTCGCAGGTCGTCATCCCACCTGGTCAGAGGGCGTCCTACACTACGTTTACCGAGTCGTGGTCTCCACTCAAGAACACGTTTGCCCCAACCTTATCTATCTTCACTCGAACGTTTCTGTGGGTACCTAGTATCTACATACAATTCTAAAATCATTGATTAATCCTATGCTTGAGATTATTATGAGATTCATACCCAAACGTTTTTTTTGCAGTAAAAGGGTGCGTGGGTTTGAATACCTATGTATGTGTAATAGTTTTAACGATAGTTGAAAACATTTTAGGTGATATGATATGATATACTTTTAAATAGATTCGTGTTTTAGATATTCCATGGCTTATATTAACGACCGATATGGCGCGATGCAGGAGGTTTGCGGGATCGATTCCCGCCTTGGAACAAAAGTTTTTACAAACTGCAAATATTTATTCCAGGAGTTCTTGGTATTTCTTCAGATTTTCAGACGCAGTAAGAGAGATTTCATTAATATAAGTTAAAATCCAAAAACTTCTGCACCCTCCGTACTTTGTGTTTGGAAAAGTGTGAACTCAGCTTTAGAATTTATATTAATTTCGCCGTCAGTAATATCAAGCGGTCACTTGAGAAAGTTTCGCGAAGAATTGCCCACAAACGAGGCAAATTGAAGGGCCTAATTGGGTCGTTTCTGAATCATTTAATCTACTATATTTACACGTAAATGTGAGGAAAATGGTGGGTACCATATTAATAATCTCATTTCGAAAAACCTAGACAGGTATATCGATTTCATTGAGATGATACCTACGAAACAGCGTAGCCAAGCTTAGCGGCCATTCACACATCATTTATTTTACATCCTCCAGAACCGTTTTTTTTTGTAATGGCGTATGTTGTTAAAAGATGCGAGTTAAAACACCCGACAATATTCTAGATCCAGTAAATGATTATTTCCACAAAGTCCTGTAAAAACGGATCTGCTGTATGAATGCGCCTTGATAATCTTATTATAGGTACTTATTGGATTATCCCAGAAAATACTTATTCTGAATGCTCAACGTCTAAATATTATTCTGTTATTGCAGGTAACTAGGTAGGTACATATGTATTTACATGATACTAAAGAAACTATAGAATAGTAATATAGAAAGACCAAAGAAATTATAGAATTATTTATTATAAAAATTCTGTACCTACTTAGATTTCGAACTATTTTGTATTTTTCTTGTTATTCCGTAATGTATTTTCTTTGTTTCCTATGTATTATTTATGTTTGACATATAAGAATATTTCTTATTAATAAAGAACTGAACTGAACTGATAAGTACTTATAAGAAACATACTACGTTGTTTACTATTCACAAATAAGTACAAGTTAACTACATTGTCAATTGCTACAACATTCTGTTTCAAATTACAGCCAAATGAGGTACTGACTGGGACCTAAGCGTCCCATTGACCGTGTTTCCCTACTAAGTAATTGCGTTTCGAGTAGTACCTACCTAACGTAGAGGACATTTCAGTCACCGATTGACCACCTTTGTTTACTCCATTCGCTTTGCGAATATTTGACTAGAAACGTTTTCGTATTTGTTTTTTAAGTAAACTGTATACATTTACTATACTTTCAAACGAAATATGCAAAAGCCTTTTTTTATAGTCAATAGACCTTTGTTTGACCACAAGCTGCCTGATGGAAACTGAAGATATGGTCGATGATGTATCACGAAGGTCTAGAAAATATAGGTAACTTCTATCTAGCCTAGAAGATACCTATACTTTCTAGACCTTCCTGATGCATCATCGACCTGTCGTCCTGATCTACATGTCTTCAAGACAAGAGTGTAGGTCAGGGTTGGCATGATTAAAACAAGTTGTTTTAAAACACGTGTTTAAAACAGTTTGAAATAAAACTATGTGTTATATTAAGAAAAAAACAGGGTTTAAAACTACATATTAATTGCAAATGATTGTGTATAAACACCACAGACAGGCTGTGGTATTTATACACTGCATAGGTAACTCCCCGCCAGTAAAGTCCCGCAGGAAAAGTCCCTATGTCGGCCGTCGAAAGAAAGTAATTCACTGGATTAGTGGGTACGGTACCTATTCCCCGCTCTCTCTCTAGTTCTCTACCTACCTACAACACTACATACAAGTTGTATGTAAAGTGTTTTGTATTGATTAATAATAATAATTTTTAATAATTAGATTAGAGGTACTGAGATATGCAACAAAAGTAAATATTTATCGTTGTGTTAATTTTTACTAATGTGAATTAGGAAATAGTTTAGAAATGGATTATTTTATTATTCGCTATAATTTATTTGAAATTGATAAGTAAAAAAAAACAAAAAAAAAACACTTGTTGTAAACATTTTGAACTGTTTGTTTTATAAAATATAAAAAAAACTTTTTTTTTCCAACCCTGGTGTAGGTGTTCTGATGTACTCATGTCCTGAAGTCTGGTTTGCAGACACATTATCGTGTGATTCTCACCATGACAGCAAAGCCCGTCCAGTCGTAATAGGCTATAAAATGATGATGATCAACTCTCTTATTTTCCTTATTACCTAAGAATTTTCCACAGCAAAAACTATAAGAGCAAAACTTTATAAATTCCGAGAAATAGTACGATAATATTGTCGGTAATTGATATATAGGTATCTTGTCCTATTCACCGTTCAACTGAACTACCGTACGAAGGTACTCTTAAGCAATCAGAGCATAATTGATGTAAATATTTCCTCGGTTGTAGACAATTAGTTAGGCATTCGGTATCTTTGTTTAGGCTCTGCTGAGGAGGTTAAGGGTAAGCTGGACTTTCCGCTTGCCTTGAGCACAATGTGAGTCCGTAAAGAGTTTCTTGCGAGATGGTCGGTAGCTCTCTACTGCTGTAAGTCTATCACACAATATCGAAATGTAAGGTAGTGGTGAATAGGGCTTGAGAAGACTTTTGGCGTTATTAGAAGGTATAATGTCCAAAAGTGGACTAAAGCGGTTTGATAATAAATAAATAAATAAAATAAATAATGCTGGACAATCCACACAGCATTATCTAGCCCCATGGTAAGCAGAGCTTGTGTTATGGGTACTAGATAACTGATATACTTAATACAATACATTACATAGATAGATATTTTTTATTATACATAGAAAACGACCAGAACACCCGGAACAAATATGTGCAGATCGTACACACAATTGTTCCGAGGCGGGAATCGAACCCGCAACCTCCTGCGTCGCAGGCGGACCTTCGCCCACCGCGCCACATCGGTCGTCAAATATATAATGCCGGTGAATAGTAGAAACCTAGCTAAGTACCTAATGGATGATTAAAAATTAATTAATAAAAACATATTTATAGTTTAAAAATTAATATATTATTAAATATTATAATTCACACATCATCATTTAGACCCACGCTAGAAGATGTGTTACGGGTACTAGATGACTGATATATATCATGGAGTAATTTACATCAAATATTTTTTTAGTATATCAAATATTTGCAGATCGTTCAAACATTTGTCCCGAGGCGGGAATCGAACCAACTTCCTGCGTCGCAGGCGGACCTTCCGCCCACATCGGTCGTCTATCATTCATAATCTCTATCATGTTCAAATATAACCTTACTTACCTTCGTAAGTCTATAGCCTAGATAATCGTTAAGTTAGCTAATAAATAGTGTATTTGTATCACTACTATTGAATACAAACGGTTATTATTATGTTATCTGCTTTTCCCCTAACGTAATTACAATTAAGTAGCGAGACGCGTCTTCGATAAACGCTCCTATTAACGTGCAACCTCGCCTTAAGCGGAACCATTAGGGCTCAATCAAGACCATACATTGTGCAACGCAGTTCAACCCATCAGTTATCAATCAGGCTTTAAACAATGAAGAAGTGGCTCCAGACAACGTTTTACTTCAAGAGTTTCATAATTCTCACGTATTTGGTATCTGTTGTGACTCTCAAAGGTAATTTCCATATTATAACATCCCTCAGAATACTAATATTTCCTGCATAATAGAATAAAGGAAAACCTACATGTTATTCCAAGGCGATGGTTCTCATGAATGTTGTTTTTAAGTTTACATACATAACTTATTTGGAATAACAAATATCAGCTATCATGTTTATGAATCATTTATTTCCATTAACGTTTATACAAGTAATTTATGTATTTGTGTTTTTTTTATTGTATATAATTTATATTTACATTAGCCTAGAATACGCCACCGTCTATACCTATACTACAGATACGTGTCCATCCAAAGGTTGCCTGGAAGAAATCGCTCTTAGCGATAAGGCCGCCCATTGTGCATCTGTATCTTTGTTCTTTACTATTTTTTTCTGTGTTTGGTGTGCAATAAACCGTATTTGTATTGTATTGTATGAATCATAGGATTCTTTCATTAATTATGAGGTGTTTTGACAAATATAGAGATAACAATGAATATGCCGATCGGTGGTGAATACGCGGGTTTATGTCGAAAGTTTGCTACAAACAGAATAAATACGGCTATATGGGTAAGAAGCTTTAAAACCTCATCTTGATTTGACTAGATAGCAGTTAAGACTAAATTGCTTTCTAAATTTCGATATGGCCACATCGCGTTAGGACTAGATGAAATGAAATAAATTTATTTGTTAAAAGACTTACACAGACATAATGAATTTAAACTTTAATGTAAACTGAACGTGTTGGTAATCATGTAAGTCCAGTAACAAAATGGCTTTGCCTCAGCATGAGTTGGATGACTAGCATGCTAGCAACCAACGCTGGTCTTCCGGCAAAGCAATTTGTTGGCGTTACGGACTGACTACTCACTACCGCTATACAAATAAACAAAAACGCACTAATATAAATAAAATCAACAAGAATACAAATAGAATGTGAATAATAAAAAATAATATGCTAAGTATATGTATGTTTAACAAAAGAGAAATTTAGAGCAAACATAACAGAAAAAATATATATATATATACGTATAGATAGCGTTTGGACTAGATCGTCATAAGGCCTGTAACGACTATATTGTCGTTTGTTTTATAATATTATGTTTTTTTTTATTTTTGAATTACACAAGTTTGTGCCTTCGGCTTCGCACGCTGTATTTCTATGGAAACTTTTTAAAGTGATTTCTATACCATGGGAACTGATTTATGGGATAAAATCATATGTTTTATTCCAGGCCTGCAACTACCTGTACGTTTTATGTAGTTTGTAGTGTATGTTCCGTTATTTTGGCGTGAAGAGTAACAAACATCCATCGATACATCCATCTAAGCATCCATACTTTCGCATTTATAATATTATTATGTTAATATAAATATATATATTTATTACTTTTCAGAGACTTATTAAGTTAGAGCACAAATCTATAGGTATTCTAAAGGAACTAAAGTACCTTGATGTTTAATATTTGTATATCTGCCACCACAATCAAGAATCATCTCTTCCATACAAATTTTGAATAGGCTTATGGGCACCTTACCACGCAGGCACGTAGATGGCACAATGGTGACTGAATATTCATGTTTTATTGCCTTTCAAAACAAAGTTATCAGCCTCTGAGATTCATCATTTCCCTTTAAATTAGATCTATTCGTATGAAACTATAGACTCATGTGCGAAATTCATTGGCATAATTTCGATAACAATGAATTGATAAAGATTGAAGACTTGGGAGTCAAAAATAACGTAGCTCAGGCAAAAAAGGCGCAACCTTCTTTTTTTTTTTTTTTAAAACAGTACTTATTCGAAAACAAAAGACGACGACGAGGTCACGACGACTGTGACTGCACTACCGACGACTGCATTAAATTTTGTCCATTAATATGATGAAGGTGAAAGTGTGTGCCTCTGCGAGATGTTTGGGTGAAGAAACGTTATTAAAACTGAGTAGTTCGGGGTAAAAATTTGCCAAATTAAAATTTCGACTTTGAATAACATATATACTTATAAAGAAAAATGCGTGCGAAGTCACGGGCAGGTGCTAGCAAAATTATACGGTCTTAACACTTTGACTGCGGTTTTTTTTCGACGACTGCCATCTTTGTTTTAACCTAAAAAATTCGTGCTGCCGCTCTTCACAGTGGTTGTGTTGCGCCGCACATGCGTTTCGTTCGAAAAATATTACGGCTGTGCTGAGTCACACAGATCTGAATTTTCTCAGCCGCTGCGCTAGTGTGGATTTACGCATATTAGTCACTTGTAGAAAAACACATACCGTGTGATTCAGCACTCAAAGTGTTAAGCGTCCAATAACAAGGAGGATCCTTTAAAATTTTACTTCCAGACGTTTGCGATTCATGTGTCCCGTTATCACAATGTCCATTCTTCGCGAGCATGGGCAGCAAGGAGCAGCTGTCCTGGATGCAGAAATACTCATGCAGCAACCATCCCGACGACTATGGAATTCCTCCAGGATCGAAAGATATAGGTGACTATGTGAGTAATAAACTAGCGGACCTTCCCGGCTTCGCACGGTTTTAGTACGGATCCCTGACTTTTTTGAAAATATAACATAGCCTATGTTCACCGGGGATAGTGTAGCTTCCCAACGGTGAAAGATTTTTTCAAATCAGTCCAGTAGTTTCGGAGCCTTTTCATTACAAACAAACAAAAAATCAAACCTTTATCTTTATAATATTAGTATAGACTATTGGTAGGTTACTAGTTCGTAATAGGATCCAAAATTCGATTATAGGTTTTCGATGATCAAATATTCGTCTCTTCAGATTTAGAATACTTTCTTTACTTGATTGTATGAAATGGTCGTATACAGGGTGTTCGGTCACCGGTATCGGAGACTTTGGGGAGGTGAAATACGATCACGGGGTATAAAGATTTTGGCCCTAACATCGGTTTACCACATTGTTTTTTTTAAATCACGCATTTTAGATGCGTGGCTTCATTTGTTTGACAACGTGGGTCTACATTTCCACTGCAGTACACAATACATGAAAATTAGTGGGCCGGCCATATCTCGCGAAGAACCGACTGCCGCTGGGGCAAACGTGTTCTTGAGTGGAGACCACAGTGGGACGACGACCTGCGAAAGACTGCAGGTAGATGCTGGATGCGTCAAGCTGAAGACAGGGCGCTATGGCGCTCTTTCGGGGAGGCCTATGTCCAGCAGTGGACTAATATAGGCTGATGATGATGATGATTTTTAGTAATTCTAAAAATAAAAACACAGAAAATTCTTTATCGCACACATATGTATATTAGAAACTATGTACAGGACAACTGAAAAATAAACTAACTAACAATTGGCGGTCTTATCGATCAAGAGCGATCTCTGGTTGGTTGTCTGGCAACTATGGATGCATAGATCGTTATTATTTTATCAGTGATCGATCGGTAAGAATGGTCCAATGGTTCCAACTGTTATTTCTCCCGGCATTTCCGATGTTAATAAATATTTCCAAATTTATAACATAACATGATAATGATGCGATGAATCACCGACCAACCTATTTAATAAAGCGACCGCGATAAATCAATTTCATAATTAACGAATGAATTATAACGCTAAGTTTTGAATAACAGTGATTTTTGCTGCATGATTAAAACCTACTAATATTATAAACACGAAATTTTGAGAGGATATATGTATGTTTGTTGCTAAAATTTTATCAGTAATAAATGAAACACATAGTAATAAATGAACCATATAGTTAAGATTGAAGGTAAGACATTCTGACACCATTGAGAATTTAATGTTTTTGTTACTACCTCTACGTATGGATATATTTTTGGCCTGAAATAAAACCTTTAATTTATGCCTTTGCACTTTACTTTATTAAAAACTAGTTTCGGCCCACGGCTTCGCACGCGTTGTGTCAACATTTAAACGGTGTATAGAAACGTTTAAATGTTGGTGTAAATGTTTTATGAGATAAAGGTTAGTGTTGTTGATTCCATGTTTGATTCCAGGCCCAGAACTATCTGAATGCTAAATTTCAGCCCTATCGGTTCGGTAGTTTTGGCGTGCACAAACATCTATTCATCCAAACATCCAAACTTTTGCCTTACAATATTAGTGCGATAATTACTTTATTCTCTTACTTGCTATTATTGGAACGTTTATTGCAAAAATAGGACTTATCATTTAGTTCTAAATTGGCATCCTAAACGAAAAATCGGCATCCTCTAAGGCTTAGAGGAAAAATTTATATATTATAGATACGTTATAGAATTTGAAAAGTCTTGAAATATTTCAGGTCTGCTGCCCAAATCAAGTCTGGGGAGTGGATAAAGAAAACCATTTAAGTCGGCTCACAAACCGTTATGGTAACAACCAAACACCTGAATCTTACAACAATCAGATGCAACCTCCGTACGCCTACAACAATGGTATAAAAAACGACAATATCAATATCAACGGTGGATATCTGACACTGGAAAACCAACAATGGCAAAATCAAAACAATAGCCCTTTAGGACCAAAAAGGTGGTCTACAACTGACAAAAACACAAATGAGAACGTAAAACCTGATAAGAACCAATGGGATATAGGAAATCCTAACTATTATCAAGGCAGTGATAATAATTGGAAATATAACTTTAATAATCTCCAAAACAACCAAGCCCCGCAAAGATCTCCATATTTTTATAATTGGAGAAGCTTTAATAAAAATGATCGAATAGGAGATAGAAATAATCGAGTACCAGCTCAAACAGATAACTGGAATAATAAAGGTTCAGGAGGAAACCGTACTACCGTGAATAACCCTTTTCTCCCAAATAATCAACAACCTGGTGAGTAACTCGTAGTTGTACCTACTCTATCAATCTTGGATAATGTTTGGCATTTTCTAAGAGTTTAAATAACATATATAGACAGCGGGAAGCAACTTTGTTTTATAGTATGTATATAACATACTATAAAACAAAGTTGCTTCCCGCTGTCTGTCTATCCATTGAAAACTAGGCAACGGATTTTGATGCGGTTTTTTTATATAGAGTGATTCGTGAGACAAGATTTATAAACCATTTGACACATAGATTACTCTTCGGCGAAGCCGCGGGGCACAGTAATGTCCTAGGCCTACGTAGAATAGATAGATAATCATTTGTTTCGATAAAAAAAGACACCAAACCAAGTAAACATTTGTGAATACGGGCGTACAATATTCAGGCGTAATTTCATAGATTGATATTTTGAATGGAAGTCGGTATGAGACGGATAATTCATCGTCAAATTTGTACGCGTAACAAATCCCGTCCACACTATCATCGGTACAGCCACCCGACTTTGTCACGATCACGGTGTTCGGTTCGGCAAAATGTCACTAAATGTAGAACCACCTTAAGAAGAACTAAAAGTTCAGACACTGTTGAATCTGCGGTGAAGCAACTGATACAATACTAGCACTAGGTCGCACTAGTAGGTACTTTCACACTATAGCATGCATAATGGATTGGATTTCTATGGTTTGCTCTTTAATTAGCTGTAGACTAGAATTTTGTGTAACGCAACATATATTTTTCCTATGACCAGATTGAATCATCATCATCATCATCATCAGCCTATACTAGTCCACTGCTGGACATAGGCCTCCCCCAATGAGCGCCATAGCGCCCTGTCTTCGGCTTGACGCATCCAGCATCTACCTGCAGTCTTTCGCAGGTCGTCATCCCACCTGGTCGGAGGGCGTCCTACACTACGTTTACCGAGTCGTGGTCTCCACTCAAGAACACGTTTGCCCCAGCGGCCGTCGGTTCTTCGCGAGATATGGCCGGCCCACTGCCACTTCAGCTTGCTAATTCTCAGAGCTATGTCGATAACTTTAGTTCTCTGTCGGATGTATTCGTTGCGAATCCTATCCTTCAGAGATACTCCGAGCATAGCTCTTTCCATAGCTCGCTGAGCGACTTTGAACTGGTGGACCAGCCCTATCGTGAGTGTCCACGTCTCAGCTCCGTAGGTCATAACGGGTAGGACGCACGGGTTGAAAACTTTCGTTTTCAAGCATTGCGGTATGGATGAAGAGAAGACTCGACGTAGTTTCCCAAACGCTGCCCAGCCCAGCTGGATCCTCCTTTTGGCCTCCTTCTCGAAATTGTTTTTACCTAACTGCAGAATCTGCCCGAGGTATGTGTATTCGGAAACGATTTCGAGAAGGTGACCATGTACGACCACCGGCCTTGGATCAATGTGTCCATTGATCATGACTTTGGTTTTATCCAAATTCATGCCAAGACCGATGCATCGGGAGGCTGAAGCTAGGCCGTCCAGCATCTGGTTCAGCTCCTCTAGCGACTCCGCCAATAGGACTATGTCATCAGCGAATCGTAGGTGTGAGATGTAGTTGCCGTTTATGTTTATGCCCTTACCTTTCCAGTCCAGCGTCTTAAACAAATCTTCCAACGCGCTTGTGAACAGTTTCGGGGATATGACATCCCCCTGTCTCACTCCTCTGCGCAATTGGATAGGTTTAGACTGCTGGCCCTGTACTTGGACACTCATAGTGGCGGCTTCGTAGAGACATCTCAGAACCTCGATATAACGATAGTCCACTTGGCATCGCTGTAAGGATTCCAGAACAGCCCAGGTCTCGACAGAGTCAAAGGCCTTCTCATAGTCCACAAAAGCCAGACACAGGGGCTGATTATACTCTTCGGACTTCTGTATAATCTGCCTCACTGTGTGTATGTGGTCTATGGTGCCATATCCACCGCGAAATCCGGCCTGTTCTGGTGGCTGAAACTCGTCGAGTCTCCTAGCGAGACGGTTCGTGACTACTCGTGAGAACAGCTTATAGACGTGGCTCAAGAGTGAAATGGGTCTGTAGTTTTTAAGAAGGGTTTTATCGCCCTTCTTAAAAAAGAGCACCACCAAACTCCCGCTCCACGCCTTTGGAGTTCTCCCACTGTTAAGAACGGCGTTGAAGAGGTTCTGTAGCTCCTGTATAACAGGAGCTCCTCCAGCTTTCAAGAGCTCGGATGTTATACCGTCTTCACCGGGGGCTTTTCCATTTTTAAGCTGCCTTAGAGCTAACACGATCTCGTCTTGACTGATGTCAGGTAGTTCGTCGGTGTAGTGGCGTGTCAGGGTGGCTCTGGAATCATGGTTGTCTCGTCGGGAACGAGGGGCATGAGCAGCGTATAGACGGCCATAGAAATCCTCTATCTCGGCTGAGATCTCTGGCTTCGACAATACGGTCCTTGCGTCGTGCGTTTTAAGCTTTGTCAGGTGGCTCCTGCCAAGCTGCTGAGTGAATACTTTGGACCCCCGGTTTCGCTCTATCGCCTCTTCAATGAGGCGCGTGTTGGAGCTCCGGAGATCGTGCCGTACCATCTTCGCAATTCGCTTGTTCAGGTCTGACCTCTCTGACAAAGTCGATTGGGTGGTCTCCCGTCTTTTTGTCATCAGCCCAAGAGTCTCATCCGAGAGTTTGGACTTCTTGCCAGTACGCTGCTTTCGACAGAATTTAATGCCCTCGTCCCTCAACGTTTCAACCAGATTGTGTAGGGTCTCGTCAGCGTCATCAGTTGGTTCCAAGGCAACAAATCGATCCCCGAGAAGCTGCTGAAACTTCTCGGTGCCCGCCATGATTTGGATTAGGTCAGGTCGGAGCGTGGACTTCATCAGACGGTTTCTTTCAAGCTTAATGTTGATATTCAGAGAGCCTCGAAGGAGTCGGTGATCAGATCCGGTATTGAACCTGTTGATCACTGAGACATCTCTGAATATGTGCTTGCTATCCGTCATGATGAAGTCGATCTCATTTTTTGTCACAGTGTCGGGGCTTTGCCATGTCCACTTCCTTTGAGGCTGTTTCTTAAAGAAGGAGTTCATTAAGAACAGCCCCTCCTTCTCAAGGAAGTTGACAAGCATTTGCCCCCTGTGATTCCTAACTCCATAACCATGTGGGCCTATTCGGGATTCGTTGCCAGTCTGGATTCCCACCTTGCCGTTAAAGTCCCCCATAACAACGTTGAAGTGGGCCTTAGTGGTGTTGTGTAAGGCTTTGGATATGTCTTCGTACATATCCTCCACTTCATCATCCGAGTGTGCCGAGGTCGGTGCGTAGACCTGGATGACCTTCATGCTGTACCGTTTGGACAGCCGAAGGATCAGGTACGCTACCCTGGTCGACACACTGGAGATTTCTTGGACGTTGTTAGAGAGGGCCTTATTGACGAGGAAACCTACGCCACCCTGGGATGTTTTATCACCCTCGCGAAAGTAGAGAAGATGGCCCGAGTCTAGGGTTACGGTGTCCTCCCCCTCTCTACGGACTTCACATAACCCCAGAACATGCCATTTGATGTTCTCTAACTCCACTTCCAACTGCGCTAGATGAAGGCTGGTTGGCTGTGTGGTGTCGGCCTAGAAAGAATAGCACCAACCCAACTCTTCCCGTGGGTGTCGTAGGAGGCGACTAAGGGACATACACCGGGGGGCGGGCAGCAGCGTCCCTTGCAGCACACTCCCTATACTGCGATCCCCAACCCGCATGCCCAGCGTGGGGATTATGGGCATCAACCCCCCCATGGATCGATACGCCAGTAGAATGTGGCCCCCAGTTCCCGGCCGCCTCGCTATTCCTGGCCATGGTAGCGGCCACGGTAACGGCGGGGCAGGGGGTGCTAGGAATCCCCGGGCTACATTAGGCTACCACCACACCCTACATAAACTGACCCTGGCTACGTTTAACGGACGACCAGATTGAATAATTTTTATTAATTATAATTAGACCATGTCGAAAACAGGTAGAGTACTGCTTTTTAAAGCTGGCGCGATCCTTATTTGTTTTTCGTATACTGTAGGCCTGGATTTGTGACTTCATCGTCTGCGCGCAATTATTGTAGTTTGAAAAAACAGAAGACTAGCGCTAGTAATAAAAAAATATTGATACCTTACGTTCTTCTGTTTTCCTATAACATTTGCTTTTCAAAGATTTCGATACGTGTGAAAATAAAAATAGTGTTTGTCCCCAGATAATTCGCGTGGCGAGGCGGGTCAGTGCGACCGCTTAACGAGGTTCCCCCCCAACCCCCAGACTGACTGCTGCGGCCGAGAGGCGTCTGACGATGACAGGATTAACGGTAACTTGCTTACTTTTTCACCTTTGCTCTTTAGCTGGGTTTTAACGGAAGCGGAGTAGAGTTCGCGGCGCCGCCGGTTTGTTTTTACCATAAGATGGTGAAGAGAGTATTGTAGCGTTAGTTTATGTTTATTTAGTTTCTCTGATTATGATGATTTAAGATATAATAAAATGCAAAAAATGCAAGTGCGAACTTCAGTTCAGTTGTTTATTAATAAGAATTTTACTATACTAGAGACTAACTTATCTTGGTAGGTCCTACTTTATCGTTCTAAATTAAATATTATTTTATTTCTTTAGCTTTACAAAATAAGCGCATAGGTCCAATTTTTACGTTACTTTGTCATCGAATGCGCTAGTTATTTGAAATGCATTCCTTTACTAATGTACGTACCTAGTGTAAAACGGTGCGATGTCATAATCATTTATTCTAACCCTAGAGAACAATTCCCATGCTTAATCATAATGAATGACACATGTGTTTAACTTATTTTTCCTGTATAGGTTCTCCGTTTAAACTAAACCGCAACAACGAAGTGGAAACCAAATTGACGAAATCTATTGACGGTATCCAGAACTTTTTTATTTACACTTTGCACTTACTATCATTTATTACTTTTTTTCCTGCACAGATGCACAAAACTTCTCCAAATCATTCTCATTCAACGACTTCAGGTCACGACCGATTCAACATCCAAATCATAGGTCGTATGCTACGTTCAAAGAAGAGGTAAACGGCACAGATGGGACCACTGAAAATAGAACCACGCACATCACATTCAATAGCACACTTCCCTCTAGAAATTTCCGCTCTACAAATGGAACCGAAGATGGTAACGTCACAGTGGAGATCGAATACAGAATATCGGGTTAGTAGGACTGCACTTCTTCAACATCGCATAAAATCACCAGTCTACTGTATAAAGGCCCAGCAGTGTGGCTATATTGGCCATACTGGCTCTCATTATTAGAGGGAAATGCCATTATTCCCACGCTGGGGATCACAGGGCTTTTTTTGTACCACCAAAGCTTGCATGAACTTCATTCAGTCACTAAGATTATCAAATAAGTAGAACTAATTTCCTTATCAAGCTGATTATGTTACAGGAGGAAAAGAGACAGAACTAACCCAGTACCCATGGACTGTTCTTCTGATCTCAACCTTCACATCTGGGACTCAAACCACTACAGCATCTTGCGGTGGATCGCTCATCAGTGCCAGATACGTGCTGACTGCTGCGCACTGCCTCTATGATGAGAAGGCGACCTTGAAGAAGTAATTGTTTTTGTTTAAGATTTTTTCTCTTTTCCCTTAAGTGGACTAAGTGGTGAAAGGTCAGGCGCGAGACGTTGATGTTGACTAGAGTTCCTATACCACCGCTAACATTCCGACACCGGACTTCACCTGCGAGTTTTCTTACTAGAAAAATCCCAAATAAGTTCAATTTAACCGACTTCGAAAAATGGCTTTATGTATGTATGGCTTTATTGTATCGAGAATAATCCCGAGGTGGACCCATAGTGGAAATCTTATTTTTATTCTATTTATTATAGTTTTTACAAAAAATCTTATTATTATTAATAACGATTCTTATTATAATATTTAGGCTTCATTGGTTTAGGGTGTTCACTAAACCAAAGAAGCCCTAAACTGTCTTATATGAAGTTGTTTTTTCAGTGTCAAAGTGTTCTTAGCAGAATACGACAAGAAAACCTTCCCAACAGACTGTAAAATGACAAGCCGAGGTCGAAAATGCATTGAAAATCTCGCTTTGTTTGCGGCTAACGTGCACCTTAGCCCCGGCTTCGAGGAATCCAGACTCCTGAATGATATCGCGCTGATAGAACTGCAATCAGATGTACCTTATAATGGTAGGTCATAGATCATTATCATAGGATCATTGAAACCTTTAATTAAGAAAATAATTTATTAAACACAACGCAAAAAACCTACTACAGGACATAACTAGATAAAAAGCCTTAAAAGATGACATATATTTGAACTTGACCAAACGAACTATATTGTTTAAAACTAAAGACGGTGCTTTTACTTTACTTATACTGGAATGACACCCGAATATTCCACCCAAGACCACATCTTATTAAGGCTAAAGCTTACGGGTAGTGCGTTCTATCTCATTCGATTTCATACAAAGAATAATTGGCAGCGTCGCGTCGGTAATGCTATTATAAAAATTGTATCCTATGATATACGAAAAAATCTGTGAATGGAATATACTCATACCCGTAACATCGGTGAATTGTTCACAAAGCTTTGCGGTATGAAGCTGATATCATTAGCGAAGGCATTCTAGACTGTTCTTGTTACTAATTGCTATCAAGTAACGAGGAAATCTGCGAGTATAGTACATCCAGCTTAGTTTTCGTTATAAACGATGTTGTTTAATTATCGTTACACGAAGTATCGTATATCAGATCAAAGTGATAAAGGTAAAAAAAAAAATAAAGTTATTCAAGGAGAAAAGTGATTGTGACCTGAATTGTCATTAGTTAAGGTCGAATCCAACTTGAGCAGCGCTTTGGAAGGTTCACATTATCTTCTTATCACGGCCCGCACTACTTAGAGTTTTCATCTAAAGACACAATACAATCAATTGGTTAGAAGATTTGGCCTAAAAAACACGCGTGTAAAACCTACTAAACCGCTTTCGCCTTATTATTTATAATTACTACAAGCACTAATATAAATAATGAACAACAAGCCACCATTTCAGACTACATCAGACCGATATGCCTACCATCGATCAACGTAGATGACCCAGAGTTCGCGCGACTAACACTCACAGCAGCGGGATGGGGCCGCAATGGACCTTACCAGACTGACGTGAAGCAATCCACTACCATCCATCTGGTGCCTCAATACGACTGCAGAAGGTTCTACCCGGATCTAACTCCAAGGCATCTTTGTGCTGCTGGGTATACGGGAGAGGATACTTGCAAAGGTAGGAATAACTTTGATTTTTAAGGTTAAGCTGAGTTTTACTATCCTGCAGAGAGTTCGTTCTGAGATATTGTTTGCCCAGTTCAAACGATCATCATTAGTTTGCCAGTTAAATAAGATTATGAGGGAGTGGACCAGTGTTTGCGTACACATTTGTGCACTGTGCACACATAGAAAACCTCCGTTGATACTGGCCGCCACGTTGTTTATGAAATTCGGCTAGGAGGATCCAATAGGTAGGATAGGTTATATTCGTTCAAACTCTTGTACGACTGGTAGGTGGTGGGTGGCCCATACCGGAAAAACCATAATCGCAAAAACCCAGTATCACCCAGAAGCGTCCTGTGACGCTTGCGATATGGTCCCCCGTTTCGCCGCTGAACGCCTAACCCCATATTTTCCTTCCCCATATCGAAACACATTTCACGTAGATCTTCATTTATGCTATCGTAGCAGTGCTACAAGAACCTGCGTAGCATACAAAAGACTTCAACGCGCACCCAATTTTCAACTTCGACGACCAGGTTCCATTCCGCCTCAGGACAAATGTTTGTACAATCTGCAGATGGATGTTCTGGTCATTTTCTGTGTAATAAATATATATCTATATAATGTATTGTACAACGTATATCAGTTATCTATTACCCAAAACACAAGCTCTGCTTACCTTGAAGCTACTTAATGCTGTGTGAATTGAAAAAAAACGAAAAACTTTATCTATATTCATCATAGCTAAGACCCTAAGACAGCTAACGGATCCATATATTCCAGGTGATTCCGGAGGTCCACTGATGGTAAAATACCGTGGCAAGTACTTCGTGGTGGGTGTTGTGAGCGGCAAACGGACGGACGTTAAGTGTGGCTCTGCGGTGCCTTCTCTCTACACCAATGTGTACCACTACCTCAACTGGATACGAGAAACTATCGCTAACTAGAGGATCAATTTGTAGATATAAGATAAATAAATCAATACTTCGTTTTACGCTAAACAGTGGGTAAGATCACCTTTCAAAATCTCTGTTCAGAAGATGAACGATGAACAATAAACGTTTTGTATCTAAATAACATTATACTTATTTTATGAAAAATACAAATGAACATGCTTCTAACCTTAAAAATGGCAAGTCAAAGGAGTATCCTGAATCTACCTTCACAATGGCCACCGGAAAGTGCATGCCATTCTCCCTCTACGGTGCATGCACTCGACCGTTTATTTCCCAGCCTTCTGATGTTCTGATTAGGTAAGTAGAATATTATATGCCTTCTTATACTAAAACTACAGAATATAAAGGTCCAACTCCTGACCAAGATATAACTGTCTGTGTGATCATAGGTATTTTCTGTTCCGTGGTAAGTACGGCCCGCGAGGCCTCACTTTTTTATACAATTGGACAGATCCAATCGCGACAATTCGAAACGCAGAAGTTAAAGGACATACATAGATCTGGCTACCGCACAGCACAAATATACACATTTAGATGTGGACTTTAAACTCGTAATCTTTAGGTATATTTTACAGTTACAAAATAAATGGTTAACCGTGACCCGCGAGCTGCCTGTTATCTGATACCATTACTAATATAAAATTTAAGTCTTTCCCAGAAAGACTCGGCCTGCGGTGTCGACCAGTTTAATCTCGCGTCTTATTGTTATAGATAGATAGATAGATAGAATATACTTTATTGCACAAAAAGTTGTACATAGGCGAGCATAATGCTAGATAGCATTCTCTACCTGCTAACCTTTGGGTAGTGTGGACAACAGTTTGGTAGGTAGTGCCATATAATAGAGATAATAAAATATACTACTCATAATGATACTAAGCTACTTATATTATACTTAAACATTAATATATATACCTATATAAATAATTAATATATAATTATAATTACGTACCGAATTATTCTTGCGAAAGAAAATAGTTATAGACTCTAGATCTGAAGACATTTATCGAGGATGCCTCGCGATATTCAATGGGAAGACTGTTCCATAGCCGAGTGGCCTTTACAGCGAAGGTTCTATAATAACCTACTGTACAGGCGTCAGGAGTTCCAAGCTGCAGTCGTTTCGAGTCCCTCGCAGGTCGCTGGGGTCCGTAGAGTGGGCTGAAGGATTCGGAGAGGTAGTTAGGGGATAGTGGGTTACAGAGGGTTTTATAGAGAAGGCATAATGTGTGCAAATCTCGGCGCTTTCTAATTTTCAGCCACTTCAGTTGGGTGCGAAAGACTGATACATGATCGTATTTTCGCAACCCAAAGACGAAGCGGATGCAGAGGTTTTGTAGTCGCTCCAGTTTGTTTAACTGCTCCTCTGTAGCGTCGGGATAGCACACATCTGCATAATCCAGGATAGGGAAGAGCAACGTGTTAACCAATGTGATTCTAGTGGATTGTGGTAAGAAGTTCTTCATCAGCTTAAGAGAGTGCATGCTTCCATACATTCTCCTACTAACCTGGGCAACCTGAGAGTCCCAGGATAGATTGCTGGTAATATGCAAGCCAAGATTTTTGACCTCAGCGCAGTACTGTAGCGGAAAGTTGTTGTATTTGACGGGTGTCAGTGATTTTGGGTCAAGTCTGGATAGAAAATAGTTACTACCAACAATCATTACCTGAGTCTTACTAGGATTTATAGGAAGCCCATACTCCTGAGTCCATTGATGAATCGCGCTAAGGTCTGTCGTCATGGTGTCGATACCTAGATCTACATCACTGGGATCGAAGCTGAGATAGAGCTGAACATCATCAGCGTATAGATGAAATGATGAAAATTTGATTTTAGAAACTAGAGTATTGATAAAGACGGAGAAAAGGAGTGGAGAGAGTACGCTACCTTGAGGGACTCCTATAACTACTGAGCACCAATTAGAAGAGATGTCGGCAATTTTGACACACTGCGAGCGCTCCCCTAGGTAAGACTTGAACCAACTGATACTTTCTGGAGAGAGGTTTAAGGAGCGCAGCACAGCCAAAAGTAAGTCGTGGTCGACACAGTTGAATGCGTTGCTGAAGTCGAGAAGTGTGATCAGGGTAAGCTTTTTGCTGTCAATGGCACGTCGGATGTCGTCTGTAATTTTTATGAGTGCCGTAGCCGTGCTGTGAGCGGGGCGGAATCCGGACTGAAAGGGTGAAAGAAGATTATTTTTCCTAAGAAAAGAAGAAAACTGACGGTGGACAATCTTTTCGATGATTTTCGATAGGAAAGGTAAGATGGAGATCGGACGATAGTCCTTGAGATCAGAAATGACTGCCTTTTTAGGGATAGGGATAATGAATGCCTTCTTCCAGTCCGATGGGAAACAACAGTTTGAGATGGAGGAGTTGATGATGTGAGCAAGCTGAGGGGCAACAAAGTCGAGGATCGGGAGAAGTATCTTTCGACCAATGCCATCGTGCCCTACTGCTTTGGTACCGATGCTCGAAACAATTTTCGCTACTTCGTCCGCGTCGATTGATGTGAAGCTGAAAGGGACCATTGTACTTGAAGACAGTTGTGCTAGCATATCAATCGTCTGCTCTTTGGTTTGGTCATTTATTTGAGCGGAAGCTGAGGAAAAGTGCTGATTTAATTTGTTAGCATCAGCAGATGAATCTGCAGCACTTTTAGCTTTTCCAAAACCTAGCTCACGCAGTACCTTCCAGACATTAGCTGGCGTACAGCTCTCAATATTATAGTCTTGTCTTTTATTTTTTGTTATATCTGTCTTGTGTTATCTTCCGTGACGTCACCAAACGGCTCTATCGGAAGACCAGCGTTGGTTGTAACATGCTTACAATTAACTCGTGCTGAGATAGAGTCCGTTTTGTGACTCAATTACAAAAATCTGTTTTGTCCTTTATTTTTTAATCATGTTTGTTTTATGTTTTTGTGTATTGAGTTACAAATAAACTTTATTCTTCTTCTTCTTCTCTCAATCTCATCAAAAGCTTGAATGTTATTTTCTAATATAAAATATTATTTAAAAATAACAAGATCCATAAGACTCATAATATTCAATTTAATCAGACGGTAGGTAACCGAAGAATATACCTCAGGACCTGAGTTCCAATTTTGTCCACCTGAACAAATAAGTTGGCATGGTATGCAAGAAAGTTTCCGCTTGATGGCATGCAAAATCAAGTGGTCTTCCTTACCCGTGGGGATCACATGCTTCGCACCGGTTCATTTCACCCGCCAGGAATTCTGAATAGGACTTTTAGTTTATTGGTAAACGACTACCAGCATTTAGTTGATTAGTTGAACATGGATTTTGTATCAAAATAATGGGGAACTAGGTGAATGGACATGGTGAATGTTACTGGTAACGAATACATTTTGAAATCTCGAAAATGAACCATATAATAAAGGAACGATCTTAAAAAAATTATCTATCAGCCAATTTTAGAAAAATTTACGCACCAGTTCCTGGGCCCAATAATTAAGATATGAATAAGGATTATGATTAAGCACTTCCTTCTCTACATCGACATCTATCTACTGGCAGTTTGCTTCTGTTTTATCGACAAACTAGGTACCTACAATCTGAGTGAATAACAGCTCTTCGAGAGTCTCACTTCGGACTGCAAACAGTAGAATCGCGCGAGCATAAAGTTTTATTTATTGTTAAAATGTGTTTTGTTTTATGAACCGCGGTAAAGTTTGGATTCAAAAGAGATTCAAAAGATTCAAATATATTTATTGCGTCAAACATGGTGTAAAGGTTTTAAGTTCTAAGGGTGGAGTTAACTACAAAAGTGTATTTAATGTTTAATGTAAATTAGGTGAATAAGCTCAGGTGAATTATGTTTACGTGACCTGAATTTCTAAATAAGGTAATATTTTTCTATACCTTCGTGATACATCGTCGGCCAATCGTCACTTAGTTTACCACTATGTCAGATTTTGGTCAAACCAAATGATGGTAAATAAACGATTAAATAATTGATATTCGAGTGCCGACAAACTGTTGTATATAGATTGGAAGAAACTTTATACATGTACTTAATGTTCTTTTAATTTGGACATATAAATATAAAAATATCATCATCAGCGAATCGTTGTAATAATCTAGAGAATAAATGAGAATGAATGAATCTGGCAGTTATTTCAGTGACCAGGGAAAATGGCTACACGAAAACACATGGCACACAATTACCAGGCAAATGTGAATTTAGGCAGAATTGCTCAGTCAGTTTGATGGATGATGACCGATCGTGTGAAACGGCCTGTTAGGAGTTATATTAACATAATTCCGCACTATCCCTTTGAAACTACGCCGAAGAACTAACTACCCACGTACCTACTAAGAAGGTACCTATACCTAGATAATGTTGCCAGGTGAGTGTTTTTGCAAAAGATCCCCGTGTTGAAATAGTTTATTTCGTCAAGAAATGTCAAAAAATTATTAGTTCAATGAATGAGATAAATAGATACCGCGGATCTTGCGAAAATTTTGTTATAAAAACAAGATGGCCATACCATATAAAATCAATATAATGCTTTATTTACTAAAAAATGGCGTTTAAGTTAATAAATGATTTTTGTTGTAACTATCATGTTTATTTACACAAAAGTCTCTTATAAATAACATATACATATATATGACTTTTATATATTATTTTGTTCCTTATATATGTAAGTGCGATTAGAGGGAGTAGTTGCTACATACATCCAGACGTATCTATTGGTGTGACCAGGCTCCTTAAAAAATAAATTATTTAAAGGCATAAACGTATCATGCAATGTTAAAACGAGGCCTATAACGTGAGTCCTCACGTTAAGGAAAAAGCCGATCGGGACAGTGCAAAGAATAGCGGTCATTGTAGGGGCACTTTTGAGGAGAATGGCTCTCCCGGGAAATCTGCCGCCCTCTGCAGCGAGCCACAGATAGGTACAGTTTGTGTAGAGATGTTTCACTGTGTATCACGACCTCTGTGGCGTGTGTGTAAGGTCCGCCTGCAAAGCAGGAGGTTGCGGGTTCGATTCCGCAGTTCGATAAGTGTGTGTACGATCTGCAGATATTTGTTTCGGGTGTACTGTGTACCTAGTGATATGTATAGAGAAAGAGTGATTCAAGAGGAAGGTTTATAAACCATTTGGCACATAGATTTCCACACGGACAAAGCCGCGGGGCGCAGCTTGTTTAAAATAAATAAATACAAAAAACACAGTTAAAGAGATTCTTACGCTACGAACGCCACGGCAAAGAAGTAAACTTGTAGCCATTTATCAGCTTTCTTAATTCATCTCGATACCAATATCAAGGGGCCAACATAGGCATATCAACAAGCTAACCTGGGTATATGTAGGTATAGGCGACAGGTAAATACAGGTTGCTTTTTTTAAGCCACGGCAAAGAAGTAAACCTGTAGCCTTTCTTCCACGTTAGAACTAGCAAGTGACGCGAGCCTGCAGGGCACTGTAATAGTGTTTGCTCATTTGAGTGTTCCACAGAGGCTCTCAGAGGCGGTAGGCTTGTGTTTCAGTCGTTCCAGTGGTAATGGGGGACGAGTGGAGTCTGGTAGTAAGGGTAGGGGGCGCTTCTGTCGGTAATTAGCTATACGCACTTCCTTTCATAAATAACCACACTTTGTATGAAAGAGAACGAGTGCTTACTTGGTAAGTATAGAGATTTTACTTAGGTAGGTACTTATTTCCTCTGTGGCGTGGTGGGCGAAGGTCCGCCTGCGACGCAGGAGATTGAAGGTTCGACTCTCGCCTCGGGACAAATGGTTGTACGATCTGCAGAAATTGGTTCCGGGTGTCCTGGTCGTTTCCTATGTAGGTAAAGTAAATAATATCTATCTATGCAATGTTGAATTATGTATATCAGTTATCTAGTACCCATAATACAAGCTTTGGCTTAGCTTGGGGCTAGATGATGCTGTGTGGATTGTCCAGCATTATTTTAATAATAAATAATAAATATTGCTGGACAATTCACACAGCATTATCTAGCCCCAAGCTAAGCAGAGCTTGTATTATGGGTACTAGATAACTGATATACATAATACAATACATTACATAGATAGATATTTTTTTATTATACATAGAAAACAACCAGAACACCCGGAACAAATATCTGCAGATCGTACACACATTTGTTCCGAGGCGGGAATCGAACCCGCAACCTCCTGCGTCGCAGGCGGACCTTCGCCCACCGCGCCACATCGGTCGTCAAGTCAGTATTTCTTTCTTTCTTTCTTTTGTGGCATCTAAGTAGTAGTCCTAGATGTAGGTATCTTTAAACAAAATATGTCAGTGCATCTATCAATGCATCAATATCCTAATGTATTCTTAGGGTAGTTAGATACCGAATTGAAAAAGTCCATTTAATAGCAGCTAAAACCTCATAAATTGCAAACAATAAGCCTGTTATCGCGTCGCAAATAAATAAATCTGACTTTATCATCCTCTCGGACTTAGAACGCGCGATCGGTCACAAAAAAGGGGATTCCAGCCATTTATCAGCTTTCGTCATTCATCCAGATACCAATATCAAGGGGCCAACATAGGCACATCAACAACCTAACCTGGGTATAGGTAAAGGTATGTATATATTTTAGATTTCCTGCAAAAGTTAAAGATTAAAAACAAGTCTGAGTATGCAGTTTTTGTTTTCTCATAAATCGAGTTCATGTCAACTCTCACGACGTCTTTAACTATTTAACTAATAACTACTTAACTAACTACTTTCCTGTAATTCTTTATTGTACACATACAAAACTTAAAAAAGATATGTACCTACATAGGCGAGCTTATCCCTGAGTTAGAGTTTTCTTCCAGCAAACCTTAGGTTTACAGGAGAGGCGATGGAATAGATAGAGGAAGATCATGAGAGTATATATAGAAATAAATTTTCTCCTTCACAAATTTCAAAACAATCCGTTACTTTCTCATACTTATGTATATTAAGGATATAATTGGATTGGTAAGTACCTACCTACTTATCTATTTGCGAATAATAGTGATAAGTGTTAAAATAATGCGTTAACCTTTAGATAAACACATTTTTCTCTTATTAAAAGTAAAGCCATGATATTACATGCCCAGGATAACGAACTAGAAAATGGACCCGGCGGCGGTGATTTATAGTGATGTGATGAGCAAAAGGCCAGAACCTATGGGAGAAAAATAAGTAACCTGTCTACGTCTGATTTCCCTAAACACTTTAGCCTGATAGGTCCCAGTATTAAGTCAAGCAGAAACACAAGATTGTTTCCGTTCAATAGATCTAATCATAGAGGCACAATTTCAAATAGGGCCTTCGCACCAAATGTGTGACGGACTGCTGCCATTTAAAATCGGTTTGTAGAGACATTTTCAAACAGAGATATTGTTAAAATTCGTTGATTTACCTGTAGATTAGTTTAGATTGAAATAACATCAACTAACACCCGTACAAGTTTTCCTGGGAGAAATCGCTCTCAGATAAGGTCGCCTTTTGTAGTATGAAATTTTTTATTTAGATATAAGAGTTTTATAAACTT
Organism: Eupithecia abbreviata; assembly: GCA_943735965.1. NCBI lineage: Eukaryota > Metazoa > Arthropoda > Insecta > Lepidoptera > Geometridae > Eupithecia > Eupithecia abbreviata. Next base: position 5,946,393 of record OX030986.1, read on the forward strand.
ATGTTATTGTCAGTATAAGGTGTTCAATTCATTCATTCTTGAGAGAGAGGTACATAACATTTTTAACTATATTCTCCTCATCAGCTCACTTACGGCCACATAGGTACGTAAATATTTAAATTCAATGTAATTTTTATTACATCTCTATTCACAGTGAGTTTCACGTTAGCTGGCAGGGTCCTATTCTTGTAATTACATCAGTTTTGGCTTTATATTCATATAAAATTTTAAAAATTTTATATACTGTTTGCTATCTTAATTTTATTGCAAGATTCTATTTTTAAATATTTATGTATTCATAAAAATTGAATTCAATACCTACAGATAACTTTTCACGTTTTGCAGCTAGCGTTCATACCCTTTCCACCCCTCAAAGCAACGACGGTTCATACCAATCACAAGATTAACAACAGCTCTCCCTCCCTCATATACCCTCCGAGGGTCTAATCTCCCAGATGGGTATTCGTGCTGAAACAATCCTCTTTTATTGGCGTCTCTTTGTCGAATATCTTGACATTCAAGACATCAGCTTTCAGCAACAAACATTATAGGAATCCTTGAAAACTTTTGGTATTAGATCCAGAGTTTTGGAGATAAGAATTACCTACCTGGTGTTACAACTTGGAGGCTTCGAGAATATTGACAGTCATATCCAAAAACTTAGACAGTACTTACCAATTTAGATACCTTACCTTCATACCTGAGATGCTAAATAAAGTTGATATACCTATTTAGGCAGTAAGAGCGCGTTAAAATATTTTATACGATCGATAGGTACCTTTTTTTAACTAGGACAGGAGGGTAATTATAAGGAATTCTAAACGGACGGCAGCACACGTTCCTTTTTGTTGTAGTTGTTATAACAATTTAGCTGGTGCATACCTACAATAGCACCTTCTTTCTCGGGTAACCTAATAACAGATCATATAAGCCAGAACACCCTCAAAACAAACGGGTATCGAGCAAACAAGTACCTACTGACCAAAAAATTATCACTTCCAAAATTTTTAACACTCAGTACAAATGTCAAATAAGCAATTTTCAACAAACAAATTCAACAAAGCAATTGTATGCTAACCTTTTTTTTTTATTGTGAGGAAATCCATCATGGATATCTTCCATCCCCGGTGGAAGATTATGTCAGACTCCTACTGACTAAAACCTCACGAATTTCTCCGGGCACATATGCTAGGGATCGTGGGGACTTTCTTAATGTTACCTAGCCTAACTACAGAACCTAACACAGGTTCAAAATAAACGAGCATCAAGCAAACGAGTATGAGCTGCTACATCTTGTAATCTGAACATGCAACTTACCTTAACCGAATATCAGTTCCAATAATTTAAAAAGTCAGTACAAATGTCAAATTCCCTCCTGTCACACCGTGTTGACTTGTAAATCAGCTACCTATAAGCTATTCTGCTGTCGTAATACAAAAACCTCATCCATTGTAAATAGAAATACGAGACCCGTTTCATATGCAACAAGTCTGACAGTCAGTCAGGACCCGTCAGTGTTTAGTAAACTTTTATCAGGACTGCATGTTTAGAATAGGATACCTACTCGTACCGGTTGTCTCGTTTTTATCCGCGTATTACAGTCTGTTGAAGTGTTTTTGTACTTGTTTTTGTATATGAGATAGATATATAAGTGTATTTTAAATCCCGGCGTGAAATTGGGTTACGTTGGTAAGTTACACGTGAAGTCTCTATACCTAACTGTGTGGCTGTCTATCCTATCCCTTCGTATAACTCGAACGAATTAAGGAGTGCGCACATTAATCCAATACCGCTACGACCCTGCATCTCAATGTGCATTGAAATCTGGACTTAAACTGCAGTATATTTAAAAAGGTACATTTTACAGTAACAAAATGGAGGGTTGTGGAGTAAATAACACGGTGGAATGAGGTTCTTGGATTAATGTTTATGAACAAAAATTCAGACTTTAAAAAAATATTATTATTATATCTTATCTAACGTGGATGAAGTTAAATTAATCCAATACTTATTCTTTGTTTTCCACAAAATTGAAACGCGGCCCGCCTGCTGACTGTCTTCTGATGCCGTCAATATACCTACGTTCACGTTTTGATTTGAATAAAAAATGCTTAAATAACCAATACGAGTTATGGCTCATATTTAAATGCACATTTTCGTGCTACATGGTAGCAGTGTGCTCTGATCTGCGATAATTTTTAACTGACTTTGATTTAGTTACGAAAGTCTAAGATAAATCGTCACAGCAGGCTGCGCATAAAAGTTGACAAGGTAGGTAGCTAATTAGCTTTTCAAATCACATATGTAAATCCAATATCAAACGCAAATGTCTTCCTAATACCAGGATTTCCAGATAATAATGTCCATCACCAGAGTCGTAGCAATAACAGGCTGCGACAGCGGCCTAGGCTGGGCGCTTGCAGCGCGGTCAGCGCGGGAAGGTCTGGTGACCATCGCTGGCATGTTCCAAGGCATGGACACTTCAGCCGCTGAGGCGCTGCGTAGGCTCTGCGCCCATCCATATGCTTTGGATGTGACAAGCGCTGAGAGTGTTGCTGAGTTCAGGGATTTTGTGGATAGTTTGCTGAAAGATAATCCAAACTATAGTGAGTATCTATCACATTGTAGGCAAATTATACGACATATCTTGCAATGATCTTACTGATTAAGTATATTTCCGCCACAGGATTGCATAATGCTGGACATTCTTTACACAAAATCGTCTAGCCCTAAAAATTAGCAAAATGTCCGCACTCGGACTACAATTCTGAGCAATCTACCGACGACGGTTTTAAAAAAATCGGTTTTCTAAATATGACCAGGAAGAAATATTTGCAGATCATAAAAAAATCGTTCCACGATAGGAATCGAACTCGCAACCTTCTACGACGGACCGACCTTCACCATAAGTAACAAAGATCGTTATGATGACATTGATTTCTTTCAGAACTGCATGCAATAGTAAACAACGCCGGCGTTATGACGATCGGTAACTTCGAATGGCAGACGCCCGCTATGATTGAGAACACCATCAATGTGAACCTGCTTGGAACTATGAGGGTCACGAAGGCGTTCTTGCCTACACTGAGGAAAAGTGCTGATGAGGTAAACCGCTACTTAGTAGGTCTGAGACCTTGTCGCTGTATAGATATTGGTCGTCTCGATAACCGCGTTCAGTGCTTATAAAGTCGATATAACGAAATTTCGTAAAGTTATGAAAAGGTTTAATTATAAGTAACCTACTAATTTAACGGGTATTTATCGCGTTTATTTATCAATTTTTCCCGATTTTTCAACAGGTTTACACACTGTCGTAGACACGGGATGACCACGACAGTGAACAGTTTTTTATGACAAGTACCTACTTACTGTGCCACAATAATCGCATCATCATAATTTAAGAATGTTTGCAGTTGGTAAATACTTATTTAAGAACTCTGGGGATTCTTAGAAAAAGCCTGTGAAAACGAACCTACTTAATTCAAGCAATGTTTTAAACTGACCTACCTCCTCCATATACCAACTACGTTCAAAGCACAGAATTAAAAAAGTACCTATGCAAAAGCAAAGCGTAGACAAAAGCCATTAGTTTCAGAGCGCGAGCGTGGCAAAGCCCCGTATAATAAACGTGGCTAGTCACTGCGGCCTCCAGCCGCTGCCAGGCTTTGCGGCGTACAGTGCCAGCAAGGCGGGCGTCCTCGGCTTTACTCGCGCGCTGAGGCAGGAGCACCGGGGGATTACTGCACTCGCTTTTATACCTGGTAATTATACTACTATTATTGTTGACCGACTCAAAATAACGCTATGTCACAGGCTGTGGCTAATTGCGGCCAAATGCTGTGACTCACAGCATTTCACTCGTAATAGCTTTATACTTGGGTACATATTGCAATGCATCTTCAGGCTTTGCAAGGCAGGCGTTCTCGGCTTTACTCACGACCTGAGGTAAGAGCAGCGGGGGATTACTACAATCAGTTTTGCACCTGAATTTTTTATTCTGCTATAATTGCGAATACCTACCAACTTACTAGACTATGACGGTATGACGTCACTGTGACCTGCATTCTTTGCCAGGCTTAGGGCATAGGTACAGTGCCAGCTAGACGTTTGTGGCTTACGGCTCTGCTCGCTCTTTAAGACAAAAGCGCACACAACTGCTCTCGCTATTATACCTGTTAATTATAGGCACTAACATGCGACGACAAACTATAACGTCACTGTGGCCTACAAGCTTCTGAAATGTAAATAAATGAAAATAACGAAGCATTTCCTAGACCATTCATAGCTATGCTGCGGTGCCCGATGCGTGGTTTGACAGCAACAAACGAACACCAAACACTTTTCCGTTACCGTTCGTAGCTATTGTTGAGCTTCGAAATGCTACGCAAACTACTACAAGGAAATGCAACGAGTTGATTCGTAGTGTAATTTTGACATGACACATGACAAAGCCAAACTAAAATAACTTTCGGTTGCTACAAACACTACGCAAATCTAGCTACGAAGCGCTATGACGAAATTCGTAGCGTTATTTCGAAAGCGATATCTCCAAACATGAACTTTCAATTTACCGTTCGTAGTTGATGTTAATGCTACGAATCTCAACGCAATCTAGCTACAAAGTGCTACGTGCCGCTAATTCGTAGCATTTGCGTAGCCAATTCATAACGCTTCGTAGCAATGCTCTGCACCTAACGAACAAACTGTGCTTTCTGACCACAAGCTTAATAAAGTGTAGTAGGTACTAAACGGGTGTAACAAAAAGTAAGGACCAAACTTTCAGGGGCGGTTCAGCGACGAAGGTGTTTGTTTTAAAAAGAGATGTAAACAGTTACGTAAAAATGTTTGTACGATCTGCTAATATACGTTTCGCGTGTTCTGGGTATTTCGTATGAATATAAAATATTATACATATATCTATGTATTCTATTGTACACTACTCAACAAAGTCTAGGGAACAAGGATATTTTAGTGTATACTTTTAATTCAACTTTTTTTTGTCCCAGATGTTATACATCAAAAGAAGCGAAATTTATTTTTGATTTCAGTTATGCAATTAAATAAAAAGCGTTCATGTAAAAAATTAAGGTTTAATAAAAAAAACTGAAATAGTGCCTAAATCAAAAAAAAAAATCTTCAAATTACAAAAACATATGACGCTTACGTGGAAATTAAATGAAAAAACATTATTTGCAGCTGTTTAATAATCCGTTGGACCTCCCAGGGCATTAGCCACGGCTCTACATCGGCGTGGCATGCTGAGTATCAAGTTATCAATTGTCGCCTGTGGAATAAGGCTCCATATTCTGGAGAGATGCGAAAAAAGTTCTTCTCCCGTGTTCAAATTTTGAGGAAAATCACTGAAAGCTCTTCTTCCGAGTAAATCCCATGCATGCTCAATTGGATTGAGATCGGCGGACTGAGCAGGCCACTCTAATACCGTGATATTGTGCTCGCTGAACACATTCATCACCTGTCTTGCGGTGTGTGGGCGTGCATTATCCTGCATCAACACGAAATCTTGGCCAAACTGCTGGTGGTGGGGGATGACCATAGGATGCACTACCTGTTCAATGTATTGCTCTGCGTTCAAATTGCCTCGTATGCGAACGAGATCAGTTCTCCCACCCAGGCGAATTCCAGCCCACACCATGATCGTTCCGCCTTGATAAGGATGAACTTCCTGAGGATTTCGGAGTCTACTTTGGCGACCAGGAACACGCCAAACACGCACTCTCCTTGAATCAGGATGAAATCCGAAGCGAGACTCATCGGAAAAGAGAACACGTGCCCACTGATTGTCGGTCCATCGCAAATGTGCATTAGCCCACAATAAACGACGCCCTCGATTTCCACGTCGCAAAGCTGGAACTCTTAATGGTCTGCGAGCGCGGAGATTGACTTCATGTAATCTTCTCCTGGCAGTTTGGTCACTGATAACCACTTGGTGCTGGGACTGGAGTCTTCCTACCAACTGGCGAGCTGTAATCTGGGGCTGCCTTCTTGCAGCATTTTGCAGAAATCGATCTTGTCTCTGGGTAGTGACCCTGTATCTTCCTCGGTGACGTTCGGCTACATCTCCTGTAGCCCTGTAGCGTGCCCATAATCGGCAAATTACGCTTGGATGTGTGTGAACAGCGGCCGCGATATCGCGTTGACTGCGTCTAGCTTCCAACATACCCACAGCCCTAAGCATCTCTTCCCGCGTTAAATGACGACGTGACATAACGCTTAGAGTTTCAAAAATATCGAAAAAGTTAGCAGTAATGGTTTTTCACAAGAAAAAAATCGATACATGACAAAAATCACAACAACTTTATGCTAGCAGACCCCTTACTCTGCGACCAAGTTCGGTTTTTCCTTCTTATTTTGAAAAGCTTTCGCACTTTTGTTTTAATTTTTTTTGAATTTCGAACAAATGATTTATTCCTCTTCCAGCCTTAATTTATAAATTTTAGTGACCAGTACTTTTTTACGAGTTTTCACAAAAAAGTTGAAGTATTATTGCTTGTTCCCTAGACTTTGTTGAGTAGTGTATTATGTATATAACAGTCGTTTAAAACCCAGAATACAAGCTCTGCATGGGGCTAGATGATGCTATGTGAATTATCTAACATTTTATTATTTTTATTTTTAGGAGGCTTTGTAAACTGCAGCAATATACTCGAGAGACAAGCTCATCACGGTCAAGCAATGATTGGAAGTTTATCCGAGGAGCAGAAACTTGTTTACGAGAAGGAAATATCTACCCTCACCAGCTACTTAAGCTCCGTTCCAAGGGATGCTAGATTTGATTCGCTCAAGGACGAAAACATTATAGAAACATTTATGAAAGCATTGACGGTAGAGGAACCCGCAGAGCTGTATAAGGTGGAGTCATGGCGTTATAAGTTCTATTATAATCTCTTGAAACTCCCTTTTCCTGAAACAGCTCGGGATTGGCTTGTGAAGAAGTTTGTTAACTTTCCAGAAATTAAATAAACAGGGATAACATTTCGTGTTTTTTTTTTCATTTGGATTTGCCGACTGCCCGAAGTGCCCCATCATAGCAAATTTAGTACAGCGCGGTGGTTAGGTACCTATAACTCATATAATGATACACCTACGTTTTAGATCATATAATCTATATAAGCAAGTAATTTTTATATGGGAAGGTTGTATACATAGTGCCATGCACTCGTACTTTGGATATTGTAAGGACCCTCGGCTACCCAGAACTTTGGATTTTGTAAGGACCCTCGGCTGTCCAATTTCAAAACATATATATATAAAATGCATTGACATAAGAACAAAAAAAGTCATTCACTTTGAAGTTGTAACGAAGCTTGACAGGTCGCAAAAAAATATTTTTATCAAAAATTGTATCAATCAAACCATAAAACAAAAGCGAGACATTAGGCTAAATGCTTTTCCACTAGTAGCATAGTTAAAAGAATAATGGTTTAATCAATATTACCTATATTTAAAGTTAGTTACTAATTCAAAGACGATTTAAATACAGAAGATTATGTAATACATTTTGGCGAGAATACTTCGACGAACGGTCTAAAACAAAAGGAATTTGGTACCTATAAAATTATACAAAGTCAGCCTCCTAATTCACCGTGGTTCATGGGCGACATTAGCAGAGATGTGGTAGCGGCGCACAGGGCGAACACTGTGCGCCGCTCCGGACACTTAGGAAATTTGCGTATTTAATGGGCAAAGTAACATCACCCAACTGTGAGACGTGCGACAAGCCGGAGGACGTGTACCACGTGCTAGTGGAGTGCGTCCGGAACCAGGCCGAGCGCCAGCTTGTACTCCAGGAACTCAACATCAATGTTGTTGATGTTGGAGCTTTCCACCAAATACTAGCTTATCCCAACACCAGAGAGGCTAGATTGCTATTTGACCTAGCGAACTGTGCTGGCTCAAGTAGCAACTTAGCTTCATAAGTAGAAAAACGTAGGTACATAGGTAGTAAGTTAAGTAATTATTAAAATGTGTAACTAGTTAAGTAATATAGTTCTATAGATAATCCTCTTATACATACTATAAGTTCACTTTGTTTTAATTAAGTGTTATTTTTGTTTTCTTAATTCCAGAAGTGGTTGTTTTGTTAATTTAAGTTTCTTCACTGTTACTAAGTCAACCGACATAAACATTGTTAAAAGGTTGTAAAATATGAATAAAAATATAAAAAAAAGACGATTTATCTCGCTTGTTAATACAAATAATCAGAAAATAACGCTAGTAACTCGCACTCTAAGAATACCCAAAACCAAGTCAAGAAATAAAAAACATTAATTGTATTAAGGCTGTCTAAAAATATTCAAATTTTTTCTAATTAGCCTTTGAAAACTTACTTATAATATTGAGTATTTTAAGACTGTTCAGATAGTCTTGAATTTCCAAAACCAAGTACCAACATAAAGTAAACTCAAAACTATTTTGTATTAAGTACCTATGCTTAAATTTATACTTTTGTAAGTATTTTCTATAAATACTCCATATATCTGGTATTAGCTAAATAAAACTCAAAATAACTTAAATTGTATATTGTAGTCTTAAGTACTAATTAACCGAACATAATATATATTATAATTATACAATATTAGACAATATTTCTCTCAACACTGAGGACACTTATACAAATAAAAATGTTCATAACGAAACGTCAGATGTCTGAGATATATACAGATTAAAATAACTTCTATTCATATATTTTGCAACAGAACGTGTGACATATTTGGTCCTTTGGAATGCGAACATAGTAACACTGCCTCATAGCGGGACTTACACGCGGCACTCATCTCGGGAAACGTGCATTCTGTGCAAAGCGACCACAAGGACTGTATTGTTTTTGATTTGGACTATACATGCATCGTGGGCAAATAGGCTACTTACTCGTATCTTTTGTTATGCAAAAACGCCCTGAATATTTTTATTTTGGTCACGTTTTTGTGAAACACTGTATCTCAGATATATCAACAAGGTAAAATGTATTACTATAATACAAATGTATGTACATTATTTATATCACAATCACTCAGTCAGTTTTGTTACAATTGAGGTGTAACAATTATTCAAGAATAGCGTCACCCCTCGATATGTTCTGCATATCCTGGCAGCCAAGAACTCATCTGCAATGAATTTAAAAAAAATCAGACTCTAAAATATGACGACCAATGTGGTGGTGTGGATTTGGATCCTGGAATAAGACATAGCTAGATTTAACCCGAAAATCTATTTAAAATAACCGCATCAAAATCCATTGCGTAGTTTTAAAGATCTAAGCATACATAGGGACAGACAGACAGCGGGTAGCGACTTTGTTTTATACTATATCCTACTAATATCATAAACATTTGTAAGTTTGTAAGTATGGATGAATGGATGTTTCTTACTTTTTCACGTAAAAATTACTGAATGGATTTTAATGAAACTACAATAATATAGCTTATGCATCAGAATAACATAATAGGCTACAATTTATAAAGATATATTGTATATTATTCACAATATCTATCACCACGCGGGTGAAACCGCGGGGTGCAGCTAGTAGATATATAGTTATGTGAAATCCATCTTACTCTCTCTGCATGTACGTCTGCATAAGGTTCACTAGTGTTTCCAACGATCGCCGTATAGCACCCAGCTCCTGTGCTTGCAATTCCTCTGCAGCTAGTCTTGCTTCTTCCATCCGGAATAAGCGACCGCGGAAGCCTCCTTCTTGAGAAGTTTGACGCTGACGCATTCGCTGCCTTCTTTGTGGACCTGGAATTAATATAAACAAAGAAGTTTAACTTTTGAGTGCCTTTGCCTAATGCCTTTAGCAGGATACCATCTTCGCTCATAAGTTTACTAGCTGCGCCAAACCAATTTCGCTCATAAGCTCATATGATTTACTAGCAGCGCCCCGCGGCTTCGCGCGCGAGGAAATCTAAGTGTCAAATGGTTTATAAACCTGCTTCTTGAATCACTCTGTCTATTTAAAAGCCGCATCAAAATCCGTTGCGTGGTTTTAAAGATCTAAGCTTACATAGGGACAGACAGACAGCGGGAAGCGACTTTATACTATGTAGTGATGTTGTTCAGTATATAAATAAATAAATAAATGACATTTTTATCGTCCTATTTTAATAAGTTTGTTGACAATTGTATGAGTATTATTTTATTTCGCTCATTGACATATACATACATGTATTGGATAATTTTTGCTTATTAGTTTTATTGAATTCGTTACTTGTGATTTATTATGTTGACTAATCTATTGTATTAATAAATAAATAAATAAATAAATAATGCTGGACAATTCACACAGCATTATCTAGCCCCATGGTAAGCAGAGCTTGTGTTATGGGTACTAGATAACTGATATACATAATACAATACATTACATAGATAGATATTTTTTATAATACATAGAAAACGACCAGAACACCCAGAACAAATATCTGCAGATATTAGATAATACTTGTCAGAATACGTGCAATTGAGTTCATAAATAAATAAGCAGACTTTCAAAAGACTAAATGAAGGGCTTGTGAGGTATGTGTTGAATGACATCTCAAAAATTGGCCTAGTAAGAATAAGATAACACAAACTCATAGGGAACATAATGTTAGTGTAATTAGACTTACCTGGAGAAGCAGCAATAGAAGCTTCATCTGATTCCAGAGAATCTGCATCTGACTCTAGAGAATCTTCCTCTGTTTTCAAACTAACTTCATCTGTTTTCAAACAAACTTCCTCTGTAACAATCTGACAAAATTGTTATTTTTATATAGATAATATAATACATAGTTTTTTATGCACGAAAAATAATGGTACTATCAAGGTATGGTATGTATATGTATAACTTGCCTGGCACTAAATGGTATACTGTCTGAGACAAGTAACAGTGCAAGGACAAGGAGCTTTTTGTGTTACTGGTAGGTCATATATAGGTACGCACTGTAGGGGTGTGACAACAGACTTTAAAGGGGCAGCTTCAATAACTGAACATGTGAAAAATGTAACAAAATTGCAGAAATTTAGTTTTCGAAACATTAACCAAAACGTCATGATCACTAAACTACGCAACGAATTTTGATGCGGTTTTTTTCAATCAACTCTATGTATATAACACATGCATTTGCACCCGTGCGAAGGGGCGTGTAGTTAAGTGTACATAGACCTAAGAAAAACGTATTTTCTGTAACAACCTACCGCATCCAAGGCACGTCGTCGCCCGCTCCGATGATATGACACAGATGTAGGTAATACAAACCACCTTGGTCACAAGTCGGTCAACGACCCGCGACCAAAGTGTTTTGTGATTTAACAGAGATGTAAACAGTTACACAGGCCATTTTTATTTATTTTTAATGACAATAAGCGCATGCATCAGTCGTTACCTTGTGAAGTGGTCATTTAATTAATTTTTATTTTTTGAAAATTAAGTCAGGATATTTTCAATGTGTATTTGCTCTTTTCTTTGACCAAGTTTGACCAGCCCTGAAAGTTTGATCCTTACTTTTTGTTACACCCTATATAAATTTGACCACCCCTGAAAGTTTGATCCTTACTTTTTGTTACACCCTATATAAGTTTGACCACCCCTGAAAGTTTGATCCTTACTTTTTGTTACACCCTATATAGTTATAGACAGTTTTTATGCTTACCGGAAGTGGGGGAAATGTCAGCTCTGACAAAGGCGTGTCAGTTTCCCAAGATCTTCCTAGATCTTCCAGAGAATCTTCCTCTGGTTTCGTACTAACTTCCTCTGTTTTCAGACAAACTTCCTCAGTAGCAATCTGACAAAATTATTGTTTTATGATCATGAAGTTTGGCAGTACCTTTACCACAGAATACCAGTTACTAATGTATGGATAATTAACATTGAATGAATGAAAGAAGGGTAGGTACATACTATATGGGTGTAACAAAAACTAAAGACCAAACTTTGGGGGGGGGAATACATATAAACAAAATCATCACTAGACTAAGCAATGACAACCAGTTGTGGTCACATGTGCAACAAAGGTGTTTTAATGGACGGAACCAGAAATGTAGGCTTTTTTATGTGATTTTTAATGACAATAAGCAGATCTATCAGTCATCACCTTTTTATCTATTTGAAAACTCTTAAGGCAAGATTTTTTATAAATTTCGTTTCCATAGCTGGGTCTGAATCACCCCTGAAATTTTGATCCTTATTTTTGTTACAACCGGTGTGGTTAATTATTATACCCAGCTCGTTGCTCAGAGTTGCATTGTCTGGACTCACAGTGCTGGCTTAGCCTGGTCGAAACCATAGGTAGTTGTTATGCTTACCGGAAGTGTGGGAAGTGCCGGCACTGACATAGAGTAGTCTGATTCCCAAGATCTTTGTCCTATTAGGTTAACTATCCTTAACTCAGTCTCTGTGAGGACAGTGGCTGAAGAAGGTCCACCGTCTGTCCGTGACTCCTTCGAGGCGGAAACCGCCTTTTTTACTAAGTATTTTTTATCCGCCCAGACCTATTAAAGAACAGAATTATAATGTCCCTATATACCTACTGTATAGTTAAGAACACATTTAGTAGGTATGTACTGTTGAAATACGTACTTTCTGCCACTGTTTAGTAGTCTTTGTGGCACCTCCAAGAGCGTTGAGCTTTCGTGTTAGCTCCTCCCAAAGTTTTTTACCTCTAACACGATTTTGAGCGCTCCGTAGGTACCCACGAGCCAGCGGGGTATACTTTTCGAGAAATGTAAGCAAAAAGTCAATTTGTTCCGCAGTTGGTGCGGCGGTATTCATTTTCTGAAAAATAAATAGCATTCATATTCATAAACTCTGGGCGGTGCTTAGGATGGTACGTCCATGTAAAAAACTTACATTTTGATTCGATCAGTGTTAGCGGTTTTGTTATTTTTGGTGTCACCAAACAAAAGAAATTCATGAGCTTTTGGGAAATGGGAATCAAAATAATCAAGTTATCAATATTATTTTCCCGCAAAATAATACTTCTTCTTCTTCTTTCTTCTTGGCATAACCAAAGAGAATATAACGCTACGCTTAGGACATAACTTGATAGTTGATTGGACAGGATTGGACATAGGTAAGTTGACTTCCATTTCTTTGCTTTTTTTTGGCTTTGGGTTTGCCATTTTTCTGCCAATGTCCAGTTCATGGAAATTTTATAGTCATGGAATGGAAGCATGGTTTCAATAGGCTTGAGTACTAGAATTTTTATTTTTAGATATTATATGGATTTCGAGCCGTGCGTTGCGCTACGGTCGTGGCGGGGGTGGCAATCGGCGGCGGCGCGGCGCGGGCGGCGGCGCGGCGCGGGCGGCGGCGCGGTGGCGTGGCGAGAATCGACCCCTCGCGTATGGCGTAGGCTTCTAGGGCAACCTACCTGAAGAACAGCAGCAGTTTTCTTTTGTGCATTTTAATAAACTTTATTGCGATCACCAATTTGCCTACTATTTTATTGATTATCGCTAAATCAATGTAACCCAACCCCCAATAATGATGTTGCATTTCAGGAATTTTAAAAATTACTCTAAAATTTTACTAAATTACCCTTCTATGCCATCGTAAGAGTTGTTTTAGATTTTATTAAAATATAAATAATTCGTGTCAATGTGAACTGCGATCAGGAGTTGGAATACCGGTATTTTCAAGTACCAGTTCGTCTGACCTTGACATGGCGTGGTACCGATACTATCATTGGTTTCGATATCAATTTTACCGATACTTTTTTAGAAACGATACTTGTAAGTACCGGTACTTTATTGGTATCGGTACTAAAATATCGGTATTTTCAATAATTACCGGTGTTATGTGCGTAAACTATCGATACCAACAAAACAAAGTTGGCAAGCACGAAAGCGCGCCGGGGGGGCGGGGCGGTGGCAGCGGCAGCCCCTCCCCGGTCGGTACGCTAGGTAGGACTAGAGAGCTGGCAACGTCGCGAAAACCACCTTGAGTACCAGGTACTTTTGGCATAGTATCAATACTTCAAAGTATCGATACTTGAAAGTATTGAAATGAAAATAGCATAATTACCGCTATTCAACCGATATTATTGGTACCGGTAGCAAGCCCTGACTGCGATCCCCAACCCGCATGTCCAGCCAGCACGCAGCTTGTATCATGGATGAAAGGAAAGAAAGGATGGTGTCGTGTAATAAAAAGAAGTTGAAGTTGATTATGGGAGACAAGAAACCACAAGCAAGATCGTTTTTCGTTTTTAGAAAATTGGGAAATCAACTGAATTTTGACTATTGGAAGTATTCTAGAAATAATTTTAATACAGTTTCAAAGATCACCACGGATTTGTTTTTGTTTGTGCACAATGGAAGTGCAAATAGGGCCTAATTCTATTGATGAACCGGTAAGTGATCGTTACATTTCTTACGATTGATTTATGGGTACGTTAATTTTCGCTTTAAAAGGAATCATTTTCAGCCTTCTGCATGAACCTTAATCGTCCCTTAACCTTAACATCTTATCCTGATCGCAGAAAATCTATCGTAATCTATATAGGTATATCGTATCCTTCCAAATAGCGTTACCGTTGAGTAGTTATGTGAAATGTATTGACACATAGGTATGTAAAATCTTTCATTTTTAGAATTTGCTGTACAAAATACAACGCAAGGTAAAGGTTTTTAGCACCAACGACACTCTACCCAACCGTGGCTACAATCTGGTGGCCAGCAGCAGCAAATATGGCTTGGTTTTTGTGGGTGTACCAACTGGAACATTGTCCGGTAAGATGTAACTTATATATACCTACTTACCTAATATGATGTCTTTATTATAACACATCTTCCAATCAACCTGCTATAGTATTAAACCATTTTGCCTGCCTTATGCTAAGGTTAGCAAAATGTGTTATCCTGGAAGCTACTTAATGATAATAAATAGCATGGATTAATTAATTATACCTATTGTTCTTTCAGTCTATTGTATTCAGCAGCTGATAGACAAAGAGTCGGAGCCAGTACACATGACAGTAAGCCTGCCGGAGAAACCAACATACCTCTCAGTCAGCTGCGACCATGAACTGTTGGCAGTTTCTGGAGTTCAGAAACTCTACATTTACCGAGTTATGCACATTCAAAATGGGGTATGTTTCTTGAGTAATCCTACTAATATTATAAATCGTGAAAGTTTATATGTATGGATGTTTGTTTTGTTACTCTTTTGATTGGACTTAAATTTTGCAAACCGGTAATTGCAGGCCTGGAATAACACATAGGCCATGGGTTATTTCTATTATAAATCAGACCTTTAAATGTTTTCATAGAAACAATGAATGCGAAGCCGGGCAGAAACTAGTTATCAATATCATTCACAACACAATTAATTAAATAGATTACCCTTCTTTGGGAGAGTCTTATTCAGCAGTGCAATCATTTGTGCTGATGAGGAGGAGGTGGATTATAAATAATAAGTATTTTAGGGTCAGAAGCTCAGATTTACATATTGTATTACCCTATTGGCAAAGATGACTCCGAAATTGCATACTGTATGGGAATGAAGGTATTCTTATGTCTATGTTTGTTTTCAGAGAGCACAACCAACTCTAACAATCGATTATGGCAACAGCCAAGGGTCATTTGTTACTGCTATGCAATGGAACCCTTGCATTCCTGATTCCATTGCTCTGGCATTCTACGATGGGACCCTATTTGTGTACCAAGCTAGCACTGGTGAAGTAAAGAAGATTGCTGCTAAAGCCAGGTAAGGTACATTAGTTTCTTTAATATTTCCATTATTCTGATGACAGAATATATTATAAAAATACAAAAAATAAAAATTACTCAGGTTTCTGGCATTGTGTGGATGGATGATTGCATGATTACTTCTTCACACCAAAACTTCTGGATTAGGTTGTTATTTTGCATAGAAATAGGTACACAAACCTGGAAACAAACAATGGCTACTTTTTATCCCATGAGTCAGTTCCCATGGGATAGAATAACATTTTCATAGAAACAAAGCATGCAAAACTGTGGTCAGAAACTAGTTTACCATAAGTCTTGTATGAAGATGTTCATCAAATGATGTTGTTTTGACTAAAACCTCCATTATATTATTTATTTATTATGCTTTATTCAGAAGACATAAAATTTTACACACTTAACAGATAACTTAAATAATAACTTATAACCATTTGTGTGGCATGTAGAGTTATATCAATTTCAAAATAGATGTTACTATAATATCTAAAACAGTCTCATCATTTTCAACTCAATCCTTAACTACAGACTTTTTACTTACTTCAGATGCATCTGCTGGAGCCCTAAAGGAAAGCAGCTAGTGACAGGCAATGGAGATGGCACCCTACACCAGTTCAAACCAGATCTGACACCTGCTAAAGCATTCCCAGCACCAAACTTGTTTGAAGGCGCTCCAGTTGAAGCATTAGCTGTTTACTGGATATCTACATTCCAGTTTGCGGTAGTTTATAGAAATGCTGCTGATAAAAGTCGCCCATGTAAGTATTTGTTATATAATGGTATGTTAGACTCAATGTCTAGAATTAAATTCCAAAAAAAACTTGGCTAACTAGCAATAATAAAATATTTTTTCCAAAGTTCAAACAATCACAAATGACGAACGACTATAAAGACCAATTAGGAAGGATTAAATGCCCAATACTCCCATGCAAGATCACTGTATGATGATGTGATTCTCAGAACAGTTCATGAAACATTGGATACATAGAATTAGAAGAAGGCCAAAGTTTTAATGTTTATTTTGGGTCCACGCAAACGCAGCATAGGGCAACTAAACCCAGAAAAGTCGTCTGCAATATACCTACTTATTTGGTTGCCATGCACAGAATATTTTTTTCTAAATGTGTTTTAATTTCAGCTGTGACAATAGTCAACACACCCAAAGGAGGAACGCCTACCTGCATCAATTATCAGGATATTTGCTACAGCACTGGCTCTAGCAGACCCTGGTATTACTATCTTCATGGAGTAGCTCAGTGGTAGGTATTTTTTAAAACATTATATCTCCAACCTTTCTGACAGCTAAAATTCTACTTATTGCAAAAAGAAAAAAACTGGTATGGTACTTGATGCGGCCCGCGGTTTCGCCCGCGTGGAAATCTATGTGTCAATTGGTTTATAAACCTTCCTCTTGAATCACTGTAACTATAAAAAAACCGCATCTAAATCCGTTGCGTAGTTTCAAAGTTCTAAGCATACATAATGACAGGCAGACAGTGGGAAGCGATTTTTTTTATACTGTGTAGTGATTGTAGATAGTGTTGATAGTTATTGGTAGTTGAAGTACATACATAATACATACTACTACTGCTTTGTTCAAAAATTTAAGGTGCATTATTTCTTGCAGACCATGCATGACTCTTGGATACGTCAGAATGTGTTTTCAATACAATAGGATTGAGTTTCGTATTATTTTTATTTCACAGGAACATCATACTGACTGCTTCATCAAACAGCATGGAACTAGCTACTATTGGATCTGCAGATGGTGCTAACTGGTTGCAATGGTGTCAGGTAATGAGGATTGAGGTGTTTTCATATTGTATGCGTATGTCAAAAAATAGTTAGGCCAGAATGAAAAGATGTCGCTCTTGGTTTGAAAATATACGGCATATACCCTGCATAGGTTGACATTACCACGGCAAACGAACCTATTCCGATTTTCTGCAAAAAAACATTTTCATACTGGCACAATTAAAGTACTGTACCGATTCAGTGCAGAGGCGGTACCGAAACAAAGTCCCGGTGAGGAAGGGGCCTAAATGTTTTTTTCTTTTATGAAAATATCATAAAACAAAAATTATAAAATACATAAATATTTAACTACCTAGTTCAGAAAAATCTCAATGAATGAAATTCAAATTAGCTCACTAAAGTTATTTTTTTTTCTAAAGTTCTTTTCTTCTTTTGCTTGCAGCCTGATGAAGCTAGACCCGAACTGCCGCTAACAGATAAGAAGCAAGAGAACTATCCTGTTGGGATTTGCATAGATTCCTGTGCCGTACATCAGTTGCCCTGGGGTAAGCCTGTTGCTAGCCTTCCCATTGATCTAAACACATGATATTTTACAAGAAACAAGGTCTTATAATTATATGGAACTCTCCGAGCGCGAGTCCGACTTGACGTTTTTGTTTTTTGTGTATCCAACTCCCGTTTTCTTATTTCAAATTATTCCCCATGTAAAGGCGGTCACCATGGGGTAGCCTATGTTTTACTGTTTACTGGCACAGTGGACCTGTGATCATTATATCAAAAACCATCTCTGTCATTCTATCAAATAAAAATTTAAATTACGGAATATTATTTACCTGTTTGTGGTTATGTCCTTGATTGACCTACAAAAAATCGCACTAAATAAATAAAATGTAATCATAAAAACACGTAGTAAGACAAAACATGAGTGCATAAATATAGCTCATACGTAAGTATCACAATTTACTAGTAAATAAACTAAATTCGTTGAATAATGAACCCTATTTCTTACAGGTGAGAGTGAAAAACTTCCACACATGCCTCTCCTGCATGTGGTCTCCCAAAGTGGTCTACTGACAATCTTCAATTTAATCAACCTGAACAATCAAGCTCCGCAAATATGCAGCCCGCCTACACAAATCAACTTGGCAGCTGATGCTTTTACTAGGTAATAGGGTAGTACCCGGAGTAAAAAAATATTATTTCATGCATTCCGTGAGTTAGATTATCAGAAGACACGATTTTTTCCTTTTGTCAATCAAACTAAACGGGCCGGGCCTGGACTGGAACTCTGTATGTTCAGCTCGATCTGTTCAGTAGTTTTAGCCTGAAAGAGTAACAAACATCCATACATACAAACTTTTGCATTTATAATATTAGTTTTTATACTTTGGTACTGGATGGTTCGGTATGAACATAACTGAACAATCACTTTCGTATTTAAATAATCTAATGTTACTGTAATTTTCAAACAGTGATATTCCCGGGGAAGAACCGAAACCGCCGGAACAACCTAAGCCATCCGTGCCAGAAGCAAAGGTAAATAGTAATCATTATTTGATGTTTTCTAAGCCTTCCTATGAAGTAAGGTCTTTTCTAAGCCTTGAAAAAACACCTTAAAGAGGAACCATAAAATCCACAGTGAATTTTGTATCATTTTTACTTTGGCGTCATATTTAATTTAAAATAAAAAGTAAGAATTACTAGTGTAGTAATAAGTATTAAGAATTACTCGAATAAATCTAACGCAAATTAGATTAAAGCCAGTTTCAAGTCGCCGTTTCAATGCATGGAAAAACCTGTCAAAAAATCACGACGTGAGCGTTCTATTATCTGATTTGTGTATGACTAATCGGGGGTAAGGTAGGACCACAATAAAAAAAAACAATTTTCATGTAAACATAGTAGTTTTTAAATAGACTGTTTTCGCCAGGTTCAACCCACCCCAGTGCCCGTGACACCAAGCCAACCAATCAACCAATTCGGACCCCCACCATCAAGCATATTCAGTACAACTCAACCAACAAGCCAATTTGGTTCAACTCAACAAACAAGCCAATTTGGTTCAACTCAACAAACAAGCCAATTTGGTGCAGCCCCAACATCTATTTTCAACACAACCGCTGCGCCAATCAAAGTACCAAGTTTCACTCCAAGTGCTGTTCCTACACCGATTCCGGCCCCGGAGCAAAAACAAGAGAAGCCTGTAGCAAAGCCTGTTCAGGTTAATGTAGTAATTTTTTATAGTCATTGACTAGGAATTCATTGTTCGAAATTGTGTTACAGAGATCATGGTTTTAAAATATAAAAAACGTAATTAATTAATAACACGTTATTTTGTAATTAGGGCGTAATAACATTCACTATTATTTTTACTTCACAGGTACCACCAAAACCACAGCCGAATCTTCCGTCAGAGTCCCCAAAACCGCCACCAGAAAACGCAGCGCTTAAAGCGGAACAGGAGAAGATTAACAAAGCTAAGGCAAACCAAGAACTAAAGAATATGTTGGTGAAGGAAGTTAATGATTTCCAGAACGAGTTGTACAACTTTATGTTGAAGACTAGAGAAACGCAGGCTAGAGTGAGTTTGATATGATTATACTTCACACTGATTTAATAAATGCGAAGACTTGGATATGCTTTGCGCCAAATGCTGAATGGAGGAAGCTGAACAACTGCATAACATCTATGTTCTAAACATTTTGTTGTAGCACAGCGCCTCTAACGTGTTGTTTGGGCACTAAAACCTGTAGTTTTAATAAATGACTCACAGACAACCTTTTAAAAAAAGGGCCATCGTTTGACACAATTTTCTTCGATTACCGAAGATATATCACTGATCTTAAAGACAAGTTTAAGATGTTATTCACTATTGTTATAAGGCGACCCATGTTGTTAGCACAGTAAATAAAAATATTGGCGTGCATTCCCACTGGTGCAGACAGATTCTACCAATGATGGTGGTTCAAAATACACACATTCGTCATGCGCATTCCGCTCTAATGGGACCTTATCCTTATTTTGATTTTGCTTTCAGATTCAAAAGGACATAGCATCAATAAACGCGAACTTCAACTTCAACTCGCTAGATACGGAACAGCTCAAGAAGGAATGCTCTATAGATGAGCTGAGGAGTGCCATTGTTCAACTCAAGTTGGAGTTGGTTCGAGCTTGTGCTGTCATCGCTGAGGCGCGCTCGCATTCTAAGTAAGTTTCAAAACATGTGACACACGAGAAATGCCATTAATGGATAGCTAGATTTTAAGTCACGTTGAGGAAAAAACAAGTTGTTGTGTGTTGCGACTCGGCTGCCCAAGTCGTTACACATCCGATTTTTTCTTGGATTTCTATATTTACAAATTTACTTTGATATCTTCTGTTTTGTAATAGCTTCGAACACAAGTAGCTTAATTTTTAGTTGCTGAAATCCAGTGCGATAGCAAAATTCTTATTCAAAATTCATATAGCTGAAATAATAAAACAAAAAACTGGATAATTAAATCATCTTTTTTATTTCGTTCTAATGTTATATATTGATAAGAATGGGCTTTAAGAGTATTAAAAATCAAATTTTGATCATAAAAGTTAGCAAATTTAGAAACATAAAAAACAGCTCTTTACTAGAAAAAATTGCATCATTCCACCGACAAAAGCTAGACTCTTTAATTTATAACAATAATATTCCAACAATCTTATTCCCTTTCAGTGCCAGAGAATTCCACCAATGGACTCAAGCCGACCCGCTCACTACGAAACGCGTAGCTTCTATCAAAAAGCTGACATACTATGTACAGACGCAACTAGACCAGGCCCAGAAGGCTTTGGACTACAAATGGAGCGAGGCCTCTAAAGACAGTAGTGGGTATGTACAAAAGATTGCCAATATAAAAATATCGTCGTTACGATCTTTGAAGTATTTTGCAGCTAATAAAGCGCATACATTTAAAACAAGGCGCTGTGGCACTCATTATGAGAGGCGTATATCCAGCAGTGGGCCGATGGTGATGATGATGATACATTCAATAAACATTGGTATTGATAGAGCCAAGGGAGAAATAAAGTCTTAGTAAACAGAGTTTGTTGAGAATTACATATTTCAATTAAAGCAATAATGGTTTTTCAATAATTTCTTACTTTATTTTTACTTTACCTAATTATCTACCTTTATGTAATGAAGACCCTGAAAAACAATTGAATAAAGGGTAAGATCAAATCAACGATTTTTACTTGAGAGAAGAAATTCAATAATATCACAAACATTTTAGGGATATTATTCAATTTGCTTAAAGATTACAAGGCGTGCGAGGGCTTAAAACCTAATACCTTGCCTACGATTATTTGCCTCAATTTTTAACAATAATATATTTTAATTTTTAATAATAATTTTTAACAACAATAATTTTGGTGCTGTAACTGTGCTTAGTCCAATAAAAGTTTCTCTATCTCTCTATCTCTATCTTATGTAATTGAAGGCCCTGAAAAATAATTAAATAGTATATAAGATCAAATGAACGATTTTTACTTTGACAGCCCAGGAAAACGCATGATCCGCCCGATTCTAGACGACGTGTACCAGCCGCTAGTAAAACAACAGGAGATTCTGAGCCGACAGCAAGCTGTGTTGCGAACTCTGCGGAAGACTTTGAGCGAGTGTGATGTGGGACCTGCGTTTAAAGCTAATTCGCTGTTACGGAGCACGCCTTTTAAGAACAAGTATGTATTTCTGTTTAAGTTGTAGTCTCTGTAAGGGTACTACGCTATTAACACATAATGTACCTCGCGTTATCAGCACGTTAAAAACGCCTGTTAAGGAGCATTTTAACGTGAATAACGCGTTAAAAGGCGTTTTTCACGTCAATAATAATTGTGTTAAATAGTGTGGTAGCCTTGCTGGACCGCTTAGATCGTGTACATTGATATACAACTTCAACTTCTTGTTACTTGGCTCTGTGTCTGGCTGGATGGACGCAATTCTGACGATACATTGATATTATGGCTATTAGATAATTGATCAACCCTCAGTCATATAACAAGAGATTCTTAAACGGCTGCAAGCTGTGCTGCAAGACTAAGGGATTGTGACGTGGGACCGCGTTTAAATCTACTTCGCATCTCTGGTGAAAGAAATCTTAAGAAATCAACGTTGTCAATTAATTTGTTAATTTGCTAGACTGTAAACCTTATGCCTCATACAAATCAAAATAGAAATTCCTAAAATTTTCCATGACCAACCAACGCAAACTCATTTATAAATGATAAACACAATTATAATCTGTCTAAATATTATTTATTTATACTTTTTGCACGTTAAACTATATACAAAACGTATTCAAGCAAATTAATACAAAGGCAAGAAAAAAAAATTAAAAATATTCTTTTATTTAACTCTTCGTCAAGACGCGGTTTATTTAGACAAGAGGAACGCGGATACAGGGGTTTTTCCCGAGTGGACGGGATGACCAAACGGATCGGTTGCCGAGTATTCCGAGTCTAACCTCTCCGTTAGCTAAAGTTACCCAAAAACTGCCAATATCAATAGCCGGGTGATCCGGATTAATTGGTATGGAGGCCCTAAGATTGGATACAGAACTCCCAGAACAAAATTTTACAAAAGCATGTCATTTAAAGTCGTCCGTTTTCGTCAGCGCTGGTTCACTTTTAACAGCGCCATCTAGTTAAGTAACGGCCCGATTTGTTTGCGCTTGGCTTGGCTTCTCGTGTAGTTTGATGAGTTTATATTTTATGCACGTTACACTAGTCTATTAGGTCGCGTCTTTCTGACAATTTTCAATCCAAATCTGTCAATAAATCGCGACTTGAGACATGCTTAAATCTGAGTTACGTTTAAGTAGTCCGGGGTAAAAGTTGCACGTTTTTTTTCAGGGATCCCCTCTCAAAACTAACCAAAAACATCCTAAACATGAGCATCGAGCCGCAAACCTCGAAACAAGCCAAAGGCCAACTCTCAATGCTGAAGCTTGAACTCCTGAAAGATGCTCTCACAAACCACAAGATGGTCAGAATCAAGCCTGTCAACGTTGAAATGAGACCGAAGTTTGTGTCTATGAAGGAACAGTATGACAGGCTTCTCAAAGAGAAAATCGCTGAGGTCCTAGCAAGGAGTGATAAGGCTGAACCTGCACAAGTTGTGAACCAGCCAGAACCACCGCGACCGGTGGCGCAATACCGTGAGTATTGTAAATTGTATTTTATTTGGGTAATAAAAACAAAACTTAATAATACGAAACTTAAGATATACAAAATCAAAAATAATTTCCTCCATTATGTAACACGTATAAAGCTAAACGAACAGAGCAATAAAAAAACCATAAAATTTTCTTGCCCCATCCCCACTTTTACAGGTTCAAAAGCTCCTTACCAATTTCTAAAAGTGGTTTCGCACTGCATTCCATCTAAATCCGCAAAATTAAGTTCCGAAAAAGTCGTAGAACTAATACGTTTCTTTTATTGTGTTAAATAGAAAGGTTTTTTGTTTTATGAAGTGTACTATTGTAACTAAGAATTACCTACGGGGTGACATGTTTGACAAAACCGTCGTACGCGTGCGAGAAAAACTACATCAAAGTATATTTTCTAGCCGCTCCTGCCCCACCAATAGAAATGAAGCAAGAAGCCATCAAACAACCAATAACAGTCGCCGCTTTCACGCCACAAAGCAATGTAAAACCAGCGCCATTAGCTAATGTTGCCCGCACTTTGTTCACTGATGGTAAGATTGCCTTATTTTCTAATTCTAACTTAGCCTGCACACCATAGTCGCCAACACAGCCCTGCGGGATAGTGTATGAATATACATACAGTAACAATATATACAATACAGTAACAATATATCCTATACAGTCACAGCCCGGAGTCAGAAAGTAGGCGGTGTTACACGTCCGTGCCTCGGAAAGCACGTTAAGCCGTTAGTACTACGCCTGATCTCTCCCTGGTCGTGTCGGTCTGCCGTCCCATCCGATTATGAGAGCGAGGGAATCGAGTTTGTTGTTGTTACCTGTGTTTTTACACACTTAGGCACTAGAATATGAACTGCGCACCTAGCTTCGCTTAGAGAAATCGGTGAACAAAGAAACAAAAAATTATACCTACATCGGTACATAGAACTTGCTCCTTTTTTGAACGCTGCTAAAAGCACAACTTAATCCATTATTATTGCTTCTTTACAGAGCCAAAACAAGAGCTGCCAAAGTCTCAACCGCAAGAGATAAAACCATTCAGTTTCTCAAAGACCGTTCTCAAAGAATTACTCCAGGCTAAATCCCAACCAAACTCTTCTGCGGAACCATCACTGAAGACATCGCAGACCAGTATAACGGACCACTCTGATGCCAACAATCTGTTCATGGGACAAAAGATTTGCTCTCCTTCTGGACTTAGTCGTAAGTATTTTTGGCGCCCACATATTTTAACGATACAAAGTGTGGTAGACAAAACTTTGTTGATTGGAGGGCCGAATAGGCTATTTGACAAATTTTGGAAAACGTTTTAAATTATTCTTTATTACATTTTAAACACACTACATTAATATTTCCGGGCGATCTACTGTATTATTACAATGTTAAAGTTTACATTTTCCAAACCGCGCTAAAAACGATGTTTCTGTAATGGCGCTATGTTTACTGCCGTGTGACGTCACACGCAGTTAACAATAACAAATATTTATGCCACTAGTTATAATAGTTATTAAAATTTGACAGAAAATGCTTCAGACATAGCTCACAGATTGAATTTAACACCCAGAAAACGCAAAACGCGAACAACAATCGGTCGAGGAATGTATGTTTACTGGCATGTGACGTCACCAGAGTTGTAACCAACGACAGGGCGTTTTCGTCACAGATAAAATTCAATAAATTATTACATTTTGTTTCGTGTAATTTGCAAAAAATATTCATAATTTAGTTGAAATAAAGCGAAAAATGTTTTTTTAGGCTATTATCTGATAGGATGACCACAATTTGTAGCATATTTTCAATGTTGTCAAATAGCCTATTCTGCTATCCAATCGCTTTACGATGACAATAGTATCATCGAAGAATCGTTCATAGATAAAAGAAATGCGTTTGGTACTATTTGCACGGAGAGATGGCTTTTGACATGCGTCCCTCACATCTGTAGTTTAAATGCCAAAATTGTTATGGTGAAGCGATTAATTTAGTAGAATTCGTACCCAGATATACCTAAATGTAATTTTATAGGTGGTACATTTATTCTGAGTTTGTAAATAGAAAAATTACAGGCTAAATGCCTGTTATTTTCATCATCATCGTCATCATCACCAATGGCCTTGACATCCACGCAGGTTGACTTGTATACCTACCGATACTTCATCCAAACTTGATGTGAAATATTTGTAATCAAATCACTATAAAAACAATTGCAAATATCAAATATCAATAATATTTATTAAAGAAAAAGTCTCAAATCGACAATTAATATAAACTACGTATAAAAATACACGGAGCTAATTTCAGGGACTTAGTATAGGCGGTTGGTTTACAAACATTTCACATCGGAATTGATTAGAGTATAGTGTCCATTTGGCGACAATTACGTAGAGTTCACTTGTAAAACGTAAGCAATACTACGGCAGCGCAAACATCACATTAGTATTTTGTTTGTAGTGCCAATATAACATCATGTATAACCTGCGTACCTAAATAATGGGACGACTTTATCTCTAACGCGGCGCTGCCCCCCGCCCCGCTCAGATGGGATTCGAACTGAGCTGCAGTGCGATTACGAAAAGACCAAACATCCTATCATTTACATTTGAAACCCATATCAAATGTCAGATCCGTACAAATTACGTACGCCTTGAAAATTGCTTTCAAATGTCAATTATAGAATGGGTGGTTTTTGCGTAATCGTGGAGCAGGACATCGTGACAGATGACGTCATCTTCAATCCCATCCTGTAAGTACGCAGGTTATAACATCATTAGTGTAGCGTATGGTTTTTTTCAGAGCCGGTGAAAAAAGTCTTGACTGCGAAAAAGCGTTTAGTAAATACAGATTTAGTAGCAAGTGTGCTGGGTTAGTGTGAGTTGCTATTGAATAACGTTGGTAGTGAAGTATAAGTAACTTTTTACATAGGAGGTTGCGGGTTCGATTCCCGCCTTGGGATAAATTTTTGCACGATCTGCAAATACTTGTTCCGGATGTTCTGGGTATTTTCTATGTAAGTTTCTATTTAATTTATACATATCTATATCAGTCATCTAGTACCCATCTAGCTCTGCTTAGTTTGGGGCTAGATGTTGCTTTGTGGAGTGTCCAGCTTTATTTATTTATTATTTACTTTTACTTCGTAGTCTTTTGTTGTGATGCTATTTATACCTACTGTAGAATTTGTTTCCATACATATCGTAGTTATTAAAAAGTAAATAAATACGTTTATAAAGGGGTTTTCTCTATTATTTAGCTTTTATTATGTATAATAGGGTGAGTTCACACTGAGACGCGACATTGATTCAAAATATAACATTATTTATTACGCAAAAATATATAAATTGGCGCAAGCGCGGCGTAGCGGACAGTTTTCGTAGTATACTATATATAGTATACTACTTACATTGTATACATTCAAATTTTATTGTCATAACTTATAAGTTATGACAATAAAATTTTAAGCTTTTTGCGTAGGAAATAAAGTTATATTTTGAATCGAAGTTGCTTGCGAAAACGCGCCGCGTCCTGTCTCGGTGTAAGCTTGCCCTTAGGTATCAGCTAACTAGATACATTAAAGCTTATGTACATTATGCGTTGTTTATTATTTCAATTGTAATATTATTTAAATTGTATTGTGATGTGATGTATTAAGTAGCCATTTATGTTAATAGATATTCATTTGATACTCGGTTCTAGAATCCAAGATATTTTAAACCAACGGTTCAACAACCCTTAATAAATAAAGAATGGGTAATTTGAAAACTGCAACAATGATCCCTATATTTTGTATATTTTTTTAATATTGTTTGTAAGGAGGATGTTAAAAATATCTAGAACCGAGTATATATACTTACATTATAGTATATAAATGAAATAACTCACGTCTATATCTTCAAATGCTATGGTTTCTTTTTCAAGGCTCTTCAGCGCCAACGTCAGCGTCGCCTCCATCCGCTGTTTTTACCTCAAAACCGATTTCTGAAATGACCAATCTGTCCACTAAACTGCCAGCACCGACATTCGACCAAAAAACATCAGCCTTCAACAAGACTGCGCCATTCAGACCCAAAACTCCCCCAGATTCGACATTCGAAGCTAAGATCGAACCAAAACCAATAGAGAAGACTAAAAAAGAAACCAAACCACAGATTCAGAGTGAAACCGGCGAACCGGAACCAAACGAAGCCCCTAAAACCGAATTGAAACCAACCAAACCGATGACTAACCTCTTTGGAATGAAACCTGCCGCTGTTAGTACCCCTATACCCGATTTAGTGAAAACAACTAGTCAAGAAAAAGCAACTATAAAACCAATTGATAAATTACCGGAAAAGTCGAAGGAAAATGTGCCTGAAGTCGAGGTTAAGACTCAAAGAGAAAATAAAGAATTTAAGCCGTTGGGTGCGCAAACGGCTAATAAGGTTGTATTTGGATCAAATAATTCTACTCCCAGTAAGTATTCTAATATAAAAAGTTCTGTGAAGACTGAGTATATAGCTCTTAGTCTTCACTTTTACAAAGCTATTATTTGCGCCATAGATTTAAGTGACTGAGTTTTATTTACAGCAGAGCCAAAAGTATTGGATCTCGAAGCTAACAGCAAGTCATCAGAATCTTTAACAGAAAACACTGATAAAGCGGTTACTTCTGAACCTAAAGTTACTCCTACGATTGCCAGTTAGTGAAAATTTTTCATAATATGCTCGACTCTACCATTTCTTAATCAATAGAAAGGTCTATTCATTTAATAATATGTATTGTATGTATTTCAGCTTCAAAAACATCTACATTTGCCACCCCCACTTCAACGCCACCAAAAGAATCATCACCACCAAAATCAGAAGATAAACCAGCGGAATCTAAAAGCTCTGCCGCCTCCCTATTCGGTGCTGCTGCCGCAACCCAACCAAAATCCGAAGGATCATTCTCTCAAGGCTCTTCAATATTTACTCCTACTAATCAAGCGACTTCTTTCGGCCAAAAATCTGTCTTTGGATCAAGTAACTTGACATTTGGCCAAACGACTGAATCAACTGCCTCTGTTTTCGCTGCGACGTCCGTACCTTCTAGTACTAGTGACGTTTCTATTACTTTGATAGCTAAACGTGAAACGGAAGCTCCTACCTCAGTGTCAACAACCACAACTTCCGTTTTTGAAAGTACATCTACCCCTACCTTAGAGTCTAACGCTGCTGTGACGTCATCGTCCGCATTTCCAACCACCCCGACATCTGTTTTTGGCCAAGCGTCAGGCGCTTTTGCTCAAACAACGACTTCGCTATTCCCTGCCATTTCTCCGCCAATTTTCGGACAACCAGCTTTCGGAACAACTACACAAGCGTCAGTATTTGAATCTACTTCCACTGCATCGTCAGTTTTCGGAGCTGCCAATCAAGCTTTTGGTAGCACAACGCCTACAAAACCAACTGGTTCTATATTTGGATCTCCTACGACCCAAGCTTCGGTGTTTGGCACTGCTTCAACACCATCCGTGTTCGGCTCCGCAACTACTCAAACGTCAGTGTTTGGAGCGCCAACACTAACTACCCAAGCGTCAGTATTCGGGGCGCAAACTCCAACAACACAATCATCGGTATTTGGAACGCAGTCAACCCAAGCGTCCATATTCGGGACAACTCAATCCACTCAAGTGTCAGTTTTTGGTTCTCCTACACAAACAACACAAGCGTCCGTTTTCGGCACTCCGTCACCGACCACCCAAGCTTCCGTCTTTGGAACGCCAACTCAGACAACCCAAGCATCAGTCTTTGGAACACCAACGCAGACCACCCAAGCGTCCGTTTTTGGAACGCCAACTCAGACAACCCAAGCTTCCATCTTTGGAACGCCAACTCAGACCACCCAAGCCTCAGTATTCGGTGGTTCGGCGAATGGTGGCTCTTTGTTCGGAGGTGGGGAAGCGAATCTGTTTGCTTCTGCGAGTATTTCTACTACAAGTGCCCCAACTGGTACGAGTGGTGGGAGCATATTTGGGGCAAGGTAAGAAATGTATTTATTTATTTGTACTTGTATGTAACTCAATGTTCCTTTCTGATTATAAGAATCACAATTTACATACTTTATTTCATGAGATCATAAATTAAAAATGTAACTGAATAAAATACATTGTACAATTGCAAAATGAAATCCAAATCATGGAAATTTCAAATAATATTTGAAAATTCTAACTTATAATAGTTAATACACTGATTGCCTCAAACGCTATGTTATTCTGTGTTATAGTACCGGTGGCTCCGTATTTGGCGGCAGCGGTGGTGGTAATGTCTTCGGCAGTAAGCCAGCGTTCGGACAGAGTAACAACACAGCGGCCAGTATTTTCGGAGGGGCCGCGTCTTTCGGTCAAAAAGCCGCTCCCAACTTGTGGGCTGGCGGCAATAGCAACACTGCTTTCGGTTCTACTGGGTTTGGTAAGTGATTTTACTACTTTTATTGTTGGATTTCATCCATTCATTCATCCAAAAAAAGGAGTGTTATACGTTCAACGTGTGTATGTCGCATCGTAGCAAAAAACTAAATCAAAATCGAAAACCAAAACAAATTTGATCCATTTTCTTTTTGTTTTAAAGGTGTTTTCTACGATAATGTCTTAACTATAATTAATAGGACTCTAGTAGTATTTCCAAGTTGCTGCCACGTCATGGATTTATCATGGACTTGCAAACTTATCGCATTATGTGCGAGTTCGACGCGCACTTACCGGTTTTTAAAAGCCGATTAAGTATTTATATTCCAGCTTAGTGAACTTGAGACTTATACACGATATTTTTAGGGGCTAATCACTACACAGTATAAAACATAGTCGCTTCACGCTGTCTGTCTTGCGGCTAAGCCGCGGGGCGTATCTAGTAACTAATAATAATGTGACTAAATTGTGCCCTAAACAGGTCAGCAAACACCCCAACAAGCTTCAATCTTCGGCAGCGGAGGCACTTTCAGTGCGCCCTCTGCCGGGGCATTCAGCAACCCGCAGCAAACCAACGCCTTTGGTACTGGCGAGTCCCAACCAGCATCAGTGTTCGGTACTCCGCAACAACAGAGTGGTAAGACATCAGTGGAGATAGATTTAGTTAGTATTAAGATCCTTTATTATTATTATTTTTTGTATTGATGGTGCAATAAAGATAAATTGTATTGTAGTTTCCGCACGCCTTCAGCCGGGTCCTTAAAAGGCAAAAAAAAAAGTTCATATTCTATCTCTCTCAATCTATGATAGATGAACTGAAGGCCAAAAATGTCAGGTCTAGGGTCTATTAACCATGCAATCAACATCTTCATCTCAACTTAAGGCATATTCTGGATATAATGCTCTCCCAAAGATCGCCTTAGAGATCGGTTTCTTATTGTCTACATTAAGCGGTTTCCCACGATCTTTAGACCATAGGACCACATAACGCTATATACTCCTTCCGGCACAGGGTCACCGCTCGAGGACAATATGGCCCGTAAGACCCCTTCTGACATTAAACTTAGTTATCAATAAATGTTTTTGTATTTTGACTACTGGATCTACGAGCCTTGTAGTAAAATATAGCTCAGAATAATGACAAAGCTTTTGTTTCAGCCTCTGCTTTTGGTGGATCACCTGTGTTTGGATCTAAACCAGCATTCGGTCAACCTGCTGGGTAAGAAATTTATCATATTACTTAGCTTTACCCTTTATTAGATCGTCCGAGTACACGATGACAACAGATTTGACTATAGTAGATATACGATAGTTCCTGTCGTTTTTTGAGAGTGTATAGTATACACACTCAAAAGACATACATAAAACTATCATAGCTTCTTAAACCCCGCTTACATGCGTATTGAACACTCGTCATGTCATCACCACGTTTAAAAAACATGAAAATTCTCCAAGAACCAATAGCAATGAGAGACATTTCAAAATCGTGATTATAATCGTGTGTAATTTCTAGCTTCGGATCTCCAGCAAGCACCGGTGGTGGTTTCGGCGGTTTTGGAGGCGGGTTCAATAAAAGCCCAAGTGGTTTCGGTGCGCCGGCCGCTTTCGGCGGTGGCGCCACTTTCGGTGGAACTGCATTTGGTAACACCTCGCCTGGCAAAGGATTTGGTGCAGCTCCTGCTAGTAAGTATTTAAGACTGGCTACTGTGGGTGACCTCGCAAGCCCTAAAGTCGTTCTACATGTACGCCAAATTCCATTTAGATGTGAGCCGTAGTTTTGTAGATATCTGATAGATATCTACAAAACTACGGCTCACATCTACAATTTATTAATCATAAACTTTCGATTATGATTCTGGTTGTCATGTTTCTTTCTTATTTTTGTTATCCATGTAAGAAAGTATAAAAGTCCTACAATGCAATCATGCAAAGAACATCTTTCTTTGCACGGGAGTAGAAACTGCCAATGGATATTCCATTCACATTCATTCCACATATTAATATTACTTTTGTTCTATCTGTAAAGCAGGAGGCGCTGCTGCCCGAGATTTATTCCTAGATTATACTCGAAAGTCATTTATTTACGAAGATGAGTCATAAAGATGTAATGTAAATACTAGTATTAAAAGATGTTGTTTCACCCACAGGTTTCGGCTCGCCAACTCAGCAGTCTAACGCAACGTTTGAGAACCTGGCTGCACAAAATACCATTACCTTCGGCAGTTTGGCGCAAACTCCGCAGCAACCACAGCAGCCTAGTTTCAGCGCGTAAGAACGTTATCCTATATTCAACAGATATATAAATAAATAAAAAAAAATTCAAAATAACTTAGCACTAAACGGATAACAAAAAGTATTTAATCTTATATATTTATGTGATAAGATAATGCATGTGCTTGAATTTGGTTATAGCACAAACATTTAATTATGTAACTCACTAGTGAAAAATCAAATTAGAAATCGCCCCCGAAAGAGGGTATCAATTTTATTGTTAATCCCTCTACTAAAAGTGCCAAAAATATACTATTCGCTTAGATAAAATGTGACCAGGGGTTTCTTTTATGTTTTTAT
This sequence comes from Eupithecia abbreviata, assembly GCA_943735965.1. Taxonomy (NCBI): domain Eukaryota; kingdom Metazoa; phylum Arthropoda; class Insecta; order Lepidoptera; family Geometridae; genus Eupithecia; species Eupithecia abbreviata. Next base: position 5,979,036 of record OX030986.1, read on the forward strand.
TCTGCTTGCCCTGTTCGTTTGTGTGCGACAAATCTTACAACTGAATTTTAGATGTGGAACCGTTTCCACTAGTGAAAAGCTGTCGGGAACTCTCCTATTGTGGATCCGAATTCGAATGTCAAAAGTTTTCGAATCCGATAGTTTAAAAAAGCATATTCGACAAGTTTCCGATATCGAATCCGAAGGCCTTTCCGACGAAATAAAATATCCCTGCAGTTATCCTAAAAAAATTCACTTTTCTATATGCTTATTAGAAGCCTTAAAAAATAAAGTTATTAAAATCTGAAACTGAAATCTGCTACGATAAGATCATATCGCTTGCGCATAATACTATTAATTAATTTGCTTAATTAAATTTAAATACGTTGTTTATTATTTTCAGTTCACCGGAATTCAGTAGTTGGCGAGGCTGATTTGAGCTGAAAAAAGGCTTGACCAAAGATCGCTCCAGAGAGTGACCGAGTATAGACATTAGAATTTGTGTTTTACCTATTTACTAAACCCTTGGCCCGTATTCGCTATGATTCCTTACGCGCGATTTAATTACGCTGTCTGTTAGCGTAAATTATTGCTTGTTTGGTGACACAGTGAAGCGAGCCTTATAATTAATGTTTAAATCTTGTTAAAATTGAATATTTACTACCTACGCGCGTTGCTTTGTAGACGCCATTTAATCGTTATTGTACCAACGCAAGTCCTATTTAGCTTTATTTATCGTAATATTTTAGGGTAGTTATTATTATTATTCACATGCTATTATAGAATATTTTCACATCATGATACTATAGAATATTTTGACATTATTATGCATTATTGTTAGATTAATAAAGTTTTCTCCATATTAACGTTTGTGACATATTTTTTTTTCACAAAATCCCTGATAATTCAGTAGTATAGTTCAACTTCAGATGTTCGAGCTAGATAGAAATGGATAGTACCTACATGGTTTCCTGTCTAAACCTACTACGGATAGATATGGTATCATAGCGATATTGCTGACAATAAAGGTTCCATAATTAACTCAGGGAACAGCCAGCCAGCCAGACATCATTGCCAAATACGGTGCTCGCAGCTCCGCATTCGCCAACTGGAGACCAGACTGGAGTATGGATCAATATTATTAAGTGGACACTAATATTTTTCCGTAGGACCAAAGATCGATTTACCTTTTGATTTGTTTCTGAAAAGGTAAAATTAACATTTACGGTCAGAATCAGAGTAGGTACACCTACCTTACGCGATTTAATCTACTTACTGTGTTTTCATACCGAAAAGTTTTCGGAAAATGTACATATATTCTATTTCACGAAGAAGGTTTTGCCGCGTTTAGGTACCTTGTGCTGACATTTTGCGTGGACCCAAAAACACTAGTGATGACACGGACCGCGTCGCGATCGAGAGTGCTCCCAAGGTAGCGCAAACTCACTCAATGTGCATGTGCACGGCTAACAATAACAACAACCTTCGATCAAACCTTCGTGAAATAGAATATCTATCAATATCTTCTAGAACATCTTTCTTGGTACCTACTTAGGATCTAGAAGACTTCTTAAAACTTTAAGATACTATTATTAATTCTGTGCCCCGGGGTGGTAAAAAGTGGGTGGAATAGCATCAACTTCATTCGTTATCCGCGTACCCGAGCCGGCAGTTTGGTAAAGTTCTGAATGTATAATGAAGAGTGAACTTCGGCCATTGTACAAGTTCACTAATGAACAGAGAAACTTGGAATGGATTTATTAAAAATGGTGTGAACTACTTACTAACTAGGCGCCGCCGCCGCGGCCGTAAGGGGATTGAATGATACTGCGCAAATAGGTCAAAACAGCGGACTTTCGAAAAGTTACGTTAATCGATAACTTTTTGAAACTACGAAAATAAGGTATAAATAGGTAAAGCATTCACTGCCCAGCCTCACGCTTCACGCAGCTGTTCTTAGCATGTACGTCGTGGGCACCCAGAGCATTAAAGGATTTGAAATGTACTACCTGCCTACCTCTACTAGACTTACGAGCATGAAGATGATAGGAACCTACCTTACATACCTAGCTAATTCTACTAAATAATTCCGTTGGTTCAGTTTTTAAAAGCAACAGAGAGCTCAATTTGTTTAAGAGCAATTAAAAACTCAATTAATTCGAGCCTACGAACATGTTCGAGTGCCAAATCACTTGTGCAGAGAACCACTCACTGCCCGTTACAAAAATGTGTGAAGTGCCCTCAATCAAGATAAGGGTTGGCTTTTCAGCGTAATAACGTGCGTGACACAAAATACCAGCTCGCTCTGCGTGCAGATCTTGGTCGTGTAGGTTAGGTATACCTAGGTAGTAGGTACCTATAATTAGATTAAACACCCTAAAAACAAAAGCCTTATACCCCTTATACCATAGATTAATTTCTAAGCCTTATATTTTTTTTAGAATACAGTGATGCTACGGGTAGCATAACTTTTGTGAATTGGTTTCGTATGTAGATATCGTGTAGATCTTGGAAGGAGTTTCTCGTCCCTTACTCGTCCCTGGTGTAGATATTTACTTTTATTAGGACGACGACGACGGGGGGCAGGTTCTAAGAAGGGTTCAATCAAGGATGGCATCTAAGGTACTTTTATCATTTTGGTACCTACCTAATAAAACGGAGGAGGGTGTTGTAAGCAATTTTCGTGTAGCTAACATTCAACTTAATAATAAGCTAATATTGGGTGGGTGACAGGGTTTAGCGCAGATGTATGTATTAGCTTCGTGTCTATTCGTATCGTATTCGTTCGTCCAAGATAGATGCACAAAATGTCAAAAATGATAATGACATGAGTGACATTTTATTTTTATGTTATGTGCGATGTTGTGTTGTTCGCGATAAAAGATGGAATTTGTTTGAATTTCCTTTCCATTGGATTCAATTCATTCAATGATAAGCTAGGATTCTATAAAAATGAAGTGAAAAGAAAAGTGCGTTCAAGTGTCCCCACCATTCCTTTCTTTAAACCTAACCTTGTGAGCTGTAGCGGGATTATGTTTATTCCATTGGTCTATTTGTTATTTTCATTCTCACTAGTAAGGGCTTCAGATGATGTGAAGAGCGATACTGATAATGTGGTCGTAGACTGCAGCACATTGCGATTAGGACAATACATATGCCCGGATCCAAATTTTGACCAAATAGACCCTAATACACAGCAGTTCATAGGATGCGTAATGGGCAAAGAAATCCCATCTGAAGGGGAAGCTGAAGGTAAATATTTTTTTACCTTAGAAACAATATATTCGTCGTTACTCTGCTTTTTTATTTATACTAATAACTGTTTAACACTTTATAAAATTATTTTCAGTTTATTGCATTGCTGCAGACAATATCACATGTGACAATGAATTCAACAATGGGACCTTCACTAAAAAGCTTCCTTGTAAATGGACGTAAGTAAAGGTTTACTGCAATTAAATTGCTTGCATTTGTACTAAATAATGGTATAAAAATCCAATGTGCTAGAGATTCCTTCCATAGAAAACTCAGTATATTTACAAAACATCTTCTTTTACAGGAATGGTTACTCATTAGAGATAGCTCTACTTCTATCAGTATTCCTTGGCATGTTTGGCTTGGATCGCTTTTATTTGGGCTACCCTGGCATAGGACTGGCCAAACTCTGTACACTCGGATTCATGTTTCTTGGCCAACTACTAGACATTATATTAATTGCTGCGCAGGTATGTACATCACACAACCAAATCTCAGATTCTCGTTATTGTATTTGTGTACTTGCCTGATTAATGATTTTTTTTGAAGAACAGACAACCTAAATTATTCTCTTGTTTGCAGGTGGTTGGACCATCAGATGGGTCGGCTTATGTCATTCCCTACTACGGAGCTGGAGTTGCAGTTGTTCAGAGCAACAATGAAACTTACCTTCTGCCCCAGCCCGATTGGCACAACATTACTTGACAGTGGGGCTTCATTAATTATGAAGACTATGAGTATGAATGGACTTGAGATATAAACAGCAACTTCAGTTCACAACAAATGCTGATTACTGGATTATTCACTTGTCTTATGATATACAAAGTGATTGTGAATTGTAGTAGTTTACTAACTAGGTGGGCTTTTCGTTAAAAATGTTATGTTATCTAAAAACCAATACTCCATTAGCATACTACTCACTACACCATTTTAATTTTAAAACTTGGATGTTAGGTTAGGTTAGAAAACAAAGAAATTTTCCGCTCATAGTTATAAAATTAGTGTTAACAATTTGGAAAGATGTGGACATTAATGTAAAACTTTGTTATAAGCTTTTAGGCAGTAATTGTAATTAAAATTATAAAATATTTAAAGATTATTGATATAGAAAAAAACTTGCCTATAATAATTCAAAATAAAATAAATATAAATTAAATAAATAAAATCAGCTATGTAAATAAATAGGAGAAAATTTGTTTACTAACTGTACATTTTATGAATATTTATAATAAGCTAAATAAAAATAGATTTTAAAACATAACAATATTTTAATAAACAATCTACTTAAACCTAGAAGTTAAGTTACTAATATGAGTTAAGCTACATTATATCACATTCTTTTAAAGTTGCATCATTATCATCATCAGCTATTTGTACTCACGCTAGGCGTAAGCCTCCAACTGCATCCCAAAAAACACTTTGATTTATTTTACATTAAAAATCAAGCATAGTCGCAAATGAATGCAATAATAATGTAGCATATTTTCATTATTTCTGAGTTTCTCTCGTCTTATCTTGAATGGCAGGCTGTGTTTCTTGTATAGCTACATCCGTGGATGGCGCTATTAGAGTGAATATAACTGGTATATTTGATAAGATGGGATTATCATGCTTCTCTAATATCCTTATCCATGATAGAAGTGAATCTCTTGATGAAGTACCTGTCAGAAAAACCACAAACACGTTAAGAATTCATTTTATATTAAACTACAACAACAAATGCTATGGCCACACTATCGCGATAACGAGAAGTTTTGTGCTGTCGTTGCGACAAGTCTGGCCAAGGATCATCGCGACAACAAATGCCCTTTGCGTCGTTCCGCCGGCGGCGGCGTCGGTAAATTGCCCCACATCAAAGGGTTTTATCGCGACAAGATTCGTGCGGTTGGCTAAACTTCGCGCGCGCATTGTTGAACCAGTTTTGTGGAGAGCCAAATCTCAAGAAAAGACATTTGAACCCGGAAAACACGGAGTGTTATTACGACAACGCGAATACGAATCTTCGCCTTGTAGTGTGGCTGTAGCATACATAATGGATCTTAATTGAACGACCGATGCAGAAGGGGCGCGGCGGGCGATGGTCCGCCTGCTACGGTTGCGGTTCGATTTGTGTGGAGTGTCCAGTATTATTAATTAATTGAATGAATAAGGCAAGACAAGAACAGAGATGGTATCCTGGTAAAGGTTTAGATGAAATCAACTCACACTGGGACGGCAGCGGCTAGATCAACTGACGTGGCATAAGTAGTGGTCTTTAAAAATTGTTTCTATGTATAGTCTAAAACTACTTTCCGCATCACTGCCACTGCAGTATGAATTAAGCCTAGTACTTCTATCCCGTAAAACGAGTCATTACCTGTAGCACATATTGCTACTATAGTGCCATCATCTTGTTCATGTACTGTGCTTCTGATTGAAGGTAGTTTAGTGCTGCCAATGAAACCTGGTATCCCTAAGGGCTTATCCAAATTTGAAACATCTGAAAGCAATTACAATAAGATGTAGTAATATTTCTATACATACTAGCAGCAATTTGTATTGTAGAAGATGTTTGTAGGATAGTCAAAATAGATTGGTAAAATAGGTTTTTATACTTACCATCAGGATCCGTATTATCTATGAATTCAGGCCTAGTTTTCCCAAACAGTATGAAGTAAGCGACAACTTGATCTCTCACATAGACTTCATAAGGTCCTCTGATCACTAAGGGCTCTTCAGGAGGCTGCTGGGACAAGAGTACCCTTTGAGCTGGACTTTGACCGCTGACTATCCATGTCTTGTCTAAAGATGCCTTTATTTCTTCTGTCTGAAAAAGATCATGAATTAGAGTCAGGATTTTTCTTGGTTTTGGTGGGGTGGGGTAAAAATGGTTCTAGAAGTAATTTAGATAGTAGTAGAAGTTTTGCTAATATTGTTACATCTCTTATTGTCAAAAGACTGGACAGAGTTAAGATGGTACCCCCCCCACAGTACACCTATTTTATATTATTCATTGGGCAGTTTTTGATACCTTTTATAAGCTTTTATTAAATAATGCTGTAATACTATTATTTTGTATAGTTTAGGCAGAGATGCAAAAATAGAGTTTGGGGCACTTTTTTGATAAGATAAAATAGGTGGCGGCGCTAGTGTGCATCTGGGTACCTAGGTTCAGGTAGCCTTAGGCTTGTGATCTTCAAAATGATAATCGACAATCACATTATTATAATAAGGTTAATTTTTGACACAATTTTTCATTTATTTGATGTCAAGTTAACCATCGAAGCTGCTAATGTACAATTATTTTTAGGTGGAAACCAGGTTTGAGGAAGAAACATCACCTGCCAAACATTAACTTCAGTGATGGGGTCCACAGAAGTTATCCTTTGTATTGCCAATTTAGCCAGCTCTAGAGTATCAGTTGGTAGCTCATCAGGTAAGTACCAAGGGCTAAGATTCTTGAACTTTGGCATCCAGTACAACATACGCCAGAACTTTCTCAGTGGAATACCTCTTCGTCCAAATATGTTTAGGAGCATTTGTTCCATTTCCGAGTCAGGCATCACTTCTGCAAAAAATCAAGGGTTGGAATTTTTTTATGGATGGACCAATGCCATGAAGTGATTTATTAGTGATGTAGTGAGTAGTGTGATACGTACTGTTATCTTCCATTTGTTCTAATAAGTCTACTGCACACTGTTGTTGCTTTGGGTAGTGCATAAATTCAGCTTGAAAGATATTTTCGGGTATAAATTTTCCTTTCGGCAAGACATCAACTAAAGCCTTGTATGCCTCAAGATCCTTGTGAACTCCGTAATCTTGCATTCTAGTCAAAGCTGCATAAATAAACTCTACATGGCCCCTCCTTCTTTTCTCTCGAGTTTCGAACAGTTTTACAGCCTCCAAATAAGTATTCTTGTCTTTCTTTTTTGCTACTAGAAATGGATCATAAATAGACACTCTTTTCTCAGAACTTTCCCACCTTTTCATCAACAAATTAGCGGGTTTTATTTTCAATATACTGTGAAAAATTCGTGTACCCATTGTAGGTTATGTGACCATAGGACAGACCAGTTATTGTATTCTCTTTGCAGACCACTACTTTACTCTTTGCCGCTGCATGCACTGTTGATATTTCAGAGATGTCTTTTCTAACAGGACAAGAATGTTTCGGCGTATTCAGCTACAGAAAAATTAAATTTATTTTTGTAAATATTGAGATTTGATTTGACGTTTCGTTTTGTTTTGATTGTTGACAATTTTGACATGACATGCAATGATAGTTTGACAAGATACTGTGTCAAGTGAATTAAATTAAATTTTCGCTAAATTAGCTAGTTCAATTCAAGGCGGGGGGTAAGGGGGACTCCAACATCTTATTTCCTAAGCCAACATAAGCACGTGGTAGACCCCCTATATTATATGAATGTTAAAAAACTTGTGAATATATATATATATCTATTAAGAAATAAATCATGTTCATAATATGATAACTCATTAATTATTTAAATGCTACTAATATTGTAAACGCGAAAGTTTGTGAGGATGTTTATTGCTCCTTAAAGCAAAAAACTACTGAATGGATTTTGATGAAACTTCACAATAATATAGCTTACATATCAAAATAACACATAGGCTACAATTTCTAAAATATATTGTATTAATTTCATTTCATATGGTTCAAGGGAGTGCCACCACACCAACCCAGTTATATTCTGCCGTCCTAAGCGCAAAAGCGGTATCTCAGAAAAGCTAGTTTGGAGAAAATTGAGGTTTTGTAAATAGTGTTTTGTTTTTACTTTGCAGGTCGATTTTTGTATTTATTTAATGGAATTTATACATAATATTGGTAATATTTTTTTTAGTTTGGTCAAAATATCAAAAATTCTAGTGTATTACCATTTTTCGTGAGATACCGCCATGTCGCTTAGTGTATATAGAATGAAGAATTGAGTTACCGCTTGTTTGTTAGCTATTCTCGTACATGCTGACATACAAAACAATATGATTTTTTTAGGAAATAAAATACATATTATTTTAAAGATTTTTTTTAATCAAATGATATTTTTTATCTCTTTTATTATACTTATTTAATATCACGTATGAAAATATTTAAAAAAGAAACGCTTTCTATGAATTTTTATCAGTTAAAGGTAGGGAGTTCTTTTCAAAGGACATTCTATTTTGTGAGATAATATTTTGAAGAGATTACAAAATATTTTCCTTTCTTTCTAGGGAAATGCCGTGTGGTGAAGTTCTTTTCTTGGGTGGAGGTAAAACTTGGGTTTTCAAGAGTTTATTTCCAACTATGTTTGCAGTATTAGGGTCTTTATCGAATCCGGTTTTGTATGTCAGATAAAAACTGCCTCTATTGTCTTCAACTTGGACCATTTCACTAATGTATGGACGTGGGTTAATTTGTGAAAGTTTAAATTGTGTCGTGTAATCTTCCCAGTTATAAAAATCTTCTACAGTCATCTCTTTGGGCTTTACGTTTTTTCCTGCAGTACTAACTGCTTCAGTACTAACTGCTACAAAACTTTTATTGTAAACCACTATCCTGTGGGTATGCAAAGGATAACACACTATTAGATGTATTAGAAATTCAGCCATAACAAACAAAAAGGTTCAATTTAATTTGCCGCTGCAACGGCACTATAAATTTAGAAATCCGGCCTTATCATTCAAATCTTAAGGATCAATTTAATCTACTATAGAGCAGTATCTCATCAAACAAAAAACGATATAGCACAAATATGCTTAGCGTTATAGCGGTAACTCACTATTTGAGTCAATTCGTCATACTTGCCGCTAATTGCCTTCGAAAAATTGCAATGAATATCCGTCGTTTTATTGGTTTTTGGCGGTATGTCAAATATTCGGCTATTTGCCTACGTATTATTGATATACCTCTTCATCTCTTAGTAATTTAAGGTAAAATTGAGATAGGGAAAACTTTCTTAAGGGTTTTTCTATATGTTTTAAATAAGATACCGCTATTTGACTTAGTTCATTGGATGCGTATTTTTTTAAGCTATCCGATGCCGTAAAAATCAAATTTTCGAGATTTTTGAGATACCGCTTTTGCGCTTAGCACGGCAGTATTGTACTGTTAATAAAGGGAACCACCAACCATCCATCAACTTAGGGAGGGTGATTTGGTTCATCAACAAAGAAATCGATCAAGTGTGTATTTTGCTGGTATTTTTGTTTTACAATCGGAATTCTGCTTCACCATTCTTCCTTCATTCCATTCGGCGGGGAGGTGATTTCTTTCGTCCGACATTCTAATTCATTCACGTCACACCCACTCTACTTTTTCCCGCGTAATTATTTCGTTCATTTTCATTTCATTTCATTCAATCAGTTGTATTTTAGTATTGACGGGGAGCGGTCGTTGCGTCTTTCTAAAAACTTGTGCTACGTATTCAAACACGCATGAAGTTTAGCAAAAAATTAATAGCTTGTACTTGTTTCCTTTCTAGATCACATTATAGGCTAATTAAAAAAATATGTCTTGTTATTCAAGCTTAGTGTGAGTGAAGGTTATAAGAAAGTTGATGAACTCAAACGTGTTTTCAAAGTCTTAAATTAGGTAAATACTGAACTGAAAAACAACATGGAAAAACTAAATCTACTTTGCGCCATCATTTTAATCATCAGCCTCAACTCAGCTGGTAAGATTCTGTTGTTATTACTATACTTTTAGTCCCTACCCTACCTTATTAGTAGCTTTCTAAAAGTTTGAGTAAATAATAATTATATTGCTAGGTGCTACATAAATAAATGACGAAGGTGCAAACCATATTTGATCCAGTTTGTTGTTTTTATCCGTGGTTTAGCTTCGCTTTATAATTTTTTTAAAGGTAAGTAGGTAGGTCCCTAGGTAGGTATGTTAGCCAGCGTCTTGTCATTTTTGATTGTAAGGCTTGGTAGGAGGTAGGTGGTACCTACACCTACCTACTTGAAGTGGATGGGTACTTTTATAATTATGAATGAATCTTCACGTTCATTCATTGGTATGGTATGGAAGTGTTTGGTTTGTAACGTAGGTATATAGGCAATTTAGGTTATATTAGTAAGTCTGTAATGATCGTTCGTTCACGTCGGTAACATCATAAACAATATTTATCTACGGCCCAATATTATTTAAATTCCATGCAAAAACTGGACCCTGTAGGTACCTGTTAAATAAATATTATTTTGAACGAACTTTTTGTAGGCACCTTCGCATTACCTATTGTAAACAAAATTAGCGGCGCCAACCAAGTTCATTGAAACCGGGCGACGACGACGACACACCGCCTTTGAGCTGGTGTTTTTTACAATCTGTTTATATCTTCGAGGCGTGTCCACTGGGCGCTGGTCCAAACACCCACGATATCTGACGACACTGTGTCCCACCAACCAAGCCAATGCCAAATACGTGCCCACTTGTTGGATAGACAGGAATTATTTTATCACTCGATGTCTGTGGTCTTTGCCAGATCCATAGGTACCTCTATAGGTAGGAACTTCTTCACATACCTAGTAAACAATCTTTGCAAGTGTGCATGATATTCAACAGTAATTTTAGAGTGCTCAGAATTTTTTTAAATATATATTGAGGTTAGCCGGTCTGACTGTACCGACCTAGTGAGACAGTCACACCACACCAAAATACGCTATTAATGAATGAGTCAGTCAATGATTGATTAATTATTAATGAGTTTAATGACACACCTTCGGTAATTTTATCAGATCTTCAAGATAAATTTTACTTGGGAAGATAAATGTAGAAAAAAATAGTAAATGATATTTATCATCTATAGATTTTTGTTGTTAATAGTTCATAGTTGGTATGGAACAAGAGGCACTATCGAATTCAATTCTCTTAAAAGTTTTTTATCTTAATCAAGCGACGAGCGAGTTAATTTTCCATGAAAACGAATCAACAAGTTCATCGCAGTAGAATGATAGAACGAAATGCTCAATACCTTAGTAGAATTTGAAAAGCACAAAGCTATCGTCATAACATCACAGATGCTACTTAGGTAGGTGTGTAAAATATCGCCTCAATGCATCATAGTAGAATCCAATGGATACAAAGCACTCGCTTGCTAATGAGCACCTTATTGTGTTTGCGTCAGTGGTTTACAATACAAGCCTTATCAAAGTGACTGATATTTTATGCATTAGATGAAATGTATTAAATATAATAGGTAGGTATAGGTACCTATAAAAAAGATTATGTAGCTATTTCATCTGTCTGTGTCTCTACCTAAATAAATTGAGTCAGTAAAGACATGTATAAAGTTAAACGGAAAATCGCGTGTTGCGGGCAGCGTAAGACCGGTCATTGTGGACATTTGTGGGGTGGCCTATGTCCTACTGTGGACGTCGTTCTGCTGATGAAGATAATGAGAAAAGAACCAAGAATACAAAGTAACTCGTATTTATTGAAACCTTACAAAAATATTAACAAAATTCACCAACAATTATCACGTAGGTACGAAACTTAACAGCTTTCAAGGGACTAACAATACAATAGAAATGATTAACACTATGAGTCAAAGTCAAACTAATTATTTAAAAAAAAATAGACGTTGCACCATAATCGGCTACATCGCGTATATTGTGATCATAGGAAGGTGTATGGTCAATAAAAAAAAAGTTCTAGGTAAAAAGGTCATACAATTTCAGAGAAAAGCTTTGAAAACAACATGAGAGCGTAAGCGAGTTCTTATCCATAGTCACTCTGGTTCCGTCGATAGCAATTATGCCCTATTCGATTCAATAGTCCCATGATGAATATCGATGCTGTCCCCATTTGTAGCCGCGAACTGTGTTCACTCTACCGTGATTAGGTATCCATCCATCCATAATTCGGTTGTATAGTTTGATTATTCAGTTTCAAACAATTTGCATGTAAAAACCTCGTTAAAACAAATGATTTAGCCACGCAGAAGAACTTGAAAATGAGCATCACTTGTTATAATCAATTCTGACTTCAATTTAAAGATCCCGTAGCCCGTCCTTAATCTACTGGATTTTGTTTTATTTAAATCTGGACAGTCCAGATATTATTATGATATTAAAGAGATCTCTTTTCTGGATGTTTTCATTGATTAAAGGTTGTGTGCTAGCTAAGTTAGGATGATAAAATGCATCTTTTACTAAGGAGTTTCTCGTATAAAAGGTGCAGACTTATTTTAACTTAATTTTATAGCAAAATCAAACTACATTTAACGAGCAGCAAGGGTAGGTTGTAATATCAGGCTAGTGGAAAAGCCATGATAATATAGGTCAAGCGGAAGCCAGGCAAAATCACTTACAAATAAACAAGTTTTGCTATGTTGTTGGATGTAGTCTTTACGTAGTATTTTAATAGTTATTCTGTGTCTTATAATATTTGATGAGGTTTTGACGCTTCTACAAACACACAATTTTTTATACAAGTTCTTGTACCTTCCTCTTGTTTCCGACGCAGGCTTTAACAATTACTAGTAGTTATATACATTACATATATACACATACCCATGTTGTTTTGATGAAATGATGACGTCGGTTTTGTTTTTCTAGTAGCATGTATCGTCATTGGAGTCAAGCCAATTCATTTGTAGGTGAAAAGATGCTTGACGTCAAGACGTAAATAGTTCTATTAAAAGGAGATTGAAGAACGAGTTTTCCAATGATCCTTTCATTTCCCTCTGCGATTAAAACTATAACACGAAACGTATTTCCCGGATCGGGTTATCCAGTACAAATATTATTGCAAGATAATCTATTGATTCATTCTTTCACCCAAAGGCTAATCGGGATTTATGAGGTAAACCGCGTAGTTTCGGGTGCGATTCCAGTCAGATGAAATTGTTTTATCCAAATTTACGACCCACAGGAGCCCGGCTTTAATATTTTCCCGGAAAATCTGATCTTTGTATATAAATTACTTTTGTAATAAATAATTGATTGTTTGATTTGGGCAAATAGTTTACCTGCGCTTATCGGTATTATTTGCAATTTTATCGAAACATTCTAAAAGTCTACCAAAATGCCCGGTAAGAGATTTAATAATTTGAATTCTACAATATTTCATACCATCCATTACTTTGATATACCATAAAACTACCCTCGCCTATCGCAACAGTTCATTCAGCCTCATCATATCAATTGAAAAGACGTAATGATACAATCGATTCCCGATTTTCTCCCCAAGGTGATCCGCAAAATTGCCTACAAATGAGTCGATTAGCGAGACAGTGGGACACATTAGCGTCAGTCGCGATAACACAGATTTCCTTACAAAAGCCGCGATGAAGTAAGTCTTCCTAACAAAAAGTTTCCCCATCTGAGCTATGACAAATGACCGAGCGAACTCGGAGACATCACTGAAATGGGTGATTTCGTGGAGGTTTCAAACCCCTGGATGTGAAATTGACACATGGATCGCTGTATCTGTGGTGGCAGCATGAAAAGGGGAGAGAGAGCCAGAACTTGACACGTTTTTGACAGGGTTTTGTAACATTATTTTAATATCTCTCGTTCCTTATAGTCCGGTAAATAATAATTGTGTTACATGGTCTAACTAGTAAACAAGATAAGGTCAAAAGCAGTTTTTTTTCTCTTTGACTTCGAAATTTTTCTTGGACTAATTAAGAGACAAACATGTTAAAAGTCCCCTGTAAGGCGAGCCCTAAGCTCAATGTAGGCCTCGTTTTTTCAGGTTTTTTGCTCTTTTCTTATCTCGTAACGAGTAACGTAACTATTTTGGAATATTAGCAAAAATATCTCCAGTATCGATATTGAATAGTCCAAGGTAAACACCGGCAGAGCGGACGATTTGCTTCGATCATTCGAGCTTTGTTACCCGCGATTCCTAAGGGACATAATTTCATTGAGTCATTTTGAATGTGCCCATTTTTCCTGTCTTTCTAAATCGAAGTCTGTCATCGTTTGGTTTATCTTCACAAAAAGGGATTATGTGCAAAAACGGGAGCTTTTAAAGCAATGAACAAAGCCGATAGTTGGTGAAAATTTAGGGGGTAGTAGATGAGTTTCTAGTTGTTCGTATCGTATAAACGTAGGTACATAATAATAATGTTTGGCATGATGATGATTCATCATATTTCGTCATCATAGTTATCGTGACAATCGCGCCATAAACACTTTGTTATATTCTTACTCGTTATATATTTTATCTGTAGAAATTCAGGACAGTTATGGCCCTTGATAACATATCTTACTTATCCCATATCAAACGGCGACGACGGCAGTGGATAAGAAATATCGCCCAGACAATCTTCGCAATCTTTTGCGAAGTCTATCATCTTAGATCTAATCAGTTCGATATTTTATCGAATATTCCGACAGACATTACTAATTGTATTATTATTAGTTTGTTATATGAAGTTTAATAACGTAGAAGCTATTATAGCTTGCTAAGAACTCTTTAAAATTTCACGGCAGAGATGACGTTTTCAGAAATGTATCTTAAGATCTCTTAGTATGAAGACCACACTGATCAACAGGCACAAATTATTACGTGTTATGTCATATGTGTGTCATGGTTCGCCCTATTTTCATGCTTTGTAATGTAACAGATATATTATGCTCAACATGCCTAATTGTCCTCTGTAGGAACCAATTCTGAGCTCGGTCCTCTGTCTCGACTAATTGCTTAAATTGAGCTTCACTGCGTTATTGATTCTTGTGCAGTGCATTGAATTGTTTATGAGTAATGATCAACACAACTAAATTTGGGTGAAGTTGGGTTGAAGCTCTAATTTTGTTGGAGTTTGAGCTTTATATACACGTACTGAAATGTATACTGTTGCTTGTTTTTTAAGCGTATGTGAAGTGTTGGCTGGGACTATCTAATACATCAAAGCAACATACATAGTTTGGCGTGTTTTAAAAAACTATAAACTGACTTCAAATTCCTAAATAATGAATATGGGTTTAAAACTTACAAAATTATCGTTGGCGTGATAGAGTTTTTCTTCCATTTGTTAAGCTCATACCTAGGTACCTAGTACCTACCTACTCTAATGGATGCCATTGTCAGGACTAGACCAAATAGAAAATGGGACCAAACGGGAAGCACCAGCTTTTTAATAAAAAAAAAACGTAGGTAAGTAAAGTCAAGACAAGACTAAACTCTGCTAGTTTTGTGTGCAATGTAAGATAGAGAGAAGTAGGTAGGTAAGGTACGAGGCAAATGTCTCGCTGGATATTCAAATCCATCATGTTATCAGCTAAAGAATTTCTTGCGATGGTTTTTATTGGTAGTTGATTCATCGTATGACAATTTTTAATTATTAAAATAATCGTACGACCACAGATAACCCTGGCAGAATAACTGGTGATGACCACCCGACCATCATTTAATGCGTGCTAGATATTATCATATTAAATGGCTCGACTAACATTTTGTAACTTGGAATAGCCACTGAGAATGATGTCATTTCTGTACGTATTGTGCAACAAGGACTCTTTCAATACAAGTCTACTCTTTTTAGACAAGACTTACCTGTAGTCCAAGTCTCTTAGACGTTTGTCTTAGAGACTATAGGTAACAGTGATCGATTGATTAACGCAGTCGGTACCTGTTTCATTAAAAACAATAGACTATACAGCAGCATAACTAACTAGGTACAAAACATTCCTGCCAACCTCGATTACCTATTCAAAGATTTCTTCTGCACTGATTACGTTCGCTTCGCGTAGAAATAAAAGTAATTCTCGACCGTTTTCTAGTCGTAAAATCATAGAAAACCCATACCTAAAGCAAAAACAAACATTACATAACCGCAACGTAATCAAACGTACCCAACGAGGAAGCAATACCTCAACAAATTGTGCACGAATCAAAACAAACAAAGTCATATTATGTTCTCTATTACCAGATGATACGAAGTCAAGGCAAAAATGACTTCCTACGACATCAGCAATTAAATAAGTCAATTGGCAGCAGAACAGCGCGACGCTTCTTAAATTGGTGCTTGATCATGCTTCGATGAGCGGGTAATAAGATGTAGGTGTGTACCGTGTACTACGCACAACGCATACATACAAAAAGACATCGTACGATGTCTGCCAGCCAATCAGAAACAGCGGTCTGGTGGGCTCGACTCCCCACCAACTACACCAGTGCCGCGACGGAATGCACGGTTCTTAGAACGGCATAGTTAAAAATAACTACCTGTTTGACAGGATCAGACGATGGCGAATGTTGTCGAGGCCAATGCCAAGATGAGGGAATGCCATAAATATGGCCTATATTTAAATTAAATATGTACCTAAGATATGGAACGGGTTGCGTCAAAAGTTTACCACTCGATTACAAACAGGAGACCGTAGTACCTACAAAATAAAACAAGGATATCATAGAACATAATTAAGAAATTAAACAAATTCAAATTACAAATATCAATAAACACATTATAAATATTTCCATACGTCTCCGTAAAGGCATAGGTGGACTAATAAATCACGAAGGAAATGAATGATCAAAAATCTGAGACTTTACAATACAGAGTGAGTAGTAAATCAAAAGAGTATAATGTACTTTTCCTATCACACACAGCGTGTGCAAACAGCTGTTACCCGTGCTCGCCACGTGAAACTCGATTGTATTGAAGTGACGTAGGACCTAGATATGTAAGCCATACACGCTACGGTCTACCGGAAAGGTTACCTGTGCAGGTTTGCTCGCTCGTGAGATAAGAGGTGGTAACTCGTATGGGGACGTTCCGGGTACTGAGCGGTCTTTAGTTATTTTTCCGAAACCGTCAGTCAGTCGAATGTTAAAAAAACTGATTTTCGCCGGTCGCCTGCGCAGGTTCATAAACCTGCTGTCTATTCCCACATACGCTCCGGTTTAATGACTGCGCAGCGCAGGTATACCTCACAGGTAGACCTCTCCGGTGGACCGAAGCGTGCGTGGCCGACATAATACAGCACAGTTACATTCGTACCTAGTCTGTCAGTATAATGTATAAAGACTTACACTTAGAATATTACTTACTAAAAGCAGTCAGCGCTCGGAATTCAGCATACCACCGATGATAAGTATCGTACTCGTTTGTTTGTTTC
Source organism: Eupithecia abbreviata (assembly GCA_943735965.1). Lineage (NCBI taxonomy): Eukaryota > Metazoa > Arthropoda > Insecta > Lepidoptera > Geometridae > Eupithecia > Eupithecia abbreviata. The sequence goes on from OX030986.1 coordinate 5,996,322, forward strand.
AAGTTTCAGACATTGCGTAGCAACAGGAAGGAAAATGATTGCGAGCAACGAGTTTTGCTCTCCGCAAAAGATATTTTTTTATAAATCTGTACAAAATGCAGACAGTTGCAGACAACCAAGATATAGCTCAACTGATCCAAATCAACACCTACCAATCGCAAACGTCGCCAAGAATCTGGCTGCAAATCAATCGTCGTTTTATAGATAGGTTTAAATTCACTAGTAACCAATAAATAAAATAAATGTAAAAAAGATATGTGGTTACGATAACAGTATAGATAGATCCAAATATAACTTTTATCAAATGAACTGAAAAATGATATAAGATGAATAATACATGTGCTATGCCATTACTTTACACATTCCTCCTTATTTACTGTGAATGTGGCAGAAATAACACCAGGAATGTAAAAGCAGCAGAAAAAGTTGGCACACTCTCTGTTTTATTTTGCCGAGTTCATATTGAAATCACTAAAATCTTTATCATAAAAATACATCATTTGTGGACGACCAATGTGGCGCGGTGGGCGAAGGTCCGCCTGCGACGCAGGAGGTTGCGGGTTCGATTCCCGCCTCGGAACAATTGTGTGTACGATCTGCAGATCCGGGTGTTCTGGTCGTTTTCTATGTATAATAAAAAATATTTATCTATGTAATATATTGTATTATGTACGAGTATATCAGTTATCAAGTACCCATAACGCAAGCTCTGCTTGCCATCGGGCTAGATAATGCTGTGTGAATTGTCCAGCATTATTTATTTACTTAATTCGTATATTAATATAATAACGAATGCGAATCCTATAAAGATGTTTTCAACTTTTTATATATTTAGCTCATTCGTTTTACGCATGACTTGGAATTTTCCATTGGAGTGCGGAAGCTAACTCTCGTGTTATATCGATCTATCAATGAGTACAGGCGTCAAAGGAAAGCCAAGTTTTCCTGTACTCAAGCTTCTTTTATGTTTGCAACCTTTCAAGAAGGTTAGAAGGCAATTTTATAAAATTATGAACTGGGCGTAATTTACGTAGGTATCATAAACCGGGTCATAATCGCATTTTAAACCTGATTTATATGTTTGTGTAGGTAGGTATACATTTTAGGAAGACATTATTATAAGATTAATTATTATTCTCTCATGGTATAAAAATTGACCACGATTAGAATATCAGTCATATGGTGACATAAGTAGCATACAGGGTCTTCGCAGATATTCTATGCGATGCAGAAGATTACTAAATTCGTGTGTATTAATGTGTAACCTCCATTATTTTAGTAATTACGTTTGTGCCTAGTTCTTAGTTATCCTTTGTGTTTTTAAAATTGTTATGTGTCGTGTCAAATAAACCTTTTTCATTTCATTTCATTTCATTTCATTAGAATCCCCGAACTTCCCACTTCGTTTAATCCTTTCAGAATAGACCTAAACCTTTATTCAACTAGCTGTTCCCCGCGGGATAGTGTAGCTTCCCAACGGTGAAAGAATTTATCAAATCGGTCCAGTAGTTTCGGAACCTATTCAATACAAACAAACAAACAAAAAATCAAACATTTCCTATTTATACTATTAGTATAGATTTTAAAACGTACTGGTTTTGTTCTTATTAGTGTTTATTGTCTACAGTGGCAATCAAGCCAAACTGCAACACGTACGAAGACTTGGTTCAAAGGTGCTCGATGGCACTACCTGTGCTGAGCTCTCCCGACATCTCCTTTGCACTGACTAGAGAGGAACTGGACAAGACTTGCTTGTAAGTATATTTCACAATAGGATCTCTACTCTGCTAATGGAACCTTTGACATAGTGGGCATAGTTGGATTCGATTTCCACTGCGTGAAAAATGTTGTGTATTGCAATTTTTTGAGCGTTTTTTTTTCGAATCAATTTTCTTTGGTTTCACCACAGATTACTATGGCAATAAGTAGGTACAGGGCCCTGATTCTACTAAATTCATTGCTTCACCATAACATGGTATAGTCTAAATATGTCACATTTTGGTATTTTACCATTGATGTAATAAACTGCAGATGGAGGGACGCTTGTTAGAGTGTCAAGGTTGAAATCATTCTATCGATCTTTCCGTGCAAATAGCACTGCATAAACGATAGAATATAATAAAATAGAAAATATATAGAGTTTCTTTCATCTATGGACAATACTGTCATGTCATATTAAAGCGATTGGTTAGCAGAATTCAGATTGGGTGTTTCACAATTACATTATTTTCGTGAAAGTTTGGATGATGATACCTATATGAATTAATGTTTTAAATCTTTTTTCACACAATATTTATCTATTTGAGCAGACTGAAAATCTTCATAGCACAATACCTTCCTAATTATTATCCAATAAACTGACTAAACGTAACTACTAACTGCGTACAAAGAAATTAGCATATTCGAATATTCTATAGCAGCTTGGTAGTTATGAGGTTTTGTTAGGAGTTCAGGTTTCGCTATATCCGGAATCATTATATTCACTTAGCTTCATGAGAAATTAGTTCGAACTCCGTACGAACACTACGAACTCAGATTATAACTCCCAAAGTTATAATTGTAGCTTTCAGTTCAAGCCAGAATATCAAGATCCAAATTATATGCTCAAATTATTGTTCTTTGCGATTCATTACCATATTACCGCAGAATATTTGCTTTGTAACAAATGCTCTGAATTAATGTTTAGTGCTTTTGTTGAGACAAATTAATGTAGAACAGAGAAGTAATGACCTTAAATCATGTTCCTGTTTTTATCTCGTCGACGAAATCAAGGTGTACGAGTAATTAAGAGCCTCTAAAAAACGATTTCGAGGTCTAGAGAGGTTTCTACTTGTGATTTCGTCCACGAAAATGACTCTCATTATCGATATGAGCTCGATATATGCGGAGAATATATAAGTCACACTTTTTTTGTGTGAAGTGACGATGTGGCCGACGATGTACCACGAATGTGTAGAAGACACCTCTTACACTTGTTTTGAAGACACCTCACATATTTTTTATGGAAGACGTAGTTATGCGTTTAAAGAATAATTGTCAGTCGTTTTTTTTATAAATATTAACTAATTACTTTAGGTACACGTGTCTATGAAAAAATCTTCAAAAGATGAAAAATCTTATAAAATATTTTCTGGGTCAACCCTCCATGCTAACATTTTGCCCTGTGGCGATACAAGTCTTTTGCATTATAATAATGTATGTGAAGATGCCACCAAAAAAGATAATTCGGAAATAATAACCGTCTAGTAAATAGTTAACTCCTAAAAAGCCCAAAATTTTCATTTCAATTTAGCAACTCAGTTTATCAGAACTTCGTAGACTATTGCAAAACTGCCCAAATTTTATATTGCCATAACTAGCTTTTATATTTGGACCAGCGAACACTTACCTATTAAATTTTAACCCACAAAATTTTAGTTTCCGACCATTACGATATACTGTTCCACTATCATGGTAAGGCGATCGCACTTTACGAGGGAGAACTTTCAAAAGTGAAGTTCCTAAAGACTCCAAGGACCAACTTCAGTACCCCACGCAGCTCATCTTAATTTAGTACTCTTATTTGCGGTAAATAGTAATTTGACGTTTGAAACTAGTCCGACTGAGCAATTTCTCCTTTCAGACTTGAGAGTGCCTATTGAATAACTAATGCAGCACTCTGATGACCGTGTTATGTTCTAATTAGGTACCTGCAACGTGCAAGCTTATTACTGAATCGATGGATCCATGGATGGTTTATTTCGTTTCCATTAAATTGCAATACAATATATTGACGACCTCTGTGGTGCGGTGGGCGAAGGTCTACTTGCGACGCAGGAGGTTGTTCGTCGCAGGGGTTCGATTCCCACCTCGGAACAAATGTTTTTACGGTCTGCATATATTTGTTCCGGGTGTTCTGGTCGTTTTCTATGTCTATTAAAAATATATATACGTATATCTATGTAATGCATTGTATTATGTATAAAATATCAGTCATCTAGTACCCATAACACAAGCTTTGGCCTAGCTTGGGGCTAAATGATGCTGTGTGGATTGTCCAGCATTACTTATTTTATTAATGAATAAACTTAGCATAGCATTCCTATTAACATTCACAAATGTCAAATAATCTTAAAACCATTTTTTGTAAGTCGGAATATTTTACGTAGAGTTAGGTAGTTACCGTACCATCCATCGGTCTGGACTTAGTTCAATAGGCCCGGTCTACTTGATGTAATATAGTCTTACCATTATATCTGCAATGAGTACACTAATTAAGTCCATTCGATAGTATGTGTAAGCGAGACCCTGGAGGTTCTGTGTCGATTCTAGCCTCGGTACAATGGACCTACTGTTCGCTTGATCTGCTATTTGTTCCTTTGTTTATTTCAATCCTATTAATAAATATGAATTGTTGTGTTTTTTTTAAATAAAACCTTACAAATGAATTCACTACGTTTACGTAAGGATTATAACAGGCGAATAATTATAGTTTATAGTATACTAGCAGCGCTCCGCAGTTTCGCCCGCGTCGAAATCTATGTGTCAATTAGTTTGTAAACCTCCCTCTTTTAGATAGTGATTAACACTATCTAATAAGATAACTGCATCAAAATCCGTTGCATTGTAAAGATATAAGCATACAGTCAGACAGACAGCGGAAAGCGACTTTGTTTTAAGCTATGTTGATATTACGAAATGTAAAAAATTACAATGTTAGATTTTGAAAATATGAATTTCTCTTATATAACAACTTCCCCTGAACTCTTATTCAAAGCAATCTAAGGTAAACTGTGTAAGTAAGTACTGCGTAATTTCCACAGTGCTGATAAGGCTGCATTGTAAATCATATTGTCTGGGTAGAAAACCTACTTGCCTACATTTTTATCTTTCAATGCCAAGGAGCTGAATATAATTGCCGAGTTCGGTGTAAGGCTATTTTGATACGTTCTTGGTTATCAATGAGGACCATGGTTGACTTCTCTTGACTTCTTTATTGTGTACCCCGAATTCAGAAAATAATTCGCTGACGCTGTGCCTAGTTTTCCCCTTTTTTGCTAGTTCCCGTCCGGCTCATGGAAATTACCATGGACAAAAATAATTATTTTATTTTAGTCATACCTCGCTGTCGGCAACTATTGGCAATATCTCGCGAAGAACCGGCAACCACTGGTAAAAGCCTCTTGTATGGATACCGGGACTCGGCAAATGTAGTATAGGATGCCTTCCGGCCAGGTGGGATGACGGTCCGCGAAAGACTGCATGGTGATGTCGGATGCGGCAAGCTGAAGACAGGGCGCTATGGCGCTCATTAGGGGAGGCCTTCTCTAGCCGTGGACGCTGATGATGATTATGATGAATTTTATAGTCTTAGTAAAATGCTTGGAATAGATTTATTATGATACGATATACCTACGGTAAAACTGATTTTTTTTTCTCTTACTCAGGCCTTGTTGGCTATATTGTATTTACTTAAAAAATACAATATAGCCAACAAGGCCTGATCCTTCTGATATTTCAAAATTTAAAAAATCTAAATTGGACATCCTCATAGGACATAGATTAAAAATAGGCTTACAAAATAAGTAGTTAGACAAGTCAAATTTTAATTAAATAAAAATACTAAAGTCATTTAAAACGGGATATTTACCATGATTCGATTTTTGAGTTATCCAATATTTCGGCACAGTTGCATGCGCCATGATCACGGAGTCACTGTTACTTACTGTTAGTTACTCCGTGATCATGGCGCATGCAACTGTGCCGAAATATTGGATAACTCAAAAATCAAATCATGGTAAATATCCCGTTTTAAATGACTTTAGTATTAATAACCATGATAGTTTCAAAAGTTTTAAATAAAAATAGGTTACAATTTCAGAAACATCTAACTTGAAAATTGTATTGCAAATTCAATATTTGGTTCCGATATAGCCAAAATGCACAGCTCTTTGTCTAAAGTGAATTGAGCTACAAAATTATCTCGGAAACGCGCAACAGTGGATTTGCATAATGAGTTGGCTCGATTCTTCACCGGAACTGGAAAGTGGAAACTAGACTGGGAACATAATTAATTGTTGGCATGACACTGTTGCGTTCGTACTGAACTTTAGCTTCTTGAGGGCAATCTACATAATAGCTATTTAGTGTACAGTGGGGAATGTTAGTGACAAATGTAAGGGTTATTTTGATGGCAGGAACATAGATAAACAATTTATTCATTACAAATAGGTTACGTAACTTAGTTAACAGCGCCTTAAAGTCTATGTGAGGTTTGTCTAAGCACGTGGTTTTCACAAAAGCTTTTGATGAACTTTGATATTTCCTGTGTCCAACGTAATAATAAAATAAATAAATAGTAATGCTGGACAAATTCACACAGCATTATCTAGCCCCATGGTAAGCAGAGCTTGTGTTATGGGTACTAGATAACTGATATACATAATACAATACATTACATAGATATATTTTTTTTTATTATACATAGAAAACGACCAGAACACCCGGAACAAATATCTGCAGATCGTGCACAAAATTGTTCCGAGGCGGGAATCGAACCCGCAACCTCCTGCATCGCAGGCGGCCACATCGGTCGTCAATATATTTTATTGCAATTTAATGGAAACGAAATAAACTACCATCCATGGATAATAAATAAAATAGGAGGCTCGGCGCTAGTTTGCCTCGTACTGTACCACCTTAAGCGTTTCGTCTATTGCAATAAAAATTAAGCTCAGCATCTAATTTTCATTTGATTTCTTTAATTTGTTAACGTAATTGGAGCGATTCACGATTTCAACATTATGGAAGAAGCACCCTTATTAAAGACTTAGATTAGGAAACAAACACAGCTTTGTTACAACTTAACTCAATCCTAAATATCTGGTTACAGTAAACTCCGTGCTGACATCCGCTGCATAGAAAACTACACAAACACTTGCATGGAGAAGCATGAACAAGTCGTCTTCAGAAGGATATACGCCGGCATCATAGACGTTGTCCAAGAGTTATGCACGAAAGGGTCCTACCAAGAAGAGTATTTAAAACACGCGGATTGCGTGAAGAATGTACGACCAGAGTATGAAGTCTGCAGTAAGAAGTATGAAGGGACGTTGATGACGATCAGTGATCATCAGCAAAAGGATAAATATGAAACTGATGAGAGCATTGGGGCCAGTCATGAGGAGTACTTGAGGACTGTTTGTTGGTGAGTGGCATCATACTTTCTAGCATTTGAACTATAATTGTAACTATACAAGATACAGACTGGGTTAAAAAGTAACCCAGTCTGTATCTTGTTCCTGCCCTGATCCCACCCTTGGTGGGGGTGTAAGCACAACGTGTTTTTTTCTTACGTTCTCACTTATCAGCCGTCAGAACTAAGCCTTATCTTGGTTTATCCATTTTCATATTATACATATCGTTAAAAATGTTATAATCATTAAAGTCTTCATCTGCATTCCCACACAGCTAGGGTTACTAAGAACTCTAAGACCTATAAAAGCTTGCTCAGTCATTGATCTATGCTTGAGTGACGTTTATGCCAAGAAAATCTCGCGCGTTACTCAAGCATTATATCGAATCGCTGACTGAGCAAACATTCATACTAAGGGCATGAGTTCTGGAGAAATTAGATACTAATCTACATTGCCTTTGGACGATGAGACTACTTTACACCCTTTCAGTTAAATCAGCAATTTCTGGAAGAAAACCATTATTCTGATAAAAAAACGTACAACGAAAACACTACGGAACCAGACGTACGAAATAATATTAAAGCACTGAACCTAAAAGTTATCGAACGTAGAAAAATATATGTATCTCGTTGTTCACTTGTAAAAGTATCATTGCGATTAAAGTTCCGTACGGGAGTCGAGTGAAAAAGTTTAGTTCAGACTTCTGGCAGAATAGGATACTTCTATAAGTCATCCTACAAACCTTGCTCAAGTTAAAGCTGAGTAAAGTTGTGCTACAGAAGTACAGTCATCGCCAAAAGTATGTAGGTTATTCGTCTCTATTCTGGTAAAAATAAATATTTTTATTTTTAAAAGGCGTTGAAGTATCTCAAAATCTCCCAAACACACCGGGTTTGGGACACAAAGTAATAGAAACCACTCAACCACACTATTCTCAAAACAGCTAAACCCACAAGACAATAGAAGACCCTGAACTTTTTTTGGCCGCGTTTATTAACCGACTTCGAAAAAAGAGAGCTTCATTTTCGGATCTATGTATGTTCAGCAATTACTCTGTTAAAAACTTGTATTCCGGAGGGATAAGTAGCCGAAGGGATTCAAAGTTGGTTTTAGTTTTTTCAAAACAATCAAATTATGTACGTACGAACATACGTCGTATTTTTTCAGCGGCTTGCTTGCTAGTTTGACGGCGGCTTTAAGAATGGTGGTTTCTGTTCACTTTGTGTGTATACGGATTTTAGGAGTCTTTCTCTGCTCAAGGCTTTTTGATAGTGACTGTACCTATAGGAACTTTTCTAGAGTTACTATCGTTTTACCTGAGTTATTTTAACAAGTAATATGAGCTTCTTTATCATTTACGTCTTGGTATAGATAAATATTTCTAAAACTTTATACCTTTTCCACATGCAAGCGTTGATGAATGTACTGCAAAACAACGTTGATGACGCACTTGTGGACGGATTTTTCCTCTCAAACATGCTTGATGCCGTAACAGGATTGCGAATAAATACAAATGTGTATATAAATATCAAACGAGCCTAAGTCACACATGAGAAACTTATGGTAAATTAATATTTCGTAATAATTAGTATTTCGTATATTAATAGACGACCGATGATGTGGCGCGGTGGGCGAAGGTCCGCCTGCAACGCAGGAGGTTGCGGGTTCGATTCCCGCCTCGGAACAATTGTGTGTACGATCTGCAGATATTTGTTCCGGGTGTTCTGGTCGTTTTCTATGTATAATAAAAAATATCTATCTATGTAATGTATTGTATTATGTATATCAGTTATCTAGTACCCATAACACAAGCTTTGCTTACCATGGGGCTAGATAATGCTGTGTGGATTGTCCAGCATTATTTATTTATTTATTTTATCGTCTTAGCTTATTTGAAAAGGTACAAATTCTGCCAAGCTATTCAGTATGGGCAACACTACGTAAAAAAAATCTCAACATGGACGTTACAATCGGTTTTAATTCTGGACTTAGGTGCGTATGATTAATACCCTAGGGATTTAGGCTTGTTTGAATTAACGTGTCACAAATGCAAGTCTACGTTCTTTACTCTTACACAGTAGTTGTCTACACAGTAAAAAGGTTTCTGGGGGGTGAGCCGATCTAATCACCTTTTCAAGTGTTGGTCAGCAATGAGCGTTCAGCTATATAGCAGTTGTTGTATCCGAGTTCGGTCTTAACCGCTAATAGTCCACCAGCAATGGCCTGGTAACCAGTTGTCGGTCGGTTTGTTAGTCGTCTCTCATAGACGCAATCGAGAAGTGCGGTTTTTTCCTGATTTTGTAAAGGGTTGCCTCAAATTGTATTAGGGACGCAACGCGGGACGGAGGCTTGTAACAATTGTAACACAATTGATCTGAATTTAAGTCATTATTATGTAATTATTAGTCTTGTAAATAACATTTGGATCATAAGGAATGCATGGAGCATTTTACTTTGTTTATTTTGTATACTTTTGTTGTCTTATCTGTATAATAATATCTACTATAATATCTCCGTAAATAATTATGTGCACTTGAAATCCTGACTGAGCCGAGAGAATGAGCCTTTGTGTCTATAAACAAGTGAAAACTTAGTTAGAGCAAGGAGTCAATCTATTCGTCCCCTAAGGTTTTTGTTTCAAAGTACATACTATGCAAGTATGTAAAGTACATACTGAATTACCTCCTACTTAACTTAGAATTTAATGTACTTTGTAAGCCTATTTATTTGAGAAATAAAACTTTTATTATTTTATTATTATTATTAATTGCTGTGCTCATACCAATATGGATGCACCCAATGTTCTTTCAAAGAAATGCTCTTAGATATCGATTATATAGATTTTGATTTGAAATAACAATAAACTCGCTGTGCCCAAACGAGGCTACACAAGATAAATGTATATTTTAAAGGGCAATGTATACGCTTCTACAACAAAACGAGTTGCAAAAATTTACAATAAACAAATTTCAAACATATCTTGTCCCATACTACAAAATATCAGATTATCCAGACGATAAACAAGCTTGGAATGAGTTTTGCTACAACTCGAACACTAACGACCTAACCAGGTAAAGGTTTCTTGATCGCTTTTTTACTTTACCTCGATTGAAGTGAACAAAAAATCAAAGTACTCGTACCTAATCATTTTTTTCCTAGTTTTTTTTATTATTATTTGAATTTTGTGACTTGTTCAAGAGTTTTGGAAGGTCTAAAGAAAATCACTTTGATGTTTGCTAGAATGTCTAAAACGACAAGCACTGGTAATGATCATGATGTGCGAAACACGTCTGGGACAAACTTGTTTACGTCCGGGCCCGGTCACCTCGGCATTAACTGGCGATTTGACACTCATTTATTGCGACAGAAACACAAATCTGTATCAGAATATCAGAAGACGTTCTTTTTGAATTTTATAATAATTTAATGTGAAGTTCTTAGAGCCATACTTACTCTTACTTATACAAATAAGATAGTCACGTTCTGCAGTACACATTTGACGACCGATGTGGCGCGGTGGACGAAGGTCCGCCTGCGACGCAGGAGGTTGCGGGTTCGATTCCCGCCTCGGAACAATTGTGTGCACGATCTGCAGATATTTGTTCCGGGTGGTCTGGTCGTTTTCTATGTATAATAAAAAAATATCTATCTATGTAATGTATTGTATTATGTATATCAGTTATCTAGCACCCATAACACAAGCTCTGCTTATCATGGGGCTAGATAATGCTGTGTGAATTGTCCAGCATTATTTATTTATTTATTTATAATATTCCTCTATAGAAGCTTACATGTTTCAAATCCGAAGAACTCACTACCATATGCTATATTAACTACTTATTTGACGACTTCATGGCCTGGTGGGCGAAGGTCCGCCAGCGACACAGAAGGTTGCGTGTTCGATTTCCGTGATGTGATTTGTGACAGTATAAAAATGCTATAAATTACAAATTGAATTCGCAACCCTCCCTCAGTACGGGTTGCGTTATTACCACCATTCGTAGTATGTAGTAAAAAAAAATAATTATTAGGCATATTTCAACACTTCAACCCCTACCGCGTTGAAAGTATTTTATATCTATCGATATAAAGTTGAAAGTATTTTATATCTATCGATATAAAATACTTTCAACGCGAAGCGAATCAAAGAAAATTAGTTCAGTTAATTGCTTATCAAGCTTACAAAGTTTACTAACATCTGAAGCGCCTGCACTAATTGCTTTGGCCACGTTAATTCGGTTACCTACCTACCTGCCTTTTGGGGTCCCCGGCCCCCGGCCCCCGCCTCCCTGGCTACACTCCACAGGTTGATTTCCGTTTGAGATCCGACGAGGATTAATTATAAGGAACATGACATATACTTCTATAACACCCGACGAAAAGTCGACATATAAAATCAAACATTGTATATAAACGGACGAATCGATTTTCAATTGTTTTTTTGTTTAAAATTTTACTTATTATTGCGATGATAGAGGTTGCGAGTTCGATTCCCGCCTCGGGACAAATGTTTGTACGATCTTCAGATATTTGTTCTGGGTGTAGGTCATTTTCTGTGTATAATAAAACAAATATTTATCTATGTAATGTATTGTATTATGTATCAGTTATCTAGTACCCATAACACAAGCTCTGCTTAGCTGCTTAGATAAGTCCAGCATTATTTATTTATTATTCTTAGCTATGTTCGTTGAAAATTTGTCAAGTCAATCAGTCAAGCCGTTCTAATGTTATGATAGTTTAAAGTTAAGTGGGGTTCCCTGTGGGAAATTTCCGGTATTATTTTATTACTTATTAAATGTAGGTATTTTTCTATTTCATTAAAAACAAACTGACGCAATTTGGCCAACTTCGTCTTTGCTGGTACATAGTTTTTCAGCCAGTTAATATTTTTTGCAACCATTTATGTTCAAACCGAAAGGTACCTACATAGTTTTTCAGCCAGTTGATATTTTTTGCAACCATTTATGTTCAAACCGAAAAGTACCTACATAGTTTTTCAGCCAGTTGATATTTTTTGCAACCATTTTTGTTCAAACCGAAAGGTACCTACATAGTTTTTCAGCCGGGTGATCTTTTTTGCGACCGAACAATTTGCTGTGTTTGCGATTGAGAACCCAAAGAGCACGTTCGATTGTTAAAAAAACATCCTGTACTATAGATAAACTCTTTGTTATTTACAGACTCTCAGTGCTAAGTTACTAGGAATTAAACTTAGGTAGCTATTATCAGTCTAACGGAGTTTAAATCCGTAAGTCTAGTCTGAGAGATCCCCATTAGGATGAGAAACCTTAGCTGCTAACAAATTTACAGCATGTCATTAAGTTTTATCCGACTTAAATAAAGGGAAGAGGTTCTCCATTCGGATGTATTTTTCAGTGTACGACGTTAAATTGACTGTCGATTACTGCTGTTGTATTTATTTATTTATTCAAGGAAAACCAGCAGCACAAGTACAAAAAAAAAAACTTTTAATAGAAACAGAAGGCTATTAAGAGGTTTTTACCGACTATGTAAAAAAGAGGAGGTTTTTATTGATGTTTTTTTATGTAGGTTTAAGTTATTTCTCAGTAAATTATGGGCTGATTTCGAAATATTTTTCTCAATTGTATAGAAAATCATCCTGTGGTAGTCCCATAATTTTTTCACCCCGAGAGAAAAAATGATGGAGTGAAACTAAGGGATTCGAAGTTCAACCATAAATAAAAAGAAATGAAAAATAAAAATAAAATAAAATGTTTTTTAGTTTTTCCTTTAGGCAAAATTAGCTTGTATTGGAGGAAACCGCTCTTGCCAGATTAATTATTAACATTTTATAAGTTGGTGTACAAATTTTTTTTTTAATGAAAAGTAACAAATCAAAACTATGTATATAAAATAATACAAGAAAATTTTAATTAAATGATTATCAAAATTATACTAAATAATGCTGGAAGAACATACACAAAGCATAACCTAACCCTAAAGTGAGCAGAGCTTGTAATTGGTACTTACTAAATAACTCATATTAAACCTAACCTCCTAAATCCTATCTATGTTAATGCATTAGGCATTAACATAGATAGGATAACATATATTTACTATACATAGCAAACACCCGGAACACCCGGCATAAATATCTGCAGATCACAACATCCCGAGGCGGGAATCGAAACCGCAAACTCCTGAGGGGCGGCGCAAGAATAATCGATTAAATACATAAACCTTTGTATAAACCGTAGTGATTACAAGTAAACTTATCCTCGCAGAAAGCGTGACCCTACAAAATAACACAAGAAAGTTAAAACATCGGATCCAAAACTAATTAATCAAACCCTTTCAAAGTTATAAGAACTTTGTAAAGACGGTGCATCTTCAGCGTCACTGATTCACAGTTCCGCAAATTAGGCTGTCATGAAACTTATCCTCCAACTCGGCAGTACGCCCAATCCTGAATATTGAATAGTCCTCGTTAGTGAAACATTCAACTATTCGAACCTTGATTAAAGAAGATACGACTTTATTAATAAGTTCGTGTAATGTAAATCCTCTTTTCGCTGTAACTTCTTTCATAAGTTTGCCTTGATTTAGTTCTGAGAACTGTGGTCAATTTAGATGTAATCGTGAGTTTCACTCATACTTTTGTCTGCCCTTTGGTTAATTTTCTTTTGTTCTTTCATAATCGAAATACAGCCAGATAGCAGTACAAATATTTCTATTCATGCGATGCCATGGTTAAAAATAAAGTAAGGAATATGACAGGACTGGAACTACTACAACTGGACCTACAGGAATTTTTCTCATAAAGATAATCTTTTTTCTAATTAACTGTACCTGTTTTATAATCTCTGTAAGTTGTATTTTGTTTGTTTGTTGGATTTGTTAATGTTAGACTGTTGGTATTTTTTTAGTTTAGTTTATTTTATATAAAATCTCTTATTGGCCGTAAGTTAGATTATTAAGGTTTAAATTATGTAGATTAAGGGCTGTTGATTTTGTTGAAACAATAAAAATAAAAAAAATAAAGGACCGATCACAGGTCATTGTTAATGGCGCTTTGATTCCAGCTTTGAACATCGTCTATCAGCTTAGATGATGATGATGATGAAGAAGTCACCTCACTTACTTCATTACTCTTCAGGGTGATGCTAGGATATGGCTATTTGATTAGAACAAAAATTTATATTCTGGGAACGAGCATAATGCTTGTATGAAGGTAGCGATACAAAATATAGTTCGTAAATTGTGCAACCAGTGGTATAACCTGGCGCGAGAAATCGTACGTAGTCAACTTATTTATTAAGAATGACATAATATAACTATAATCAGTACATACATACTACAATCAGTGCGTCCTACCCGTTATGACCTACGGAGCTGAGACGTGGACACTCACGATAGGGCTGGTCCACCAGTTCAAAGTCGCTCAGCGAGCTATGGAAAGAGCTATGCTCGGAGTTTCTCTGAAGGATAGGATTCGTAACGAATACATCCGACAGAGAACCAAGGTTATCGACATAGCTCAAAGAATTAGCAAGCTGAAGTGGCAGTGGGCCGGCCATATCTCGCGAAGAACCGACGGCCGATGGGGCAAACATGTTCTTGAGTGGAGACCACGACTCGGTAAACGTAGTGTAGGATGCCCTCCGACCAGGTGGGATGACGACCTGCGAAAGACTGCAGGTAGATGCTGGATGCGGCAAGCTGAAGACAGGGCGCTATGACGCTCATTGGGGGAGGCCTATGTCCAGCAGTAGACTGCTATAGTCATGATGATGATGATGATGAATATAACTAAAGTACAATAATTAATTACTACTCATATTTAGACTTCTGTGGGTCTCAACCACGAATTAAGAGTATATTAAATTTAAATACGTTTACAGTATCTGGAAATACTCGTGATTTGTAATATTGTTAAGAAAAATTAATAATGGAAAGAAAATTCGAAAAGAAAGCTGTACTCTAATGGCATCGTTACGATTTGTCTACAATCGGATTAACCATTAACCTTTCTTACTTTGCTACGGGTCAAAAATAATCTGACTCTATGCTTATCCTCTTTATTATTCGTGTGCTCCATTATACTAAAACATTTCTATTATACGTACTAGCTGTTGCCTGCGGTTTCGCAACGGTGAAACTAAAAGTTCCTCCCATCCCCTGTTATAAGTCTCTAATTTTCCTTTCTTCAAATATGAATGAATGAATGAACACTTTATTGTACCCAAAATAACACCAAACAAATATATATTTCGTCCATTCTTACCGAGCCTGTACAAACGCAAAATATCATCTTACCAACCTTTACGTCATGCCCTATGGTCATGCCCCAAGCTGTAGTAGTTTCTGAGATTTCGTAATTACTCATTCAGTTTGTCGTCTACTGTCGTGGAGTAGTACCTACCTGATATATAGGTATATAATCTAATCAGGTAGGTAGGTACTACGCATTTAACAAGGCTTTACCATTTCAGATTATTAATTCTTTGCCAAGGTTACGACCGAGTCTCCATTACGACCATACGATTTGCATGTAAATGGACACCCGAACTCCCAAGCTTAGTTTGATGTGTTTTGGACAGATATTGAAATTGACTTCTTTTGCTGTCATCTCCATATTGGATAAAAGATTTCAGAGCACGGTCAAACATAAGTTATAATAAAGCCTTGTTTATAAAGCCTAAGATTTGTTAAAATAGCGAAATTACTTTTGCGTCATTCCTCTCTCACACTATGTTCGTTGTATCATTCATTATATTTTCGCGGAACGTTGCCATGAACAAATAAGCAGCGAAAATAGAATGCGTGATAAATACATAAACGAATGCCTCTGAACTTGCAGGTCTGAGTTGTTTGTATGTGTTTCTTTTTGTCTTAAGTACCTTCGTTATAGAGGAAAAACACGCTGCTGTCTGCTGTCAGGGAAGAGGGATAGTGTCGTTGAACATTTTATTGATTTTGTAATAAAAAACGAATCTATGTATGTGTCAGTATGTTGTCAACTGACCAGTTGACTAGCAAATAAATTCAGTGCATTCACACATACAAGCCACGTTTACGAACGAATAGGAAATTAAGACAATTTTTAGCTACACCTCGTTTATGTCTCCCATCTTTCTACGTCTTCAGTCCTCGACTGATGCCTTTACATCTGTTCCTTTTTTCCGATTTACATAATCACGAGCCTTTGCTGCCATTTCTTGAGAAGTTTTTAACTTCTATCCTGTTTTCCACCTTTATTATCATCTACCTCCCATTACCCAGGCCCGTTATATTATAATTATCTGTTTCCCCCTTGTATGCTGCCACAAAAAGCCTGCAAAATTAAAGCATCTTAATCTGATCGTGATTATCAGAAGCTGTTAAAACCCGCGTCAAGAGGTGATTCTTTGCACCCCAGTCATTAAAAGCCTTATTAGAATTCAGCAAGGATTAACTGGCGTACTTCAGCCACTTTCTGTGCTAATGACTTCTTTATCAGCCTTTTATTATATTCTAGTAGTGATATCTGAAAACACTTACATAATTGGTATCCTAATGTTTCGGAAAATTAAACGATGGGTGTTCTGCTCTCCCTAGACGTAGAGTGGGTAAAGACCATTTATCATTGCAAAAGGTATAAACATTATATAGTTGGTTGGGTTTAAAAACTTCTAAATGATCCCAACAAGTTTTCTATCCGGGTACACGATAATTAGATTAAAAGACCAGAAGTTAAAACATTCCCAAATTTTAATAAAGTCCTAAATATTTAAATTATAGAGTTCATTTGCCAACTCAGGTCTCGATTTCTATACTGCTGAATTCGTAGGTAGTATAGGTCACTAGTAAAGCTATAGTAAACTTAATACCTGGTACATTATGTAGGTATACTAATGTTGTTTTTCGTTCCATAATGGTTTATTGTTCAATTAAACTAAAATCCTATTCAAAAATGCAGGTGCTGTTAAAAGCTCTACGTCAAAAAACCGGCAGCAAATTACATTTTCCTGTGCAACGTTGTTCGGGGAACCAATCTAGGGTTCCTCTCACTTAAAATACACAATTAAAAACTATCCATATAGAACTTACAACAGTCCATTCTAGGAAAAAGAATGTAGACTACGTATTTATCCCAAAGTATTGCTAAATACGAATATATTCAGCAATTATGCTTGTGCTTTAGTACTTTAGGGAATTGTTTTTGTTCCATTGCCGTGTAAAAGAGCATTCTTTTTTTTTTGGAGCAGAATTTCGTATTTTAAACAAAACTTCATAGAGTAGCGCTGTAATGATAGGTAGATAGATATAATTTATTGATAGAATGACTTAGTTAAATGCTAAATAAATCTTTAACTAGGGTTATCTAAAAATAGCAATAAAGATAATTTGTAATAGTTCCCGTGAACCTTAACTCACAAAGTCCTACTCGTTTTTCCCAACTTTTTCTAGTTAAAATATTCCAACTCTATCACAGGATTTATACATCGCTGGCTACGCACTGACACAATGGAAAGATGAACAAAAACATTGCCATTTTCCGTAAAAACGAAGTTATACCGACACAGCGCGTTTTAAACTAGCAGTTTGCTTTGATAACAAGTTTTTTAAATTGTATGTGTATTCTAACTAGACTGCCCTGAATCTGCCAAGCGTAAACATAAACAGCCGTATCTGCCTTATTCGCTTTGCAAAATATGATTACTTTATTTTCATCGATGCAAATAAATAGCAATGATTCCCTTTGTTTTGCATAAATCATTCAGGCGTGTTGAGAATGTCTAGGTAGGTCATAAAGAGCCTACATTCATTGGTATACCAGTAAATTGAATTTACTGAATTTTATGAAAGTTAAATAGGCAGCCTATGATCAAGTAGACTTAAAAGTACCAAATTGTAATTACAATTTAAGCATAGCTAATTGCGATTCTATTGTCGCTTGTGTCAATAGTTTGTAAAATTCATATCAATTCAAAGTCCTAAGGGGCGACCTTATTTAAACAGCCTCCATTTTGTTTCCGATGAAAAGATCCCTCTGTTCTTCGTCTAATTTAGAAATTATACGGATCTAATTTCAACCTTATTCAGAGTTTAATAAAGAGTGAAATAATTTAAAATTGTGTAAGGATTAATTCCTTGAGGTAGACATGCATTATGGTCCTACGACAACGTTGGGTGGAGGTGGTGGTGGGGTGAAAGGAAGACTGTGTGAGGCTCGCAGAGGACCTTAACTGAAGTGTAAAAGAGGAGCCCTATACCTAGTAATGGGTGTCAGCGGGCTAATGATGATGAAGGATTATTTTAAAAGACTTACGACATACACATCGGTGCAAAAAAATTACACGTAAGTCACATCAAATTTATTTTGTCATAGTCATCTCTCAGCACTCATACGTAGCTCATACGCACCCTCCCTCAAAAAGGAGGATTTTGCCATAATCACCACGCTTGGTAGTAGTTTCCGACTGTTGCAAACAATCTACAGGTAGCTCAACTGATCCATATCAGTCAAAGCGTCCCCAAGACGCTTGGCTGCATTAGCCCGCTGTATGGCAATGCTGATGCGCTGTGCCAGATCCTCACCAGCTCTCGGGTCAGGAGTCGCTTTGACCAAACTCTCAAATATTTTATTAACAACGCGGATTATGTTATTACGTGTAGATTGTTTGCAACAGTCTGCAGCTATTTTAAAAGCAATTCTAAATACTAGTAGCTAATTTGTTTCTATAATTTGATTGTAACTTTCTTTGGATAAAGATGTTTATTAACTTATTTCTAAATATTTCAATATTCAATCAAGATCAAAGCTGATGGTGTGCTAGACTGAATGGGCAAGTGAGTTCACATTGAATATTCAAATCTCAAGCTGAAGTAGTTGAAAATTTGGCGCCCACCCAGGGACTGAGGCGTCAACTATTACGAGTTGACCTTGATTGGAGCATTTACTTCCTATTTGTTTGCATTATATTATCTTGCACTTTGTGTATGCAGTTCGAATAATTCTGATTCAAATATAAAGTTACTAGTTTCTGCCCGCAACTAACGCGTTGTCTATGGATACGTTAAAAGGTTATTTCTTTATTCCATGGCAACTGTTTTATGGGCTAAAAAGCCTATTTTGATTCCAGGCCTACTATCTATGAAAAATGTTAGCCTGAATTCAGTAGTTTTGGCATGAAGAAGTAACAAACATCCATCCGTCCATCTGTCCGTCAATCCTTCAATCGATCCATCCATCTATCTTAATATCCAAACTTTCGCATTTATAATATAAAAAGAACCTACAACGATCATGAATCGTAGTAAACATTAAAATTCTTATATATTCGTAATAGGAATCGCTGTGTGCGGAGCGTGAATGATTTCTTTCTGCATGCAATCACTTATGGTGCTTCCTTTTTGGGGTTCCGTATCCGAAGAGTGAAAACGCGGTCCTATTACGAAGCCTCCGCTGTTTGTCCGTCAGACAGCGGGTTGTATCTCTTGAACGTTAAAAGATAGACAGTGAAAATATTCACAGAATGTGTATTTCTCTTGCCGTTCCGACAACAGATAATAAAAACAAAATAAATATTAAAATTAACAAAGAAACTGTTATTAGAGTTCCTTTTATGAAATAGTTGTGTACGATGGTACGGAAACCCTGTGTGCAAGTCGACTCGTACTTGGCTGGTTTTATTCCATGTGTAAATAATAACTTGTGTAATACATTTAGAAATAACGACATCAAGTGTGTATAGTATGTAATGGTGCCAATAAATGAAATACCGAAATAACTATTCTAATGGGAATGGTTAACTAGGTACATTCTAATGGACGTTTGACCGCGACCCGACACCGGCACCGACATTAAGTCGTCTCATTATTCTATAAAACACATAATATTATTAATATGTACAATTTCTATGAAATTGTACATATTAATAATATTATGTGTAAGTTCATAAATAAATAATGCTAGACAATCCACACAACATCATCTAGCTCCAAGTTAAGCAGAGCTTGTGTTATGGGTTCTACACGACTGATATCTATCTATATATATATAAAAGAAAGTCGTGTTTGTTACAACACTTATAACTCGAGAACGGCTGAACCGATTTAGCTGAAAATTGGCGGAGAGGTAGCTTAGAACCAGGAGTCTAACATAGGATACTTTTTTTTATAATTTAAACCATTTAACACATAGATTTCCACGGGGGCGAAGCCGCGGGGCGCAGCTAGTACTGAATAAATTACATAGATAGATATTTGTATTATTACTTTTTTTATAGTTCTGTACTATTATTTATAAAAACGGCAAACAAATAACATTTGTTGTATGGGAGCCCCCTTAAATATATAGATATTTTATTCTGTTTTTTAGTAGGTATTTGTTGGTAGTAGATATTTGTAGTATTTGTTAGGCAACAGAAATACATCGTCTGTGAAAATTTCAACTGTCTAACTATAACGGTTCATGAGATACAGACTGGTGACAGACTGACGGACAGATGGACAGCGGAGTCTTAGTAATAGACTCCCGTTTTCCCCCTTTGGGTACAGAATCCTAAAAACGACCAATGAGCCCTTTAGCACACACATCTGGCCACAGTATAGGAGTAATATTACCGATCTGTGGTATAGGTATAGGCCTCTCTATCATGCAATATGTCTATACACTAGCCAAACTCGATGTAGAATGTTTGTAAACAAACTGCCCATACTTAACCTAGAATTCACTTTATTGCCGCGTCTTTTTATACGCAATTTACATAGCTTGTCGATTTGAGATCCTTCTTTCAGTAAATCTTGCTTCAAATTATATCTGAAACTTGACGCCAAGCAAATTAGTAGTAGTTTTTGTTTTGTTGTTTGTTTACAAACATTCCACATCGAGTTTGGCTGCTGTATAGGTCCTTTGCAACCTGCATACCTACACT
This sequence comes from Eupithecia abbreviata, assembly GCA_943735965.1. Lineage (NCBI taxonomy): Eukaryota > Metazoa > Arthropoda > Insecta > Lepidoptera > Geometridae > Eupithecia > Eupithecia abbreviata. Next base: position 6,017,380 of record OX030986.1, read on the forward strand.
CTTTCCCTGCTCTTCTAAATCTAACCGTGTCGTTTGACCATAGTGTCCATATTTAAACAAGAAGTAAATAGACCATTTGCAATTCAGGTTCATATCTCCAAAGCCTTCCGCTTCCATCTCATATTCATCAATATGAAACTCTGAATACGAGTGAAGTCCACCGGACAAAGTGCTAAGCGCTTATCGCTTACAAACGGCATAGTATTTCTGTGAGGGACTTTGAATAATCCCTTGTGAATTTCGAAGCGCACCACTTTAAATTTTAGTCCGCACCTGGTTCGTTTACAAAGATGATGAACTTTATTATTATTTGTTCTTAGGATTATTTTGTATATACAATTTTATATTAATGATGTGCACCACATATTGATGGATTGTGTTAAATTCAAAGATCGAAGGGAGGCACTGATGATTGAACGTAATTTAAATAGATTTAATTTAGGCACATTTATTAACATTTTAGCGGAACCAGATTCAGCAGCGGCTGTCTCATCATTCAAAATTGTTATGCATCAGTGACTCCCTTTAAAAATAGCCACAATTTATATGTTTTTATTTTGCTGTATCTATTGTTTTGTTTGTTAGTTATAAGTTTAGGTTATGATAGGACTGGCATACTTTACGAAGTAAAAGTCCTTAAAAATAAATATGATTAAAAAAAAAAAAAAAAATGTATTATGTTTTGAATTTTGAAGTTCTAAACTTTATGTACCTACATTGTTATGTTATTTTACTATTTTCTAGTGTGTTATTTCATTGTATCTTGTAGTTTTTAAGATGATAAAATGGGCATAACGATTTGGAGTTATCTATGTAATGTTATGGTCTTATGTAAATAAACAATTTGAATTTGAATTTAGCTGGGTTATGTACGAATTATTAATCAGGACCTTAATGTGCTTTGTTTCACTTCGTTTTCATTGCGTTGCCGGGCTCGATATAATCTCTAATGGACTAACTAAAAGTCTGCGAACGCCAGATCTTCGTCATTTTATAAAAGCTGAGAGTTTCTCAGCATAAACCCCGAGCACAAAGTCAAACTCAATAGCATTTATTTCTTTAGGCTTACAAAATAAGACAAGTCATATTTTATACTATAAACAAAAAAAAAATGCTGGACAATTCACACAGCATCATCTAGCCCCAAGCTAAGCAGAGCTTGTGTTATGGGTACTAGATGACTGATATACATAATACAATACATTACATAGATAGATATTTTTTTTATTGTACATAGAAAACGACCAGAACACCCGGAACAAATATCTGCAGATCGTACACACAATTGTTCCGAGGCGGGAATCGAACCCGCAACCTCCTGCGTCGCAGGCGGACCTTCGCCCACCGCGCCACATCGGTCGTGAAATTATTATCAAATAAAATTATTTTACTGATCACTTAATTTTTTTGTCCACTAGTGCAAAAAAAAAATGAAAAAGAAACCACGTATGTTTATCTCGATATGATCGAGACATATAGTCTCGATCACCAATTGTGAAGTTTGGGTCATTCGTTATTAATCTTAGCATCAGGTATAATCTCGTACAAATAAAACGAATCAACGAACTTTTTTGATCTGTATGCGAAAAGCACCAACATTGTAAATTGTATTAAAAACAAATATTTGTTTTCAGTACTGGGTGCCAGCATAAACAACTCAAAATTAATTGTGAAATTGAAATCCGTTGTGAGTTTAGCTGCACTTTGTATGTTAGTTACACCTGCTCTCTAGTCAGAGCTTCCACGGGTGGTCTTGATGTATGTAAACAACCAAACCAGGGTTATTAAACGACCCTCCATGCTTATAAATTAAAAGCACTCTACATACGAGTAGATTAGTGTTTCCACTCACGCCGCGGGTTTTGTTTTTTGTAAAAACTGTTGAATTTTCTCTAGAACTAAAACATGACAACGACCAGTCATTCTTTTTAATATCTTGTGTTTGATACTCCCTCATTCACTCTATAAGAATAAAAGCATGAAATGATCAATTTAAAATCCCCTTGCCAAGGAGTATAAGATTCATAAGATTCACATAAGATACACAACACATACACACGTACATAAGATTCTCCATCAAGACCACTTTGAAATCACAGTTATAACAAGCCGATTTACTTGGCTGCGGAAAAATTACTACAAGTTGATTCTATGTTGTTATTATTTTATCATCTATAGTTTCCGATAGTACTATTATTTCAAGAAATAAATTATAATTAGTTAAAAATAAATTCTAATGCGCCTGAAATAGTTTAGATAGCAAATAGCAAAGTTAGTTTTTGGTTCCTAGATAGACCTTTCTAGTATCAAATGTTGCCTCTACATTATCTTTTATGTCCCCCTCAAACACTACTTAAACACACTTTCCTAAAGAACCTTTTCAAAACAAACAGTTCAAATCTTCGATATTGCTAGGTTATACATAAATACAAGTTAACGTTACGATACATCCACTCCCTACGGATTAGCTCGAAGCAGTGTAACTTGATAACGCGACATGTTAGTGTCTAGTTTAATCGCGCATAGAAATAGGACTTACCTATATTGGTAACACAATATGGAAATGGGTAAACTCAGGTAAAGTTAGTAAGCTGGAAAGTAAAGACGGTTGGTGCTTGCATCAGAGCTAGGCAGCTAGGCTGGACAATTCTGATGTATTCGTTTAGGTGGTGGTACTCCTGTTTCCGCATTTGGGTTCCAGTCGGTCCTTTATGCGTGTGTTGATGCCTATTAGTTTGTGTGGACTAATCTTGCGACTGAATTTAAGAGCAACCTCAACCGATTCAGTTGAAATTTGGCATACTTATGAAAGTTCACAGTTAAACTTACGAATATAATTATCTGAAATGATAAGCTTCAGCATACGAGCAAGGATGTGCACCCTTGCCGCTCGTATGCTCGTATGCCGCATCTACGTGAAAACGTAATAGCCGCTAACAAAAATAAAATATTTATAATTAATGAAGCAGTTATGTTTATCAGGTAAAAAGCAATGGGTAATGTATGCACTTTTTTGCCAGGCTAAGTAAAACGTTAGTAAATATTTTTTTCGCTATATCTTTCCTCACTGCTCGCATACGTTTTTACGCATGGAGGCTGACTAGGTCTCCCGTGAAGATTCTTACGACATGTGACCGGAGTGAATTCAGCAACTTTACGATAATTGGACTCAGTTTACTGCGACAACTACGAATTTAACTCGGGTAAACTTGGTGAACAGATAAGTTTCGAGGGTAGGTGCCTGAATGCTTGGACTTTGCCAGGGTTACGTCCAAAGGCTGGTCAGACGTTATAGCTCCGAATAGATAACTGGCAGCAACAGTAGTTAATTTCCTATTTGATTGGGTTCTTCGGACCCTTCATTTAACTTCTGAATCTACTCCAAATAATATGTGTTGTGTAGTTGTAATATACAAAAATACATTATAACGTGTTTATTTCTTTAACTTTGTTCAATAATATAAGTGTTGAGATTCCCTTTTAAGTAAAATAATTACCTGTGTTAGAGAATTTCGCTCTTCCAAAACAAATCAAATATGAATCGAAGATTAGGTTGCGCAATTTAGCTTTAATAAAGTACCACAGAACGAATATTAATCTCAACTTCTTTAGAGCTTTGCGTCTGATTTGACACAATTCTGCCATCGCATCAGATGATAAATTGGCACTATTTATAATAATGTATGGTGTATTGTTATCATTGTATTAAGCAATAAAGTATTATAATTACTTAAGTAATCTCAAACCAAAATGATGATTATCCCTTAACAGTTATCTGGTACTCATAAAAGCAGTTCTTTTGGGCCAGGTCATGCTGTTTGAGTTTGCCCAGTAGGTATAATTAATTGACCACCTTTCCCACGAGGATACAATGACAAGTTCGTACCAAAGAAATTAAATAATATCCCAAAAAGATTCGATTTCGACGGGGCTTGAACCCGCTACCTTCCTCTGGGTTCAAGTCCCGTCAAAATTGTTTTATTTGGGATATTATTTAATTTCTTAGAGATTACCCAGAGTGCGAGGGCTTACGATACGCACTTTAATACAAGTACCTATTAAAAACTCCTTTATTATTTAATCTTTACAGTTCATTCCAAGAGTACCTCCAATGTTCGGAAGCGACAGTGCAGCGCTCTTGCGGGGACGAGACAGCGATGTTCACCAGCACTTTTCTCAAGCGAATGGCTTCAAACATCATAAAGGTGAGTTAGCTACCGACCTCTTAAATTTCATGTTTCAGACTTAGGCTGTTTTCACCAGAGATGCGTAGCGAGTCATCACCATAACATTAAAGAATACCAAGGACACCTTTGGTTTATTTTTTCTAATTAATTTCTTCATTTTTTTTTTTTTTTTTTTTACGTATTGAGTACTCGTTCATCGCGTGAGTTTCTCTCTGCGGGTCTACAATTCAGTGCGGGGCGAGACAAGCAATGTCATGTCATCGGCATATAGCCACCCCTTAAGAGCCACTGTCACAAATGTCTCATCGCATGTGGCAAGGTGTTTAAGCTTTATTGCAATGAAGAGGCTTAAGGAGATTACCGACAGCGATACATCCGCATGTGGAATGTCCCTTATACTAAACGTCAAAGAATCGAAATAATTCTGACGATCCGTCCGACTTGGGGCGGACAAATGTGTCTGGGGTATGTTACTTACAAAGAATTTTATAAATCGATTCTTCGGCTCCCTTTAGTCAACCAGTCTCCAGCTTTAGTCGATGCAGGTATATTATGAAGATGATTGTTGTTACTGAATTATGCTAATGAAAACGAAATATAAAACTACAACCTCTGAATTGAACAGTGTACTTAACTAAATTACGAGTAGCTAAGGAATGTTCAATGTTCCACAAGTAATACTGTTGGGCTCATAAAAACACCCACTTAGCGATAGCAACCAATAGCAACTTGCCCAAGTAACCTCAAACCCCTAAAGTAGTTTACGGATATTAAAGCCCAAGATTTCAACGTCGAACTAACCAAGTCTCATTTTCAGGCCATTTGAGCCTGCCGGATTATAAGGGTGCATGGCCATTCATAAATCGGGAAGGTCCGCTTAGTTGGGCACATTCTACCGTTCAATATTAAATCTTGGATGTCCGATGACATAAAGGGTTTCTGGGCTGTGAAGGTGGCTTTAGACCTTTTCGAGCTGATATTACAGCTCCTAGTTTAACTTCAGGGTTTGCACTTTTTTCATTTTTGTATTACGCAGGTGGGGAAATTAGATAATTTCTGATAATACGAATGAATATGTATGAATTATTTGTTATACTAGTATGTTGGTAAATTATACTTCCTCGATACGTAATAATGGATAAACTTTGATGATGATATTCAAAACTTAAGTGCTTTTGGTAAGTTCAGTTAAGTTTCGTGGAAATTCCATTAACTAACGCTAAAATGGGTTTGTCTAATCTAAACCAATGCAGCTATTTTGGGACTAAAAAGTATACTTTTTTTCAAATGTTATTTATATACTTCTATTATACAAAGATCTCAAAGAATTAGCAAGCTGAAGTGGCATTGGGCCGGCCATATCTCGCGGTAAACGTAGTGTAGGACGCCCTCCGACCAGGTGGGATGACGACCTGCGAAAGACTGCAGGTAGATGCTGGATGCAGCAAGCTGAAGACAGGGTGCTATGGCGCTTATTGGGGGAGGCCTATGTCCAGCAGTGGACTGCTATAAGCTGATGATGATGATGATACAAAGATCTTACAAATTTCTAATGGAGTGATCACAGGTGATCGGAAAGCTGGCTTTTTTTCGGTCAGCGAATAAGCATTGCCATTCAACGCCAGTATTCTGGACATTCTGCCTTCTGGCTTAGATTATTAGTGTAAATAACCACAATGTTTTATTTTGTTGTTGTTCTTTTGCAATAAAATAATTTCCTTTCCTTGATTTATACAGGGTTACTTGTAATAAAACTTAATATCTAGAAAACGAAAACGAAACTATCATAGTTATCAACACTAAAGTCATTTAAAACGGGATATTTACCATGATTGAATATTGGATAACTCAAAAATTAAATCATGGTAAATATCCCGTTTTAAATGACTTTAGGGTTACTTGTAAGTAGACCTTGTCCTTTCAGGACGTGATAGTAGGGTTCTGTAGAAACCAATTTGACTATGAGGTATCCTGTTTAAAGTTAAGCCCCTTCGAAATATTTGAGTTTGGCTTTCGCTAAATTTAACACTGACTTTATAAGGACCCACATATATCATTATTTCCCATTATTGTGGTATCTAGGGCGTCATTTTATCTGTAAATTGATAGATAGAACAGCCTCGAAAACAAAGATTAATTTCAAGGGTTGTTTTTCACTCGAACCTCCCAAAAGAGAAACAGGAAAACATGTCGTGAAAGTAAAAACACTGTCTTGTTTTCAAAGTTAGCAAGTTTATTATTTGTTGGATGAGATTACGAGTCTCTCGATCACATCAACAGTGGTGAATAGTCTACATGTATGCGGTTTTTGACAACCGAGAAATATAAAAGCTAAAGTCATCTTGCGGATAGCTAACTAAACTCTGATTTCGAATCCAAGATATTGATGTCAACAAAGACATATATTAATTAAAACTTAACAAATAATATATTTTGAATAAAAAGCAGCAATGTACCTAACTATATAACGACGTCATCGTCGATAAGATGTCGTCGACAGACAAAACAATACTTCAATAACTGTCCAGTTCAAAGTTTCGTTCATACATTTTGGATGAAAAGCAGCACTGTAACTATGTAACGACGTCATCTTCGATAATATTTTGTCGACAAACAAAACAATACTTCAATAACTGTCCAGTTCAAAGTTTCGTTCATACATTTTGGATGAAAAGCAGCACTGTAACTATGTAACGACGTCATCTTCGATAATATTTTGTCGACAAACAAAACAATACTTCAATAACTGTCCAGTTCAAAGTTTCGTTCATACATTTTGGATGAAAAGCAGCACTGTAACTATGTAACGACGTTATCTTCGATAATATTTTGTCGACAAACAAAACAATACTTCAATAACTGTCCAGTTCAAAGTTTCGTTCATACATTTTGGATGAAAAGCAGCACTGTAACTATGTAACGACGTCATCTTCGATAATATTTTGTCGACAAACAAAACAATACTTCAATAACTGTCCAGTTCAAAGTTTCGTTCATACATTTTGGATGAAAAGCAGCACTGTAACTATGTAACGACGTTATCTTCGATAATATTTTGTCGACAAACAAAACAATACTTCAATAACTGTCCAGTTCAAAGTTTCGTTCATACATTTTGGATGAAAAGCAGCACTGTAACTATGTAACGACGTCATCTTCGATAATATTTTGTCGACAAACAAAACAATTCTTCAATAACTGTCCAGTTCAAAGTTTCGTTCATACATTTTGGATGAAAAGCAGCACTGTAACTATGTAACGACGTTATCTTCGATAATATTTTGTCGACAAACAAAACAATACTTCAATAACTGTCCAGTTCAAAGTTTCGTTCATACATTTTGGATGAAAAGCAGCACTGTAACTATGTAACGACGTTATCTTCGATAATATTTTGTCGACAAACAAAACAATACTTCAATAACTGTCCAGTGCAAAGTTTCGTTCAGTTTTTTCGATCACGTGTAGTCTTCCCAATTGGGACTCCCGATTGGTCCCTGCCTGCAAAACAGTGCAAACGAGATTTCAGTTATTTACTACCATCGAGATAACTTTTGGCATTCTTTCAAATTCTTGACACTGCCCCCAATTCGCTGGCTCGACCCCGCTACTTCGTATGGGATGTCAAACACTTACGGAATTGTTTACCTTTTCTATATACCATTCCACGATCTGCAGATATTTTTTCCGGGTCGTTATTTATGTATAACTAGTGGACCCGACGTTGTCCTTTCTTAACACTTTGACTGCGGTTTTTTTTCGACGACTGCGATCTTTTTTTTTACCTAAAAAATTCGTGCTGCCGCTCTACACAGCGGTTGTGTTGCGCCGCACATGCGTTTCGTTCGAAAAATATTACAGCTCTGCTGAGTCACAAAGATCTGTATTTTCTCAGCCGCTGCGCTAGTGTGGATTTACGCATATTAGTCACTTGTAGAAAACTCATACCGTGCGTTTTCAGCACTCAAAGTGTTAACGATGAATATTGAGCATTCCGTCAATGTTATGTCAAACGCCATAAGGTTACATCAAAAAAGTTTGAATTGTAAAAGCGCTATGGTTACATTAGAAATAATTTAATATGGTGGTTAATTATGCTTAAATTTTCTAATTTTCCGCGCAATTTTCTTAATGTTTTCATAAGAACCTTTTCCTGACAATAACAAACACAACCAAAGAATTAAGGAAATCGGTCCAGTCGTTCAGGCGTGTTGCCGTGACCAAGGGAAATAGGGATTCATTTTTATATATGTATATAGATAAAAAATATCTATCTATGTAATGTATTATATAGTCTAGTATATGTAGTTAGTCATCTAATACCCATAACACTATTATTATTTCATGGATAATTGGTTTATTATGTAGTGTAATTAATTTTATTACTCTTGACATTGGTTCCGTAATAAATTTTAATTATTGTTTTATTCTTTACATTTAACTATGTAGGTACCTTATTATAACTGATTTAATTAATTTTATTGGTTGTATAGGCCGTGTTAATAAAAAATTAATAATAAACTTCAATGTCAAGTTATGCTTATTGTCGAGGACTTACTTATCTGCCAACTTTTTGTGGATTATTTATATATTAACTATTCTTGGGTTCTTAGTTCCATAGTTATTGAGCATTACTGATACGTCCTTTGTCAACGTGTTCTTGAGTGGAGACCACGACTCGGTAAACGTAGTGTAAGACGCCCTCCTATCAGGTGGGATAATGACCTGCGAAAGATTGCAGGGAGATGCTGGATGCGTTAAGCTGAAGACAGGGCGCTATGGCGCTCATTAAGGGCCTATGACCAGTTTGCTATGCTATGCGGGTCCATATTGGACCCGCCACATTTCTAATGTCGTCCTCCCATCTTCTAGTCTGTCTGCCTCTTTTTCTTTTGCTATCTCATGGTTGCCATTCAGTTATTAGTCTCGTCCATTTCACCTTCTCCATCTCTCTTATCATATGCCCAGCCCATCTCCACTTTAAGCGTGTAATAGCGAAAGATAGAATAGAGTGGAAATCTTTAGAGGAGGCCTATGTCGAAAGACAAGCTGAAATGCAGAAACGACCGTTTACCGATACTTAATTATTTATGTAAAAAGATAAGTAACTGTTATAAAGTAAGCATATTTGTAAGAAAACTGTAAAACATTGTAAAAATTCAGTTCAGCAATAAAGGCTATTTTATTTTATTTATTATGACCAGTTTGAGCAGCAGTGGACTAACATAGGTTGATGATACGTTCCTGTTTCTAGTTTGTATTTTCCACGGCTGGGTAAAGAAGCTCGAAGTACTTTTAATTTGGCAGCTTCTATTCTTCTCATATCCATGTACCTATGCTTTCAGCTCTGTGACTTTCTCGGTTTTTATTTTTGTTCATATCCAATTATCTTTTTTTTTTCAGAGCTTCTGCCTTGAGTACAGAGGACAAGAATGCGGTCTACCAGACAGTGCAATAAATGCCAAAACTAGCCTTTCTCTTCTTGGCATAGCTAGTATAGTTCACGTTATAAATGGTATTACCACATAAATCATAATTTGATACCTATTATGGGCATCTAAATTTAAAATAATATACCCGGAGTTTACAAGCATTTTATTGATGAACGTCGCTAAAGTTAGTCAATTTTAATGAGTTACTGATTTTTTTTTAAATAAAATAACGTGGGGTTAGCCAGGGTTGGCTAAGAAGACACATTTGTAAATTTGTAAGCTCTTGTAAATTAGTACGTTTATTAATAGAGATATTTTACCTGTCTTATTTTAAATACCATACAGTCTCTTTGGAGGCGAAATTTATGCTTTGTCGTTTTGAGTAACAGTTTGTGTCGAGAAAATAAATATTAGGTATGTATAAAAATAACATAAATATATAAATACTTAGGCAACCTACCACCAAATATTTTTTTAACAGAATTTTACGGTCATTGTTCTGTAAATACCAGCATTTAGAAAAAAAACTGCTCAAATGTATGTACTTATTACAGTTCGATTTTTTGGTCATTTTGCTTTCCTATGCTTAAGTGTCTATGCAGTCACAAACTACTAGGAAATCGTTGTTTTTGTTTTCTGTCATTTCGACCGTCATCAATAAAATGTTTCTAATTACTGGATATTCAATGAATGTTGCCATGTGTGGCATGTTTGGAAATAGGACGCTTGCGGTTGCCAGTATCTGGTGACTGCAGTGTTGCACCGTTGGGTAATGAGAGTTATAGTTCCTCGGTTAATTATTATTTAGTATTTAAATAATTTAAATTTGGATATAATAATTCCAAGTCATTCCTAAAAGTGAGAAAGCGGGCCTGGTAACACCTTGATTGCGAGCTACTATGATAATTGATCACTCAGAAGTTTAAACATAGTAGCGTCAACGTTTTAAATGGCTCGTTTGTTATTGCATATATTGTTAGGTAGATTGTATTTTCACGTCATTTAAATCCTGCCCGGATTTCAATAATTGACGTGAAAATACAAATTTTAATGAATATTGCAGTAGTTTGTTAAAACCCTGAATTGTAGTAAATTTTTCTTAATGAAATTTCCGAAAATGGTAGCTTTTTCAAACCAAAAATGTAACGGTAATTATAAATTCCCTTTATGTGCAGAGCTATTAGTTAAGGTAATCTGAGCAATGTTATTGTGATACCAGAATGCTCACCAATGCATAGCATACCGTTCAATTAACATACACACAATTTCATTTGCGGTTTTTGGCAATACCGCAACTTTATTTTTAAATTATAACTTAAATATTTGATCTTTAAAATTATAGTGGGAATTAAAATGGGAAACTTATATTCGAATTATTTTAATTCTTCTGATTTGTTTAGAAAATATATAAGAAACTACATACTCAATTGGATTTCTAAATAACATTATAATCTAGTCGTTAAAACTATTTTTATCCCTGCACTGTTAACTAATATAAATAAAAATAATCAAAAATATTGTATTATAATAAATTGTTTTATAAATATTAAATTAAATAGTTTAGCAGATATTGTTACAGAATTAATATTGTACATATATATAATTAATTAAATAATTAATATTTAGCGATGCCTAGCATGTCGGACTGTACATGAATATTATTGTAATATATATAATAAGTATAATTATGTAGCTTTATAGAGCTTTTTAAATTTAGTAAGTACATAGTACGCGTACTATTTTTTTTTACTTTAGTACCTATTTTGTATCAAATTACTTTTCGAAATTATACTTTATTTAAAATTGCTATGTTTAGCTGTTCTTCATAAATAAATGCATTGCTCATATTGTACAGTTAGCTACCTACCGTTCCAAAGTTTAGATTTAAATTTATAGTTATTAGACTTTAATTAAATATTCAGGAAAAAAATATCAAAATGTAAAAAAAGTAACTAAAATAACAGTACTCGTATATTGAATTATCCTGTTGAAATGTACACAATTTAACATAACAAAAAATCGTCTATTAACAATTTTTATTAACAAGACAAATTACAATCTACTAATAGAAACAAATTAGAACTATACGCTAGCCAAACTCGATGTCAATTGTTGGTTAACAAACCTCAATAAAAAATACCGAAATTCATTTGTTTGGCGTTGAGTTTCAGACATAATTGTAAGCAGTATTTATTGAAGAAGTCCTTACTTTCAAACAAACCGAGAAGTGAAGTAAATTGCTTATAAAAAGACGCAACAGATTGAATTTTATTAGGTTAAGTATGGATTTGTTTACAAACATTCTACATCGAGTTTGGCTATAGTATTTGCAATTGATATAATTGAGCTAACTGCAGACAGTTGCAAATGATCATAATATACCTAATATACATAACTCAATCAAGATGTATTACGAGATGAATTTATGTTATTAATATTAGTGAATCCGTATCCATTAGATAGAGAAACTTGTAAAAGACAGAGATTATGAGTAAATAAACAAAATAAGAACCTACTCGCAGGACTTTCTGTTTTATTTAATACTTGCATACTTTACTTCCCTTAGTTTTAAACTGTGTTTTTAAGTTAAATACTAATCCCTCGGGAATACAATTTTATGGAACTACCTAGTTATCATCCACTACTATAGAATTAAATAAATTTAGTTAATCTAAAGTTGTACCTACAACTTTAGATTAACTAAATTTATTAATTTATTATAGTTGAAAAGCACAACATAGATACATTTTGTACAAATTGCACAAATTTCTCTCATATTGTGCGACCCCTGCTGTGAGTAAATGTACGAAGAAAAAAATATTAAAGAAATTATTAATTGACTATTATGATATAAATGAATTTTTAAATCACAAACTGACATTATGATAAGAATAAATAAATAGAACTGACATATTATAGATAAGGAAAATAAAATATAATAATTACTAAAATTACTAGACAAGTAGGTACTACTTACCTTAGTTCCTACATTATTTATATTTTACCAAAAACAACCTCGGTCTGCCTTCCACTTGTTGTTCACGCCCAATTGGGTTCATATTGTGATACTTATATATATGTACATAAGAACCTACTAATTAAGCCAATGTGATGACAACAATAAATATATTGAGTATTGAAGAAAAGGGTATCCCTCATTCATCGATCCTGTGGTAGTAAGGACAAACGCAGTTGTTGGGTGGGAAGTCTTATCATCTTATATGTTGTTATTTCAGTTGGAGCAAAACCCAGTTTAAGGAGGCTCGAAGAGGAGGTTCTGTGATTTAATACGTAAGGTTGTTCTTTAGATAACAAAAGCATGACTTATTCAAGGAAATACATTTATGTCATTAACTTTAAACAGGACACCCTGGACTAGGCAATGCATCTTATCATTGTGCCCCAGTCGACCACAACATTAGACAGAATTCCCACCGAAAGCTCGCCCAAGCTTTGAGCTGACACGTTAGGCCCAGACTCCACCAAAGCGAAGATGTGTGGAGATGACCATAGCGTAAGAGATGAGATGGGATGTTTTTCCGCTAGGGTGTCTATACCGAAGCTGTGCTGATCATAGCTCCAGTCTAGCCAGTACGTACGCAACGTACTGGCTAGACTGGAGCGGAGATGATGAGATGAATGTAGGTACTAGAGCCCTAATAAAAAGTAGCCTATCATTCTTCCTCTGATGCTGGATAAGACAACAATTATTTTTGAAATGTTCAGTTACTAGCTCTGACGATCATTGGTGTGACATGTTCACATCATATGCCTTAAAATTATAGTACTACCATAATTACAGAATAAGAGTAATCATTATCATCAGATAGGCCGTTGGTACCGTTAACGGTACGAAAATCAGTAAATATTAAAAATAAATACAACTACTATCCATAATTTTAGAAAACAATTCTGCTCCATTTACAAGAAATTATTTACAAGAAAAAGGAAACTTTTTATGCTATTTCTGAATTTTTAGTACACCAACCTCATTTGGTTTGATTTTAGTTTGACTGGTCAAGATCAACTGGCAACAAAAAAGGTTTCGTTTAAAATTCCCATTTTTTGAAAATCCGATAATGGGTTTAAAAAATTATCTAAAAAGTATAGTAGGTATTCTAAGAACTTTTTCCAGTAGCTACACCGTATAAGGGAGGTAATTGCCCTGACTACCCCGTCAGAAAAAAACATCCTTCAGGTATAGGTTATTGAAAATATTAATAGTACAGTTTTATTTAGATTACCTACCGCTTCAAAACATTTGAATCTAAAACTAAATAAACGAGCCATGCATTCCATTTCTAAGGATATCGCATTGTTCACTTTCATTGGATAAGCAACAGTCCATTGATTTGAGCTATTATTAAATGTAACAAAGCAAGGCTAGATAGAATACATTAAACAACTTAAAAGTGACTGTGGTCTGAAACTCATTTTGGTTGTTCATCATCGTCTACCTACAAAAAGTGAAACATTTTAGTATTTTACCAACAGTGGACACTGTTGGTAAAATACTAAAAAGGGTCATTTTGAGACGATACCATTGTTATGGTGAAGGGATTAATTTCGTGGAATTATGACCCTGATTTTATAATGAGTTTACCTAAACTCTTTTGGAAAAATCATCATCATCAACATCATCATCAGCCTATGATAGTCGACTGCCGGACATAGGCCTCCCACAATGAGCAAATAAATTTTGTAAAGATGGTAACAATTTTACCTACCTGAACTAGATAGAATCAGTTGAATTATGTTGGCATGTGCCAGCTACCAACGACCAAAAAACAACTTCAACAGTAAAATGTGCATCCGTCGTCGACAGAAAGTCGGTCAGATCGAGTACGACCAAAAAGTTTTTACTTCAGATGCAGAAAAAAGTAAGAAAGTTCGAGTCTCTCAGCACTGAGCGTGGGTTCTGTAGGTCCTCTTTTATAATAAAACTAGCTGCGCCCCTTGGCTTCGCCCGCGTGGAAATCTATGTATCAAATGACGACTGATGTGGCGCGGTGGGCGAAGGTCCGCTTGCGACGCAGGAGGTTGCGGGTTTGATTCCCGCCTCGGAACAATTGTGTGTACGATCTGCAGATATTTGTTCCGGGTGTTCTGGTCGTTTTCTATATATAATAAAAAAAATCTATATATGTACCTAATGTATTGTATTATGTATATCAGTTATCTAGCTCTGCTTACCGGGATGGTTGATAAACCTTCCTCTTGAATCACTTTATCTATTATAAAAAAAATACAATACCGTTGCGTAGTTTTAAAGATCTAAGCATACATAGGGACGGGTAGGCAGCGGGAAGCGACTTTGTTTTGTAGGTATACCTAACATGGAGTGATAAATTCATATAAAACCCATTTTTTTGGAGAGGCACGTTCAGCGATGGTAGGAATATTAAAAAAAACCTGCTTTTGATAAATCAGACGGCGAAATATCAAAAAAGTTGCTTAGCCTCTGATATATTGACGATCGATGTGGCGCGGTTGGCGAAGGTCCGCCTGCGACGCAGGAGGTTGCCGGTTCGATTCCCGCCTCGGAACAATTGTGTGTACGATCTGCAGATATTTGTTCCGGGTGTTCTGGTCGTTTTCTATGTATAATAAAAAATATCTATTTATGTAATGTATTGTATTATGTATATCAGTTATCTAGTTCCCATAACACAAGCTCTGCTTACCATGGGGCTAGATAATGCTGTGTGAATTGTCCAGCATTATTATTATTATTATATGCAAGTTGGTACTAAATACATTAGAACATACATACAAAGAAAACACCCGAAACAAATATCTGTAGATCTTACAAATATTTTGTCCCGAGACGGGAACCTTCGCCAGCTGCACTAAAGAGATTGGCATAAGTAAGTAGATAATGGTCCCTTTTGCCACTTTTTCTTCGCGGACCCCTGATACACCCGGATAGTTCTTTGTTTCTTTCGGGGCTGACCTGAAAGTTGCTTTACGGTCTGCATTTATTTTAGGATACCGTTATTAAAACAAGGAGTACTCTACCGTTTTTAACCGATTGCAAAAAAATATAATAAATGTTTATTTTCGATAACTTATAAATAAATAATAATAATAAATAAATAATAAATAATGCTGGACAATTCACACAGCATTATCTAGCCCCATGGTAAGCAGAGCTTGTGTTATAGGTACTAGATAACTGATATACATAATACAATACATTACATAGATAGATATTTTTTATTATACATAGAAAACGACCAGAACACCCGGAAATGAATCGATCATACATGGTATCCTTTTAAGCTAGATTTGCTTGTATAAGAGGACACCGGTCTTGCTAGAAATATTAACGCTCTATATGTTGGTAGTGTGTAATGGTCCCTTTTGCCACTTTTTATTCGCGGATCCCTGATACACCCGGATAGTTCTTTGTTTCTTTCGGGGCTGACCTGAAAGTTACTTTACGGTCTGCGTTTATTTTAGGATACCGTTATTAAAACAAGGAGTACTCTACCGTTTTTAACCGATTGCAAAAAATTATAATAAATGTTTATTTTCGATAACTTATAAATGAATCAATCATACATGGTATCCTTTTAACACTTTGAGTGCTGAAAACACGGTATGAGTTTTCTACAAATGACTAATCTGCGAAAATCCACACTAGCGCAGCGGCTGAGAAAATACAGATCTTTGTGACTCAGCAGAGCTGTAATTTTTTCGAACGACACGCATGTGCGGCGCAACACAACCGCTGTGTAGAGCGGCAGCACGAATTTTTTAGGTAAAAAAAGAGATCGCAGTCGTCGAAAAAAAACCGCAGTCAAAGTGATTTGCTTGTATAAGAGGACACCGGTCTTGCTAGAAATATTAACGCTCTATATGTTGGTGCATAGGTATTTGTTAGTATGTCCCAATTAAATATTATTCTATAGAACACGCCACCGTCTATACTTGTTCTAACACTCCATGGATGTGGAAATGATTCGACAAATTTTCCACAAACAACAAAACCCGGAGTGGTGAAATAATAGTGTGCCATCAAAATGTACAAGGCATTTATAATAAGTCTATCACACTTAGTCTTTTTTTATTACAGGAAAATGTTGATATGATGTGTATGACTGAGACCTTTCTAACAGCGCCGAATATTTCTGTATTCAGTGTAGAACGCTTCAAAAAAGCTGCATCTTTTTGTAGAACTGTTAAGGAGAAAGGAGGGTGTCTAATTCTGGTAAAAGAGAATGTAAAATTTAAAATAAGGAATGACATTATGAAAATGTCAGAAGAAATGGTTTTTGAAGTATGTTGCATTGAACTAAATGAAGCTATTATTATCGTAGTATATAGATCGCCTTCAGCTAATTTGGAATGTTTCTTGATTAAACTTGAGCAGTGCTTGAACAAAGCTACTGCCAAAAATAACAAAATAGTAATAGTATGTGGAGACTTTAATGTTAACTTTTTATCTGATAATAATAATGAACGAAATATTTTAATAGATTTGATGGACAGTTTTCTATTGAAACAACACATTTTTGATTATACTAGAGTCTCTAAGACATCGATGACATGTATAGATAATATTTTTACAGATACTTTTGACACTACAAATGTGCGTATAATACCAGGTGTAAAATCTGATCACTATGCACAGGCTGTTAATGTTAAAATAAAAGAAGAAATTATAATAAAGCCGCCTGTTAAAATGAGACAAATTAGCAACTTTAAGATAGATAATTTAAAAACATTGTTATGTGAATACTCCAACTTAGACAACATGAAATTATATGGTGATTTCGATAAATACTTTGAATGGTTCCTGGAAAATGTGAATAAATGTATGCCTGTAGTGGAAAGAAGTCACACAGTTTCCAAAAACTTTTGTGAATGGGCTACCAAGGGAATTCTTGTCTCAAGACGCAGAATGTTTGAGTTATATGCCATACGAAATAAGAGTACTGATCATACGCTAAGATTATATGTAAGCAAATATAGTAAAGTTTTTAAAAGAGTTTGTTGTGAGGCTAAGAAATTATTCATTGCTGGAAAAATTGAAAAATCCAACAATAAAATTAAATCTGTTTGGAAAATAATAAAGGAAGAAACTGGGAAGGAAAGTAATAGCCAAACTATCTGTGATAAACTTTTCTGTGATATTAGTAATAAGTTTATTTTTGACAATGTTGACATTTCTAATTATTTTAACAATTATTTCATTAACATAGCTAAAAATGTGACTCTCAATCTTAATTGTTCGGTGCAAAAATCTCTGTCTTTTCTGAATGATTTTATTCCTGCATCAAATGTTAAATTTAGTCTAAATCCGATAAATATGAAGAGGGTTGTAAAGTTAATTAGAAGTATGAAGCCAAAGAAATCTAATGACTATTGGTATATTACACCTTACTTGTTAAGGAAGCTAGAATATGCTATTGCTGAGCCGCTTGTGCATATTATTAATAACTGCATTGAAACTGGTACTTTTCCAGAACAAATGAAAACTGCAAAAGTAGTACCGATACATAAATTAGGCAAATTATCACTTTGCAACAATTATCGTCCTGTGTCAGTATTGCCTAGTATAAGTAAAATTTATGAAAAATATCTTACTGAAGAACTTGTGTCTTTTCTGACTATCAATAAATTATTAGATTGTAGTCAATTTGGTTTCCAAAAGGGAAAATCAACAAAGCATGCTATAACTAGGCTTATTGAAGATGTTTTTAGAGGATTGGAGAAATCACAAAAAACCTATGGAGTATTTTGTGATCTCTCCAAAGCCTTTGATTGTGTTTCGCATAAAATATTGCTCTGTAAGTTAGAACACTATGGTGTAAACAATTGTGAACTAAATATTTTTAAGTCGTATTTATTGAATAGGAAGCAAGTTACCGAAATAAATGGCTGTAGATCTGATGAAGGTGACATAACTTTAGGAATTCCGCAAGGATCCATCTTGGGACCTCTTTTATTTTTAATTTATGTAAATGACATTTCAATAGCATGTAAGGATATTGACATAATTTTATTTGCTGACGATACTAGTTTGATTATTAAAGATAAATGTGATGAAGGTGTAAGTGACAAGCTTTTAAAAGTGGTACCAGACCTACAAAGATCAGCAAACAATCTTGTGCTAAATGTTGACAAAACACATGTTTTAAAATTTTGTTTAGGAGCTACAAATAAATTACCCGAGTCTTCTGTAATAGATGCGCTTAATGAGATGTCGCTGCCCCACACAGACTGTATAAAATTTTTGGGTATCTGGCTAGATTCTAAATTGACTTGGGCCAACCATATTGAGCAACTTAGCAAAAAATTAAGCTCCGCAACATACGCAATAAAAAAAATAAAAGAATTAGGAGGCATGAGTGCTGCTAGGCAAGTATACTTTGCATATTTTCACTCATTGATGAGCTACGGGGTCATGTTCTGGGGCAACGCAGCAGAATCGCAAAGAATTTTTGTTTTGCAAAAAAGGTCTATTAGACATATAGCAGGTTTAAAATATAGAGATACATGTAGAGACGAGTTTAAGAAGCTAAAAATAATGACAATGGCCTGTGAGCAAATTTATCAAACCATTATATACATAAGAGAAAATCTCAATAATATTTCAAAAAATAAGGAAATTAATAATCACAACACTAGAAATAAGGAAAATATTGTGGTACCTCACACGAGACTATCAAAAGTACGGAAAAGCTTTATATAGCTTTATCGATAAAATTTTATAATAAAATACCATTAGAATTTAGAAAGAAACCTGACATTGATCTATTTGTATTTATTAAAAGAATTCTATTGAATAAAAGTTATTATACAATTGACGAAGCTTTGGCTGATAAAAATATATTTTGTGATGCGATAGGTACGGAGGCTAATATTGTTGTTATTTAGTTATTATAAGTTATAAATGTAATTGTGACTTATCTAAGAACATGTGTATTGTGTCAAAAGATAAATAAATGAATTGAATTGAATTGAATTGGATCCAAAGGTTGCCTGGCAGAGATCGCTTTAAGCGATAAGGCCGCCCATTGTACAACACATTCTTTATTTGTCTTTTTCCTGTCCAGTGTATCTGTTTTTAAGGTGTGCAATAAATAATAATTGTATTGTATTGTGCACTACAGATATTTGGTTAGAAAAAAATCATAAATCAAAACTATAAAAAAGTAGAAGTGATTACAAAAACGTATGACTTCAAAAAAAGGAGGTTCTATGTTTGTCCGTATATTTTTATGTAAGTTAACCGTTAGTTCCGTCAATTGTAGACTGATTTTTATGATTAAATAAATAAATAAACTAAATAATTCAGGACAATCCACACAGCATCAAATAGCCCCAAGCTAAGCAGAGCTTGTGTTATGGGTACTAGATGACTGATATACATATATACATAATAAAATAAATACACGGATAGATATTTTTATTATACACACAATTGTCCCGAGGCGGGAATCGAACCCACAACTCCTGCGTTGCAGGCGGACCTTCGCCCACCACGTCACAGAGGTCGTCAATTTCTTTTGTTAACAAAATAATCCCGAGGTGCTCCCAAACAAATTATTTCCGAGCAATTACTATTTCACGCTCAAAACTGGAAACAGTTATGGTAAATATAACTTGATGTAACTTTTCGGAGATCGAAGTCGGTTAATAATTTTTCGAAACAATCACACATAAATAAATAATGCTGGACAATTCACACAGCATTATCTAGCCCCATGGTAAGCAGAGCTTGTGTTATGGGTACTTGATAACTGATATACATAATACAATACATTACATAGATAGATATTTTTTATTATACATAGAAAACAACCAGAACATCCGGAACAAATATCTGCAGATCGTACACACCATTGTTCCGAGGCGGGAATCGAACCCGCAATCTCGTGCGTCGCAGGCGGACCTTCGCCCACCGCGCCACATCGGTCGTCATAAACAAAAGTGGTCGATATTACCGTTGTACCTATAAGAGAATTTAATAGATACGAAGGTTGGTAAATAGTTCTTGGAAGGTTAACCTGAAGATATTGGATTTATTTGATTAAACGTAATAATGTTTAAGAAGCTATTCCCTATAACTATTTGGATTTCGAAAGTTTGTCGTTTTGTAATTTTTAATTACAAAACGACAAACTTTTAACTACCCTATTGGTTGGTCGTAAACAACAAGTGGAAGGCAGACAGAGGTTGTTAATGGTATATTATACCTACACATTTTTGACCAAAAACAACCTCAAGGTAAGTAGTACCTACCTGTATGTTACCGACAGTTGCAGATCTTTTTTAATTGAGCACGATTCTACGCTTCCATCGTTTTATATATTTGAAATGGCACTATTTGTTAGAAAACCTCCCCATCTTTTCCCACGCAACTCTGATTTTGTAGTGCTAAATAGACGTGATAGCAGCAGACCAAATGCCTTAAAACAGCTTTCCTACAAAAAAGTGTTGTCTGTATGACATGCAAAATATATAACAATATACCTAAAGCTTTTGTACCTACATTCCAGCGAATAAATGATTTGATTTGATCTGTCTATTAAATAAAATATATAATATAATAAAAACAGTTGCTGCGCTGGGATTTATACTCTAAGCGAAGCCACGGGCAGTAGCTATGTAGTTTTCATATTCGTTATGTCTGTAAATATTTATTGGCTCTACGTTTGCCTCCAGCCACATGTTAACATTAGCATAATTCTATTCAACGAGGGCGGACCAATCCATCGTCCGATCGATATAAATGGTAATATTATGGTCTCTCTTCTTACCTTTACTAGCTATACTATACTAGCTTAGTCAAGTCTTCCTGGTTTTATTGAGTAACTGGCTTTGGTAGAATAACATTACCTTATTGTGTAGATACTATCTGGTTTCCTTGAATTTTTTTGGATGTGGTTTAGTATCTAAGTACTTAGATATTCTATGTTATTTCTCTTCTATGCTATTCTAGCCGCTACTATCTCCGGCTTGTAGCGGCATAATGCTGAGACAGGGACCTTTTTGGCCCCTTATATAACACGTATTTGTACCTATCTGTATGTTTTTATCTATCTACTTATAATTTTTTTTTTTCTTGTATGTATTCTTTCTTATTATTAAATGTGTCGTGATTTGTTTTGTGTTATGTTCGGTGTCAAATAAATGTATTTTCTTTCTTCTTTCTTTCTATGTAATGAGTGACTTGAATAATTCCTGTAATGTAAAACAACTGTAACAACAACACAAAGATACAAGTCATCATCACCATCATTCTATTAGATTTTTTATTCTCAATATTTTTTTATTAATTTTCTTTTGTTTTACCAAACTTTATCTGTATAGATTTGTCATTAAATTGAGGCGCTACCTACCTATAGTAATCATATTGGTTCCTACGATATGGCTCAGGCCCAGCCTAGTGTGGGAATCATTAGCACTTTTGTAAATTAATTCTCTCTACCATACCAATTCTGTATCTGTATATAAAACAAAACATAATTTTAAAATACTCGTACATAATTAAAATAAAACTCCACTGACACAAAAGCTTTTCAAAAACGCGAGTCCAAGTTGAACTTAAATGCTTTTTGCATCAGTCCCACTGCGATCGAGGAATAATCCACTTTCATTAGGATTCATCCTGATTTCTCTCCGGATCTGCGGGTCTGTGGTCTACAAGAAGGAAAACGCTCGAAGTGCTTACGGATCTACTACGTAAGCATATAGGAAACTCGCTGCGATCGCTGATATTTTTTTTATGATATATCATAATAATACTGAAGTTCGAGTTAGGAATTGATTTAGAAAGTAAATATATTTATCGTAGGTATTCTTATTTGTTTTATTAATTGGGTATAAGAAGTTAATTTTGGAATAAACAGATGTTGTTCAGAATTTTGTTGAATGGTTTATACATAAATACTATTTATATTGACAACCCCTGTGGCGCAGTGGGCGAAGATCCGCTTGTGAGAAAAGAGGTTGCGGGTTCGATTCCCGTCTTGGGACAAACGTTGGTATTATCTCCAAATATTTGTACCGGGTGTTCTGTGTATTTTCTATATTTTAATAAAAATGACTATCAGTTATATATAATATTGTATTAAGTATAACAGTCATCTAGTACCCATAACCCAAGCTCTGCTTAACTTGCGGATAAATACCACATACCGATATCCCCACCGGTTCCTACACCGAGTAACATATTTGATTCGAAATTGATTCGGTGGTAAGACCCCGGTGCAGCCTCCCCCATTAGTTCACAAGTGATTGTTCCCCGCGAGTTATTGCCAATCTGGAGATACCTCTGTACCTATTTGTTATCTACGTCTATCTATGTCATCATCATCATCAACTTATAATAGTCCACAGCTGGACATAGGCCTACCCCAATGAGTACCATAGCGCCCTGTCTTCAGCTTGCCGCATCCAGCATTTGCCTGGAGTTTTTCGCAATTCATCATCCTAACAGGCCGGAGGGCGTCCTACGCTACGTTTGCCGAGTCGCGGTCTCCACTCAAGAACACGTTTACCCCATCTATGTAATATATTGTATTAAGTATATCAGTCATCTAGTACCCATACTTCAAGCTCTGCTTAACTTGCGGCTAGATGATAAATACCACATACCGATATCCCCACCGGTTCCTACACCGAGTAACATATTTGATTCGAAATAGATTCGGTGGTAAGACCCCGGTGCAGCCTCCCCCATTAGTTCACTAGTGATTGTTCCCCGCGAGTTATTGCCAATCTGGAGATACCTCTCGCCTATTTGTTACATTCATAAATCTGGGAGAGCCTTGTTAGAACAATAACGGATAGGAATTACTGGCTTGCCTATTTCACTTATCTCTAGGTAAGTAGATTTATTTATTTTTTTTAGTTTTAAAGACCTAAGCATACAAAGGGACAGACAGACAGCAGGAAGCGACTTTGTTTTCTATTATGTAGTGATAATGTACTCCAAACATCCGATTTTCATCACAGCGAAGAGGAGCGGCCAATATTCATTGTTTTATTGCTTACATGTGTACAAAAAGCTCTTAAAATAAAATAACAATGTCTAACATGCACCCTGTAAGGGCATTTCAATGTAATTTTACATGCTAGGTGGCCATATACCTATACAATAAATAAATAAATAAATAATGCTGGACAATTCACACAGCATTATCTAGCCCCATGGTAAGCAGAGCTTGTGTTATGGGTACTAGATAACTGATATACATAATACAATATATTACATAGATAGTTTTTTTTTTTTATTATACATAGAAAACGACCAGAACACCCGGAACAAATATCTGCAGATCGTACACACAATTGTTCCGAGGCGGGAATCGAACCCGCAACCTCCTGCGTCGCAGGCGGACCTTCGCCCACCGCGCCACATCGGTCGTCGATACAGTTTAAATAGATTAATTTAAATAGATTCTATTCATGCATGTGTTGAAATAACCAGCAGAATATCGATAACATGTAACATGTCATGATAATTTGACACGAAGGCTACTTTTACATTAGTGAAAATAGGTCCTTACGAAAGTGCGACTGTCTTGTATTGTAATAGAACACTCTGTCTGTGAGAGGGCGGTGGTGTTTGCGACACAGTTTTACTAAAAACTACTGAGCATCATCGAATTCCAAAAGTTATTTACAACCATGTATTTTCTACGGTAGATATCGCTCTTGAGCGATAAGACGGCCAAATCACCACATATTTTATAATTGTTTTATCTTGTTTTTTTTATTTATACGTATGAAATTAAAAATAAAAATAAATAAATAAAATGATTTTATTTCAGATAGGTAACTTAAATGATCCATAATTTGTTAGTAAAATTAAACATTAAAGAATTGTCTATCTTAGTACGGGGCCACCGGTGGACGCGACAAATCAAGAAAGTTAACTCCACAATAATATCGCCTGGTCGAAAAGACTTATCGAGATTTCATAGTAGAAGTTATTATAGCACGAACAAGATTATGGTATCAAATTATTTTAGTACTTTATTAATTTGAATTAGTAAATCGATAGTAGATAACTAAATTAAAAGGTAAGGTAAGAAGCTATTTCCAAGAAGCTTTTAATTCATTATCACTCTCAAACTTTCAACAACAACGTAAGTCACCTTTATGAAAGCCTGATTGCAACTGGCTTCCAAGTTCTTGATACACACAGCTGAAAACTTTGCACAACTTCAATGACCTATTTGAGTAGTTTTATTGCTTGACAAAAATATTACAGAGTTTTGTAAATATTCATGCACCTTGTCAGATAGGATATAGCAATACACACATTGTATAATATGTATATAAATAATATAACAAATAACATGTTATCTAAAGCTGCATTAAGAAGGCCTACTATATATACTCGTAATATGGCTTGACGCGTCTTCAAGTGCTTCATAGGCACTCTATTATGTATTTGGAATCACACAGTGATTATAATATGAATTAAAGGCAAATCGCTTGCCGTGGCCGTCGCCGTTTTAGAATTGACCCCTACACTACAACTCAGCCCATGGATATCATAAGATGAGACTAAGGGAACATACCAGAGGAAGGCCAGCAGCTTCCATTCTATTTGTTACCTAAATATAAATAAATAATGCTGATCAATTCACACAGCATTATCTAGCCCCATGGTAAGCAGAGCTTGTGTTATGGGTACTAGATAACTGATATACATAATACAATACATTACATAGATAGGTATTTTTTATTATACATAGAAAACGAACAGAACACCCGAAACAAATATCTGCAGATCGTACACACATTTGTTCCGAGGCGGGAATCGAACCCGCAACCTCCTGCGTCGCAGGTGGACCTTCACCCACCGCGCCACATCGGTCGTCGACCTACCTACACAATTTTTTTGGCAAATAAATGTATCTTCATTCTACGTATTTTTATAAACGTCTACTGCGTTCACCAAACCGCATGCCAAGCGTGGTGATTATGGCGATTATTGGTGATTTAGGTGATTATAGGATTATGGTTGGGGAGGCACGTTTAGGTTGCTGATAGTCCAGTCACTTGGCATTCTTTTATTCCGTGAATCTGGTTAATTTTGTGCTAGAGGTTCACGCGAATTGCATTATGTTTGACGAAAGTCAAGTTATTAAATATGATAACTCATATTTTACAATCTGATAAAAGCTACCACCCTACAGCTTCGACAAAGAAAAACTAGGATAAAAAAACCACGCTGCGAGTTTTTCAACAGTAACCTTAAAATAACTGTTGTGTAACACCTGTGCTTCCCAAAGTTTACCGACGTGGGTAGCGGAAAGCTTCTTAGAAAACTTCACGCTATCTATTTCATTTTTGCAACAATATTGCCCAGAGAGTTATAAACTTAAAAACATCTTCAGACGAAGGATTGTGTTTTGTATCTCTAGTAGTTTTATAGGTGTTGAATTTATTACTTGAAATTGTTATACGACTTTTTACTCTGCGGCTAACTCAAGATCAAATGTTTGTAAACACTGCCCCCAAACATAACCTGAGAATCTCTTTCTCTATGTAGATTTATGACAGAATTTGCGTTAACACTTTGACTGCGGTTTTTTTCGATGACTGCGATCTTTTTTTTTACCTAAAAAATTCGTGCTGCCGCTCTACACAGCGGTTGTGTTGCGCCGCACATGCGTTTCGTTCGAAAAATATTACAGCTCTGCTGAGTCACAAAGATCTGTATTTTCTCAGCCGCTGCGCTAGTGTGGATTTACGCATATTAGTCACATGTAGAAAACTCATACCGTGCGTTTTCAGCACTCAAAGTGTTAATTGTCGATTAGAGCTTGTTCCTTCTATGAATAATGCAAAAAGTACCTTATACTGGCATTTAGTTTAACACGTTACCAAATAGAGAATTGTGGATTTTTTGTGACCTTACAATCATTGTTCCTTGAGAATGGCTTAACCATAGGTATTAAATAGCTGCGTATATGTCGTTGAAGAAAAGTGCATCAACATTAGAGATATCGCGCACGATCATCCATCAGTTTTACATGCAAAATTGTTAGAAAACCGCTCTCGTTTCCATTAAAAACGCACACTTCTTATAGGGGTGTTTTTGTAACTTTTAAATACTTAATTAACTTTATAGATGCAGTATGTACCTAAACCAGTCACATGTTCACAGTCATTTTGATTGTATTATTCTATAATCTATCCGTGAATACCTTCAACAAACTTTTTAGTTTTAATCAATTTGTTAGTCTGTTATTTAAAAGCCTCTGGTTTCCCTTCAAATAAATATAAATATAAAATGTGATCCCGCCCTAGTAGCTCCTCTATCTTCTCCCCTAACAAAGTGAAACTTCACTCGGATATTACAAAAAGCCCTGCGATGACTTACAACGGAACTAAAAAGCGAGAGCGCTGAATTAGCCAGCTTCCTTGTGAAAGTTAACTCATTTCCGCGGTAACTCCTTTGTTGCGTGCGGCCAGGGACGTGAGCCTGGTACAGTATTTTCTAACTTTTTAACAATACCTACTACTTCTTTCCTGGGACTTTATTTTGTGTTCTGCGTGCGATGGAGTGGCCAAACGACTCATTACTTACGCCGCGAGATGCATAGAGTTTATATTGATTATGTTTGCAGTCATTAAAACGTCGGTTATTTAGTCTTCGGCCACATCGTCACTTTCCGTCAAGGTAAGATCTCAACCTCTTACGTCTTTCTGCCTTACGAATGTCTACAAAAGTCTATAAGAAAGTCATGGGGATATTCATTTGGTGGTATTTATTTACTATTAATAAATTGGGCAAGATCATTAAAATTATTTATATCAGTCATCTAGTACCCACCCGTACCACAAGCTATGCTTGGCTTGACTCTAAATGATGTTGTATGTATTGTCCAATATTATTGTTATTATACACTTCATTTATTTCAAAACTCGTTATAGAATACATTTTTAACATAGAAAATACAAATAAATATTATGAAACTATTCTACAATCAAAAATATATCAAAACGCTGGATCATAGGCCGCGAAGCTAGGCTCAAACGGCCGGTGATTAGGTCTGCAGTGAGAAGAACTTCCTGACGGTATGCGCGGAGTACCGCCTTTGGAATTTGGCCCTTGATCCAACTTCATAGCGAGAGCACAGCAGAATCTATATATGTGTTCTGCGAGAGTCTATGACGTGTTGTTGTTATTATTTATAGTAGGTATATATTATTAATAATAAATAAATAATGCTGGATAAACCGCTCGCATGCAAAATACACGCTGCACTCCCGCGATGCGTTCCATAGCTACTAAACTAAAAAAGCCCGCCAAACGATTGAGAACAATCCCCATCCCCTGCTGTTTGTGGTTAGCGCGTAATACTTAAAGCGAAAACGAAAAACATTCTGAGATACCCTTTATAACTTCGCTTCAAATCGCTGCATTTACGGTTAAAGAAACAAGATATTTATTTATTCTCAAAAGAATTAACAAAATTAGCTTACTTAAAACGCGCATTTTTTTTGATTTCTGCTTCTTTAGAAGTAGTTTCGGCATTATTTATTTGGATCTTTTCAAGTATTGGCTGAGGAAAAAGTGGCATTGTAGGGTGGAATCCTGAAAAATGAGCGGACTGCTCCAATTCAGCTACGCCTCTACATTTCCTGTCTGTAATTAAGTTCGTAAACATTTTTGTTTGTCCCGCGTTAATATATCTTTCATGCTTGTCTGAGTGACCCCTGAATACTCTCACGTAACTTACTCGTACGTAAATTATGTCAAAGTAATGAGGTTTCATTTCGAATGCTTCCCTGATCAAATAAGCGTATACTAATATTAATAGCTGCTTTCTAAATTAGAATGGTGTAGAGTCACGCATATTTTTGATGCTTGCGAGAAGTGGCGAGATGCTCTAGGTGTTTTTTACTACTTGTCAAAAGCATTCAATTACGTACACCATGATAAAAAATTACTGTAAAAGGCTTACGACAAAATATCAGCATATCTAGAGGAGACACGACACTAAAAAGTTTGGGACGAGTTTTGCTCTATTTCAAAAACTAACAACCTAACATGGTAAAAGTTTCTTTACTTTACCTTAAAGAATTTACGTGAGCTAATAATAAAAGTAATCATTTATTTTCTTGTTTTACTTATGTCATTTTGTGACGTGTCCAATAAGGTCTAATAATTAAAGCTACTAACCTCTTGTATTGGTGATATGATTATTGAATCCTAATCATAACATATTTGAAATATATGTATAATACAATATATAATAATTATGATTTTATTGTTATGTCATATGTGATATATAATAACTCTGATTTTATTGATATGCCTAGTTATAAATAATGTTTACTAATGTATATTCTTCATTGATTTAATGACTTTATGATTGATTGGGTGTGTGTGTGAGGGTGTGTGTGTGTATTTGTGTGTGTGTGTGTGATTATTGAAAGTAATAATACCAATTACTAGTTAAATTCCTTGTATGATGTCAAAAATGATATTGCATTTATAGCAACAGTTTTTTATTGATTTTAAAAGTAACCGCAAACTAGCGTATTTACAAATCCAGTGGTCTGATGAGTACTACAAGTTTGCAACAAAAAAAAAACATATTTGAAGCTACTCCAGTCTACATAGTAAATAAAAAACCGATTAAAACCGTATTTTACAAATTTACAGCTATTTAAATTTATAGCGAAGATTTTTCATTCAAAAAGACTTTCGAAGCATCGCGACAACAGCCTTAACAGCTCCTAAGGGAATCCTTCATAAGAAATTTAATTTTGCAAATGCAAAGTTGAAGTTTCTCTCAATAGAGACACCTAGGGTGTAACAGGGTCTCCAGCGCTAAATATTTTATCATAGTCACACGAGTGACGTAACGCTTTCAGTTCCATTTTGTCCACCTGAGCTCAAGTTCAGTTTAAATAATGCCATAGAAAAATGACGTCAAAGGGTGTCATCAAGGTGAGGTCTCGATACTAGAGGTTAGTTAGTTATCTAGTAGGGTGGTTAGGTTGGCTTGGGAGATGAGATGTTGGAGTCTCAGAGACAATACCAAATGCCATAGAAAAATGACGTCAAAGGGTGTCATCAAGGTGAGGTCTCGATACTATATTATAGTGTGAATGTATATATAGTGTGAAATTTTTTTTAGTGAAATTTTCTATGAATTCATGACCAAATATTCGTATTTTGATAACTCTCATAATTTTCAATTATTTTCCACTAGCTGCGCCCCGCGGTTTCACCCGCGTTGTGATAGATATTTTGGACAATTCACACAATAAATTGTAGCCTATGTGTTATTCTGATGTATAAGCTATATAATAATATAGCTTAGGAAACTTAGCTTAAAGCTTAACTGAAACTTTACTATTGTAAAGTTTCATTCAAATCCATTCAGTAGTTTTTACGTGAAAGAGTAACAAACATCCATCCATCCATCCATACTTACAAACTTTCACGTTTATAATATTAGTAGGATTACTTGAAACTGGCAGAAAAGTTTTCAACCTGACACAATTGACATTGAAAAATAATTATCATCATCATCATCAGCGTCTCCTATCGTGCGGACGTGAAACTACGCAAATCCGATACAAAATGTGACGTCACGAAGAGGTCTTGTCAAACTGCACTCAGGGTTCTGAACAGTTAACTTGCTACTTACAATTTAACATGAAAATGGTTTACATTTCCAACTAAGGTTAGTGACTGTTTGTAGCTCGTCGTAATTAATTAAACTTTTTGAACATTTGCTTGCATCTAGCCATATTGAATTTGCTTTGTACGTTGGTCAGGATAACAAATAAAGTTAATTATTTTCCCTCTGGGGACCGACATTATCTGGTACAGCTTTTTGGCACTCAAACAAAGGAAAACATTGTAGTCAGATTAAGTGGAACAAAACAATTCCGGTACGAAAAATTATAAGCCTTCTGGGTCCTGACTTCAACATCGATTGTATGAAGTTCCTATCCAGAAGAATTCCAACCTTATGGCGTTTCAGTTAGCAGAGCCCGTCGTATATTTCTAAATCTTTTCTCAGAGTCGAGGCCCAGAAAAGCAATTCGTCACGTGAAATGCTCGGAGACAACCAGTAAAAATATCATAACAAAATCTGTGCTCCAACCAAACGACCAATTTTTCCCGATTAAATCTTCCTTTTGCAATTCATTCAGAATTGGTTCCGGAGTTATAATTGATCGGATTATAGGTACAGGCACCGCCAAAAAGCTTTGAACAGGTGAAGACTCTAGCTCATTCCTATCTTGCGGGTTTAGCGGTTTCCAGATGCCTACTTTAATTCCGATCGCGATCGGTAATCTAACCAAGTGAAAATCGTAGTTGATAACTTACGAATTTTCGTGTTTCGTTTCGTTTTTCAATTGGTGTGATCGGTAATTTAATTATATGAAAACCGTAGTTCCTATTTCTAAGTTTCCTTCCATTTTCGTACGAATGGTTTTCTTCCTGTTTGACTCTAAAGGTTTGGTCGGTAGAGTGTATGTTGCTTTATAAATTTAGTCATAAAATCGGCTGCACGAATGCGGTTACTCCGAAAATATTTAAACGAGAGTAGAATGTTGCGTTTTGCGGCCACATTTCGCAACTGCTGATGAAGAGAACTAGAGGGGTCCTGTTGCGTTGTGGTAGATATGGATGTAGTTTTTGGAGTCTACATACAACACTTTATGGGAGTGACTGTACCTTTCATCGCGCTTGGCACGTGATCCATGTACGCGATTGCTCGATTCGAATTTATTTAGTACTAACTGACAATAAAATGCGTTATCTACAAATTCATTGGTTCTGAACAGTGGACGCTGCGACATGAATAAAATATATTTTTAGCTTAAAGTTTTCAGTGTGAAAATCGGTTTATTTCTCGTTAAGCTGCGCTTCAATATCGTTGTTGTTGTTTTTATTTGCAATCTTTCATATTGTTTTTGGTGAATTTTATTTAATTTTTTACTTACGTGGTTTGGTTTTCGGGGTTTTTACATTGGTTTTACTTTAATTATGCTCTCTTCATTTTATAGTGTAGATACAGGCAAGCGTAATTTTCTCTTTTTGGCTTTTATGAAAATGGAATTTTATAATTTTACTGTTGGTAGTATATTTACTGTTTATTATATTATATATATTATTTTTATATATTATATTTACTTTATTTACTGTTGGTAGTATAGTTTGAACGTTGTGAAATGGAATAAGGAAAGTCCTCCAATCTCCATCCACCATCATCGCGATGGACAGACGACGACGAGATTGTAGCAGTCGCAGAGAGTCGATGGATGGAGGCGGCTCAGGACCTCTTTTCGTAGCGTCGTCGTTTGGGGAGGCCTATGTTTAGCAGTGGACGTGTACAGGCTGATGATGCGTATAAATTTAGAACACAACAACATCTTTACCACGCACGACTTTCGTTTCGGATCTCTAAGAAATAATTGGCAGAATCATTTTCATAGCAAGGCCACCGAAAGAACGGATCGGCAGTCCTTCGTGTTGTGCGAATAAACATTAACGAAGTTACGGACAACTTCGTACGTTGTTACAGCAACACGGCATTGACCATCACACACGGCTTGATCTACACTAAATTAATTTAGATATGTCTATTAATAATAAAATATATTTATATAAATCAATGCATATTATCAATTATATACTTTAAGTCTTTTTAAGTCGTGTGCTGTATTCCTTTACTATAGTTAGATAATTAAGTTTTTTTGCTCTATCAGAATAAATATATTTTCATTTCATTTCATTTCATTTCATTCATTTCATTTTTCAAAGTGGACCTACTGTTGTCTTAGCTACCTACCTAATAAACAACTGAGCGGACTCCAAAACCCATAACTCTTAGGGATTTTATTAAGCTCCCTTGCTTATTTAATTTTCGTCGAGTTCTTCCATGTTGTTTATTTTTTAGGAACGTCTTAGTTCTAAGATTGACATCCTGCTGAATACTCCAAAAGTAGGCATATTCTTCTTACTAATTATTTTTTTAAGTTATTTGTGGGTACCTATACTCACCTATCTATGCCCTCTAAATGTTCCCTTAACGTGGGCTGCCTGCTTACTCTTTACAAACCCTAGCCACTATATTCACGTTTTCTCGCATGCATTAGCACTTACGGTTACATTTAAATATTCATAAGAATTGACGGATCCCATTTTTACGTAGGTAAATCAAACCTGCTCGGGGAAATTCTGGCAATTTCGGAACACTGGGTTTCTTTTGACCTTATTTTAAGAACCTTCATGGCACATGATGGATATGGAGATGAAGCTAGCAAAGCTATTTTTTAAATAATTTGTGTTTCATTTGGCGGTATCTGTGTATTGTGTGATTTTTTTGTAACGTTTCACGAAATTACAAATCAGAGACATAATCACTACATAGTATAAAACATAGTCGCTTCCTGCTGTGTCAATATGTTTAGTTGATCTTTAAAACTACGCAACAGATTATGCGGTTTTCTAAATAGATAGAGTGAGTCAAGAGGAAGGTTTAAAACCATTTGACACATAGATTTCCAAGCACGCTAAGCCGCGGGGCGCAGCTAGTAAATGAATATTATTTTTTGTGATTTATTATAACTAGTTTCTGCCCGCGACGTCGTACGCACTTTTCAAAATAACCTATATCCGTCCCCGGGATATTGGTTACCGCCCTGCCAAATTTCATTAGGATCGTTTCAGCCGTTTGTACGTAAGGTAACAGACAGACAGACGTAGACAGAGTTGTTGTTGTTGTTTGTTCGCAGCAGTCTGTAGTTAGCTTAATTATTTCAATTGTAAATACTATTTCTAATTGGTTTCTATAATTTGATCGCAACTTTCTCTATTAATAGACAGAGTTTTTAGCTTATATAATAATTAGTCTTGATTTATTTTCGTAAGTTTATTTATTACTTTGTGGATATTCCGAGGCAAATAATGTATTATATATTTTTTACAATTAATAAACTGAATCTGATTATACATAGTTCAAGAGTTTGTTTTTTACGTTTTGGGTAATCAACTGATATAACTGCCATCCATCTTTGCCTTGAACTTGACCGAAGGAACTAAAGTATTCAAGTCTAGAGATGGTGCCTTTCACTGGAAATAGCACCTGATTATCCCACCTGAGATCGCATCTAATTATGTCTGAACAGCAGATAGTAGACAAAAAAGGATGAAAAAAAAAATCTTTTCTTTTAGTGCCATCTTTGAAAAACGTGGTTAGCAAACAGTTTGAAGAAGGTTATAGACCTTACTCTGTATTTGGCCTATACTAAAACATTTTTCTTTCTATCTCTGCTTTCATTTTGTATTATTTTGTATATTTATATTGTCCTTGTTTTCGTAATGTATTTTCTTTGTTTGCTATGTATTATTTATGTTTGACATATAAGAATATTTCTTACTAATAAAGAACTGAACTGAACTGAACTGAACATTATAAGAACATTCCAAGATAATTGTGTAAATAATAGTCTTGTCACTAAAAGGCTCTGTTTCGTTGATATTTAACCAAATGTGTTATATTAAAACCTTTGAACATTTATATTACGCTTGAGTGGTTTCAAATTAATAAAAACACCTTTGAAATCTCAACGCAAATACGTTCAGAAAATAAAATAATTTGTGTGTGTTCTATAAAAAGACTTGAATCTCATCATGCAATATCATCATAAGTTGGTTCTATTCATCGAATTATTTTTAAACTTGATTATAATCTTGAATGAATGAATGTATATATAAATTTATTTGTTATCAGACTTAATCAAAACATAATAAACTTAAACTAAGAGAAAACGTGTACCTAAGTCCAGTGACAAAATGGCTTTGCCTCAGCATGAGGTGGATGAATAGCATGCTAGCAACCAACGCTGGTCTTCGGGAAAAGTTGCTTTGCCGTAAGTATGTTGGCGTTATGGACTGACTATTCACTACTGTTATACAAACAAACAAAAAATACACTAACATAAATAAAATTATCAAGAATACAAATAAAAATAAAATTGAGAACACTAGTGTTTTTGTGAATTTCCTATTTTCATTGTAGGAAAAAGGAGGTTTTATTTAAATTAATAATGTTGGACAATTCACACAGTAATCTAGCCTCAAGATAAGCAATTTATTTATATAATTGAAGGAAAGCTTAAAGCTTAAATAAATATAAAATAAGTTACATGAACCTAGCAACAAATAAGCTAATAAATGGCCTTCACGGCTAAATGACAGTGTGAATAAATACGCTATGCAATCAGATTATAAGTTGAATAGCGGACCTTCCCGGCTTCGCAGGTTTTAGTAGGCATCCTTAACTTTTAAAAAATATAATATAGCCTATGTTCACCGGGGATAGTGTAGCTTCCCAACGGTGAAAGAATTTTCCAAATCGGTCCAGTAGTTTCGGAGCCTATTCATTACAAACAAACAAACAAAAACTCAAACCTTTCTTCTTTATAATTATTAGTATAGATAAGAAAAGAAAAAAAATAAGAATACTTAACACTACAAAAAAGAAAAGCTAAGCAGTTTCCATACTCAAACACATGAATTAAATATTCAGATTCAATTATTTTTAGAGAATAATACAAATAAAACACTACCAATTAGTTGAAAGTCGTGCAAACATTCGCCCCGCAACGGGAATGGAATCCGCGACCTACATATTTGTCCACTAACAGCGCAGACGTTGAAATGTCCACTAATGTCCAGCGTTATTACGTATTTACAGGGTGCACTTTTCACTGGCCAATTTTATAGCAACGCTGAACAGCTGAGGCTAATAATGCGCGACACATCTGCCAGAATTGCGGCGGGTACTTCTAATGGTTTGGCGCTTGTCGAGTTCGAGGAAGAATATATATATATATAAAAATTTTATAAATAAAGAAGTGTGCACATTGCACACTTCTTTATTTATTAAATGTTTATTTAGTTTATTTGATACACAAAACACATAACATAGAAGCAATAATAGAAAATGACAAAAAAATGAGATAACATATCGATATTTTTAAAAAAAAAAACAAAAAAGACAAAAAACATGATATGGTTAGCTACTATGTACAAACAATAAATTAATGAAAATGAAAATGAATGAAAATGAAAAGTTTTTATTTCTTTAAGCTTACAAATAAGCACGTAGACACGTCATATTTTATAGTTCACTTTAATTTTTTGTCCACCAGTGGAAGAAGTGAGAAGAAACCACTAGTATGTTCATAACTTATGTGTCTAGTACATTTGATTTGCTTATCTGTAAGTTGGTAAATTTTGAGTTGGAGCAAAACTCGTTCCAAGCTTTTTTATCTTCTAAGTAATCTGATATTTTGTAATAAGCTTTTTTACAAAGAATATGTTTAACAATTTTTTTAAATTTATTTATTGATAATTTTTGCAACTCACTTGGAGTTTTGTTGTAGAATTACATGTTAAGGTTAAACGACTCAACACGGCGCGAATTCGGCCTAAATGTATGCTATCTGATGTATGCTTCAGGAATAATAAGGCATGACTATGATCCCCGCCTTGGGACAAATATTTGTACGATCTGCAAATACTTTTTCTGGGTGTTCTGAGTTTTTGAAGACGGGCCCAACATCGAAGACTGGATCATGAAGAGGTCACCGTAATGATATGACCTATGTAAGGTTATGAAATATAAATGTCATCTAGTACCCATAACACACGCTCTGCTTAGCTTGGGGTAGATGATGTGGATTATACAGAATTATCATTAAAATTACCGAATAAACCTCTATAGTAATTTCCACTTCATTATAGATAGATAATTCTTTTATTGCTCACTTAAAAATAAAACATACAAGATAAAAAATACAAAATACATATGTGACAATTTGGCGGTCTTATCGCTCAAGAGCGATCTCAACCAGACAACCGTGGAATATCATACATCCCTCTCTGTTATAACCACCATAACATTTCCTCTCAACTTCAGTGAAAAGCTTTATAAAACTCCCTCTGAATCGTTTTACTGTAAAGGCCGCTTGAAACAATCTTATTTGCAGGGTACTTGATTAAATATTAAAGACGGGACGCGGTCTGGTTCCGTGATATGCAGTAACAATGTGCCTGAATGGCCTCACGTGTCGACTCCTTCAAAGCCCCTTAAGAAGTCTATAGACTATGTACTGAATATTTAATAAGATGCTTATTATAGCAGAACTTGGGAAATAGTAAATCTTTGATAAGTTCTCCAGTTGAAATGCGTTACGCGTCGACTTCTTGAAAGCCTTTTATAAAGTCTATTGACGAGGGTATTGTGCTTGGATATTTTTTCTTGAGTTTTCTATTCTGAAATGCTTTTATAACTTGACACAATATCTTATATCTTTTTGGTGTTTCATCATCATCAACCTATATTAGTCTACTGCTGGGCATAGGCCTCCCCTAATGAGCGCCGCCGTAGCGTCCTGTCTTCAGCTTGCCTCATCTACTAGCATCTGCCTGCAGTCTTTCGCAGATCCCTGATGGCGTTGGCAAGTGCGTCATTAAAGTTTTAGGAACTTTTTATGAACTCGAACTGTATTCTTAATACATTTAGCTAAGCTCTGACAAAGCAAACAAATGTAAGCAATGTTATAATTTTTAGTTTGAATCGGCATACCCTTAAATATGTTTGTTCTAGATACCTTCTTGTAGTCCCCAGTCTGTAAAGACCTTTACAGTAGGGCATCTAGTAGACTGCATCGGTGTAATCGGCTTTGAATGAAACTCTACTGTTATGCGACTATTACCAAGGACTCTTAAGTTTCTACTATAACGAACCAATTCTCGGAAGACCAAAGGAAGAAAGAAATTTTATAAAATATATGAACGTGTTCTTGAGTGGAGACCGCTACTCGGCAAACATAGTTTAGGACGCCCTCCGGCCAGGTTGGATGACGACCTGCGAAGGACTGCAGGCAAATACTGGATGCGGCAAGCTAAAGAAAGAGCAGTATGGCGCTTATTAGTGGAGGCCTATGGACTACTTTAGGTTAACTTTGGTTCTCTATCGGATGTATTCGTTCCTTCAGAGATACTCCGAGCATAGCTCTTTCCATAGCTCGCTGAGTAAAAGTAACATACCTCAATACCTATACCAATATTATGAGTAATTTTCTTTCAAAGTTTGTGTGCCGAACGTGAAACATTTTTTCCAATATAACAAAATTTATGTAAGCAAAGTACATGACTTTACGTGCCACGAACAGCGTTGAAAACGTGAGGGAACTTTTATTTGTGCAGGTAGTACTATAAAATTCTTGAATTATCTAGATTCATCTTC
The DNA here is from genome assembly GCA_943735965.1 of Eupithecia abbreviata. Taxonomy (NCBI): domain Eukaryota; kingdom Metazoa; phylum Arthropoda; class Insecta; order Lepidoptera; family Geometridae; genus Eupithecia; species Eupithecia abbreviata. The sequence goes on from OX030986.1 coordinate 6,055,267, forward strand.
CAGACTAGACAGTAAACACATAAATATATAGATAGATAGCAAACATTTTAATATACAAACACTATATTATTATACCACATAAAACAGAAAACAATACAGCCGTCTCTTCCAGGCAACCTTAGGATGGACTAGACATTTAGGAACAATATAGACGGTTGCACTTTAATAAATATTTGGATTAAAAAAAGGAAACAAAAACTTGCTACTACATTCTAGTACATATTATAATACCTACATTACAATTATTATCACTACATAGTATAAAACAAAGTCCCTTCCCGCTGTATGCATGCTTAGTCCTATGTATGCTTAGATATTTAAAACTACACAACGGATATTGATGCAGTTTTTTTTTTATAGAAAGAGTGATTCAAGAGGCAGGTTTATAAACTATTTGACACATAGGTTTCCACGCGGGTGAAGCCGCGGGGCGCATCTAGTAAATTATAATAAACTTACATAGACATAAGATAAGACTATTAATCTTTTATATGGATAAATAATGCTGACGCCACAGTTTTAGAAGATAGTGATTTTGCACGTTTGAGGTCCAGAGGGAGAGCATGTACACATTTTTCAGATATACATAAGTCTTCAAAAGGCAATATGCTATCAAGATTTTGCCTACTATATTCACACAGAAATGTCGCATCAACCCGCCTGACTCGCCCAATTTGGTGTGTAGTGTAGGCTCCAATCAATTTAATTATTATAAAGGAAAGCGTGTATAATAGTACATTTACATACATTATTATATAATATTTACATAGTATAAAATGAAGTCGCTTCCGCGGCCTGTTCGCCTAGATCTTTTAAACTAGGTACTCAACGGTTTTTAATGCAGTTTTCAGCAATAGATAGAGTGACACGGGAGGAAGGTTTATAAATTAATAAATTTGACACAAAGATTTCCAAGCGGACGTAGTCGGGGGACGCAGCTAGTATATAATAAATAGTTCCTGGCTAGGGAGGACTCTTATCGAATTATTTTTTAGATTACCTAAATTTTTATCAGTACACGCGTTTGATCAACTTACTAATCTACAATAAAATCTGATTTAATTACAATAAATTAAATCTCACGTAGAGTGTAATTGGAGACGTTAACGTCTTGTAATTAACCTTTTGAAGATGGTTGGACTACTCTTATCCAGCTACATTTTAGATGATTTTATATATCTTTATATCTTTGTATTTTTTTATGGAACATGAGTTGTTACTCACTCGTTTAATTATTTAATCTTGCACAGCTTAAGCTATGCAGCTCTAAGTTATGTAAGATAATGTAGTTTTAAAACAAAGCCTTGCTATTAAACCGCAATACCGACAAAACGTGTCGAACACCAAAGTAAGGGGTTTTATTAGTAGATTGCCTTACTGTTGCAACACAGTGACATCCAATTAGAAAAGACATAATAAACATCTTTTATAGTAACTAGAAGTGTGCTTCAAATTAAAAGATTGTTCTACATAAATTCCCATGAGGGTCACATCATCAGAATATAGCAGTCCAGTGGACTGCTATACTGGACATAGGCCTCCCCCAGTGAGCGCCATAGCTCCCTGTCTTCAGCTTGCCGCATAAAGCATCTACCTGCAGTCTTTCGCAGGTCGTCATCCCACCTGGTCGGAGGTCGTCCTACACTACGTTTACCGAGTCGTAGGGGTGCTTTCGATAAAAAGCCGGTACGGTTCCGTGTAGATAAATATAGTCCAACCTAATCACGTAGTAAAGATAAGAAAGCGCTTAGAATCGTTACGAAGTGGTACGAGGCTTCTAGCACATTATTGTAGAGTAGATTATGATAATGTCAGGTTTCTGTTAGGTATGCATTGAATTTGGTAGCACCTGCCTGGTTTCTCAATGCATACCCATGCAAACTAACCTTGCAGCTTAGTGGCTGCCATAATTAATATTGTATAGCTGCAAAGCCTCCAAGCCAGTTAGTTGCATCATGGTATGACACAGTACTGTACAAAGTCAATTCAATATCATTTATTATTTAGGCTTACAAAATAAGCACGGAGACAAGTCATATTTAATACATTAAATTATTATCAAAAAAAACTATTTTACTGTTCACTTAAATTTTTTGTCAAGTGAAAAAGAAACCATTAGTATGTACATCTCTTATATGTCTAATACATGGTTATTTGCCTATTTAAGTCTAAATATAATATGATTCGATACATGTCAATATTTAAGTAAAGCTATGCACAATAACAAATTACTTACATACTATTGTCGGTGCGAAACCTATATTTCAATAACGTAAAATTGGGTTACATCCGATTCTGGTAACATTAATTCTTAAAGAGATGATATACATATTGTATATGTATATATATATATTTTTTAGCCTGTTTCGCCCACTGCTGGGCAAAGGTCTCCCCCAAATCTTTCCACTCAGATGATATTTTTACCAAACGAAATTTCTGACACAATAAATAAAAACTTATATACCACAATGCGAAGTTCTGATGCTAGTTATAGCAGTTTATGGTTGAAGAATTGAACGTAAACCTCTACATAAATACACTAGCGGACAGTCCCGGCTTCGCACGGGTATTGGAATTTTATCAAGGTATTTTTTTTACATCTTGGGTTACATTATTGGAGTTTTGGTAAGGATCCCTAATTTTTTTGAAAATATAAATAACCTATGTTCACCGGAGATAGTGTAGCTTTCCAACGGTGAAAGAATTTTTCAAATCGGTCCAGTAGTTTCAGAGCCTATTCAATACAAACAAACAAACAAAAAATCAAACATTTCCTCTTTATAATATTAGTATCGATAAACACTTTTTACTTGTTTCCTTTTCCCTCCTTATGCAAAAAAGAGTTCGTCGTAAACAAATGCGCTAAGACAAGTAACTCCATAAAGCTAGGAATTGTTGTTCAGACCGCGCTTAAACCCTTAAACCAATTTAATTTTCCATACCCCATCTCGAGGCCTATACGCGGGGATTAGTTGGGCGCACTCGAGTGAAGACAGAAGCGTGGCTTAACCCGCTCTTTATTGTAAAATGTATGTGTGAGTCATACAAGCTGTGCCCGCGCAGATTCACTTGCATAACACTAACTTCCATTACTTTCATAAAATTTTAGGAATGTTTTAGATTTTTCTTAGCTCACTTGTTTCAATTGTAAATACTAGTTCTTAATTGTTTATATAATTGATTGTTTTTTTTTTTGTTAACATAGGCACAGATAATATAATAATAGGTATTATAATTTATTACATTTATTGTGTTTTTATGCATAATGGTGTGGTATTAGGTATAGGTTGTCTCAATTAAAACCTCTTCAGGGTGCAACAAATATTTTGGGCTCGCTCTAGTACGAAAATATCTTTAATACCTACTCGTACTATTAAGAACCAATTTATTTAGAAATACCATCTTGACAACCTTTTAAACGGTCGCGATTTGTTAACATATTAAAGTTTAATTAATCGAGAGATGGATTGGATGTACTCGGAGTTATAGCCGAGAATTGACGACAATATCCACGACTACTCGACGGTTTTTCTTTAATTCATCTTCAGAAACGTAGGGGGGAAAAGCAAAAGTCACGCTATTTTTACAATCGCAACATACGCGTGAAAGAATACTCGTAACTTCTAATGTTAACCGAACAAAACAGACAGACTTCTTTACCCAAACAATAATATTCACAGAAATTTCGGAGCTTACTGTTCTACCCTGTATAGATATAGGATCCATGTAACAGGCCATGAACGCACTAACCGTCATAATCTCCCAGCCCGGAGGTATTACGCAGGGCAGCCTACCGTGGCCTACCGTACTTGTGTACTATACAGCGAAACTTCAGCCATTTCCGCACGAATGAGGCATATTAAGTTTGTAGAAGGTTTTTGAACAAGAAAAGCCATGAAAGGCTTGAAATGCTAATGCTGGGAAGCACTCAAACTAAGCGCAGTTGCGTTATGGCAGCTATTATATTTCTAGAGGGGAATTCACTTAGCATTTCTATAATTTTTATGTCTCGCATAGGTTTTATTTACGTAGTTTTTAATCGTTTACTTGGTTTCTGTACAGGAAAATCTATAATTTTACAACTTTAACTGGTAAATTAGATATGAAAAAAACGCAAATATGCCTTATCCACATAAGGCATATTTGCGTAATTTTCATATCTGGAGGAGGTTCCGGAGGTTTGGGTTGAGTCGTAGTCATAATTCAAATTCATTTGCACGCAAGTAATTTTCTTAGATGTGGGCCAAATACATTGTACTAGTGTCGTTTTATGATTTCTATAGAGAGAGAGAAAAGTTAAAACAATGCAAAGAAATCAGAAGAGTTTCAGATTTCTTGAATTTGAATAAACACTTGTTCAACAAAAGATGTTTTCCCTCAAAGGCAAAAGCCCAAATCAAATGACTTCACATATTTTTTATTCATATTCAATCCACTAGGGTGAAATTTGCGGGTATTGTCAGGTACTTTGAAAAGGGCTACGCAAGGGGTCGCGCTTAAAAAGTTTCTCGAGGTATTGTTGCGGTTCGGAAAGTGTTTTCTATACTTGGATTCCTTTCAGGTTAAAGAAATAGGTCGGAAGTGAATAACTTAGGTAGTACTAGGGTACTTCTACTACTGTAACTTAGGTAGGTCCGCCCACAAGTTGACTTGTAAAGGCTGTAAAATTTGTCACTGCAAGAGTCAACCGAGTCCATGCAATCTGACAGTCGTTTCCGTTGACTCTGTTCACATTATGGAAATTTAGCTACTTCTTGGCTCTTTAATGGTTCTGGATGACACCTAAATCTAAAAATTCAGTATTGTTCATTACACAAAAAGATCCATTGAAGGTCTAAGCCTCAATATGTATTATATATGTACATACTAGTTTCTGCCCGCGACTTCGCATGCGTTGTTTCGATGGAATTTTTTCAAGGTTCTTTCTATCCTACAGGAACTTGTTTATGGGATAAAAAATGTTACCGTATGTTTTATTCCAGGCCTGGAACTACCTGTAGGTATGCAAAATTTCAGCCTGATCCGTTCAGTTTTTGCGTGAATGAGTAACAAACATCCAAACTTTCGTGTTTATAATATTTGTAGTACCTATGGTAGGAGATTATTATAACACTTGTATTTGTATTTTGTATTAATTTATTTTATAATAATATATGTACTTACATAATTACATTTATTTACACACTTTAAACCCGGTAGGGGTTTGACCCGAATGTGAAATTTCTCTCATTACTTAGATAAAGACATGCTTGCAAACTTGATTTTCTAACGTGTTTGTATTTATTTTTCATATAAAATATCTGTCAGACACAATGGACCAGATGGTCAGTACTATCAGCGACTCGTCTGCACCACTACGCCGCCAACCCTAATCTCTTTTGCTCAGTGCGTCGAGTTCCGCGGACAAGCTTTTGTTAAAATCAGTTGTTTCGAAGTTATAATAATCGCTGTTTCTTGCTTTCATACGCCCATTGGGACTGCTAATTAGTTTTGTCGTTCAAGTAGTGAACGCATGAGCCGCTTGCCAAGTGGAGAGTACTCAAAAGAGAGCATATTGTTCGAGGGTGTGAAATTCGGAGGTCTAGGTTGTTTTAAATATCAGAATAACACGTATTTGGGAATTTTAAATATTTTTATGACTCCCATTACGCGAATAGGCTAGAATAGGTTATAGGCTTGGTAGTTTTAAGAGGCAATAATGGTTTGATTAGTACCTTTTTTCTTTACAACGCATCCTACAAATTCTATAGTTTAGTTTAGGCGAAAGATCATGATGATGTTTGGCTGATTTGCCTGAAAACTTTTCATAGATATTGGCCTGGGCCAAGTGTAATTATATCTAGAATATTTTTGAAGCTAGTGAACATTAATAATTTCTCAAGCTGCCAAAATTTTAGTAATCGTTTCTACGGAAGAATAACAATACATCTATTCATTATAACTGCATTAATACATAAACCTAGGTATAACTAGCGTAATTAAAGAATCGCAACGACCGAAGGTTCGCCTTTAACAACGCAGGAGGCAACCTCCTGGGTACGACTCCCGCCTTGGGAGAAAAGTATTTACCTACGATCTGCAAATATTTGTTCCAGATCTTTTGGGTATATTCTATGAAAAAAAAAACTATCTATGTAATTCACCTAGTATTCATAAGACGAGCTCTCTTAGCTTGGGGCTAGGTGTTTCTGTCATATTATTTATTTACATAATAGGATTGAAAATTATGTTGTCTATCATGCCGTCCCGCTCATATTGCCGCTCGATTCGAACTGTGCAGTATCATCGGTATCCTGGATTTTTACGCCTACTGATTTCCAAGCATTTAGATACATTTTTTAATACAAAGAAACAAAATAATTTAACAGAACAAAGAAATCTGTTACAAAGCATTCTCTTTTGATTAGGCGCCTTCTGAAGTAACTTGCTTTATTTGCAAGCGTAACAAACATACTTAGGTTGTTTTACGACTTTGCCTTGTAAAAGTTTTTTTGTTTATTTTATGATGTTGTCGGAAGGAATTCCGTCACTTTGTGTAAGCACGCGAGACTCGGGTACTCAGATGGGAAGTTTTCACCTGGAGGCAGGGACGTTGCAAGGGTAACTTTATGCTACTTTTTGTCAGGGACTTGAAAATGCATCTCATCTATTGAACAATTTGGTACCTAAACAATTTTTATTACCACTACTGTGTTATTTGTTTTCCTTTTTTTGATATGGTAAATGTTCTTTTTGAATTAGGTTAGAATTTTTTTTTAAATTAAAATACACACTCCGACAACCGCTGAAGTCTTCTTAAGTGGACAATGCGACTTGGCAAGCGTAGTGTAGGACAACCTCCGGCCAGGTGGGATGACAACCTGCGAAAGACTGCAGGCAGATGCTGGATGCGGCATGCTGAAAACAGGGCACTGGCGCTCATTATGTCCTACGGCGTATGTCCTACGGCGGCTATTGTAGGTTGATTATGAAAATACACACTGAATTTGAAAAATGTGGATCTGCTGTGTTATAACATATAAGTTACCAATAGGTAATTAATTAATCTATAAAAAACAGACTAACCCATAGATTACGCTCCGGGCACATCCTTCTTAATAAATTTAATTATTTAATGAAAATCACAAACTTGCCCAATTGTAGCACATGTGGCGTCCTTGAAGATGTACAGCATCTTCTAGTGGAGTGTGAGCGGAGCGAGTCCATGAGAGCAGAGCTTAGAGACTTGTACAGTATGAACCTAATGGATATTGGTGTTATCAAATTATATTAGCCACACCACTGAGTGATGCGGCAAATAAATTATTTAGGTTATTTTTAGATATAATTTAGTTTTTAGTTCCGCGTATTTTAACAATAAATTAAAAAAACAACAACTTTGTTTTTTAAATTTATTGTTCAAATACGCGACTGACATAGTCATTTAAATGACTCAAAGGAAAAAAAGGGATCTCTTCCCAATTAACACTTTGACAGCGATTTTTTTTTTCGACGACTACGTTCTTTTTTTAACCTAAAAAATTCGTGCTGCCGCTCTACACATCGGTTGTGCTGCGCCGCGAATGCGTTTCGTTCGAAAAATATTACGGCTGTGCTGATTCACAAAGATCTGTATTTTCTGAGCAGCTGCGTATTTACGCATATTAGTCACTGGTAGAAAACACATACCGTGTGATTTCAGCAATCAAAGTGTCAAGTTTTCTATCTACGAGTACATCTATCTTCTTCATTGTGTCTACATTTCAAGACGAAGAGTGGAGACTAAGACATAACACGTAACACTATATTTCAAGACCTTCAGAATAAAACGTTTATTTATTTATAATTGGCCTGTAATAACGTTTTCTTGTCGGCTGTAACAACTGGCAACACAAGGCTTAGGCTTCCTCTCTATTGAAACAATATTTTTTGCAGGCTTTGCTTTTGATTTAGAATCCAGCTTTTGATTTTTATTCCCTTTGGTGAGTCACGGCAATCGATGGATAGGTATCGTTAATGGTAATGATTTCCTTTTCCAAGTATTGGTACCTTTACCTTTAAATAAACTACACTTGAGCGAGTCGGTATTTCAAGTAATAATGGTAGTTGTAAGTGACCATAATTATACGTATTCATAATAAAGATTATTTATCGATATTTATTTTGTAACTTTTCCACTGGATACGGAAGCCCAAAACCTCTTAATACAGCCCTGCCTAAGTACGCATGAAGTCTTGCGAGGTGACTTACGTAGCGAAGGAGTAATACGAATTAGTTGCAGTTGAGCTCACTAGGGAAGATTAAAAAACTTTATAAGATACCTACGTGAGCCAGATATCGAAGAGATACGATGGAATGTTTTGAACTTGGAATTTTTAAGCTTAACGTCAAAAGTTTATTTTATTAGCAAGGTACATGAAATGGTTTGTTTTTTTCCAAATAATACCAGTTTCGTTTCTTAGATCTGGTATTATGGTTCCAACATAAATAAATATATTATGTTATTAAATGAAGAATAACATTTAAGACTATGTTTTAATTTAATTATTACTAGCGACCCGCTCCGGCTTCGCACGGGTGCCAATGCATGTATAACACATACACTATCCTCTTAAATCACTCTATCTATTAAAAAGAACCGCATCAAAATACTTTGCGTAGTTTTAAAGATTTAAGCATACATAGGGACAGAAATACAGCGGGAAGCTACTTTTTTTTAAATACATATACTATGTAGTGATGACCTACGGAGCTGAGACGTGGACACTCACGATAGGGCTGGTCCACCAGTTCAAAGTCGCTCAGCGAGCTATGGAAAGAGCTATGCACGGAGTTTCTCTGAAGGATAGGATTCGTAACGAATACATCCGACAGAGAACCAAGGTTATCGACATAGCTCAAAGAATTAGCAAGCTGAAGTGGCAGTGGGCCGGCCAAATCTCGCGAAGAACCGACGGCCGATTGGGCAAACGTGTTCTTAAGTGGAGACCACGACTCGGTAAACGTAGTGTAGGACGCCCTCCGACCAGGTGGGATGACGACCTGCGAAAGACTGCAGTTAGATGCTGGATGCGGTAAGCTGAAGACAGGGCGCTATGGCGCTCATTGGGTGAGGCCTATGTCCAGCAGTGGACTGCTATAGGCTGATGATGATGATGATGATGTAGTGATGAGATGAAGTGTTTGTACACTCTATCCAATTTATCGGCTAATGCTGCCAGGATGGTGTTGGTACATTTGTTGGTACTGTTGGTACATTGTACCTATATTAAGCAACTTACTACAAGAAGGCTTTCTACTCCATAAATGATTATCTCAATGATGTTTATGCTTGGCCAGATGTCGCTCAGTTTTGCACCGACAATAGTATGTAAGTAATTTGTTATTGTGCATAGCTTTACTTAAATATTGACATGTATCGAATCATATTATATTTAGACTTAAATAGGCAAGAGATGAACATGCTAGTGGTTTCTTTTCACTTCTTCCACTGTGGACAAAAAATTGAAGTGAACAGTAAAATAATTTTATTTGATAATAATTTATATATAAAATATGACTTGTCTAAGTGCTTATTTTGTAAGCCTAAAGAAATAAATGATTTTTTACTTTTACTTTTTTTACTTTACTTATATCGGTAGCTAGAAATTTGAAATTACTTAGAACCACTTATACTATAAATATATACTTAAGCTCTGCAAAGTCAAGCTTACTTGTTGCCTATTCTATTCAAAGTGTTCATAAGGCTGCAACATTTCTACGAAAATAATGAATTCATAATAACGACCTCCGTTTTGTGTACTGTCTGTGAACTGGTAAGCCATTTTTTCCGAGGTTCTATGTTCGGCTGTGTATATTTTTTTATGTATGGTCGTAAATTTTTCCGTCAGTTACGGACCGATTTTGAATATTCTTTCGCTATTATATAGAGAATAAGCCCGTTAAAAAAACAGTTACGCGGGAAAAACAGTTATGTTATTCCCGCGGGATAAGCTTTTGTCTCGAAAAATTAAAAACATTGTAAAATTAAAGTGTCGAATTCGGTTTAAGCTTTTTCAAAACAATTAAATTATATTATTGTCTATTATTTTCTCAGTCTTTCTTCTTCACTCGCGCTAGAATCTCTAATACAGCCATTGCCGTTCTGTTTTATTTTATTTTACTAAGAGTATAGTATATGTGAAGTTTGCTCTACCTAGTAGGCTCCAATGAAAGATGTTTGAAATTACAACTATACAAAGTGTCATCCACTCTAGACAGTAGTTGTTGCGTGAAGAAGTAACAAACATTTTTTTTTTTTTTCGAATGGACTATTATGCTGTTGACCTCAGATGGCCATGACAGCGTTACCGGACTTTTGGCGGGCGCAGAGGGCGCCTCGCCGGTAAAAATTAGGTTGAGGCAACACGCACAAGGGCCACCACTTAGGTGCGAACCTCGGCTTGGGCTGTTGCCAGATGCTACAAGAGGGTAGGGAGGTAACGCCTAGGTGCACGAGTGCACCTGAGGGCGGAAACGGGGAATTCTTCGACCCCGCGTCGGGGTCGGTTATTGGTCGGGTGTGTAGTGTGCGGAAGCTGAGTTGTTGCCGTCACTTCCGGGTTAGCGTCAGTGAGTGGTCAACGGGGTCACCAAGAACGTGTCTCGGTCTACGGAGGAGAACACAGTAACAAACATCCGTACAATCTTTCTCATTTATAGTAATAGTGTGATCATTACTTATATTAAATCAGACCGGTACAATAATAGTGTGATCATAACTTAAACCGTTCGTGGACTCAAATCAGAATAACAGTTATCCCGCAATCTTAGGGAAATATATCAGAGCTTTAACCCCCTAACCAGGGTATTTGTATTTATATCTTTATTCTTGTATTTATTGCCAGTAACCGCCATAAAAATGTTGCGAACACACATTTAGTAAGACTAACTGGTCGCACGCGAGACGCATTCCGTGATGATGCTCTATTTAGTTCCCCGTTATTTTATTTTACGCGAAATATGATGCGGTATATAATAAATTCATAATTTCGCTGTGCGAAAGGCTAGGTGCCGTTCTTTGTTGTTATTTTATGGGAGCGTGTGTAGTTGAACGTTTGTTTTTGATGTATAAACACAAACGTGCTCGGCGAATTTTAGAGTTATTACTATATTACTTTAGCATGATAATGTTCGTCTTATTAACTCTATTAACTAGGCTATGAATACTGTTATACAAATACGAGTTTGTATTCACATTTTCATACTTGTAGAACTCATGATAATTTATATATGTGTTTCGATCAACCCATACTAAGACTACCTATTTCATTTCGATTCATTAAATACACAGACAAATGTTCAATTTTGATGGGAAAATAACTATAATGATATATATATATATAATATAATATATATAAATACTATTCTTATAACAGCAATATGATATGCTTGTTATAAGAATATTTCCGGAGTCTTACCTTGAGACGTCTTCCACAGAGCAGGGAAATATCATACCTACCAATTCACCAATTTACATTATATTTCTAGCAATATCACTTATCAAACAATTACTTACCTGTTTCTAAAGAGGAAATATGTATCAGGAGCGTTCAACAGCCGTGATGATTTATCTCTTGCTCATAAATCTTCGTAGCACCGTACTATGGAGCAATTGTAGCTATGGTGCCACGTAGTAGCTTATTATAGTTTTCGCCCTATAGAGCAAGCACGGGGATTTTTGTGTAAGGTAGAATATTGAAAATTGAAGTCACTTTGTCATCTTTTTTTTTGGTTTCTTTATTATTATTATTATATTAGCCCGGGGTGTCCCACTGCAGGGCAAAGGCCTCCCTCCCCTTCTTCCACTCATCTCGGTCCTCAGCAAGGAGAACCCACTCCTTATTGTATAGATCGAGCTCATCCCGCCATCTCCGCCTAGGCCTTTATGTTTCACAATAATTAAATCTTAATCTAAAAGCTAACTTAAACGGTTATTCCGTTTGTCCGTAAGCTCATTAGTCTCTATTATTATAACATTTCAATAACAACAAATATGTATTTACCTAGTTAAGTAGGTAGATACCTAAGTAGACTCGTACATTTACTAAGTTAACTTAAAACAATGTTATTCCTTCGCGTCACTAACCGAATGTACGAAGGTAGGTAGCATCTGAGAGTCAAGCTGGCACCCTGCAAGTAGAAGCGGGGTACAATGATCGACTGCCTGTCTATTATCCTTATCACACGCTCTGCTTAGTCTGGGGCTAGATGCTGGGTTATCGAGCATTATTTATTCTTATCCATGTTCACTGTCACGTGGAGGCAAAAGTAAATGAACAATTTAGCAGCAAAAATAAAACACTCACAGTTAACTGCAAGTTTTAACTTTTCAAGCCACTAAATCGCACCCTAAGATAAGTACTACCTACTTAGGGTGCGGTTTAGTGGATGGTGTAAGCGGGATCAGATTTAATTTTAATATTTTCACCCGTTTAAGGCTTAGATAAGTTACTTTGCTTTTATTATTTGAGTATTCAACTTTGTCACGCGGTTCTCTGAAAGCCTTCGTCATAGAGATCATTTTCTTGTTGTTACTCACTAAGATTGCCCAAGCATTGGCTCGCTTGATATGTTTCCAATAAAATGGTTACAGAAAAAAAGCAGTTCGTTCATTATACATCATTTGCCATAAACATAATTATACAAAAAAACTCGTCCCTGATTATATACTATAATTATATAAAAACAAATTTTGTACATATAAATAGAAGGGAAAATAAATATGATTTGTAATTCTATTCTTATCAATAAATAACTGAACTGAACTGAACTGAATATACCATAGATGTAAGATGAAACTCCCTCAATAACAAAAGATGACTTACAGCTATTAATCTACTTTATTGTATCTGTTGAAGCCATCGAGATGGAAACTCGGTAGTAAATGCGTTAGAAGGTAGAAATTGTATTTATATGTTTTTTGCATAATACCTTTAAAATCATAAAATATGTTGGTTTGGAGGCTAATTATAGCTACACATATACTTGGAAAATAACATTCGTATGGGGTATTTCTAAAGAAATCGCGGACGAGTCTGCTAGTAGACCGTACGTTTATACGCAACAAATAAAATGATTTACCTAACAGTAAATTAATTTGATTTTAATATATTTTCTAGCTGTGCGTAATTATGCGTCAGTATTGTTGTCATTATTAAATTTAAAGGCTACCTCCACAAAATATTGTCACGCTGCGAGATTATGGAAATCATTAAGTAATATTTTACGCGGTGATGATTGGCCGTGTGAAGACTTAATCGCTGAGCCCTGTTCAATCATCTTTTCCTGTCATTATATGCGGTTCAACCACACTGCAATCGTATCAAAAGAGACCAAAGATGTGTAATATTCTTTATAATAAAGCTCATCAATTCCAGGCCAGAAAAAACAAAAAAAAAAAACAGTCTTTCAGGCAAAGAGGTTTTTTCTAATCCGTCAGTGGTTTTGGCGTGAAAAGGTAACGAACAACTAAACATACAAACGTACACTTTTATAATAGTGTGATTAATTTGGTTTGGACGCTGATGGATTGGTTTCCAAGATACAAGAAGCGAAATAGAGGGAGACAGTTCAAAAGATGGGAGGACGAGCTAAGAGACGTAGCAGGGAATACGTGAATAAGGTTGGCGAGAGATATAATAAAGTGAAAGGGGTTGGAGGAGGCCTTTGCCAAAAGAGGGCAAACAGATAATATAGATGAAGTTTAAGGAATAGTATTTAAGTAAAACCATGATTATTTTCTGTATAAAAGGTTCAAAATGAAATGAAATGATTGATTTAGATACTTACAGTCACGGCCGCGGCGATAAACTCGCTCGTCGAGCGAGTCCTTTAAAATAATCGTGATATTTGAAGCGCTATTTCAGCATTGGCAAAGCTTTATCAACAGCTTGTCATAAAGCGCTGAACGGTTAGATAAAACTAAGCGTATGAGCACACGTTATCCGCATAATTAGCTAACAGTTTTGCATAAAGCTCATTAGCTTAGGGTTCATTACTGTTTGGAACTTCCGATGAAATTCCCGGATAATTAAAAGAGTTTCGGCGAGGATGTGAGCAGTTTTAAAGCGGATTTACCGGAATCAGTTCATTTTCCATTGTTTTTTTCTCTCTTTCTAATCCTAGCTGAACTCAGCCGGCTTAAATCTTTTATTTGTGTCACCCGAGACTGAAGTCAAAAACCAAGGCATCCTACTAATTATTATAAACGCGAAAGTTTGTGAGGATTTATGTAAAAACCTAACCGTGTTTGTTGTTCTTTCACGCAAAAATTATGATAAAACTTCACAATAATATAGCTTACATATTTGTTTTGTCTGAATAAATTTATTTTGAATATAAATTTTAACTTCAATATCAGTATAACACATAGGCTACAATTCATAAAGATACATTATATTGTATATTATCCAAAATATCTATCACCACGCGGGTGAAACCGCGGGGCGCAGCTCATAATATTGAACTGGGCTCTCATTTCCCCTTTTTTTTATGGGCTCGTACTTACCTATAAGTGAGTTTCTTATTTTTATGGCCGAGGTGTTAAATTAAACAGTTTTTTTAGGTAATTAAATCCAATAATTTGGGAATAAATCAGTCTAACTCTGGGCTCATAACATTTCAAAGGAAAACCCTATTTTGTCTGTACCCAAAAATACTGTAGTTTGCAAACAATTGCAAACTAAACTGTTGTTTGCGGAATTCGAAATTAGATTTCATTTTTATTTGACTGAAAACATCATAATTGCATTTGGATGTGAAAATTTTGGTATTGTAACTTTATGACATTTGACTTGTTTATTGCACACAGTTTAAAATGTTTGTCTAGATAAAGTCCCTTTTACAATGTGAGTTATGTCATGTAATTTAATAATAATAACCGAAATCGTAATTGTATATCCGAAATGTATAAAATGATTGTTGCAAATAGTAATAAAAATAAAATCATTTATTGCCTATAAATTTCGTCACCTAAACTAATATTAAACACAAAAATAAATGATTGATAACAGGCAAAGGGTAAAATAGTATAAGTATCATAGTTCTACATGCCAAGACATGCGGCGCTGATTTTGAATATACTCCCGTCGTCGTCGTATGATTTTAAAACCTTTCCAATGCAATTTCCAATGGATGTTTTACAGTGTAAAACATCCATTGGAACAATGATGTTTTACACCATTTTACAATAAATTTATTTTTATTCTTATATCCGATAACTATCAGCATCATCATCAGTGAGCACACACCACACCAAAGTAAATGATAACATTTACAACAATAATTTTCGACGACCGATGTGACGCGGTGGGCGAAGGTCCGCTTGCGACGCAGGAGGTTGCGGGTTCGATTCCCGCCTCGGAACAATTGTGTGTATGATCTGCAGAGATTTTGTTTTGTGAGTTTGTGTTGTTTTCGATGTATAATAATATCTATCTATGTAATATATTGTATTATGTAAATGAGTCATATCATAGTATCCATAACACAAGCTCTGCTTAGCTTGGAGCTAGATTCTGCAGAGATTTGTTTCGGGTGTTCTGGTGGTTTTGTAATGTATTGTATGTATTGTATTAAGTATATCAGTTATCTAGTACCCATCATAACAGCTCCGCTTAGCTCGGGGTTAGATGATGCTGTGTGAATTGTCCAGCATTATTTATTTAAGGAGTTAAAGCGATATATTTACCTATAAAACATTTTCCTATAGACACAGCTCTATGATCAATTTTAGTTTAGTTTCCCGTTTTTGTTGATAATATATCTCCCTGTAAATTAACCAATACACGATGGAAACATGTTATTTCAAATTATAATTAGACTCAATGTTTGTGAAATGTTTAATTCAAATTTATTTTATCCATGAATAAAACAATCTAGTTATCACTAAAGGTATGCATGGCTCGTGATTAACATTACGGAGATGTCCAGAATTCTTTTGGATTATAATTCACAGGCTCATTGGGGGAGGCCTATGTCCAGCAGTGGACTGCTATAGGCTGATGATGATGATAATTCACAGGATTTAGGATTTTTTTCAGCCACGGCGATCTGTTTCAACGGATACTGTCTCGCTCTTGAGCGATAAGACCGCCAAATTTACACATAGGTATTTTATAATTTTTTATCTTGTTCATTGTTTTGTTAATTGTGCAATAAGTATTTTTTTACGATACTATACTAAAATACTTTATCCACCAGATACAGATCATTACAAAAAAAATAGACAATAGGTACATGCGTCAAGTAATGGGCGGCCTTATCGCTTAGAAGCGATCTTCCAGGCAACCTTTGGATGGAAAGAATTTTCTAAATTAATAATTTTCTTTGCAGACGACCTGAAAGTGTTTTTAACAGTAGCGGACGCATCCGATTGTGAGCGGCTCCAGTCCGATATAGATAGGGTAGCAACAGTAGCTTGTTGGATCTGGTCCAATGGAGCAGATCCAACAAGCTACTGTTTGACGTAGCAAAGTGCTCCATGATGAGCTACAGCCGGGCGCACGCCCCTTTGCACTACCAGTATGAGGTGGAGGCGGAAGTTCTGCCGCGATCGACATCTGTCCGCGACCTAGGCCTCGAAATGGTCCCCGACTTAAGGTTCCGGCGCCATATTGTAAATATTTACGCCAAATCTTTCAGAAACCTAGGTTTTATTTTGAGACAGAGTGTTAATTTTAATAACATAAATGTAATCAAAGTTTTGTATAATGCACTTGTGAGAAGTCATTTAGAAACAGATGCTATAATTTGGAACCCTAACGAAGCTAAGTACAAACTTTTGGTAGAAAAAATACAAAATAAATTCACTCGCTGTCTGTACCTAAAACAATACGGGGGCGCTGCACCACCCGGCGGTGCTGGCGGCGCTGCGGCTGCGCGTGCCCAACGACTACTTGGGCGCGCGCCGCCGCCCCGCCATGCTGGAGGTGCCCACTTGTAGGACCAACCTACTTAAGTTTGCCCCTATGTCACTCGCTATATATTTACTCAATGTTCTGACCAAAAACAGCGTAGACATATTTTACGAAAACCTGCCGAAAGCCATGAAAAAGGCACAAAATGTTATTGAAACAAAATTATAAATTATTTAGTATTGTGTGTATGTACAAATATTTAATTTTTAGTATAAGTAGTTATAACATCGCCTTAGGGCTTAATAAAAAACCTGTTATGATGTTATTATCTGAATAAATAAATTACGCGAATTTAAGAAAGGCAGGTTTTTGTCTATCTATACTAGCTATGAGCGCAGGGTATTTTAGTGCACAAGTGTGTGCGTAAACACAGGTGCACGCCCTCACTCTCATAATCCGATGGGATGGCATTTAGGAAGGTAGGTACAACCTGCCGGATCAGGTAGTCGCAGCACCTAGTCTTTGTATATTTAAGCGGAGACTTAAATCGTGGCGTCGTTGAGAAGGCGTTCTACAGTGTTGACGATTTTGTTACAATTTCTCAATAATGTACATACATATGATTAATTTATTATTTCTTTATAAGAATTATTATTTTTTGAAATGTACTATTTTGTTACCAATAAATGGATTATTCTGTATTTAATTCTGAAAACGAGAAAGCCACATCCATCCCTATATAAGTCACACACAAGTCAAGAGCCGAGTTTCTAAGAGCACTCGAATTAAACAAACTCTCTAATAAATTTATGAACCCACATTCAGTACCAAAGTGGATATTATTTTGTCGTTGAGTCAATTTATCTTGTAAAATTGAGTTTCGACATAAATATCACATTATGGAATATGAAAAGGTTTGTTTAGGATTTTGGTTAATATTGTACCAACGTTACCTTTTGTATTTGTTTACCTATGTTTTATAGTATTATTTGATTTCATACTTCCATAATAATATTCAGTCAAGAACGAATATTCATAAAGGATGTGACTTATATGGTACTATTTATTTATATCTAAGCTAAAGTCATTTAAAACGGGATATTTACCATGAATAGATTTTTTAGTTATCAAATATTTCGGCACAGTTGCATGCGCCATGATCACGGAGTAACTCCGTGACCATGGCGCATGCAATTGTGCATTATCAAATCATGGTAAATATCCCGTTTTAAATGACTTTAGTATTAATAACCATGATAGTTTCAAAAGTTTTACATCTAAGCTGTTAATATAATTTTAGTATTAAAGAAAATTACTAAGGATTTTACTTTTCGGCTCCGCAGACCACAGGCCCCTTTGCCAAAGAGAGATTTTTTTTGCACAAAAGGATATTCGCTACTTTTTATTACGAAAAGTAATTTCCTCTATGGAAGCACAGAACAAAGTCGATAAGTATATATATATATATAATATATGTAAATACTATTCTTATAACAGCAATATGATATGCTGATATGCTGTTATAAGAATATTTCCGGAGTCTTACCTTGAGACGTCTTCCACAGAACAGGGAAATATCGTACCTACCAATTCACCAATTTACATTATATTTCTAGCAATATCACTTATCAAACAATTACTTACCTGTTTCTAAAGAGGAAATATCAGGAGCGTTCAACAGCCGTGATGATTTATCTCTTGCTCATAAATCTTCGTGGCACCGTACTATGTAGCAATTGTAGCTATGGTGCCACGTAGTAGCTTATTACAGTTTTCGCCCTATAGAGCAAGCACGGGGATTTTTGTGTAAGGTAGAATATTGAAAATTGAAGTCACTTTGTCATCTTTTTTTTTGGTTTCTTTATTATTATTATTATATTAGCCCGGGGTGTCCCACTGCAGGGCAAAGGCCTCCCTCCCCTTCTTCCACTCATCTCGGTCCTCAGCAAGGAGAACCCACTCCTTATTGTATAGATCGAGCTCATCCCGCCATCTCCGCCTAGGCCTTTATGTTTCACAATAATTAATTCTTAATCTAAAAGCTAACTTAAACGGTTATTCCGTTTGTCCGTAAGCTCATTAGTCTCTATTATTATAACATTTCAATAACAACAAATATGTATTTACCTAGTTAAGTAGGTAGATACCTAAGTAGACTCGTACATTTACTAAGTTAACTTAAAACAATGTTATTCCTTCGCGTCACTAACCGAATGTACGAAGGTAGGTAGCATCTGAGAGTCAGGCAGGGCACACCCTGCAAGTAGAAGCGGGGTACAATGATCGACTGTCTGTATGCTGTCTGTCTATTATCCTTCACACACGCTCTGCTTAGTCTGGGGCTAGATGCTGGGTTATCGAGCATTATTTATTCTTATCCATGTTCACTGTCACATGGAGGCAAAAGTAAATGAACAATTTAGCAGCAAAAATAAAACACTCACAGTCAACTGCAAGTTTTTACTTTTCAAGCCACTAAATCGCACCTTAGTAAGATAAGTACTACCTACTTAGTGTGCGGTTTAGTGGATGGTGTAAGCGGAATCAGATTTAATTTTAATATTTTCACCCGTTTAAGGCTTAGATAAGTTACTTTGCTTTTATTATTTGAGTATTCAACTTTGTCCCGCGATTCTCTGAAAGCCTTCGTCATAGAGATCATTTTCTTGTTGTAACTCACTAAGATTGCCCAAGCATTGGCTCGCTTGATATGTTTCCAAAAAAATGGTTACAGAAAAAAAGCAGTTCGTTCATAAACATCATTTGCCATAAACATAATTATACCAAAAAAAAACTCGTCCCTATTATACTACTCCCTATTATATTATACTTTAATTATATAAAAACAAATTTAGTACATATAAATAGAAGGGAAAATAAATATGATTTGTAATTCGTTGGGTATTTTTTTGTTACTTGTATTATTATGTTTGACATATAAGTATATTCTTATCAACAAATAACTGAACTGAACTGAATATACCATAGATGTAAGATGAAACTCCCTCAATAACAAAAGATGACTAACAGCTATTAATCTACTTTATTGTATCTGTTGAAGCCATCGAGATGGAAACTCGGTAGTAAATACGTTAGAAGGTAGAAATTGTATTTATATGTTTTTTGCATAATACCTTTCAAATCATAAAATATGTTGGTTTGGAGGCATGTACTTGGAAAATAACATTCGTATGGGGTATTTCTAAAGAAATCGCGGACGAGTCTGCTAGTAGACCGTACGTTTATACGCAACAAATAAAATGATTTACCTAACAGTAAATTAATTTGATTTTAATATATTTTCTAGCTGTGCGTAATTATGCGTCAGTATTGTTGTCATTATTAAATTTAAAGGCTACCTCCACAAAATATTGTGTCGCTGCGAGATTATGGAAATCATTAAGTAATATTTTATGCTGTGATGATTGGCCGTGTGAAGACTTAATCGCTGAACCCTGTTCCATCATCTTTTCCTGTCATTATATGGGGCTCAACCACACTGCAATCGTATCAAAAGAGACCAAAGATGTGTAATATTCTTTATAATAAAGCTCATCAATTCCAGGCAAGAAAAAACAAAAAAAAACATTCTTTCAGGCATAGAGGTTTTTTCTAATCCGTCAGTGGTTTTGGCGTGAAAAGGTAATGAACAACTAAACATACAAACGTACACTTTTATAATAGTGTGATTAATTTGGTTTGGACGCTGATGGATTGGTTTCCAAGATACAAGAAGCGAAATAGAGGGAGACAGTTCAAAAGATGGGAGGACGAGCTAAGAGACGTAGCAGGGAATACGTGAATAAGGTTGGCGAGAGATATAATAAAGTGAAAGGGGTTGGAGGAGGCCTTTGCCAAAAGAGGGCAAACAGATAATATAGATGAAGTTTAAGGAATAGTATTTAAGTAAAACCATGATTATTTTCTGTATAAAAGGTTCAAAATGAAATGAAATGATTGATTTAGATACTTACAGCCACGGCCGCGGCGATACACTCGCTCGTCGAGCGAGTCCTTTAAAATAATCGTGATATTTGAAGCGCTATTTCAGCATTGGCAAAGCTTTATCAACAGCTTGTCATAAAGCGCTGAACGGTTAGATAAAACTAAGCGTATGAGCACACGTTATCCGCATAATTAGCTAACAGTTTTGCATAAAGCTCATTAGCTTAGGGTTCATTACTGTTTGGAACTTCCGATGAAATTCCCGGATAATTAAAAGAGTTTCGGCGAGGATGTGAGCAGTTTTAAAGCGGATTTACCGGAATCAGTTCATTTTCCATTGTTTTTTTCTCTCTTTCTAATCCTAGCTGAACTCAGCCGGCTTAAATCTTTTATTTGTGTCACCCGAAACTGAAGTCAAAAACCAAGGCATCCTACTAATTATTATAAACGCGAAAGTTTGTGAGGATTTATGTAAAAAACTAACCGTGTTTGTTGTTCTTTCACGCAAAAATTATGATGAAACTTCACAATAATATAGCTTACATATTTGTTTTGTCTGAATAAATTTATTTTGAATATAAATTTTAACTTCAATATCAGTATAACACATAAGCTACAATTCATAAAGATACATTATATTGTATATTATCCAAAATATCTATCACCACGCGGGTGAAACCGCGGGGCGCAGCTCATAATATTGAACTGGGCTCTCATTTCCCCTTTTTTATGGGATCGTACTTACCTATAAGTGAGTTTCTTATTTTTATGTCCGAGGTGTTAAATTAAACAGTTTTTTTAGTAATTAAATCAAATACTTTGGGAATAAATCAGTCAACTCTTACATAAAGATGACTGATTTATGACCAAAGTATTTGGGTTCATAACATTTCACAGGAACCCTATTTTGTCTGTAATACCCAAAAATACTGTAGTTTGCAAACAATTGCCAACTAAACTGTTGTTTGCGGAATTCGAAATTAGATTTCATTTTTATTTGACTGAAAACATCATAATTGCATTTGGATGTGAACATTTTGGTATTGTAACTTTATGACATTTGACTTTTTTTTGTTTTTTTTTTGTTTATTGCACACAGTTTAAAATGTTTGTCTAGGTAAGGGCCCTTTTACAATGTGAGTTATGTCATGTAATTTAATAATAATAACCGAAATCGTAATTGTATATCCGAAATGGATAAAATGATTGTTGCAAATAAAAATAAAATAAAACTAATATTAAACACAAAAATAAATGATTGATAACAGGCAAAGGGTAAAATAGTATAAGTATCATAGTTCTACATGCCAAGACATGCGGCGCTGATTTTGAATATACTCCCGTCGTCGTCGTATGATTTTAAAACCTTTCCAATGCAATTTCCAATGGATGTTTTACAGTGTAAAACATCCATTGGAACAATGATGTTTTACACCATTTTACAATAAATTTATTTTTATTCTTATATCCGATAACTATCAGCATCATCATCAGTGAGCACACACCACACCAAAGTAAATGATAACATTTACAACAATAATTTTCGACGACTGATGTGGCGCGGTGAGCGAAGGTCCGCTTGCGACGCAGGAGGTTGCGGTTTCGATTCCCGCCTCGGAACAATTGTGTATATGATCTGCAGATATTTGTTGCGGGTGTTCTGGTCGTTTTCTATCTATAATAAAAAAATATCTATCTATGTAATGTATTGTATTATGTATATCAGTTATCTAGCACCCATAACACAAGCTCTGCTTACCATGGGGCTAGATAATGCTGTGTGAATTGTCCAGCACTAGTTATTTATTTATAATTTGAATATATATATAAAAAAATTGTTTTAGAAATGTTTGTTTATTTGCTACATCAATATGTATGTATAAACCTTCCGACAAGTGTTCGGACGATACGATGACGTCATCGGCGCGGACAAATGAGCGTCGTTTCCTGCAATTTTATACTTCTAGAATCTAGACTATCGTGATACACCGTCGGCCACATCGTTACTTTCGATCGGTCTCTGTGGCGCGGTGGGTGAAGGTCTGCTGCGATGCAGGAGGTTGCGGGTTCGATTCCCGTATCGGGACAAATGTTTGTACGATCTGCAGAGATTTGTTTTGTGAGCTTGTGTTGTTTTCTATGTATAATAATATCTATCTATGTAATATATTGTATTATGTAAATGAGTCATATCATAGTATCCATAACACAAGCTCTGCTTAGCTTGGAGCTAGATTCTGCAGAGATTTGTTTCGGGTGTTCTGGTGGTTTTGTAATGTATTGTATGTATTGTATTAAGTATATCAGTTATCTAGTACCCATCATAACACGAGCTCCGCTTAGCTCGGGGTTAGATGATGCTGTGTGAATTGTCCAGCATTATTTATTTATGGAGTTAAAGCCATATATTTACCTATAAAAGCATTTTCCTATAGACACAGCTCTATGATTAATTTTAGTTTAGTTTCCCGTTTTTGTTGATAAATATATCTCCCTGTAAATTAACCAATACACGATGGAAACATGTTATTTCAAATTATAATTTAGACTCAATGTTTGTGAAATGTTTAATTCAAATTTATTTTATCCATGAATAAAACAATCTAGTTATCACTAAAGGTATGCATGGCTCGTGATTAACATTACGGAGATGTCCAGAATTCTTTTGGATTATAATTCACAGGCTCATTGGGGGAGGCCTATGTCCAGCAGTGGACTGCTATAGGCTGATGATGATGATAATTCACAGGATTTAGGATGATTTTCAGCCATGGCGATCTGTTTCAACGGATACTGTCTCGCTCTTGAGCGATAAGACCGCCAAATTTTCACATAGGTATTTTATAATTTTTTATCTTGTTCATTGTTTTGTTAATTGTGCAATAAGTATTTTTTTGACGACCGATGTGGCGCGGTGGGCGAAGGTCCGCCTGCGACGCAGGAGGTTGCGGGTTCGATTCCCGCCTCGGAACAATTGTGTGTACGATCTGCAGATATTTGTTCCGGGTGTTCTGGCCGTTTTTCTATGTATAATAAAAAATATCTATCTATGTAATGTATTGTATTATATATATCAGTTATCTAGTACCCATAACACAAGCTCTGCTTACCATGGGGCTAGATAATGCTGTGTGAATTGTCCAGCATTATTTATTTATTTATTTATATTTTTTACGATACTATACTAAAATACTTTATCCACCAGATACAGATCATTACAAAAAAAATAGACAATAGGTACATGCGACAAGTAATGGGCGGCCTTATCGCTTAGAAGCGATCTCTTCCAGGCAACCTTTGGATGGAAATAATTTTCTAAATTAATAATTTTCTTTGCAGACGACCTGAAAGTGTTTTTAACAGTAGCGGACGCATCCGATTGTGAGCGGCTCCAGTCCGATATAGATAGGGTGGTCCAATGGAGCAGATCCAACAAGCTACTGTTTAACGTAGCAAAGTGCTCCATGATGAGCTACAGCCGGGCGCACGCCCCTTTGCACTACCAGTATGAGGTGGAGGCGGAAGTTCTGCCGTGATCGACATCTGTCCGCGACCTAGGCCTCGAAATGGTCCCCGACTTAAGGTTCCGGCGCCATATTGTAAATATTTACGCCAAATCTTTCAGAAACCTACGTTATATTTTGAGACAGAGTGTTAATTTTAATAACATAAATGTAATCAAAGTTTTGTATAATGCACTTGTGAGAAGTCATTTAGAAACAAATGCTATAATTTTGAACCCTAACGAAGCTAAGTACAAACTTTTGGTAGAAAAAATACAAAATAAATTCACTCGCTTTCTGTACCTAAAACAATACGGAGTGTATCCATATTACCCGCTGATGTACCCGAGCCTGTTCGTGTTGGTGGGGTACTGCAGGCTATCGGTGCGGAGAGACGTGGCGCTGGGAAGTACATGGTGCGCGTGCTGCGCGGGGAGCTGCCCCACCCGGCGGTGCTGGCGGCGCTGCGGCTGCGCGTGCCCAACGACTACTTGGGCTCGCGCCGCCGCCCCGCCATGCTGGAGGTGCCCACTTGTATGACCAACCTACTTAAGTTTGCCCCTATGTCACTCGCTATCCATTTACTCAATGTTCTGTCCAAAAACAGCGTAGACATATTTTACGAAAACCTGCCGAAAGCCATGAAAAAGGCACAAAATGTTATTGAAACAAAATTATAAATTATTTAGTATTGTGTGTATGTACAAAAATATTAAATTTTTAGTAGGTACAAGTAGTTATAACATTGCCTTAGGGTTTAATAAAAAAACCTGTTATGATGTTAGTATCTCAATAAATAAATTACGCGAATTTAAGAAAGGCAGGTTTTTGTCTATCTATACTAGCTATGAGCGCAGGGTATTTTAGTGCACAAGTGTGTGCGTAAACACAGGTGCACGCCCTCACTCTTATAATCCGATGGGATGGCATTTAGGAAGGTAGGTACAACCTGCCGGATCAGGTAGTCGCAGCACCTAGTCTTTGTATATTTAAGCGGAGACTTAAATCGTGCGTCGTTGAGAAGGCGTTCTACAGTGTTGACGATTTTGTTACAATTTCTCAATAATGTACATACATATGATTAATTTATTATTTCTTTATAAGAATTATTATTTTTTGACATGTACTATTTTGTTACCAATAAATGGATTATTCTGTATTTAATTCTGAAAACGAGAAAGCCACATCCATCCCTATATAAGTCACACACAAGTCAAGAGCCGAGTTTCTAAGAGCACTCGAATTAAACAAACTCTCTAATGAATTTATGAACCCACATTCAGTACCAAAGTGGATATTATTTTGTCGTTGAGTCAATTTATCTTGTAAAATTGAGTTTCGACATAAATATCACATTATGGAATATGAAAAGGTTTGTTTAGGATTTTGGTTAATATTGTACCAACGTTACCTTTTGTATTTGTTTACCTATGTTTTATGGTATTATTTGATTTCATACTTCCATAATAATATTCAGTCAAGAACGAATATTCATAAAGGATGTGACTTATATGGTACTATTTATTTATATCTAAGCTAAAGTCATTTAAAACGGGATATTTGCCATGATTTGATTTTTTAGTTATCAAATATTTCGGCACAGTTGCATGCGCCATGATCACGGAGTAACTCCGTGATCATGGCGCATGCAATTGTGCATCATCAAATCATGGTAAATATCCCGTTTTAAATGACTTTAGTATTAATAACCATGATAGTTTCAAAAGTTTTATATCTAAGCTGTTAATATAATTTTAGTATTAAAGAAAATTACTAAGGATTTTACTTTTCGGCTCCGCAGACCACAAGCCCCTTTGCCAAAGAGAGATTTTTTTTTGCACAAAAGGATATTCGTTACTTTTTATTACGAAAAGTAATTTACTCTATAGATGCACAAAACAAAGTCGATAAGTTGATCGAACGTTTGCTACCTTCGATCAACTTTTCGACTTTTGGTCATACATCTATTTGAAAAAACCTTTAAAACTATCATGATTATTAACACAAAAGTCATTTAACATCTTTTTTTTTATTATGGCGCATGAAACTGTGCCAAAATATTGTAAAACTCAAAAATAAAATCATGGTAAATATCATATTGCTTGTTTGGTATCGTATCACCATTGTAACAACGTGATTGTAAAGCTTCTCAAGCACCTGGAAAGCACCGCAGCAGCGAAGAACAAAATTGTGCATTCAAATATGGACTATCTCGTACATTTAGATGATTTATGTGGGCGGCATCAGATAACAAACAGCTCGCGGACCACTCGTTTGAAGCCGTTTTGTCACTAAAATACATCTAAAGGTACCTCATGTAAGTTGATTTCTTATGTTGATTGCACGTTTTTGGGCTGTGCGGTAACGGCATTGGATTCAATAATCCATGAGTGGGTATAGTCAGATAGATCAGTAATTAATTTCTGAAATGTTTTAAAAGTTACGAAACAAAATACCTGCTAGTGCTAGCTGCTAGTGACCTCACGCAGATATCTCTACGAAGTCAAGCTAACAGAAAAACGGAATTGCGTCAGAGATGTCATAAACTAAGGGCTTCAAAGTGATAAATAATTATCATGGTTGGTCCTTAATCTCGAAGCTTTTGTCACCTGGGAAAACCCACATCATGTATCAAGATCACGATGGATCGCAGGTAAGGTTCATTTGCAAGAGTTTAAATTCAAATTGGTTTCAACTTTCGCCTTAACAAGGCGAAACTCGACAACTATCAAGACATTGCAACTACAATGTTCTATTTACAAGGTTGATTGCGTTACGGATACGTGACGTGAAAAGTTCTGAGCGTGGCTGAAGCTTCCTTTGATTGGTATCGAAACTTCGAAACTTCAATTCATTCTTGTATTATGAACTTGCTTCTTCTTCTCATCGTTCTTCCGCGACTTTGACGTGTGTTTTTATTAGCGTAAGTTAGATCTAAAATATTATCTTTACATAAATTCAGATCAATCCGTTCAACGACTGACTAACTAGCTCTAGCCCAGTAGACACATCTTCGCTCCAGTCTAGCCAGTACGCAGCTTCGGTGGAGACACCCTAGCTGAAAAAACGTCTTTTCTTGTCTTCGTTTCAGTCATCTCCGCTTTTGTTAGAACCGAATCGAAATAAACATACATCAAATAAACATTTATTTATTATTTATGTGGTGGAGTCTAGGCCTTACACCTATAACACGAGGATAAAAATATAAGATCAATTAAAACAAACATTCAGTGAGAGAGACAGGCCAGAATTAAGTATGTACCTATTTTACTGTACTGATTATTTACATTTGTCCCTCCGATAGCAGATATATGAAGCGCATTTTTTACATTTTTCATTGCGTTCGTCCACCATTTCAAAATCCAAATATGCTTTATAAATTAGGTATTCAAAATTTGCTACTGCAAAATTTCTCCGGTGGTACAGTAAAAGTAATTCTGCGTTCCCTAATCCGTATTCAGTTCAAAACATGCATTTAAAAAAGGAAAATTCATTCAGACTCCGCCACAAATAAACACAAAAAACATTGCGGTCAGTTTTCGCGACGAATGCTTTAAACTTTAAGTTTGTGTTGCTGTTTAAAGCAGCCACCACCGTGAGAATGTAACTGGGGACATCGTATATAATGCACGGCAGTGTACACGACGACAACGGCAGCGCAACAGAAGAATCAATCAGTCTTCTCTCAGTTTAGATCTGAGGAGCTTCGGCGGAAGATCGGCTTTTAATGATTGCTGCAAGATGTCAATGATGGCATTATCCATCACGAAATGAAAATCCAATGATTATATTCTTCTTCTTTGTCTTATTATTTTGCGCTGAAGGTCGTGCCCGTCCTGGAAAGCTATACTTCTCGATCTTCGGCCTGTCTCAAGGCTTTTCTTAGATTAGATGATAGATTTATTAACATTATATAAAAAAGTCTGTTATTATATAAAAACCTTTGCAATTGAATGAATGTAGAAAGCACATTCATGGACCCAATGAGGCGCTTATGAGGAGGCGGCCTGCGTCCAGCAGTGGACCAATCAAGGTTATTGAGGTAAGTTGAAGATGGAACGACACCCCACTCTAAGGGATACGACTAGCTAAAGGGACGAAATTCTATGGCTACCTGGGTACCCCTGGATATGGATATTTAAAAGTCCTCCTTGGTCGTATCCAACAGTTGTATTCGAAGTAATTTCAAAAACGAAAATACACAACTGAAGCTTTACTTTTACTGATGAGCAGGACGAGGGCGAGTCACAACAGCATCCTACAAACTGTGGCCGGACGTATGTCCCCTATATGGACACATTTTGTCCAACGTGTTGCTCCAGCATGTCGATATAGCAGCACATGATTTAGTCTTAATTATTATTTAGTTTATTGTAAGATAATTTGTATACTTTTGAACTTAATTTTGTATAATTTTATTTGTGACCCTAATCTAATTTAATTTTAATCCCATTCTTATTTATACTCATTTTTAATTTAATACTATTTTATATTATTCAATGTATTAATGTTTTATTATTTATTATGATTTAATTAATGTTATAATGTTTAATTGAATGTATACTATGGATTTTATTATCTGAGTTAAATAAATACAATACAATTTACTGTACTGTTTCTCCGTACATTGCCAAAATTGTAAACCGTGGATTTATATCGAAAAGTCTGTACTAATTAAACGCCCTGAGATGCAGAGTTAGCTTTGTGTAGTCAACCAACGCTTGTTATATTATTAAGCACTTGCATATTTAATGTGGAGCCATGAAAAGTTTACGAAGAAGCTAGCAAGTTCGTTATTTTGTTTGTGACTCGCTGATTTCAGTATTAAATCTTTGTGTGGGAAAGACCGAACTGTTGAGTTACAAGTTTTCAACGTAAGCAGTCTTAGCTACTTCATTTTATAGTAGTTTCTGCCCGCGGATTCGCACGCGTTGTTTCTATGGGCACGTTGTAAGGCTATTTTTATGCCATGGTAAATTGTTTATGGGATAAACAGTAGCCTAAGTTTTATTCCGGGCCTAACACCTTAACTACCTGCCATATGCAAAATATCAGCCCGATCCGTTTAGTAGTTTATTCGTGAAAGAGTATGAAACATCCATACAAACTTTCGGGATTATAATATTATATTAAGTAGGATCTGGAATGTTTAATATAAGCCGGACTATTCCGATAATTTAATCCACTGCTGGTTGTTGGTCATACAACCTTGTCACATATCTCGTTTTCTTGCCTTCAGGTATCTCTTATAAGGCATGTATATAACCTACCTTAATCTTCGCTAGTAGCAAATCCCGCCTCGGCAGCATCAAATAAAACCATAATCATCATCAGACTATTTTAGTCCACTGCTGGACATAGGCCACCCCAATGAGCGCCATAGCGCCCTGTCTTCAGCTTGACGCATCCAGCGCAACCTGCAGTCTTTCGCAGGTCGTCATCCCACCTGGTCGGAGGGCGTCCTACACTACGTTTACCGAGTCGTGGTCTCCACTCAAGAACACGTTTGCCCCAGCGGCCGTCGGTTCTTCGCGAGATATGGCCGGCCCACTGCCATTCAGCTTGCTAATTCTCAGAGCTATGTCGATAACTTTGGTTCTCTGTCGGATGTATTCGTTACGAATCCTATCCTTCAGAAATTTCAAATAGCATAAGTTAAATCAAACCTAACTATAATTATTTTTATACGTTCGTACTTCAGATCAGCTAATATTTTCTTCCTTCAATGCGAGCCTTATTTCTAAAGTTTTCCGTACAATAAACTGAATGCATTTCGCTATTCCCAGTGCACTGTTCCAGTGGTAAAGTAGATCCTGAACTAAATCTCTGCTCCTTCGGAAACGTCCGTTGTATATAGCTTACAATCCAGCAAGCCGAGATCTATTATCGAAGCTGATGCTCGATACTCCAGAGATAATAGGGCTTATTGCGAGCTTTTCCCACTCACCCTGAAGATTCTCTTGGTCATTGCCTTCGTCGACCTCAAAGTTAACAGAAGGAAAAGCAGTAATTTGTAAATTGTTCTACGGATCTATTATTCTGAATTTTAAAGCCTTCAATTAAATGGTTCAAACCAGTAATATAATAATATATTACCCAGTTATAAGGTTTTAAGCTAGTTGCAGTCAAGGTTAGCAAAGCTTTGGGACGAGTTTTGCTCGAAAGCTGATAACCCAAAATGGCAAAGGTTCCATGTTCGTTCGATGTTCTTTTTAAGATTGTAGTGAACAAAAAATCAAAGTGTTCAGTGTGACCACTTTATTTCCTAGTATTTACTTATGTATTATGAATTTGTGACGTATGCAATCAAAGAGTACTGTAAGGCAGTTCTCTCACCGCCGCGCCGGCGAGAGAACTACTAACTATCAGCTATTTTCTCGGTCAAGAAACGTACAGTGAGATATACATTGCGTGTAAACAAAAGAGATGCATATACAAATAGTTGATCGCTGACTGTTCACACTGCCGCCAGCGAGAACTCGGCTCACTAGTTTGTCGCTGGGCGACAAAGCCAGGAAAATAACACGTTCAGCGATCAGAAAACTCACGCCGAGCGGTCATTTCTCTACAATGCGGACTGTCGTTTGCCGCGAGCGAGTGATAGCCGAGCTACACAACTATCGGAACTACGTACTCGCTCCCCGCTTCACGCCGACTCGTTTCTACATTCTAGCTCTGCTCGCTACTCGTTCATCGTTCCCGGTGAGACAACTGCCTTAGGTCTAAAGGACATAATCACTTTGATATTTGACTCGCGCCGTGATACCTTAACAAAATTGAAGTGAACATAAAATCTAAGTGATCACTTTATTTCCTGGTTTAACTTATGATATTTGAATTTTGTGACGTGTCCAAGAGTCAATAAAGCGCTTTGATGTTTGTTCATTGGCTCGTAATAGCTTTGCCATACAAATGTAAGGTAAAATACATGGTAATACATCCAACAGTTGTCATTTTAATAGTCCTGGCTGATTGCCAGATTATACTCAGTCGTAACTGCACGCCATTACGACTGCATTTTATATGGCAGGCTCTTCATTGTGAGTTACAGTTTCCGATTTGGTTCGCAGTGGTAAAGGACCTTTTAGGTTTGTTTTTTGGCCTTATCTGTAAAACTAGTATTTTATTTAGGGACCGTGTAAGTCACCAACATAAAAAAAGTAAAAAGTAAAAGTAAAAAAAATATTTCTTTAGGCTTACAAAATAAGCACTTAAACAAGTCATATTTTATACATTAAATTATTATCAAATAAAATTATTTTACTGTTCACTTCAATTTTTTGTCCACTAGTGGAAGAAGTGAAAAAGAAACCACTAGCATGTTCATCTCTTATATGTCTAATACATGGTTATTTGCCTATTTAAGTCTAAATATAATATGATTCGATACATGTCAATATTTAAGTAAAGCTATGCACAATAACAAATTACTTACATACTAGTCTGTGCGAAACTGAGCGACATCTGGCCAAGCATTAACATCATTGAGATAATCATTTATGGAGTAGAAAGCCTTCTTGATGAGATTTATTTTTATGTAAATTTTGAAAACAATATAATAACCCTGTATATATACATATACCTTACCTATTTGTCTTATATTATAAGTACAAGTTGTTTTTACAGATGGTATCCTTCATAAGTTAGTAAATTACAGGGCTGGATGGCCAAGGAGACACTCCAAATATCTAATATTGGGGGTAGCGCTCGCTCAAGACCTCTTAATTTTGTTGGACGGTTGTTTATATCAAAACTTTTAGTAGGGCTGCCAGGACTAATCTGGCCGGAACGAATAATCGTTTTATGAAAATAATTTCGAAGTTGAGAAAAGAAACTTTGAATCATTTCAGGTGAATAAAATTTTTGATTAGAATCTCGGCTATATTTTTATCTCTTAAATGGTGGAAACAATCATTTTTGGAATTTAATACTTTTATTATTATTATAATGCTGCGTAAGACTAGTTTACACTTTGAGAAGACTAAAATAACAGCAGGTAGGGAGTACCTATTTAACAATATTCAAAGTTACCTTACCTAATATTTTTGGTGCGTACAACCCTAAGAAGTAGGTAATTTACAACATGCTTGTGCACCCAAAATTAAGCTTCAAGCATTTAAAAAAGTAAATAAAGCCTCGAAGGTTTCTTTCCTAATGGAGGGTCCACGGCATTACGAGCTCGTAACAGGTAGCCCTAAAGGTTCTTACAAATCAAATTGTTGTAAAAGAGTATGTATGTGAGCTGAAAGCTGATTCTGTATAATTTATGTGTTTATCTGAACATTGGGGGCGATCGATGCCGATAACGAGATTATTTGCGAACTTCTTCCTTTGTTTATATCAACTTTGGGCTCCCTAATTAATGCTGACGGACGATTTTCTGACAGGATATACCCAAAAAATATGAATGAATAAATGAAATGAATTGAATGAAAATGATGTATCACGAAGGTCTCGGCCATTGCCTGAGAATGTACTTACTACTACGAATGTGGAATGTGTTTCTATTCTATTCTATTCTATTCAAGAATACTGCTATTTAAACTAAAGATGATTTAGAAATCAGTCAATTAAAGATTAAATAGGGAGAAGAAAAGGGATAAAAGATTAAAGGGCATGTTCAGGATTGGTATGCACTTTTTTGTAAGTTAGGTGGCAAGGTTGACATATCTGACATTAGTGACATTGACAATTTCTCACCAAGGTACGTTTCGTTTACGTTTGCTTTTTCGCGCCTTTTTTATAAACTATTCATTCTGTCTTGAGATTTCGTCGAGAGTAATCAGTAGTTTCGTCACATTCTTTTGTTCTCGCATAAATTTACCCTTTTAATTTTCGTGTTATCGATATCTCTATCGTGAGGTTCGATACCGACTAGTGCCGTGCGTGGAATTGTTTTTCGTTGGGAGTGATAGTCGAAGTTGTACGAGACACCACTGTATAGCTCTCACGCTCCGACCAGTTTCTCCAAGCTCGCCCTAAGCTAGCCCGCCAAGTGAAGTACAGATCTCGAAAGGTATAGTTAGCCGCGACGCGCCGAGGAATCCTGGAAACGAGTGGAGTAGGCTACACACCCGACTTGCAAGGTTAGTGGTTTTTCGCAACACTCGACACATCCCTCATCCATACGATTCAACACTTCTCACTTTCATTTTAAAGTATATAAGATATTGTGGTGATTAAATGATTTTTTAGTAACATTGATATAACAGCTATTAATGAAATACAAGATCCTAAGGAAGAAGTCCATTATCTACTTTCTTATTAAATTCTAGAATCCAACGAAGAAGAATAATGTGTATAATTTTCTTCTGGAATTCTTCGTCACGGAAAAATAACATTTATCTAGAGGACTCAGTAAAACTATTATAATGAAACCTGAATGATTTATGCTGTGTTATTATTGGCGAAGTTCGCAACTCCCACAATACTTCCAACTCTTAAATGGGACCGTTACAATGCAATTCTTTATGCTGCAAGTCTGTAATATTATGCATGCGGTCCACTCTAGAGTTATTCGCTCACTTTTTGTATAAATAAATAAAAATAAATAAATAAATAAATAATGCTGGACAATTCACACAGCATTATCTAGCCCCATGGTAAACAGAGCTTGTGTTATGGGTACTAGATAACTGATATACATAATACTATATATTACATAGATAGATATTTTTTATTATACATAGAAAACGACCAGAACACCCGGAACAAATATCTGCAGATCGTACACACAATTGTTCCGAGGCGGGAATCGAACCCACAACCTCCTGCTTCGCAGGCGGACCTTCGCCCACCGCGCCACATCGGTCATCATCGTATATAATATTCATAGAATGTTAAAAACTTCATACTTACCTTATCTACACGGTGATAAACTAAATACCTGTAAAACGGTGCTATATTGCCACCTTTGCCAAAGTGTAAAAACAACGTTAAATAAAATGATCAGCAGTTGCGTTGTTCAAAATTTCGTTCAGAAAACTGTCACATATGTACTTATTGGGTAAACAATTGGTTGGACAACCGTCGGTCCTCTAGTAATAAAAATAACTTAGAAGCAAATCAAGATCAAACAAAGCCTCTTTCTCTGATTGCATCGTTTCTAGTAAACTTTATCGCTGCTCTCGTAGAAATGCCTCGTGAATGCAAAAAATCTCGAGATTCGAAACTTACTGAAGCTGAATCTCCACATTTTTCTTCAAATGCCGACGTTGCTTCTAACGATTTTTAGATGAGCTCGGTTTTTGTGGCTAACAAGTTTTTAGCAAACTGTAATTTTGCTGCAAAGTGAATTTTTAAAGCACGATGATCGGAATATTATATTGGTTGCCAGTACTATACAATTTGTATACCTATTGTCGATAGACATGTCCATTCGATATTATCTGACATGTTGCAAGGTCCACTAATAGGTGCCTTCCCACTTACCTACACTATATTGGCAGATTATTACGTACGTAAGTCAACTTCAAAGAGACTCCTAAAGGCTATTTTTAAGTTTATTTATTTTGTTTTATTTGTTAGTTTATTACTATGGGCGACAAACTAAAGACAGATAACACAGTAAATCACCGAATAAAACCGACCAGACTTAAAATTATTATAAAAGTTGCATGTCATCAAGAATCTCGTAAATATTCTTCTTGTCTAAGACAATTTGATTGATTACTCAACGTAACAATGTCAATTTAAGAAACGAGGACCCCAGGCCCTTTGTATTTACATTAGAGAGCAAAGAGAATATAAATAAGAGGACAGAATTATTTTTGTAAGTAAATGTTTGTTCATCGAATTGCGAACAACAACGGAATCATGCTCAGATTTAGGTTTGTATTTGTATCGAAATGAATTCGATTCCCGTATCGGGTGAATCAATCTCCAATTAATGTAGGTAGGTACCCTACCTATTATTGGCTCTGGAAAATGTTGTTTTAAGTGAAAGCTTTTTGTAAAATAAACCGACTCTGGTATTTGTTGGGGAAAATGTACTGTTCTTGGATGCGCAGTTTTTTCAAAGGTCTCTGGCAATAAATAGACAATGAATTTCGCCAAATGGAAGCCTGTTAATCATGTTTATTATGAGATTTAAATATATAGATATCGTTATTTGTGTAACCCTCCACAGTAATAAGTAAACAATTTATTTCACTTACCTACGCCCCTCTTACTTTTTATATTCTTAGAGATACCTACCAAATTAAAATTATATGGGACACCACCATAATCAATAGAGAAAAGCAGCAAGCACAAACGAGGTTACATTAAAAACGTAATGCATTTGGATGATTTCGAGATGGTCCCATTATTTTATCTCGAAGGATCCAAAACTTAAGAAACAGTTTTTAACTAAGGGAATAGAAGTCAGTTTTACTTTTTTCAAAACAATCAAATTATTATTAATTGATGAGAATATCCACTTCCTACATAGAAGATAGATAGATAGATAAAGCATTTATTCGACACTGAAGCACATGATATAAAGGTTACAATAGTAAAAGTAATAGTAAACAATAAGTAATAGTATAAACAAAAAATAAAAAGTGGAGATTTAAAAATTGTGTGCGTGCTGCAGCCTGTCAAAAAGGTAATATAACTCAGCGAAAAGCTTTGCTCTAAGAGCAAAACTCTGATTTTCATTATTACCCTTTGTGGCGACCAGAAGAACGATACACTGACATGATAATGATGTGTGATTGCATAATATTTTGGATACAATCGAATGAATGACTGTGCAGTGTAATGAGAACAGCTAATACTGTCGTCTGTCGCCTGTTGTCGAGTATAAATAACTATTTGATAATAAATATTTTTAAACTTACGCGATCTGAACACATATTTATAAGTATTAATACAACGGGTATTTATCGCGTTTATTTACCTATTTTTCCCGACGTTTCAACAGGTTTACACACTGTCGTGGTCACGGGATGACTCTAACGTCGGGAAAAATAGGTAAATAAACGCGATAAATACCCGTTGTATTAATACTTATAAACTATTTGATATATAACTATCTGTTGGACTGTAAAAGGCTTCATTGACATCCCTCTGCCTTATGTAGGGATAGGTATATAAAAAGACATGTATTTGTAATTATGTGTTTTTGTTTTTAGAAGGTATTAAAAGTTTATATAAAATGGATAGAGAGCATTCCTTTATCTACTTTTAAAATGATTACAACAATCCGGACGCATTTCCTTTCCAAAATGGCCGTTGAAACATAATTATGCAAATTATTATCCTTTTAAAATTTAAAATGCGCAAGCAACGCTGAGTAAAAAGAAACGTAATTTACATGTTAATAGTCGTGAATGGGGTGTTGAAGATTTTATAAAAGTTACCTTACTACTTTATGCAACAACGAGGTACAACAATTTTAAAAACTCCGACTACAAATTTACTTTTAACAATACGCTTCCGACTGGTTCAGTTGAGCTACCTCTAGGTTGTTTGCAACGGTTTCCGGTGCAGCTCAATTGTTTCAATCGTAATTATTAGTTTTAATTTATGTATTTTTATTATTTGATTGTAATTTTCCCCGCTGTATGACAATGCTGATGCCCTGCGCCAGATACTGACCATTTCTCAGGTCACGCGTCGCTTAGACTAGAAATACATAATCAAATAATTCAAAATTGGCAAATGACTCAGGTAATTTTTACAAACCCAAAGAGCCTTGGTACTTCTCAAACCTAGGGTAATAACTTAAATCGTCATAACAAAATTCTGTTCAAGTCCCACTTAAAGTTTTAACTAGCTTAAGCCTTCGGCACCACACTAAGCTAAGTAATATTTCTCCTTCCAACAATAAAGGCAACAAAGGAAGCGTTGGATTAACTGCATGAATAAACTTCAAACAATATCAAAATTAGAAGTACTGTCGGTAAACGTGAAGAATTATGTTTAAATACACTCTACTTTGTGCCCTTTGGGTCGGGGAGGCTTCGCGGGTACGAGCGCTTGGAGTAATTAAATAATTTCGCTAGCAAAAAGCTCCGCGGTACTCTCCCACAAGTAAATATTTTATCACGACTTATTCAGAGGCCCGTGTGTACGTAGTACGTACCTAAGTATATCACGCTCGTAAATACGTAATAACATACAAAATGTTAGATATTGAGATATATGTAGATAGAAACTTTGAGTTTATGATGAGATTGTAAAAAATAATTATAGAAGAAGAAATATTTTCAAGGAGTCGCGATAATAAGTTTTATTGTAATGAAAATAAAGTTAAAATTCATATGACACTGAAACTGTGCTGCGCTTCGACGCTCTTTTGGTGTGAGTTGAGCCTTAAGGTTGTTTTTCAATGTCGCGTAGTGTTGATCATGCAATACAGCTAAATATTATAGGTACTATAATGATTATAAATGCGAAAGTTTAGATGTTTAGATGGAATGATGTATGGATGTTGGTTACTTCTTCACGCAAAAACTACTGAACGGATCGGGCTGAATGGTTTTGCATAAATGTAGCTACAAATAAGTAATCAAACATAGGTTTTTATCCCATAAAACAGCTCCCATGGGATTGAAAAACCTATAAACGTCTCCATATAAACAACGCCTGCAAAGCAGCAGGCAGAAACTAGTTACTTAAATATGAATATAAAAGCTGGTATAAAAATAAAGTAAGGTTAGGTGGGTTTTATAACCCAAAAAATAAATAAATTCTTATGGACTCATACAAAATAGAAGAGAAGAATAATATAATAATAATAATATAATGCTGGACAATTCACACAGCATTATCTAGCCTAGAATCCTAGATGATTATAGGACACGATGATTATAACGGTCGCTGGGGCAAACGTGTTTTTGAGTGGAGACCACGACTCGGTAAACGTAGTGTAGGACGCCCTCCGACCAGATAGGATGACGACCTGCGAAAGACTGCAGGTAGATGCTGGATGCGTCAAGCTGAAGACAGGGCGCTATTGCGCTCATTGGGGGAGGCCTATGTCCAGCAGTGGATTTATATAGGCTGATGATGATGATGATGATGATAGGAGACATCTGTAAAATTATAATGCAACCAAAAAACAGTTCAACTGCCGCACCCCGGAGACCAATTCGCAACGAATTTACCTAAAGTTGGACATTGTAGTTAAATTTTACGTATTCACTTCCCGCAGCAGGGTGTTCAGGCAAACTTCGTAATAAATGTGGCTTGTTTTAACCCGCTGGCGGCGGTTAGGTCAACCTACACCACGCTAGTCTAGTGTAGATCGTGAATCATTAATTGGTGGTTATTGTTCATAAGAAAAATGTTCATTTGATCAATTTGGGTCGAGAGATACTGCTCTTTGTGGATGCTTAAGTCTCAACGTAGGAACATAATGGCTCTGTCGGAAGACGTTGGTTTTAACGGGTTTACAACC
Organism: Eupithecia abbreviata; assembly: GCA_943735965.1. Classification (NCBI taxonomy): domain Eukaryota; kingdom Metazoa; phylum Arthropoda; class Insecta; order Lepidoptera; family Geometridae; genus Eupithecia; species Eupithecia abbreviata. Next base: position 6,093,978 of record OX030986.1, read on the forward strand.
AGCAAAAATTCGACACTGCACTTATTTTTATTTCACAGCGAGATCAGAGGTAAGTCGGCATAGAACCTATAGAAGAAAAAGGAATGATAGTAGGCTCTACTATCATTCTAAGCCTTATTCTTCTAAACGAGTTGTTGCTAAAAAAATCGACAAAATATTCTCAATTTCCTATTCGTAAAGCACTGATGCTTGTACACACATAGATTCGTTTTTGGTTAGAATATCAAGGACACTATCCCTCTGCTGTGACAGCAGCGGGTTTTTCCTCTACCTATTTATGAAAATATTTTCCACAAAATCTACCAACTGCTAGAAAGCTGACACTCAGCGCAAGCTGAAGCGAAATCAGCATTGCGCTCTCAATTACGCCATAGATCTCTGCCCAGAGCTACCTATCTTCTGCTAATAAAATGGATGCAGGTATCTTATGCCCGGCGACTTAGATGCTGACTGCTGAATCCACACACCTGTCCCGACCAACATCTGTGGCAATCTGAGACAGGTCTGTACCTACGATATGAATAAATCAAGCCAAAACTCACAGGACTTGCCGAAAGGTTAAGTAATACAAAGGTTACAACTCAAATAGAAAAGGTTTTGTTGTTTTTACCGAACGGAACGTTTGTGGGCGCAAAGTAACTTTGTTATTTTACTACCTGACTTGGAAAAAAGTCTTTATTTAGAATTCACTTTTGTTGCGGACTAAAGTTACATTTGCCCATGGTAATGTTTTGGCCTCTTAATCGGCCGGGTGATTATGTAACTCGCGACCGGTTTGCGACAGGCGTAAATTAAGCAATCAATGCTGTCAAACGTCAGTTTTGTATTAGTTTGATACCAGCTACAAGATCAAAATTGGTCAATATTGACGTTTGACAACACTGATTGCTTAATTTACGCCTGTCGCAAACCGGTCGCGAGTTACATAATCACCATACGGGACGCCCAAAGCGGTTTTCGGTGCCGGACTCATAATCGTTGAAAAACGTATAATGGAGTATATTTTGTTTTCATACGATTCAAAAACTTAGATATGTTATGGAACATAGGTGGAAAATATTTAACGTCATTGGTATCATCGAAGCAAAGCGCAAAGCGCAAGCAAAGTGAGACCGGTGTCCTCAGGAGCAGCCGCCAGACACACAAAATATACACATGCACACACAAACACACATTTAACATAACAAAATTCACATAGGTATCATGTAGGTATCAGTGCTATCTATTAAATCTAATAAATAAAAAGCCGATAGAGTTATTTTTGTACGTCCAATTAACAATAGTAGTAAGTAATCAATAATTTAATTAATTTTTTATTTGTATTTAAAAATTATATTTAATTTAGTTTATTTGTAAAATCCATGTATTTGTATGGAAGAGCAGGACATCCTGGCACAAATATATTTACATACTTAAAAGGATGTCCTAAAAACTGTCTAGCATGTAAAGATACTTTTTATACAAATAAAAAAAATTCAATTTTCAATTTCAATTTTCAAAATAAACAATTTTCAAAGCACAGGAGCTCGAACAATTTTTAGTTTTGAAAACATTCATCACTCAGACGACCTCTGTGACGCAGCCAGCATTGTTGAAGTTAAATTTTTAATTTATAGTGATAATATGTGACTTGTTATGTAACATCTGTTATTGTTATCAGTTTTCGTTCATAAATGTCTTGGTCTTAATCATCTCGACAATGGGTTGTTTCGACTGGTATGGTAGTTGCGACAAAATCACCTTAGCACTTTTCCGCACAGACAGTCGAAGCTACGTTTAGCCGCCTTCCGCAGCGTTGTGCTGATCAAGATATAAGCTTTAACACTTTGACTGCTGAAATCACACGGTATGTGTTTTCTACAAGTGACTAATATGCGTAAATCCACACTAGCGCAGCGGCTGAGAAAATACAGATCTGTGTGACTCAGCACAGCCGTAATATTTTCGAACGAAACGCATGTGCGGCGCAACACAACCTGTGTAGAGCGGCAGCACGAATTATTTAGGTTAAAAAAAAAATCGCAGTCGTCGAAAAAAAACCGCAGTCAGTGTTAACGCGACCGATTCCATTCTACGCTACCTTTAAAAATTACAAGGATCTTCAAAGGCAATGCGTTAGCATTATTCGAGGTGGTGTAATTCGAACTGACGTTTTAGTAAGACGTGAAACAAGGTAATCTACCAAGTAGATATCTATCTCGTAAAATTGCCGAGTTATTGATGGATGAACGTCGAGCAGACCACCTGCGCCAATTGACATTGATAGGTAGTCCCCATTTTCCCAGAAGACAGCGGTAGGTGCACTGTCTAAGTGCTTATTTGCAAGCCTAAAGAAATAACGTTTTTGAAATCTGAAGTGCATACCTAAGGAGCAAAAACCATAATTAAAAAAAAATTGGACAATCTAGCCCAAAGCTAAGCAGAGCTTGTGTTATGGGTACTAGATGACTGTTATACATAATACAATACGGTACATAGACATTATTTATAATACATAGATAACGATAAGAACACCCGGAACAAATATCTGCAGATCGTACACACCATTGTACCGATGCGGAAATCGAATCCGCAACCTGACGCAAGCAGACCTACGCCCACCGCGCCACAGAGGTCGTCATAATTACTTATCTATTAGTCTTAGTTTTATGTGTTTTATGTATTTTGTACGAAATGCATCGTCTTATCCGTTTTACTATTCCGTTAGTCTAACTCAAGTTCTACTTACACGCATCAGCCGTTAAGCAAGAAACTATAAGCTAGCTGTAACAGGCGGGTACGCTCGTGTTGGTAGGAAAATAATACATAAATGAATAAATAATGCTGGACTATTCACACAGCATTATCTAGCCCCATGGTAAGCAGAGCTTGTGTTATGGGTACTAGATAACTGATATACATAATACAATACATTACATAGATAGATATTTTTTATTGTATATAGAAAATGACCAGAACACCCGAAACAAATATCTGCAGATAGTACACACATTTGTTCCGAGGCGGGAATCGAACCCGCAACCTCCTGCGTCGCAGGCTGACCTTCGCCCACCGCGCCACATCTGTCGTCAAACACTAGAAAGTATTTTTTTATATATGCCGTGTGGTGACGGCTTAGAATTTGCACCACCAGAAGTCTTTTGCGTGTAGTAAGAGGTCAGTAGGGGAGGCCCATGTCCAGCTGTATACCATTATAGGACGATGATGATGATGACGATGATGAATAGGTTACCTAAGGGATATCTAATGAGGGGGTGGGCAGCAGCACCTCTTGCAGAACATATCCGCCAACAAACAGCGATCCCCGAACCGCATGCATCTCCCCGCGTGGAGATTATGGCATTAGGGTGATCATTAAGGCTCCTAATGATAAGTAGGAGACATTAATGATCACGAGAGGCCTATGTCCAGAAGTGGACTGGCTTCAGCTGTCGATGTAGGTAAATGTTTTGCATATTGACGAATAATACAAATTTACCATTTTTGATTTATGTTAATTTCGTCCTAAATCCATGACAACAGGCTACATTATGGTTATGAATTTCAGTGATAAGCGACTCTCCACTTAGATTAGATCAGCTTTCGCAGATGAATAATTGAGCCAATGATAATGAAGATGGGACGGCAGACGGGCACGACCGGATTAGGAGAGAGAGGGAAAGGGTGCACCTGTGTTTGCGCATACCCTTGTGCACTAAACTAATGTCCACCGTGTTGGAAATTTGGCTATGAGAACATCATCAATGATGACGAGGATGATAACTCTGACAAAAACAAAATATACTTACTTTTTCGCTTTTTCTTGAAAGTTTTCAAAGCTACAGACTCTCAGACAAACCCGTGTTTGAGAGGGAAAGGGTGCACCTGTGTTTGCACACACCCTTGTGCACTATAATAATCGCCGCCGTGGTGGGAATTTGGCTATGAGAACATCATCAATATCGATGACGACTATGTTGACTAAAATCACAACCTATGTATCTATCTATACTTAAACTAAGAACCCTATTCTCATGTAAGTGACTTTTAATAATTTGTCTTTTTGAGAATAAATGAATATTAAACTTAAAATATATATATATACATAGTTACTTCCTACTTACTTTTCCGCTTTTTCTTGAAAGTTTTCAAAGCTGCAAACTTACAGACAAACTTTCGCATCAGCATATTATAGAAATTCTCCTGAATGCTCTACCGATCCATTTCTAGATTAACATTTTCTACGTCGCGTCGCGCGTCGCCTAGTCTAAGAGGTGTCTTCAAATACGGAATGCATAATTAAGCTACGACCTCTGAGGCGTAATGGGTAAGTAGCTGGTTGAGAAACATGTTGTGGATTGATTTACCACGGAACGAATCTGTTTTATGAAGCCTATGAAGGGTATTTTATAATCTCTTGTATATTTCAGTGGACGCACATACATAATGCCATGCGTCTGTAAACGCAGGATGTGTCCCTTTCGCTTAAAATGTTTTTATTTATATTTATATTTTTAAAGTATGTAATTTCATGTACTATTTTATTGTGAAGCTAAAATAAATTAATTGAATTATGTACCTGCAATCTGCGAATAAATCTCCTGCATGAAATACAAAACACAAGGCTTAGGAATACAGACACCTAAGTGATATATGAAGGAATTGAAGGTATTAGTGGTTGTTTTTCCATTTCTTCTACTTGTGAACCAAAAAATTTAAATTATCAGAGAGCCAAAATCACCCTATTTCTAATTTTATAATAATTTACAATATATTTGATTATAATATTTGACTTGTCTAAATTATTATTTTATAAGCCTACAGAAATAAAGAAAATTGAATTTGAATGTACACTCAACAATTTTAATGAAATGAAATGAATGATATATTCTTTCAATATTAAACAAAAAAAAAAACTCAATGGATAAAGCACGACGGATAAATTCCATTCCCATCCATAAATATCAATCAGTCGAACGAAAAGTTAATACAATAACCGTGTAAAATGTAAATCAAATACGCGGGAATATTTCGTTTTGGATTTCCACGAAAAATATGGAAAATGCAGGTGCAATGAATCTGATTTAAATGCAAAGCTGGAGATCGAATCGCGTCCCGTCGACTCGATCATTTACCGCTTCACCTATTGTTGCGAATCAAAAGTGCTGAATATTAAAATATTATAATTCGTTTCTTTTCAAGACTGGGTGATGGAAGCTTGCAAACAAAGTAGGTTGGTACTTACCCTGGACTATTGTTGTGGTTCTTTGAACTGAATGCAGAGAGAATGCAGAATGAATTTTAATTCATTTTTATATTAAGTTTCTGAAGTCTTGGCAGACCATCCAAATATATAGGTATCTTGATTGGGGTTTAGTAACTTCCCCAACCACCCACTCAAAACATAACAAAATTAAAAAATAAATAAATAAATAAATAAATAATGCTGGATTATTCACACTTAACTGGTTTGAAAATTTACAAATAGGAGTAAGTAACTAACTAACCCTTTTCGTGAGCTAAATAACATGTATAAACAGGAAATGATTCCGACCAGAAAACGTAGGTAAAATCATTTCGTGCTTAATATAATTAACCAAAAATGATGTATTGCGAGTAATAATTCATTACAATTATGTCGAAATCGTCAGCGGCCTCACCACAGCGGACAAACCTCAGCGGAAACCTTTTGACGAGGTCGCGGCGGCGGTAGCGGTTTTGGTTAGAGCCGTTTCCTGAAACGGCAAAACAGAGCAAGAATTTTGAAATTAAAATATTCTATACATTATTTTGGGGGCAAACTGATGCAATAAAGCCAACTTACATAAAAAAGATATTGAGCAGGTAACACTTATGTACTTATGCTGAGGTACCTACTAGGGGTCTACAGTACCTTCTCTTATTTCACAGGTCCTGACAAGAGACAAGCTAGTCTAAGGGTTAAGATTGATTTAGTTGGTCTACCCGCAAAATACTAGCAGAGCTTACATTAAAGTAGTTTGGCTAATTACCTTTTACATACATACGCCCTTAGGTGAGGAAAAGTACTAATACATGTGTAAGTGTTCTTGAGTGGAGACCGCGACTCGGCAAACGTAGTGTAGGATGCCCTCCATCCAGGTGGGATGACGACCTACAAAAGATTGCTGGTAGATGCGGGATGTGGCAAGCTGGAGACAGGGCACTGTGGCGCTCATTAAGGAGGCCTTCTAAACATTGACTCCCCGACAATGTTAAGAAATAAACTGCCGCGAATAAACAATAATAATAATTGCCCGCAGGGCAGCTTGTGGCGAGCTGTTGGTGAGTAGCGACACCACGGGTACTGAGTGCTCCCGGGAAAGTTCCTGTTTCTCGTCTCCACTTGCGGAGTGGCATCCCAAGAGAATCAGACCTCTTGCTTGCCTTCATTGGCCGGTCTGAGTGGAGTTGCGATAGATGCATCTTAGGATGTAGACTCGGGGGTGGAAGTGTCTAATGGCGTAATAGCGAGGAAACCCGCTTACGGGCCGTCTTCGTGATGGTGAAATCGGGGCCGCACCTCTCGACACCCCTCAGTCGTTTGCGCCGATGTTGATCCTCTCCGGTATTTACGCCGCCTTTTTAAGGAACCCATTCAGCATTTGGCAAGCCACCGTCTGCCACTCTTTACAGTTATGAGACTGATGTGACTGACTGAGATGTTTATGGCAGGCGTTCGCAATCTCCCCTGTAGTCCGATTACCGAGTCCATCCATCCATAACAATAGCCTGGTTTTATTTGTTTAATTTTTCTTTGCAATAGTGTCTACACCTGGCGGATACCATGCACCTGAGGATTATACCCGCTATGTGTAGCCATCGCCTTTAGATTAACTCTCTCAAAGGGCCTCTGTGCTGTTGGCTTCGGCCCCACGCAAGCCTTCCAAAGGACCGGGTCACTTTATGACCCGAAATACATACAAAGATACATAATAATAATAAATACCCGTGCGAAACCAGGACGGGCTGCTAGTAATTGATAATTGCATTATGTGTAATGTGACAGCCCCACGACAGCACAGTGGTCTCCGTCCGCTCAGTATGCACAGGCAACGCGAAGGGTCGCGGCGTGAATAATCATGAGGAATCACCTATATCTCGATCCATATGAACTCACTTCCTCCATAAAATAAAAATGATTCATTTAGCGATTTGCCTAAGTGCAGTGTGGGTGTTTTCTGATGTAAGCAAAAGAACTTCTGAGAATTTTTGTGATGGTTGCTTATTTGGATTCGAGAAAACATATTTATGCATCATTGTGTACATTTCGTAGGTCACATTTCTGTAATCTTTAGCCCTTTCAGGAAACCCGGCAAATCGTAACACTGCTTTTTCTGTAAAATATAGGCACTCTATATATATATATAAATAATGCTGGAAAATTTCACACAGCATCATCTAGCTAGCCTATCTCCAAATATTATACATAGAAAACGACTAGACACCCGGAATAAATATCTGCATACGATCTTCAGATATTTATTCACACATTTGTCCCGAGGCGGGAATCGAACCCAGAACCTCCTGCGTCGCAGGCAGGACTTCGTGCATTGCGCCACAGAGCTCGTCAACATTATCGCTATTTTGTAAGTTTGGATCCAAGGATATGATTTGTGTCTTGCGAGTAGGTAGTAAATAATGCGTTTACCATAGTCAAATGGGTAGATGATGCGCATTATTTGATATAAATTATGAGCCGAGACTAAGATTAATCTATTGATTATAAGAGGAAAATTAGCTGGTTTTGTCTCCTAACTTGAGCTTAAAATCTCCTGAAAACGGGACCATTTTACTACTAACCTAAGCTAGCATATGAAACTAATATCACAGCTTCACGTTTGACGGCTTAAATCCCCGGAAAGATGAAACGAGGAAAACTGATTTCAAAACCTCCTGGAAAACTTTACTCTCCTTTATTTTAGGTAAAGCTCAGTTATTTAAAACTATAGACTACCTAGCTAAATGAAATGAAAATGAATGAAAATGAAAAATGAATTTTCCTGTCTTGTGTATCTGTTTTTATTGGTATGCAATAAAGAGTAATTGTATTGAATGAGTTAGAAATCATCATCAGCCTATAGTAGTATACACACTAGACACAGGCATCCCTAATGAGCGCCATAGCGCCCTGTCTTCAGCTTGCCGCATCCAGCATCTGCCTGCAGCCCTTTGTTGGTTGTCATCCCACATGGCCGGAGGGCGTCCTACACTACATTTGCAGAGTCGCGGTCTCCACTCAAGAACACGTTTACCCCAGCGGTTGTCGGTTCTTCGCGAGATATGGCCGGCCCACTGCTTGCTGCAGTGGGCCGGCCATATCTCGCGCTCAGCTTGCTAATTCTTACTGTCAGTCGGGAGTTAGAAATAGGCGTATAGTATAGATAGAGGGTAACTGTAGGTAGATATAGGTGGTATGAATAACAGAATGGGTAATGAAATGGGAGACCTTTATGGCTCTGGATAACGATCGAACAATACCATTCTCAGCAGGTAGTGTACTTCTATTTTATGGATTGCAGTTTTATGGGAAAATCGTTTAGTTTTCGTGAATTTCGTTGGGTTCCATTTCAGCGCTGTATTGTGTTCGCGATGTAGCTACTTACTTTTATTGTTATCGGAGATTATTTTTGTGTTGAAGGTAGATAAGTTTACTACCAGGTACCTATATCGTTTGTGTGCGTAACTGCTTACCATTGTCCAGGACCTACGACAATGCCTATCACAAATAAGCGTGTTTATAAATTATCGTAGAGAATTCTAGTGTCTTGATAAACCTAATTTAGGATTTAGGACTCTACTTACCATGAAATCTTATACATACATATATAAACTTGACGACCGATGTGGCGCGGTGGGCGAAGGTCCGCCTGCGACGCAGCAGGTTGCGGGTTCGATTCCCGCCTCGGAACAATTGTGTGTACGATCTGCAGATATTTGTTCCGGGTGTTCTGGTCGTTTTCTATGTATAATAAAAAGAAATATCTATCTATTTAATGTATTATATTATGTATATCAGTTATCTAGTACCCATAACACAAGCTCTGCTTACCATCGGGCTAGATAATGCTGTGTGAATTGTGTCCAGCATTATTATTATTATAAAAATCAATTGCTGTTCGTTAAAACTCGAGAACGGCTGGGCCGATTTTGCTGATTTTGGTTTTCAAATCTTCGTCGTAGTCCAGGGAAGGTTTAAACGTTGAGAAAATATGGTAAAATTGCTTGACGCGGGCGAAGTCGCGGGGCGCAGCTCTGTTGTATACCTGTTAAATAGCTGTGAATATTAGATTAGCACTTGAAAAACATTGTAAGTCAATCAGTGATGTCTATATCTAAGAGCCTGTCCAGATAGAGCGTTTTACGCGCGAGTGCCCTCGCGTGTTAACATTCGCGCGTTCTCCAGACACTAGAGCGCTATAGGTTCATCCCGTCTCCTCATTTGCGCGTAAAACGCGAGCAACGCGCCGGACTCTCGACTCGCGCGTGCTGCGCGCGAGTCGAGATACTCGGACGCCATTGCTGCGTCCAGTGCGCGCGAGTCCGACGCGAGTGGACGTATTTGGAACAAAAATGGAGACTGATAATTTTGACACGGAATTTTTTGACTGCTTTGTCTGGCTCCATATTTATAACTGTCTCTGGGTCCATCACAAACACATCGCGCGTAGGAGCGCGCGTAAAACGCGGCATCTGGACACAATATAAATTGAAACGCGCGAGGCTACTCGCGCGTAATACGCTCCATCTGGACAGGCTCTAAGAAGCATGGTTCTTGTAATTATCGTTCGTTTAGTTTCGGCGGTACATACGAGTAGGAGATCCCTTATAGAAGACAAACTCTAAATAAACGTATCACAGCTAACTATTGTGCTGTGTACAGGGTACAGGTACCTATCTCTAAGCTAATAACACCTAAGCTAAAATTATGTCAAAACTAGTTTCTGCCCGCAGCTTTGCACAACGTTTTAAGGTTATTTCTATCCCATGGGAACTGATTCATTGTATAAAAAGTAGCCTGTTTTATTCCAGGCCTGGAACTACCTATACGTATGCGTAATGTCAGCTCCATCTGTTTAGAAGTTTTTGCGTAAAAGAGTAACAAACATCAGTACATACAAACTTTCGCATTTATAATATTAGTACGAAGTAGGGTATAATATGTGTATGCAATAAATGAATATGAAATTCTACATTATTCCTAACCGATTGAAATGAAACACAGAGCAATATCCAGCAGCGAGAATACACCACAAGTCACACGTGATAAATTCAGACATTTCACACTGCGTTTTACCAGAAAGTATGGACTGCAGAAAACCTTTTTTCGCAAACCTGCATGAACAGTCGCAGATAAAAGTCACCATCACATAAATTCACATTACCAGTTCAAGTACAGTCCTATAAGTTTATCAGTGGAGTACTTACCTGTACAGCTTATCTTGAGTGGCTACACCACTTCTAAGATAAATGCTCGTCCCCCAGGACACGTTATTATACATATTTTAAAATATAACTGGTTTATCTCGCATGGTGTCTGCCTGCTAAAAAAAAGTTCAATATCACGGTGATTATATTGAATGATGATGGTACTTAATAATAATCATGCTGAGGCAAAGCCATTTTGTTACTGGACTTACATGATTACCAACACGTTTAGTTTACATTTAAGTTTATTATGTCTGTGTAAGTCTTTTAACAAATAAATTCATTTCATTTCAAATAAATATTGTTAGACAATCCACACATCTAGCCCCAAGCGAAGCAGAGCTTGTGTTATGGGTACTAGACATTGCATAGTTTTTTTATTATACATAGAAAACGACTAGAACACCCGTAATAAATATCTACAAATCGTACAAACATTTGTCCCGAAGCGGGAATCGAACCCGATAGCAAAAGCTTGTTTTTTAAGGTTTTAGTCTGGTCTACAATAGCTGGCGCCTCCTTTCAAACCAAAGCACAGCACATTGCTGTGTTTCAGTTTAATTTTACTACTTAACCACGATTTCATGGCTAATCATGACACACAGAGAAGGGATATCTCCATCCCTACTCGTACAGCCGAGAGCCCTTCGGGTCGCACTGCAGTTACTAGGCAGTGAATGCTTTATAGACTTTCATTGTTTGTACAAAATATAACCCAATGTACCCAATAGCGCCCGGCTCTGTACATCCTGAGCTATGTCCAACCGGCACCAGGCAGCGCATAATTCACTGCACCGCCCGGAACGCTAACAAATGGTTTGCAATCTAATTGAATTATGTCACCTGGACAGTAGGTGCCGCCGCCGTCTCAATTTGGACTAATTTATAACGTAGCCGTGACGTAGCCAACTGGCTACAGTGACGGATTAACTTTGACGGGTGTAGTTTGTCTCAAATCTCACGCTTCTAGAAATTATGCAGTCCTTCCGATAGCTTGTTCTGCCCGCTGGAATTACGAACAGGCAATGAAATGGAATTACAACCCGATTGCCGATTACGAACAGGCATGATTAAAATTGAAAGTAAGGTAAAGCTATTTAAATTGTACCATGATATAATTTTTTAACCGTCTTCTAAATAATTAAGCTAAGCTATTATATACATAGAAAGATACCGAGGAAAGCCTATGAATTGTATTCCTGAGGGATTACTATTTGTCCTGCAAAACTTAAAAGGAGTGTGATAGGGCCTCCGGAGGAGGGACGAATTCTTCATACAAACGTAATACCAAAATTATTTCTAATTCAAGCATATTTCCACTATAATATTGCATTATTTGTATTAAAATAGTATTTATCTAGGTTCCCAAATAGTTTTTTTTTCAAAATACTTACCTAAAATGAAATGAAAGCCAATCTCATTTTGCACGTTTTTATGCGAAAATGGACAAGTTTTCTTGCTATTTGTTTCGTATTAAAATCATCAATATCTTACGTTTTATTTGTTAAGGAACATAGCTTATATTGTCTTGTTACAGAATAACAATACTTTGTGAAGAATACAAAAAGTTTAGTCTTTTTTTTTGGTATTACGGAACAAACTAAATTTTGAACGGCTAATATTGCTATTGGACAGCGATATTCGGAGCTATTTTTGCAATCGAGGGTCGCCGGACCCTTAAGGGTTTTGAAAGGGAAGTTCGCGGGTTCAAATCCCGTCGAAATTGTCAATTTTTAATAATATTTTTTTTTTTAGAGATTACCCCAACTGCAAGGGCTTACGCACAATAATAACAAAGTACGTATGCACTAACTAAAGTTTTATTTCATGCCTCATGCCTTCCAAATAAATGTTACCTAGATACCATTTAGGTATTTTAAACCGACGTCTGCAGATGATCGCTGGTAAAATAATGTGTTGAGCAGCAACAAAGGACGTCGGCCCGGGCCAACTAACGTCTATTCCAACTTTGTCGGCGAGTTCACACCGAACTCGCTTATTATTAATTTCCGTTTATTTTAATCTCGAATCTGCCATATCAAATACCAGCCGTATCTAAGTGCTTTATTTCCTTTGGACATGTAAGGTCTCTTGGTCACGTCGCAAGAATCAAATAACATAAGTAAAACTAGGAAATATCTGATAACTTTGATTTTTTGTTCACTTCAATATTTTAAGATAAAGTAAAGAAGCGAACAAGAAACCTTTACCTTGTTATGCTGTAAGTTTTTGAATGAATGAACTCTTCATTGCACTTAAAACTGTAAAATAACACCTTATATCTAAACATTACATATTAAAAGAGAGTTGTTGAGTTGGAGCAAAGCTCGTCATATACAAAAAACTTCAGGGATCATCAACAGGAGTATATTTCCAGTAGTGTTTGAGTTGTGCTTGTTGGAACAGCCAGCTGCACTGATTGGCGCTGTAGTAGCATTTCGCTTTCAAATTTACTTACTCAGTGAACGTGTTCACTCTGTCAATAAGGGCTCTTTAGCGTTACAAGTTACTAAAGTACGGTCGTTAGTAGAGAACATTTACTAATATTATAAGTGCGAATGTTTGTTTAGTATGTACCTTAGTGATATGTATGGATGGTTGTTTGTTGCCTCTTCACGCCAAAACTACTGAACGTATCGGGCTGAAATTGCATACCTACAGTTAGTTCTAGGCCTGGAATAAAACATAGCTAATTAAAAATTTATCCCAAAAATCAGTTTCCATGGAATAGAAATAACCTTGAAACGTTTACTGGCAGAAACCAGTACCTATATTATAAAATTAAATAGCAAAAGCGAATGGAACAACTACTCAAAGAGTTTACGCAGTGCATCGTGCTGGTCTATCGACTATTCTGCATAATATAATAATTTACAAAACTGCTTCCTAAATTTTAAGCACAACAAATTTACCTGCGTTTGAAACACTACCAATATTAGTACCTCAATTTTCTGAGCAGGTGAACCAAATGGGTTTCAAGCCGTAAATTCAGAATTACTCTGCTTCTAATAAAATACTCACCGCCTCTCATCTACCTCGGGTTCGGGTTGTCTTCTGAACAGAATGTTTGGCGTTCTATCTATGGGTCGATTCGGTCGGTTCCCATCGGATAGTAAGATTGAAGGAACCGTCTCCTGTGTTTGCGCACACACTTCCTATAAAAGCGTCTCACGTGCAAATTTAATGATATACATCCCGTTATCGAAGGGATCTACCGCCTTTTTTCCCTATGGTGCATATATCATGTAACGTCATCGGTGTAAATCAGTCCACAACTTACGCAATACAAACTTATGATCACACATTTTCTCATGAAGTTGGTTCTTAGTCCTTGTATCGGTCGTAGTTATCGACGGCCCTTGCTCTTTAGAGCCATTTCAACTTTAGCCGTTTAGATCACTGAAGATGACACGATTTTCATACACACGATTTTGATGAAATTAAATCAGTGACTATGTGTTGCTCAGCTAGGAAGCTTCGTTCGGAGTTTAAGCGGTGTGCGCTACACACCTTTTTTTATAAAAGTTTAAATAAAATGAGAAAAATTAAAAAAAAGAATATCGCATTATCTTTCAGTACACAAGCTATATGTAGTATCATCAAAGCCTAAAAAATCGTAAACTTACCAACATTAGTCCGTATGCGTAGCATTATTGCTAGAAATTCCTTGGACATAGCACGTTTGTATGGAATGGAGGTATAAGTTCGAACTGGAAACCGGATTCTTGGCCTGAATTAGCTCGCTTCCTTCACTACGGATTTGTAGCCTATTCGGCTTCGTGAAATTCTGCGAGAAAATTTAGGGTAACTGGATTTTGGGTCAGCCAAGAGAGTATCACTGATATCACAGAACTCATATAAATAAATAAATAATAAATTATGCTGGACAATTCACACAGCATTAGCCTAGCTAGCCCATCTAGCCCCATGGTAACCAGAGCTTGTGTTATGGGTACTAGATAACTGATATACATAATACAATAGATTACATAGATAGATATTTTTTATTATACATAGAAAACGACCAGAACACCCGGAACAAATATCTGCAGATCGTACACACAATTGTTCCGAGGCGGGAATCGACCCCGCAACCTCCTGCGTCGCAGGCGGACCTTCGTCCACCGCGCCACATCGGTCGTCAAATAAAGTCAAATACGTTTTAGGACAACAACACACAAAGTTTAATTGGAAAAAAAGTGTTTCAATTATAGCGTAGCTTAGCAGGCGTAGAACTCGAGGTTAAGCCCTAAGGATTAAGAGTATTTTTTCTTTTAATTTTTGTCGGAAATCATATTTTGCCAGTACAAGACATTCGTCCTCTTACGTAAAGACTCAACTTTTTGAGCAAACATAACATACATTTCATTTTAATGTATTTTTGAAAATGGAACTGAAAGCGCCTTCTTGGTGATTGTTGGAAGTCAATAAGAAGTGTGTTTCTTCCTCCGTAATAAAAAAGATAGGTGCGCGTAACGTAGACACAATAAAAGTTTGTGCCTAGTAGCGGAAAAACACTGGAATATTTTCGAGGGCTGTAGTGAGATACGAGTATCACGAGATTTTTAAACCAAGCAGACGTACATTTTAGCATGGTTTTTAATATTTTAGAAATTAATATTATACCTGTGTTTCGAGAAAATAATCAGATTATTTGATAAGTTCTATCTACAAAAGATTTTGGGTAAAGAGTCAAAAACATCAACACACCACGTATCATTAGGGAGACGGGAGTAAAAAGTTGCTAAAAACATTACGATGTACGACCCCTTATAGAAATTTAAGTACATCAGTCCAATATATTCGTTTTAGTTGTTGCTGCATAAAGATACATGCTACTAATTGCCCGAATTATGGCAACACCGCTATTTAGGGATGCAAACGCAAATTTAGATGGCACAAACATGTCGTTGTCAGCGGTAAGCCGCAAACTAAATTGCGGATTCGAATGCACAAGATATGTGGTCGCTGTTACGAAGTTTAGGCGGTACATATGCGGAGCGATTAGCGAAACTATATCGGGAATCACCAACGATTTATCGGATCAGTTATCGGCGATACTTTGTTAGTAGTACCTATAGATTTTGATCAGTCCTTATTATGGGTACATTATTTTACGATTATGTAAAAAGTTATATTATACTCGTAGATTGAATATAGGTTGGTGATGATTATATCGCACTATAATTTCTAAGATATGTAGTAATAATATGCGTAGTTTTAAGTTTATTGTGTATGGTAGTTTTAAGGTAAATAAAAATATTTTCTTTCTTTCTTTTTCTTTATGTTAAAAGTTTTCGTCTCATTCCTTACTTACATTTGGCGCCCTGCAACGCCTGTACTAGATAGAGAGAAAGAGGTAGGTTTCGAATAAGGTTTTTTTAAGATTTGATGATTTTAACAGGACTTATGACCATACTACGTCCTACCCTATATGTACCTGCCTCTAAGCTAATAGGTAACACCTAAGCTAAAATTATGTGACAATGTATGTGAATGCAATAAATAAATAAATATGAAAAAAAAAGAATATGAATACTGAAACAAAAATTTTAAAATATCTTTGATCAGCCACTAAAACCCCGTCTTATATTCAGTGGGAATTGTGAATATACATAATCAAATCAATAATCAAATCAAATCATTTATTTGCTGTAATATAGGTACAAAAGTTCTTAATTAAAAATGGTATTTCCAATACATTACTACCTCATCGAGGCGTGCAAAATTAAGATAGCATGCAAATGTCACAGTAGAGTTCAGTAATGTTCTCATATATATGTATAACGTCGGGCCCTGATTGATATGAAACGTCGGATGCGGCTGTTCTGGATACTAAAGATTAGGCTGAGCCAGATAATTATCCGGTTTCGTGACCAAGGTTATTTGGTGTAATCACTAGGCATCTTCTTACCTTAGCAGGTATTACATTAACTAGTGCTAGAAAGCAGTAATGTAATACATTTTTCTCAGAGGAGATAAAAATCCTTAATAGATAAATATCTAAGTAGAAGTCGCGTAGATAAAGATTATGATTGAAAATGACCGCCTCTCTCATACTGTCCTTGGATTCGTTTATTTATAAAGTACCTATGTAAAACTGTTTGTTCTCCGAATAAAGCAAATTAAATTAAAATATCTTTATTAACAAAGAAAGTTATAATCAAATTTAATATTATATTATATAAACGCGAAAGTTTCTAAGTATGGATGGATGTTTGTTACTCTTTCATGTAAAAACTACTGAATGGATTTTAATGAAACTTTACAATAATATAGCTTATACAGCAGAATAACACATAGGCTACTAATTTATAAAGATAAATGTGTATATTATCCAAAATATCTATCGCCACGCGGGTGAAACCACGGCGCAGTTAGTAATTAAATAATAGAAACAAATTAGAACTCACAATTGTTGTTTCAATTGTAATGTAGACTATTGCAAACAATCTATAGGTAGCTAAACTGATCCATTTCAATGCATAAGTGTGCGCGAAAACACATGACCACTCTCTATTCCTCTCATATCCGATGGGACGGACGTATTATTTATTCAAGGCTGACAAATCAACACATGGTAACTCATCATCATCATAATCAGCCTATATTAGTCCACTGCTGGACATAGGCCTCCCCCAATCAGTGCCATAGCGCCCTGTCTTTAGCTTGACGCATCAAGCATCTACCTGCAGTCTTTCGCATGTCGTCATCCCACCTGGTCGGAGGGCATCCTACACTACGTTTACCGAGTCGTGGTCTCCACTCAAGAACACGTTTGCCCCAGCGGCCGTCGGTTCTTCGCGAGATATGGCCGGCCCACTGCCACCTCAGCTTGCTAATTCTCAGAGCTATGTCGATAACTTTGGTTCACGGTAACGAATTACATACTGTTAGATATATAAGTCTATATATGTAGTCTATATATGTATATATGTAGACAAGCCAATAAACTAGTGTGCAGTAAGCCGTCTTTCATTACGCATGTCCCGTAGTCCGCTCCCCGGTCGAATATAAAACACATACTATACAAGTTAGTATGTGACAAAAAAAATTGCAACGTTGAATTGCATTATCATAGTATTGTTAGGCGAAATAAAAGCCAGCAGTCCAATAATATATTTATATTTATTCCGAAAACAAACAGTTACACAACTTTTGTTGACGACCCATTTGGCGCGGTGGGGCGAAGGTCCGCCTGCGACGCAGGAGGTTGCAGGTTCGATTCCCGCCTCGGAACAATTGTGTGTACGATCTGCAGGTATTTGTTCCGGGTGTTCTGGTCGTTTTCTATGTATAATAAAAAATATATATCTATGTAATGTATTGTATTATGTATACCAGTTATCTAGTACCCATAACACAAGCTCTGCTTAGCTTGGGGCTAGATGATGCTGTGTGTATTGTCCGGCATTATTTATTTATTTACTTACAAATAAAATAACTTAATGCAATCGCACTCTATTGTTGGTTGTTTAAATAAGTATTTTATACAATTTGTTGAAGCTCGTAGGTAAAACAATGCAAACAGCAAGCCAACGTTTTAGAGGCAGGAATGAACACAACGTGATGTATATTTACTGTTAATATGTGACATAACACAAAAAATTGCAACGTTGAATTGCATTATCATAGTATTGTTAAGCGAAATAAAAACCAGCATTCCAATAATATATTTTTATTTATATTTATTCCGAGAACAAACAGTTACACAACTTACAAATAAAATAACTTATTGCACTCGCACTCTATTGTTGGTTGTTTAAATAAATATTTTATACAATTTGTTGAAGCCCATAGGTAAAACAATGCAAACAGCAAGCCAACGTTTTAGAGGCAGGAATGAACACAACGTGATGTATATTTACTGAATTGTTCAGTCCCTATTGTTAAGGCGAATAGAAGTGAAATTAATTTTAAGATGAAAGCAAGCTATTGTATATCGCAATAACAGCAATAGGTAGGAAATATGGCAATTGTAATAGATTTAACAAAAACTTTATTTTTCCTATTTTAGTCACCTGTGTTTCATGGTTTTTGTATTCCTGTGTAGGTACTGCATAATTGTTGTATTTTGTATGTGTTCTATCTATCATCTATAGTAACTAAACGAATATTGCGATGAAAGTGTTGCCGTCCGTAAAATAATTTTATTTGGTAATAATTTATAAATAAAATATGACTTTGTAAGGGCTTATTTTGTAAGCCTAAAGAAATAAATGATTTTTTACTTTACTTTACTTTAAATCAAATGAAATAATAATTTGGTTGGATGAAACTCTTTGATAGTGCGATTCAAATTTTAATGTGAAATCAGATTAGTATAGGATTCGAGGCTAATTTGGTTTGATATGATGAGTGTTGGATGGACACATTGAGACGATGGAAAATACCTGTTGTTGACGCCCTGTAATGTTGGTAATTAGGAAGGAGTAATTAACACGACTGTAGTAGGTTGAATACTGTATATTTATTGAGTTAAAACATGCCTTTTTATACTAAAATTCTCTAATTTTAATCTATTAATTCCTTATTTTTGTAACATGATATTGATATTCTATTTTCTTATCTAAAGATTCTCCGTAAGTAATCCGATATGTTTGACATTTAATAAAATATAATTCTTTTTTTCCTTATCTCTAAAGTAGGTCATTGAGTGACGTGGTACATTAGGTATGTACCTACACTACAGCCCGTTGCTATGGAAACCATTTTTGCCAGTGATTGTTTAATTTATCTTTTGATGATTTTTCAGATACGTAAAACCAATTTTTATGCAACAGCGAAACTATTAAGAATTGGTGAAGATATCACCAAAATTGTTGTAGCTAGCTGTGATTTTTCAAAGTGTTGTTTTTTAACACTTTGAGTGCTGAAAACGCACGGTATGAGTTTTCTACAAGTGACTAATATGCGTAAATCCACACTAGCGCAGCGGCTGAGAAAATACAGATCTTTGTGACTCAGCAGAGCTGTAATATTTTTCGAACGAAACGCATGTGCGGCGCAACACAACCGCTGTGTAGAGCGGCAGCACGAATTTTTTTGGTAAAAAAATGATCGCTGTCGTCGAAAAAAAACCGCAGTCAAAGTGTTAAGCTTACTAATAACGAGACAAATACTTTTCCCTCAAAAATATTTTTTATCGAATCATTTAGGGACCATTGTCTATACAATAGCGACGTAATTTTTTAAATGGTTCCATAATTGACGGAGAAATCGACGATCATACTTGGATCATATATTTATAAAAAAATACACACAGCCCAACCTCCTACTGAAGTCGGTTAAAATAGGTTGGCATTATTGTTAAATCTCTTTAATTTTAGAAGCACATGAATTAACACCAGTGTCATTATTCTATAAAAAACGCAACCTTCAAAATTCATAATAACCGAATTTAATTTTTATTTCTTGCCAGTTCTATTCTATGGCATTTACGCTGCTCCAAGCTTTTATAATTGTTTACGATGCGGACAAAGCACAAAAACAATACATATAACAATAGCAAATGTACGAGAACATTTATGTACATATACATATGTATGTAATAGTTTGAAGTAATAGTTATGACTAGTGGTGGCCGTAGACATTTATGATGCTACGGCGTAGCCTCGTAGCACTCTCGTAGCACCGTTCGTAGAGCTCGTAGCAATGTCGTTTCCGAGAGTAATACATAGTTGTGGTAATTGCACTCATTTCATACAATTTGTCCAGTCTTGTTGTTACCCCTTTATGTCTTTCAATTTGTTACAAAATAAGTAGGTATTTGTTTGTTTTATAATGGCATATAGCTGCTAAGATATTTTATTGTAATTTTCTTTATCAATACTTGATAAAGAAAAGTTTGCCTGGAAGAGATCGCTTCTAAGCGATAAGGCCGCCCATTGTACTTGTATCATGTGGTGTCTTTTTAATGATCTGTAACTGGTGTACAACAAAGTATTTTTCTATTGTATTGTACTTGATAGCTAAATAGAAATACCACACAAAACAAAAAGCAATACAGAATACAACAATAGAACAAAGGAAGTATATTATATATAAATATATATATATTATAGGCCTTATAGCTGAGAGCGATCTCTTCCAAACAACCTTAGGATGGACTGGACATGAAGGAACAATATAGATAGACGGTGGCAGTTTTATAAATAATAATACTTGATAAATATTAAATACTTGATTGTGATTTTCATAACTTAAGTTGTACATTGGGGCATGCATCAATACTGAGTTGAGTATCACAACTTAACCCTATAATAAAAGATTGTGCCACTAGTTATAATTAGTATTAAGATCCTTTCGTTTTTATTTTTTTATTGATAGTGCAATAAAGTTATATTGTATTGTAAAAGTAGTAGAAATAGAAACTTCATTCACCAAAACATCCACTGATAATTTGGATATTCCAGCCAAATTGATATGAATATTGACGGAGAACAACATAAAAGTTTTCTAAGCCCTCATTTTATTACTTGACATCTGTATACCTTATTAAAATTTGCGAGTGATTTTGAAAAATGAAATGAAAAATGGTTTATTTGACAAGACACATAACAATTCTAAAAACACAAAGGATAACTAGGCACAAACTTAATTACTAAAATAATGGAGGTTACACAGTTATATATTTAAAACTAAAATAAAAAAAAAATGATGTGTGATGTGTATCTTTTTGTTATTTCTAAGGACCAAAGTTATTATAATATATACACATCGTTTTGACATTATTTTAATAAATTTTCCAATCAGTATACATATTTGCAATTAATATTATATAATTTTTGCACGCAAAAGCTGTTTCAGCTGGTGAGTTCATCGCATGGGACGTTTTAGAATAAGCATACTAACTTATAACTCGTTGACTGCAAATAAATGATTTTGTATTTGTATTTTTTTTATATCCTTGACGACCGATGTGGCGCGGTGGGCGAAGGTCCGCGGTCCGGAACAATTGTGTGTACGATCTGCAGATATTTCTTCCGGGTGTTCTGGTCGTTTTTCTATGTATAATAAAAAATATCTATCTATGTAATGTATTGTATTATGTATATCAGTTATCTAGTACCCATACCACAAGCTCTGCTTACCATGGGGCTAGATAATGCTGTGTGAATTGTCCAGCATTATTTATTTATTTATTTGAGAGTTGGAATGGCCTTTTCAGCTGCAACCCTAATAATACCGCGTCAATTATCAAGGATTTGGATTTGGTGGAGACTTGTGAATAATAAATAGCTACAGGAATAATTACCAACACTGTGCTTTGGTTTTTGAACTTTGGTTTCAAACCGCAAAATTTATATCTTCTTAAATACATAAATGAAGGTGAATAATAAATATGGGGTGTGGTTTTGATGCTGGTTCTTTAATCTGATTATACCTAATAATAGTGCAAGGGCCAGTCAGCCTTTCCATAGTATTCGAACAGCGCAAAGTCCGTAGAAGTAAAACTACGGCTTCAAAAATATTAGCACTATTATATATATTGAAAAGTACTTTTTGATTATGGTTAGATCGAAACAAACATTATCTCTTTTTTATGCTAACAACATAAAAAATAACTATACTTCTTCAGATCAAAATTACTTTACATTTTCATCTTCTTCTTACAGATATCCGCCGCCAGGTGCCGACAGATACCTTATCAATACTTTACTTACACTTTTGCTATATTTTGTTTCACTGATGGAATGATTCGAAGACCCTTTAGTAGCCATGAAAACGACGACAACATGAAAACAAACTATTTGGTTATTCCGTCTCTGTTTCAGAAAATAGATTACTATGTACACTGTCTATACCAAGTCTCAATAATCGGGGTTCAAAATTCGAATTGGCTACCTCTCAAGATGCACCGAAACGCTTTACTGTGAAATTGTTCTTTGAATTTCCAATCTGTTTCGAGAGGAAACGTTTGATATGCGGTTATTCGAAACCACAAGCTATCGACATCTCTCTTCGGCTACAAATTTAGAAATAGGTAAGTTCCTATAAAAGCATGCATGGATTTAGCTCACTTAATGAGAGTAGTTCGTTAAATTACCATAGAGCCAAAGCACAATTAGGTATTTACCAACCAGCCAAAACTTTCTAGCAATACTTAGTCTATTACGCGAGTGGCTAGAGACGGGATTGTCTTTTCATAAAGCTGCTAAACAGTTTATTTATTTTACACTTTCAATCACCCGCAAGAGGTGACAAGCTCTTGCAGGACTAAATAATGCTGGACAATCCACACAGCATTATCTAGCCCCATGGTAAGCAAAGCTTGTGTTATGGATACTAGATAACTGATATACATATACAATACATTACATAGATAGATATTTTTTATTATACATAGAAAATGACCACAACACCCGGAACATATCTGCAGATCGTACACACAATTGTTCCAAGGCAGGAATCGAACCCGCAACCTACTGCGTTGCAGGTTCGATCCTTCGCCTTCGATCCTTCGCCCACCGCGCCACATCGGTCGTCAATAAATTGTGATAGATTGTGATTTGATAAAATATAAAAGACTCTACGAATTTTAACTGCTTAAGCTTTTAAATATTTTAGAAAAATGTTTCAAAGAACGGGAAGAAAATACTACCATCTCATAATATCGATACACACCTCTCAAAACACTGCAGCCACATAAAAGCAAACACATAAAATCAGCATGAAGCAACACGAAGGCGGTAATTGAATAACGTTTATTTGTAGCGAATTTATCGTTAGAAACAAACGTGTTAAGCTCCAGTACTAGCACAAAGTAGGTTTAACTCTATCGATACAGAAGGTTCACTCTGAACGTTGAAATCTATCTCATTCGGTCAATACGTTGACGTTTACCTATCTAGGTAGTTAAATCATCATCATCATCAGCCTATTTTAGTCCACGATATAGGCCTCGCCTAATGAGTGCCAAAGCGCCCTGTCTTCTTCTTGACGCAACACCCATTAACTAGATAGATACATTTTATTTGGCGCTATCAAGTTTGTGAGGGCTTTGCCTCAGCAATGCGTTTCTGAAATAAAAACTTTTTTTTTTTTAATTTCGGAAAAAAACAGAACTTTGTCTCGATGTGGGAATGAAACCTGCAACCTCGTGCGTCGCAGCGGACCTTATCGTTGAATCATTATATTTTACAGACGCGGATCTCGCGGACGCGGAGAACTCAAAGAAAGGCAGAGGCCCAACAGTAAAGTAAAGTATATTTTATTGCATGAAATACATGTGTAGCAATGTCAGATTTACAATATTAAGAAAACATAGCGCTCTCCGGTTATTCCATGGTACAACGAATTTTACCACTACCAAGTGAACCTTCTGCAGTCTAAACCAATAGCTATTTCGTAGCTTAAGCTATAAATATCGGCAAACTGTGAATTATGGGTTTAGTTGAACACATACAGATTTGCTACGTCTGTTCAGTAACAATGCACCTATTTTAGCGGCACTGACAATTCGTGAATCACTTTGTTGTCGAGCTATCGTGCATCGAACTCGGGGCTTTGTTCGAAGTACGACATTGGTAAGATATCATCATCATCAACCAATAAATAGACCACCGCTGGACAGCTAATATTACTTTTTAATTTTAACGAAACATTATAACGTTTACTCAAAGGTAATTTCTTACAGTAGCTATAATTATAGTAGTGCGAATAGAAATTTACAGAATAAATCCTTTTGGTATTGTACATCTTTGAATTCTTTACTACTAAAATCTTTAAAAAAGACTTTGGCTACGGAACCCAATCCAAGGTCAATGACGATTTCCTCTTTACGTGTTTTAAAATAAACCATACGTCTTCGTATATTTAAAAATATGTTCTTATTTATTAGCAAAAGCAACGATGTACACACACCCCATCCCATTATGGGCTAATTTACCCTACACGCGAAAATGTATTCACAAAATATTCATGAGTTATATTCCCTTTTTAAAGAGTGGCCTCATACGTAACGCGTTAAAATATCGTACAACTTTTCCAAGGAAACTTTCTTCGCTTTTAGCAAAATCATGAAAATGGGTATTAACTTTTCGTGGCTTATTTTATGGCAAAGGTTACGTAATAATTAAGCGTAGTCATGTCAGTAATGTTGCTTATGGTTAATCGTTTCGTGTTGGCCGGGGTTTTTTATATTTTTCGTAGTTTTAATATATTATGCTCTAATTCGGAGTATTAGAGAAGATACACCAATTGGCAAAGAAGCGAGAAAACGAGAGACGAATGTTAGATCATTAAAATAGGCCCCCAGAGCAGTGCTGCCGCGCGGAAGCTATGTATTTCCTTCGTAGGTAATTTACGTGCTTGGGATAGACCGAATACGAAACTAACATGAAAACTTTCAGCTCCTAGTAAATCAAGAGTCATGCACCGGCATCAGCGAGCTGCTGGCCTTCCTGGAGGACATCGGGTGGTTAGACTAGCAACCCCCCACCCGACACGCAAAAAAGGCCCACCGGCGGCCAAGTTGCGGAAACCAGTGCAGAAACAAGTAACAAAGTAACAAATCAAGAGTCAATTTATTGGTTGAAATATTGGGGATATTTCTAATTTTTTTCTGTATTCTATGATCGAATCTGAACCACCCCTTGAAAGTTTTGTCCTTACCTTTTGTTACACAACTTATACGTGTAAGACTAGCGCATACACTTATTTTTTGAGGCCACCATGACGATCTGTATGTAACTCATTGCTTGCTTGCTCTCAATAGGTCGCGCTGAAAATCTGTGAGTTTGCTCTCTTTAGCAAAATATTGCGCTCAGTCAAGTCCTTTTTGACGTACTGCAGCACACACAGACATTTTACCTAGATTTTAATTTTATCATTGTTTGTTTTTACTAGCGTACTGAACGTCTATAATTGTTGTATTTATTTATTTATTTTAATGTTTTAAGAAGGCATGTCACTCTGCTTTTTTTTGCACAATGTCCTATGGTGTTTCCTTTGTCAAAAGTTAGTGTGTGTTATAATAATAAAAATATCTTTTAAAATAGTATTTAACGACATCAAGTGTAACATTGTGTACCTACGGTGGAAATAAATAAACTGAAACTGATATTTTGTATGTGTGTTTCTGAAGTTGCAAATATATATTATCTAGGTATGTGAAAATCTACAAATCAGGCTATATTGAAAGGTCATATCTACGACGTTGCAATCCTTCGATGTATTCTGGAATCAGAGGGTATAGGTAGATAGTATTTTATAACTTACTAAAATATTGCTTTTATAATGTTTATAAAGTGCCTAGCTACTTATTGTTTTTCATTTATTCTTCTTGCACGATAAAACTTATACAAATCTATTACAAAGACTGACTTGACCCTAAAAAGAGTTATCTTCCAGCTTCAGTTTATTACTACTAAATCCTCACGAAAATTTTTTTTATACAAAGTCTCATTCGTCCCACTGCTGGGCAAAGTCCCAAAACGACACATTAGAAGTACATATGTTGTTAGTAAAGTAAACAATCTCATTGGGTTTACTATAAAAAAGAATCGTTCTTAGTTGGACGAATTCGTTAGGACTGTGAGCGAGTAAGTGTACTGGTAGACACTAACGTTTTCACTCCTTCACAAGGGACATCATCGGATAATTTATTTAATGTTTGCTGTGTAAGGTAGGTATTATTTTCGTAATTTTACCTGAAACATTACAAAAATACAAAGATAAAATTTCAACTAACATTTTTACGTCCCAAATTAAGCTTCAATAGACCCTAACGAGCTGTAAAAATATTAAAAGAGCACAATCACGAAATAACTGGGGTCATTCAACTCGCATTTAGTATTCCATCACCAATCAGGCCCGGGATGCTCAAATACTTCATTAGCTCACTTTGCACCCTTCACCCCACCTTGGTAAAGTACCGCGTACACTGAAACAGATAAATTTATAACGTGCTAGACACCCGCCCTAGCTTTGCACGGGTAGCGGGCCGGTTTAATGTTTTTGGATCTTTTGTCTTACGATTTGTGGCAAATTACTATTCTATTTGGTATACCTTATATACCGTAGAAGAAAAATCCCCGCACCATTTGCTTTGTTTCCGTAATACTCTCTTTAAAACAATATTTACGTGTCATAATCCCAAGTCGGCATGCTTTTTATTTATAGATATACCTATATAACAATCATCATATTTCAGCCTAGATTTCATATTAGAGCTATGCTCGGGGTTTCTCTGAAGGATAGGATTCGTAACGAATACATCCGACAGAGAACCAAGGTTATCGACATAGCTCAAAGAATTAGCAAGTTGAAGTGGCAGTGGGCCGGCCATATCTCGCGAAGAACCGACGGCCGCTGGGGCAAACGTGTTCTTGAGTGGAGACCACGACTCGGTAAACGTAGTGAAGGACGCCCTCCGACCAGGTAGGATGACGACCTGCGATAGACTGCAGGTAGATGCTGGATGCGTCAAGCTCAAGACAGGGCGCTATGGCGCTCATTGGGGGAGGCCTATGTCCAGCCGTGGACTGCTATTATAGGCTGATGATGATGATATTTTAACAAATTTTTACAAAACAATAAACACGTTACGCGTAATTTCATTCATCAAAACGATATTTCACGTTTCGTTTCGGTCACTGTCTTTAATATACCGAATAATAATACTGATCCTAGTAGTTACCTACTTATCTTCTTACTTAACTACACTGGCTGTGTACCTACTATATTTTCTCGTTCATTTACAGTAAAGGCGACCTTCAATGAACCCACATGTGACCACTGGGAATTTTAATTTGTTCGCCATCCAAGCATAAATATGACGAGCCGTCCATAAACAAGGGTTTGGCTAGGCAAGAACAAAGAAAAAATACACAGTATTACGTACCTACTACATATTAAAAAAGTTATTAAATAAGAACGTAGATCATTTTAAACTATTTGGCATTGTTTATACCCAAACATTATAATTTTATTATAGCAATAATTTATTAATAAATAATAATTTTATTTATTATTTTTATTTTAAGCCATTATTGTCCCACTGCTGGGCAAATGCCTCCCTTTTCTTCTTACACTCCTCGCGATCCAACGCTGCAACAGGCCATGAAGGAAGATAAAAAAAATTTAATTATAAAAAAAATATAACAATAATTTTATTATAGACTTTCATTTGACCACAATCTCTCGTGATGGAAAGTGAAGATGTGACCGGCGATGTATCTCAAAGTTCTTGAAGATACCTGTTCACTCTTTTCTTGAAGAGAGCCAGGTTTCAATTGACCGAAGAAAAAAACAGCAGGTAGCGTGTTCCAAACCCTAGCAGCGGTACGAATAATGGAGGTGGAGAAAAATCGCTGAATACGAGTGGAAGGTACCTGTGAGGAGGTAATGCGATGCGCATCTGTTTGTCCTGGTGTGGAAGTTGGATGGTGGGATACCACCAGAGATTCCATCGGATCAGGACATTTAGTTCCAGTTATCATTCTCCGAAACGTCTCGTATATAAGATCGACTGACAAGCGTCCTTGCGGCGATATTCGAGACTTTTATATGTGCAGCCACAGAACAGAGAAAACAGAGGTGCCAGCCTATGCCTTCTCACCTCAGATAAATAAAATTCAGTTTAATTCCTGTGCAACCAACGCTCATTGTTCTGAACGATTGATCCTATAAATAGGACGATACGTAGGAAGGTATATATTTGAACTAACACGGCCCGTTTTATTTACAGTGCTCTACACATAGCGCAAACATGGTTTGTTGTGAAGTTGATGGGAGGCTGACCGACTTAGTTGTAGTTGATCAGGAATATATTCATGGAAACTTTTATTATTAATTTTCGAAACGCGCGATAGAGCTTCAGCCAGGTTTGGAAGTAATAATACGGGTGATAGCAGTGTGTATATGTATTTACATGATCATAAGAAAGGACCAAATGCGTACCACGCTTTTGGTCCATTCTAGAGACTTTTTAGACGCAATTTTCGTAACTGTAAGACTAACAAGCACTTATAGAGTGAGTGAGAATAAAAAAAATCATAAGAAACTAATAATTGCAAAAGTTTGGATGTTTACGATTTTTGTTACCTCTTCACGCCAAAACTACTGAATGGATGGGGCTGAAGTTTTGCATACAGATAGTCCTAAGCCCGGAGTAAAATATAGGCAACTTACCTTAACATCTCATAAAAAAAATCCTTTGGGATATAAATAAACTTAAACAACACGTGCAAAGCCGTGAGCAGATACTAGTAAATAATATATGTAGGTGTAGTGACACAGTTTAGCTTCAGCAGTAATCAGTAGCAAAGCCGAGTTAAACTAGTGACTTTTCAAACCTCCGCCCCGATCACACCTATCCTTATTTAGGATTATAGATTGTCGTAAATGTAATTTCTTATACGTGTCTACGGAATAGATTCAGTTATAGTGAAAAGACTCTTTTATTTCAACCAACCCACAGTAGCTTAGTAAAGACTTATAGTAAATACAAAATAGGTAAGGTTCTTTATTATCAAAGAAAATTACAACCACATTGCGTCTCTTGAGATCTTTGGCCAAATCTGCTACCACACCAGCACTCACAGGTGTCCTTGGAAGATGGGAAGGTGCAAGTCAACGTCCCATACAAAAGACATCCCCAAGTCCAATAGGACTCTCATAACGCCCGGCCTCTTACCATCGTCGTGCAAAAGACCGTTCTGTTCGAGAATAGCTGGTACGTTAGCGGTGACAAAGGCCCGCCGGATGTCATGGCGAGATATCCGGCTTGCGGCGGAGTACACGACAATCCATGATGACGAAGCTGTTAGACAGCTGTACCGCACTGGAATTGATATAGGTTAGGATAGGTTCTATCTTAAGTTATTGAGTTAGAAAAGTGGTAGTATAAGGCTCTAAGTAGGCGTCTATTTACCTACCGAATGCATCTGTATTGAAATAACTAACAAAAAGAGGTGAAGAGTTAATAAAAAAGTCTCATCTTTTCAATGCTTTTACATGCATAGGCCTTTACGAAGCTCTGATGAACAGAATTGAAGCAGATTTTGTAAACATTTTAAAAGTTTGGAGACGTGGCATCTTGCTTCGCCTGTCTATTTACTTTACCAACTTTACAATAACTACGTAAGACTATAAGCCTTGCAGCGGATTAAAACAAAAAAACGTGGCTAGCTGCGTTCGCCGTTATTTCTATTATTTGTCCTTAGCCTACAAACATTGATGCTAAGCGACCCAATTAAACGCAAAAAAAAATCGCTGGCTCACTCCGCTCGCCATTAGGTACCTATTTTAACTGCATATCTGAGAACATTCATATAGAGGTACCTAGTATTTCTATTCGACACGCAACTTACATTATCCGATTCAGTTAAATACTTAGGTATAACTTTGGACAATAAACTAAACTGGGCAACACATTTAGAAAACAAGATAAAGAAAGCTACCATCTCATTCTGGCAGTGTCGCCGATTGTTAGGGAAAACATGGGGTCTCAGCCCAAAGATCACCCTGTGGTTATACAACACTGTAATTAGACCCTCTCTGACATATGGTGCCCTGGTCTGGTGGCCAAGAACAAATCAAAGCACTACCATAAATAAACTACAAAAGTTCCAGAGACTGGCCTGCGTTGCGACTACAGGGTGTATGAGAACTGCCCCCACGGCAGCACTCGAAGCCCTGATTGGCCTATTACCACTGCACTTACATGTGCAACAAGAGGCAGCCGCAGCTGCATACAGACTCTGGGCTTTACGTTTATTGAACCACAACACAAAAGCACAACACACCACAATTATAGACGATTATGCAAAAAGTAACCCTATGCTTCTCTCGATATATGATAGGGTGCCTAAAACACACATACTTTCAAAAAGCTTCACTTTACAAATGCACGAAGAGCCAAGTGATAGCTCAAACATACATGAAGTACGAATATACACTGACGGCTCTAAAATGAAAACAGGTACGGGGGCGGGAACGTTCTCGGAAGATCTCAATATTCACAAAACAACAGCACTGGGTGCCCACAACTCCATCTTCCAGGCGGAATGTGTAGGTATTATCCAAGCTGCGACTGCAGTGCTACGAAGGAAGGTAACTGACCAAAACATCAGGATCCTCTCGGACAGCGCGGCAGTACTACAGGCCTTGAACAGGAGAGAACACAACTCAGGACTGACTTTGCAATGCCACCACCTGCTAGAGCAAATAAGTAAGTCCAATAGAGTCACCCTACAATGGATAAAAGGCCACAGCGGATCCAGGGGTAACGACGAAGCTGATTCACTGGCGAGGAGAGGTTCAGAATGGCAAACGGCAGGGCCTGAACCAATAATTCCCCTCCCCTTTAGTCAAGTCCGCTCATGGATCCGTCAACGCACAGCCAAACGACACGAAGAGCACTGGGCAAGTATTCCAGATTGCAGGCAGTCGAAGGAGGCATTCCCGGTTTTAAACCCACGGTACTCCCGAAAACTCCTCAATCTCAAACGTGACAAACTCCGGAAAGTCGTCGGTATTGTCACGGGACACTGCATGCTAAACAAACACCTTTTTAATTTGGGTATCACGGACAGCCCCCTTTGCAGAGGGTGCATGAATGCAGAGGAGACGGCAGCGCATGTGCTTGTAGATTGCGACAGCGTGGCTTCTCAAAGACTGCATCACCTTGGGACACCGAGGACGCCTAGGGAGGCATGCACCGGCATCAGCGAGCTGCTGGCCTTCCTGGAGGACATCGGGTGGTTAGAATAGCAGCCCCCCCACCCGACACGCAAAAAAGGCCCACCGGCGGCCAAGTTGCGGAAACCAGTCCAGAAACAAGTAACAAGTAACAAGTAACCTAGTATTTGCAATAAAAGTTTTGATTCCTATTAATATTAGTGTCTTCTATTTTTAATCATTTATTTGGGATTCCTAAAATAAAAGATATTTGGTAGGTGTTCCGTTCACTTATTTATTAGTTTAGTAGATAACCCCTGATCGAGAGAATTAATTTCGCAGATCATCTGAGCGTGCTCAGCAATATGCTCAGAGCAATACAGCGGGTCAGCAGCGTAGGTAAATAGGCTTAGCTAATAGTTTAGAAGGAACGGCAGTCAGGGTGATCCGATTAGTGAAAATAAGCTTATCCCTACTATATCATGCACCTAATAGGTATATCGTAAAATCCAGGGACGCTTGTCCCTGGTATAATCATAAATTTAC
Source organism: Eupithecia abbreviata (assembly GCA_943735965.1). Lineage (NCBI taxonomy): Eukaryota > Metazoa > Arthropoda > Insecta > Lepidoptera > Geometridae > Eupithecia > Eupithecia abbreviata. Next base: position 6,125,574 of record OX030986.1, read on the forward strand.
GTATTTATATACGTTAGATTGTAAGTTCTAAGGCCTTGCATTTATAAATTTTATTTATATTCTCTTTGCGGTATCATTATTATGCACAGAGTTACACTTGCCAGAATTAGATATTTTTTTGGAAATTTTGGGCTGTGTCTTTGGTCCAAAAGTGTGAATATTTACTTTTTAATCGTCTGCAAAAAAACAGTTGGTTCTACTAAACCACGTTAAGACCTTTTTTCGAAGATCCACAGTCTACGATCAAGGAGTACGGTGGAAATACACCCCCTGGGTATAGATTTCTTCCGTCCACGTCCACAGATCTTTTTTTTCAATTTTTTTTATTACTGCTACTGTCAATTTGACAACGACATACTGAAAATGTTAGATACTAAATATTTGACGGAGTGTTGCCAGTCATGTAAAGCTTTTGCGTATTGTGGCGTACCTTTCACATTAATGGAATCAAATAATCATTTTCTGTTTAGCTCCACCTCCACGCATACCTTTTTAGTGACCTGATTACTTCAATAACCCAATTAAATGTAAATGAGAAACACATAATATTATAACTAGTGACTCGCCCCGTCTTCGCCTATATGCCTTATATGGTATGGTATGTTATGTTAAAACATAACATAACATACCATCGCCAACTGCAAAGATAAATGTGGCTAGGATGGCATACCTACCTCAGTTATTCAAAACTCTAAGCACATCTCATACTCATACCTACTCGTTTTGAATACAACTGACAGCTTTACATAATTCATTTGATTATTTTCTTTTGTTCAATAATTTAAATATAAATGATGTAGCCAGTCCTATGTAGTATGCCAGTCTTGCATACTTTGTGAAGTAAAGGTCCATAATAATAAATAGATAAAACACAAAAAAGTTGCTTATTTAGCGATAAGGCCGCCCATTGTGATGAGACCATTTAAAAGTAGACTACAAATTAGAGGTACTGATTGGTCTATCAATTAAATAAATTTTATAAGCCTAAAACCATGGAAAAGCTAGCGAATAAAATATGGGCAAGCTGGCAGCACTAAATAAAAATCGGTCTCCCTCCCTCCATCCCTGCCCGCTTCTTGAGCGATTGTTTGTTCTGTTCTGTCATCCAAGCAGCAAAATGTCAATCATCAAAAAATAAAAATATTGATGCAATGTTTCTAAAAAATCTAGATTTTTATAGATTCTGTTGAAAATCTTTTTATTTTTCTTTAATTCCGTGATACCAACAAACGAACATGTGTGATAGTGATGACCCGGGGGATAATGAGCCCTTGGGCATGGACCTAACAGGGTTCCTTTTCGGAAACATCGACGAAAGCGGCCAACTCGAGGATAATGGCTTGCTGGATGGTGAATCCAAGCGAATGCTGTCCTCATTGTCGCGCCTGGGTCTTGGATCGATGCTTTCTGAAGTTCTCGAAGAGACGGAAGCGGCTAGAGAAGAAGAGGATAAAGGTTCGTCCATCTAAAACTCAGTCAGGTCTCAGTCATTTAATTCAAATCTTAGAAACAATGTATAAAATACCCACATAACAACATTTTGGAGCAATACCACAGATATATCTCAATTTGATGCTGTAGATTGTGTTTATAAGTTAGTCCTTTTGAAAGCCACAGGTGCGTGTAAGCTTCCTTCGAACATAGATTTTGTCAGCTGGAGAGGATTACTTGTTGGAACATGGGTATACTCACAACTTTCTATGATCTTCTGTTTCAGATTATTCACAAAAAAGCCCATCGGCAATTGATTTCTTTGACATTGATGATGCAGCAGATGATATAAAAGTAAGGAAGGTTAACATTCTCAATTTCTAACAGTGTTAGATACAAATGTACATTTTATGATTATTGTGAATTAGATAGGAGTGCTTCTAATATTTTAAGATTCAGTTTCTGGATGAAACCAGTGTTTAAACTGGAAAGCCTATTCAATTTAATCATTATTGTGCACTTGCAAAGCATGGGTTATATTGATTTTTAGTATATGATGTCTAAAGTGTCTGATGTTAAGGTGATTGTTGTGCTACTATGTGTGTAAGCTTTTGATTATCTTTGCATTAGAATTAAAGGGCTAGGCTTGAAAATGTACCACTTTTCTTTATTGTTAGTATTTAGTAAACATTCTAATCTTGTGTTGTTTTTGCTTGTTGTGAAGTTGCACAGTAATATGAAAAATAGTTTTTGGCACAGGTAATTGAGATTGTGACAGGTAGAAAAGAAATATACGATGATTACATAAGCTCTGCTTAACTTGGAGCTAGATAAAGCTGTGTGAATTATCCAGCATTATTAAAATATTATATATGAATGTTTGTTACTTCTTCATGCCAAAACTACTGAATAGATTGGGCTGAAATTTTGCATACAGGTAATTCTGGGCCTGGAATAAAATATAGGCTTTTTATCCTATAAATCAGTTTCCATGGGATATAAATAATCTAAAAATGCGAAGCCTTGAGCATTAACTTGCTTACCAGAAATTCATAAGGAACTTTTGGTTACATTAAATCTACGAAGGTGTGATTCTTTGCTGGATATTCACTTAAAACCACTATCTGTGCCAATAGCTGAAATGGGCTTGTTATGTTGATTGTGTTTGTAAATAATGATGCTTGTTTGACAGTTTTCCCTTAGCCAATTTGTTTACCTCAAACAATTTGAGCGGAGATGGATTTATAACAAACTGTATTGTAATGTCTTGTGTTAAACAATAGGAGGTAGATGTAACTAACCAGGAAGCACAGAGTGAGCCTGCTACGGTGACGGACAATGCACATATAAAGCAGGAGGATCCATTAGGAGATTGTCCACAGACCGAAGAGGTTGCTAGCTGGAGTGGTGATACTGAGTTTGAGACGGTGCAGACTGATGATGGCTATGAGGGTGATATGGAGGGAGATGGGGAACTTATGCCGCCGCCTTCTACTGTACCGTGAGTATATATATATATATATTTTATCTATTTTTATTTCAGCTTATGGCTGTAACATGAATCTACATTATTATAATGTACATACATGTTAGAGCCATAGTTATAAATAGGAACTTATATAATAAAAAAATAAAAACTTTGTAAGCGGAAGGGACACATCCTGCTTTTACAGGCATTATGTGTGTGCATCCAGTGCTTTGCAAAAGCTCAGTCCGCAAGCTATAAGTTTCAGATAGCTACTGGTACCGAGGTTTGAGTGAGTCGTCGCACCACACGCGATTCGAACCAAGCACTGTTTCAGAACATAAAATTTGGCTTTATTTGAAAGGCATTTGCCATTTGAAATAAAGCATTACATTTTTTGGTAACCATGAATTTTATTGTCAGTTGACCTATAATCTTGATACACTACACTATTCCATATAAATGTGTAACTTAAGCTTTGCATTTCCAGAAACCAGAAGTCGGATAAAAGTGATAAATCCCAAAGAAGGCTGGAAACGCCTCTGGCTGCTATGCTTCCATCGAAATACGCTAATGTTGACGTAACTGAATTGTTTCCTGACTTCAGGCCTGATAGAGTAAGTGTTTCCAAGAGTAATAAAGCACTTAGTTATCACAGATCAGTCTGCAAAGCATGTTTAAAGCATTGTAGCTCCTATATCAAAAAACGGAAACGGAATAGTGCTATTTCGTTTCTAATCAGCGGCGTAATGACATTACCTCCCGATTTTTGTTGCAACAGTTCTGTTCAGGCAATGGTAGCCAAGTTGATAATCGCCACATTAAATAAAAAAAAGTAAGATTTTTTGCACTATTCCGAGTCCCTATGCATGCTATGAGCAGCGTAACGTAATGACCTCCCCATTTCGTTCTGTTCAGGAAATGTTAGTTAGTTTCCAAGTTGTTATGTCGACCCACTTTTTATCAAAAATGTTAGGACTTTTAAAAGGACTTTGTTATTATAAACAAAGCTAGCAGTGGATGACTTTCTGCTGTTCATTCGAAGCTTGGTACAGTAACCAACTTGAAATTTTCAGGTGCTACTATTCTCACGTCTATTCGGCCCCGGCAAACTATCCAGCTTGCCACAAATATGGCGCGGCGTGAAGAAACGACGCAGACGCAAACGCAGCGGCAGTACAAGTAGTGATACCCTACCCATGAATTCTGACAGCCAAGAGGTGCAGTATGCTAGTGATGATGAAGATAAGTTATTGAGGTTAGTAAGCACCTTAGACCATAGCCGCACTTCAAGCGCCTAGATAATCGGTAAGGTTAGTTGCTTCGTACATGCTTGGCGTCCATTGAGGAACAAAACAGAACAGTTATACCATCGCTACATGACAGGCGACTAGCTGAAAGACGCTTGCAGTCGTCTGTCCCGTATATTTTTATAGGTTTATTTTATCTTTGCGGTACGGCAGCTGCCTGACGCTATTCTATGTGTTTACTTAGGCGCTTTCAGTGAGACGTTAGCAGTGTCCTTGGGATTTATCTCTTTTGTTACCTAGTTCTTTACTCGTTGTCTGCAGATTTCGTTTTTTTCACTTCATACCCGAACGCGCCTATAAAAATCAACATCATTATCAGCTACAGCTGTGTGTCCCTCCCCGAGTCTGTTACACTCCTATCGGCATAACAATACATGTATCTATATATAAACAATGTTTTTATTTTTGCAGGCCAATGGAAGAAAACCAGCATGCATCATCAGACAACTCCCCTATGAACTCAGGCGATAAATCCCAAAGACCAGCGCCCGCGCACTGGCGCTTTGGGCCAGCGCAAGTTTGGTACGATATGCTCAATGTGCCAGAATCTGGGGACGGATTCGATTATGGATTCAAATGCAAGGTAATTAGACTGAATTTTGAAGGAGAGGCATTTTCATTTTGAATGATATGCTGCGTTCGCGGCTTCGCCCGCGTGGAACTCTGTGTCAAATAACTGATACCTCTTGAATCTATTAAAAATACCGCATCAAAATCCGTTGCGTAGTTTTAAAGATCTAAGCATACATACGGACAGACGGACAGCGGGAAGCGACTTTGTTTTTTACATAGTGATACTGCTACCGGGTTTTTTTTATCCTTAAACAACACACAATCCACACAGCATTTTGGCATCAATAATCCAGTTTGCTGTGTGATTGCATCTAAAGTCTGTCTTTGTCATTCATAAATAGTAGATTCCAGTATAAAGTAAAAGTAAAGTAATGTTCATAATTGCATGAAATACTGTTTTACAGTATTTAACTTTTTATTTTTTATTTTTTTTTATTCAGATTTTACAACCTATTAAAGTACTTAACTTTTGTCTTTGCAAAATTTGTGATAACTTTTATCACCATCATCATGAGAACATCGTAGATATATTTTACGAAAACCTGCCGAAAGCCATGAAAAAGGCACAAAATGTTATTGAAACAAAATTATAAATAAATTAGTATTGTGTGTATGTACAAAAATATGTAATTTTTAGTATAAGTAGTTATAACATCGCTTTAGGGCTTAAAAAAACCTGTAATGATGTTAGTATCTCAATAAATAAATAAATGATGAAAGTAATCAAAAAATTTGTGATTTCTTACAGAAAATTGTTAAAATAATTTTCTTTTAGGCACCATCACCTGAGCCGGAAAGCAAGGAGACAGCGGCAGCAATAGTTGAGAGCGCAGAAAGTGCAGAGAGCATGGATAGCGGCTTTCCTGACGACTCGTTCCTAATGGTGTCTCAACTGCAATGGGAAGATGACGTCATCTGGGATGGCAATGAAATCAAACAGAAGGTAATTTTGCAAGGGAAAAAATGTTACTAATTTTCTCCTATAGCTCAGCGACCCGAAGAGTTTCCTTCCAACACGACAAGTCACCATTTTCGTTTGCACAAGAATCTATATTTACTTTATCTGCTTTGACGTCGTCTGTGGCGCGGTGGGCGAAGGTCCGCCTTCGACGCAGAAGGTTTCGATTCCCGCCTCAGGACAAATGTGTTTAAGATCTACAGATATTTGTTTCGGGTGTTCGGGTGTTGTCCCATTTTGGTCCAGTTCTGACAATGGCATCCATGATAAAACCTTAAACCAACCTTAAATTCTTAAATTTGCATTATGTACCTATTTGCGCGTCAAATGGACGAATAAGTTATTATCACGCCAACCGATTTCGATGATTATTTTTTTTTAAATTAAGTTTTAAACCCATTTTCATTATATAGGAATTTAAAGTCGTTTTATAGTTTTTTAAAACACGCCATATTACTATTTCAGGTGCTAGCTCGTCTGAACAGTAAAAGCAACGCGGCTGGCTGGGTGCCTACTTCCGTGAGTCGCACTGCCCAGCAGTTCTCTCATCCGAGGCCCCAGCCGCCAACACCCTTGCAGGCTGTTAAAAATGCAGTGTAAGTAATTATTGAAATCAAGAATTAAAAAAAAAAAACTAAATCAAAGGAATTAATAGCCTTTGGTCTGAATCAGCGCGAGTCCGACTCGCACTTGACGTTTAATTTCTGATAATACCAGTGTCGTAAAATATTTTCCACCAATATGATTTGACGACATCCGTGGCGCGGTGGGCGAAGGTCCGCCTGCGTCGCAGGATGTTGCGGGTTCGATTCCCGCCTCGGGACAAATGTTTGTACGATCTACTTCCGGGTGTTCTGGACGTTTCTATGTATAATAGAAAATATCTATCTATATAAAGTATTGTATTATGTATATCTGTTTTCTAGTACCCATAACACAAGCTCTGCTTATCTTGGGGCTAGATAATGCTGTGTGCATTGTCCAGCATTATTTATTTTATTTTTATTTCTGATATTTCTTTGGGTGTATAACACCTTGTACAAAAAATATCTTTAATTATGGAAACGAGTATAGTCTACGACATTACCAAAGATAGTGTATAACTGTGTTATTCTACAGGGCATCGGCAGTAGCATCCGCCAACACAGCAGCCAATCCAAACGACGGCGAAGACAACACTTGGTACTCCATCTTCCCTGTAGAAAACGAAGAGCTTGTCTATGGTACTTGGGAAGACGAGGTTATATGGGACGCGGAAAACATGCCTAAGATACCGAAGCCCAAGATACTGACTCTAGATCCCAATGATGAGAATATTATATTGGGGATACCTGATGATGTGGATCCGACGAAGATTACTAGAGGTAAGCTTCACTGTGGCGAATAGATAGCATCATGACTCTTTCTGAGGCTATATCTCCTCATTATATATATCATTCCTTGAATCCTTGCCATAAATATCGTAGCTGATTCCGACAACTACAACAAAATCTCTAGTTAATAACGCCTTTAACCAACTCGAAAACTAACAAACCAGGTAAAGTTTTCTTGTTCGCTTCTTTACCTTAAAAATATTGAAGTGAACAAAAAATCAAAGCTCTATATTCATTATTTCCTAGTTTTACTTATTTAATTTGAATTATGTGACGTGTCCGAGATGCTGTAAAGTCAATGTAAAGTCTAAAGGAAATAAAGCACTTTTGATTTTGAATTAAATTTTCAATTAAGTGCATTGTGTACAAGTTAACTCATTTGATCAGCTTGTACAAGCAAGGCAAGGAGCAAGCGCTCCTTGCAGTCGCTTGCCACGGCTGGTCAGTGAATGCGTTATAGTTATAACGTGCATTGCAAGCCCAGATGGGAGCTTTTGACCATCAGTAAGCCCATTACATTGTTCACAGTTACTGGCCCGCAACCCAAAGTGAAAATCCCTCACCCACATGTGAAGAAATCAAAGATACTCCTCGGCAAGGCCGGCGTGATCAATGTTTTGCAAGAGGACGCTCCACCGCCGCCTCCTAAATCACCTGACAGAGATCCTTTCAACATTTCTAATGATGTGTAAGTACTTAAGTTTTACGAGTAATGTAATATAAATAGAAATATGTCCCGGCGGCGGCATAAAGGTCAGGTTTCTAAAGACATCTCTTTGGAAACCTGACCTTTATGCCGCCGCCGGAACATATTTCTATTTATTGATCGTTTATCATCATAAACGATCGGCCTCACATGAAACTGAGTCACTCGGCGTTTAGTTGACATGGATTAATCGTATTTTTTAATTGTTTATTCTTTTGTACGTACCAACTATAATATTGTTTAAGTTTAATTTTTTCTCAAAAATACAATTTATAGAAAGTCACTTACATGAGAACAGGGTTCTTAGGTTAAGTATAGATAGATACATAGGTTGTGGTCGTTCAATAGCTGACCCGCCCTCCGGCCAGGTGAAATGACGATCTGGGAAGGACTGCAGGTAGATGCTGGATGCGGCAAGTTGAAGACAGGGTGCTATGGCGCTCATTAGAGGAGGCCTTTGCCCAGCAGTGGACTACTATAGGTGGATGATGATGGTGATGAGGTAACTGCGTCTGCTTGCTAAATAGCAAATTGTCAAGGATCTCCTCTCTTCCAGCTTCTACCAACCGAAATCCCAGAACCCGCGACTTAAAGTCGCCGGCGGGCAACTAATCCAGCATAGTACACCGGTTGTCGAACTGCGAGCTCCGTTCATACAAACGCACATGGGTCCGGCGAGGCTGCGTGCTTTCCACCGACCGGCTATGAGGAAACTGTCTTATGGACCGCTGGCGGGGTCTGGATTTCATCCTGTACAGCCGTTGATCAAGCATATTAGAAAGAAGTTTAAGGTAAAATCTTGAAATATAAAAAAATAACAATATTGCTGGACATTTCACACAGCATTATCTTATCCCAAGCTAAGTATGGGTACTAGATAGCTGATATACATAATACAATACATTACATAGATAGATATTTTGTTATTATAGGTACATAGAAAACGACCAGAACACCCGAAACAAATCTGTGTAGATCGTACACACATTTGTACCGAGGCGGTAACAGCCCGCGACCTTCTGCGTCGGAGGTAGGCTTTCGCCCACCGCGCCACAGAGGTCGTTACATATGATTTTTCTATGTGTTAATGTTGTTCGATAATTTACTGCAAAGAAACATAAAAAAAGCTATACACATCAGTCCTAATTATTCTGAACTCGTTTCAAGTATACGGACTAATAACTCGTATTATTTTGACAGAAGGCCAATATCAATACTATTTATTAAAATTTCACGCAGCGGCATCTAGTCCCATTCTTAGCAATGTCTTCCATCACTGTAAGGGTCCATTACAACAACTACAATACCAGCCTATACATCCCTCTATAGACTTAAGCTTCCCCTAATAAATGTTTTGTTGGCTATTATTAGGGAGTAATCTATACCACCATAGACCCAACCTGCATGCCTAGCGTGGGGATCCACGCTGGGCATGCAGGTTGGGTTGGTCTGTAGATTCTAGATAGTAGGCATTTTGGTGTAAACTGTTATATTATTGAATAAAAATAAACACGACTAATTGTTACAGCAACGCGAAGCAGAAAGACTTGCTTCAGGCGGTGGTGATGTATTCTTCATGAGAACACCAGAAGACCTAAGCGGAAGAGATGGTGAAATTGTGCTGGTTGAATTCTGTGAAGAGCATCCACCGCTTATCAGCCAAGTGGGCATGTGTACGAAGATCAAGAATTACTACAAACGGACGGCTACTAAGGTATGTAAATCGATAATAACGCCATCTACTTTTTAAGCGACGCAAAAGGCGGGATTTATATTTTTCACTTGAGTATCTGTGCGCTATTGTACGCAAATTTGATTGGATTTCTAAATCGAAATTTTGAGTAATCGAATTTTTGATTTAGAGTGTTTTTAGTTACGTTTGATGAAAATCGATGCAGCCGCTCTAATGTTACGATGGTTAGCAAAATGTTTTCCCTGATCGGTGCAAATAAAGTTAAGGATAATAAACTGCGGCTAAGATGATGGCAATGTAACTTTTTTCAGGACAATGGACCAAAACCACTAAAATATGGAGAAGTAGCGTACGCTCATACAAGTCCCTTCCTTGGTATCCTACCGCCAGGTGCAACGCAGCCTGTTGTAGAGAATAACATGTACCGAGCGCCGATTTACGAACATATTATGCCGCTAACTGACTTTCTTATTATTAGGACGAGGTATGTATTTGAAATTACTAGTATTTTTACCCAATTAATCATAATTAATTGGGTAAAAATACTAGTAATTTCAAATTTATCTAGTTTCAAATCATTACAAGTACTATTTTAACAGGTATTTATACCGTTTATTTACCTATTTTTCAGTTATTAGTAGTTTTTTTGTGTAAACTTGTTGAAACGCCGAAAAATAGCTAAATAAATGCGATAAATACCCGGAAGTCATAACTAAGTAATAGTAATTACTCTACCTAACTATTTACAAAGAACTCAATAGAGGGCGCTGTAGCATATGACGCTCAATCTTTTATGCACGGTCTAGAAATTTACAAGGCTTAACCTAATGTCCTGAAAACCTATTTGTCTTGCTTTCACAAACCACACTCTTGTTTTCGTTTATAAAAAGAAGACTATGTTGCAGATTATATACGTTGTATTGATGAATGTTTTAGTATGTTGGTATTTGTATGTAAGAATTATAAATGATTTGAATATTGTAATGTGTATTAAAGCTACGTAATAATGCACAGATCCCCATGTTTAATCCAACAGTGCTTCACTGTTAATCTCCAATTACCGAAAAGTAACTGAACTCACGCAGTTTGTGAACAATAGACGTTATTTATTAATGTTATGGTTTATTTTAGGCAAGCATACTACATTCGTGAAGTTGACGCTGTATTCGTCGCTGGTCAGGAATGTCCACTTTACGAAGTGCCTGGCCCTAATTCGAAGCGGGCCAACAATTTCGTCAGGGATTTCCTACAGGTAAGTAAATTAAGCTAAATTACGCTGGTGAGATGATTTCGACGCATTTTGTAGACGTAGATTGATGGGATCTGGCCAACGAACGCGTTTCTTGGAAAAGTTTGGGGGAAACCTTTGCCCAGCAGTGGGACAACATGGCATATAAACCAACGAAAAAAGTAAATAAAACGCACGCCTTCATAAGTCACCAAAAAACTGTGGCAATAAATGGCTGGTAGATGCGTCGCCTTATTTTCCAAACTTTTTACTCACTCTGAATTTCTAAATATGTATCTCAATACTTTCTTTTAGGTGTACATTTATAGATTGTTTTGGAAATCGCGCGACAAGCCGCGCCGAATCAAAATGGACGATATAAAGAGGGCGTTCCCTTCGCATTCTGAAAGTTCAATCCGTAAACGATTGAAATTGTGCGCGGATTTCAAACGAACGGGATTGGACTCTAATTGGTACGTAATACGAGTGATAATCCACTTCTTCGTGTTTCTATTAACCTTTTTAGACCTATTCATTTATATGTTTATCTAAAAAATATAAAACAATGATCCCACGGCAAAAGTGATTTGTAATTCGGTGCTAGATGTTATAATCTCAAACTAAACTGATCCTTAAAACCTCCCAGTCATACGTGTTTGTTTATATTTTGTCCAAAATGTTGTTTTTTCTTCCAACATTATTGTCTATGGTAGAATAGATAATGTCGTTATGTGTCGTGGCTTCTAAACGTAATAGCTCACCTTTACAAATTCTAACAAAAATTTCACGTGTATTTTTAATTGTATTATAGTCGAACACGGACTGACGTGAACGTTTATACAGGGTGAGTCAATTGCACGGGCGCTGGAAGGGGTACCTTCATCCTTTCCTTGTAATTCTAAACCTCAAAATTATATTTATAATGTTTATTGATATTTATTAGTATAAGGTACTCTATTACCAATTCAACTCCCATGCAAATGACTCCTGTATAAGCAACGTATTGAATTTTGTGTCTTACAGGTGGGTGATAAAGCCGGATTTCCGACTGCCGTCTGAGGAGGAGATTCGGTCGATGGTCTCGCCTGAGCAATGCTGTGCGTACTTTAGTATGGCGGCCGCGGAACAAAGGCTCAAAGACGCGGGTTACGGAGAAAAGTTTATATTTACTCCGCAGGAGGATGACGACGAGGAGTTGCAGTTGAAAATGGATGACGAGGTATGATTTGAAACAAAAATAACAAATGTTACTTATAACGGGATATTTATAATGAAATGAATTTATTGAAAGGCCGATGGTCGAAAGCCGAAAGAGGATAGTGATGATGTTTGTTATTCCAGGACCTACATGTATTCTAACAAATGTAGTCTATATAATGTATATAATGTAGTCTAGTATTCTAGTCTTTTAACAAATAAATTCATTTCATTTCATTTTTTCATTTCATTTTTTTAATTCTTTAATAAATATCATCCGAACGAATCGCGTTCAGTAGTTTTGGCGTGAAGAAGTAACAAGCATACATCCATCTATACTTACGAATTATATTAATATCCGTGATATTAGTATACAAATTGTTACTCTTCCAATATAGCTTGTTCTTATATTTTATTTACAGGTGAAAGTCGCCCCATGGAACACAACTCGCGCGTACATCCAAGCTATGCGCGGCAAATGCTTGCTCCAACTGACCGGCCCTGCCGACCCGACCGGCTGCGGCGAAGGTATTCTATTCTACTGAGTTTTTTTGCCATCGATTTCGTTATTATGTTAGGGTCAAGGAAAACAGAAAGTAAACGAAATATTCTAGGATTCTTATAGCAAATTGACCCCTATCTTCACCACACAAGGCACATATTTTGTTAAGATGCTTATTCTACTACGTAATTCCTTCAGATTCTTTTTTTTTCATTATGCTTACTAATAAAGCCCTAGGCCACCGCGCCAACAAATGCTACAGGGTAACTCATACAGTTCTTAGCCACTACAACTACAACCGCTATAGAGTATACAATTGCTTTTGAATCTAAAGGGTCAAAGCACGCTGAATGTCAATCGAAGGGCATTACAATACAATACAATACAAATACGCTTTATTGCACATCAAACACAGAAAAAAACAGTAAAGAACAAACAAGCAAAGATACAGATGCACAATGGGCGGCCTTATCGCTAAGAGCATTTGTATCAGGATGAAAAGTTCTAACCTTTCAAAGGCATAACGCTTTTTTCTAATACGAAAAATAAAATAAAAGTTCAGTAGGAATAGCTACGTAAATTAAACACATCAACATAAACACAAACACATTAATAGGCCATGCGCTCAATATAAATAATGAATGTGTATGAAGTTTGCGCACATAATCTACAGCCCTAAACTAGACCTTGTTCCTCTACTATAGGTTTCTCCTACGTCCGTATCCCGAACAAGCCAACACAGCAGCCGAATGAAGAACAACAGCCGAAGAGAACCGTCACGGGAACTGATGCCGATCTGAGAAGACTGAGCTTGAATAACGCTAAGGCATTGCTGAGGAAATTCGGTGTGCCGGAGGAAGAGGTTAGTTCAACTTAATAACGACCTCTGTGACATAGATGATGAAGGTCCGCATGCTATGCTGAAGATCGCGAGTTCGATACTGTAGGAAAAATGTTTGTATGATCTACAGGGGGTTTTTTTTTGGGTTTGGGAGTAGTATGATGTAGACTAGTAATCTGCAAGCCTACCATATTTAAACACATAACGTTACGCGCGTTAAGGCGCATTTTAACGCGAAAAGGCTTAATTCACGCTGAAATGCGCCTTGACACGTGTTATTCGCGCTAAAATTAGCGACATAACGCAGATAACACGTTACGCTGTGTTAAATAGCGTGGTAGCCTTGCTGGTACCCATAAACAGGGGCTCACTTTGGGGCCAGGGGCCCTATTTTATTCTCCAACACGAAATTGCGGGCTTCGTGTCGTCAAATTCTTCTTTGCTTATTCGCACGTGCTTCTCAAGCCTATGTATGGCATGGGCTACTTAAAAAGCAAGTACGAAACCACGAGCATTATATCCTATCTATATGCATTACACATTGTAAATGTCATAACAACCAATACAATAATGTTCATATGTCTGTACAGATCAAGAAACTATCCCGCTGGGAAGTCATAGACGTGGTTCGTACACTATCGACAGAGAAAGCAAAAGCTGGTGAGGAAGGCATGACGAAGTTTTCCAGAGGAAACCGATTTTCAATCGCTGAGCATCAAGAAAGGTATGTTACACTCTGCACCTACATTTAAATTGTAAACTAGACCGGTTGAAGTAAATTGTACCTTATGTTTACAAACTGAAATTATAATTTTCCTTACGTACGGTACCGTACGGTTGCCACAATACAAGTTCAAGTAGATTTCCGAGTCCACTCGGTCAGTCTCGGTCCGAGCAAACTCTGATCGTGACAACACGGCTTTATTTAGTAGTCTTTATGCCCATGACAAAAAGTCTTAATTCCTTTATTTAAAAAAAATCTAAAATGAATTATTCATTTCTTTAGGCTTACACATAGACAAGTCAAATGTTTGTGTATGTACTATATGTATATGTTATCAAATTAGAAATAAGGTGTTTTTGATTTTCTGTTTACTTAATTTTTTTCTCCACTTGTGCAAGTGAAAATGAAACCACTAGTACATTCATATTATTGACGACCGATGTGGCGCGGTGGGCGAAGGTCCGCCTGCGACGCTGAAGGTTGCGGGTTCGTTTTCCGCCTCGGAACAATAGTGTGTACGATCTGCAGATATTTGTTCCGGGTGCTCTGGTCGTTTTCTATGTATATCAGTTATCTAGTACCCATAACACAAGCTCTGCTTACCATGGGGCTAGATAATGCTGTGTGAATTGTCCAGCATTATTTATTTATTTATTTTATATCACTTTAGTGTCTAAACCATGTTATTTCAGGTACAAAGAAGAATGTCAGCGTATATTTGAATTGCAAAATCGAGTATTGCAAAGTACAGAAGTTCTCAGTACTGATGAAGCTGAGAGTTCAGTCAGTGAAGAATCTGATTTGGAGGAAATGGGAAAGAACATTGAGAATATGCTGGCTAATAAAAAAACTACAGAACAAGTGAGTTTTTTTTATATTGAAAAGGGCAGTATCGAAATAAACATCGGTCCCCAATTTTTTGTCTTAAGCTTTTTGCGATATCTGTACCTGCCAAAAAGTCGTGGCATTCACTGGGAAGGAATTAACTTTATATTAGTCGGTTTAAAATGTCGTTGGGGCTCAATGTCTAAATTTTAAAATTCAGAGAACCATAGATTTCGATTTTCAAAAAAAAAAAAAAAAGTAAACATCTCACGGGTTGGTCACCCGAAGTGTTTACTTTTTTTTACTTTTGGCTTGTGAATTGTGTGTGTCCGTTGCACCGTCAACGGATTTGATAGGAGACTTATTCGTGCGTGATTTTAGCTATCACTAGTATAAAACGAAGTCGCTTCCCGCTGTTTGTCTGTCCCTTTGTATGCTTAGATCTTTAAAACTACGCAACGGATTTTGATGCGGTTTTTAATAGATATAATGATTCAAGAGGAAGATTTATAAACCATTTGACACATAGATTACCACGCGAGCGAAACCGCAGTATATTAGCCCTGGTTTATTTTAATTAAATGCTATGATCCCTATTATTATTCTAGCTATCGCTAGAAAGAGAAGAAGCGGAAAGAGCTGAGCTTCGTAAGATGATTTTGGGCGGAACTGAAAAGAAACCACAGATCAACCAAAATGACCCATCGATCAACAGTCAAGGTAAACTGACACACTGGGTATGTATTTCTACATGTATAGTGCATAACTATTATTTATATATTATTTTTAGCCATTGCTATCCCACTGCTGGAAAAAGGCCTAAAACTATGATAGTTTTCAATTTCTTGTGTACTTACTTTATAAAAGTTATCTATCATAAAAGGCGCTTTGTCATTAGGAAAGTTAAATAAAGGGATTTCTATGGTTTGAACTCTGACAAATGCTGACTAATTGTAATTAATATAAATAAAAGATAGAAGTTACTTTGTAGAAATCGATTGCAAAATTGTTTTGTAGTTAAAAGAGATATATAATTTATTAATACAAATTAGTTACATAATTTAGTACGTTAGGTTTGTCTAAGCACTTGAGTAGTTCTCACGTAAAAAAAAAGATAGCATCTACTGTAGTTAGCGATGATGATAAATGACAATGATCTTCTAATCTTCCAGGTCGAGTACTTCGAATAGTCCGTACGTTCCGCAACCCATCCGGTCAGCGCTACACTCGCGTGGAGCTGGTCCGTAAAGCGGCCGTCATCGAAGCGTACGCCAAGATACGTACGACTAAGGACGACGTGTTTATACGACAGTTTGCGACTATGGACGAGACGCAGAAAGAAGAGATGAAGAGGGAAAAGAGGAGGATTCAGGTGAGAGTGTAAAAACTTAATGTGAAATGAGAGCAAAGTTCAATATTATGATATATGCCTTGGTTCTTGACTTGAACGACAGAAAAAGTGAGATGTTTAGATCTCACTTTGCCAAGTTTAATGGTCATTCCTGAAATATTTTGTACATATAAAATATTTTATAACAACTCACAATATTATTTCTTTTTATAACTAAGGATAATACATTGAAGCCTGAAGTCTACCTTGGCTAGTTTTCTTATACGGGGGTCAAAAGTGGATCCAAATGGTGCTGCTCGCCATTTCTGTTAGCTTGAACTTGGCTTGACACTCTACCGCGTGTCTAGACTTAGAGCAAGCCATGGCTGCACCACGGTATTTTGCTTACCGACGATACAATCATATAGAACCTATATTCGGCTGTTAGTTTATATAATATTTACTATAGTAAATGATCTTAGATATTTCTTGTGGTAGATCTAAAGTGTTTTTTACTAACAGGAGCAACTGAGGCGTATCAAGAGAAACCAGGAGAGAGAACGACTAGCTGGCAACCCGATTGGATCATTATCTATGTTCCCCAATGAAAACAGTAAGCAAATATTAATTAGTCTAAATAATATTTACTTCAATAATATATTAGATCGACGACCGAAGTGGCGATGGGCGAAGGTCCTGCGACGCAGGGGGTTCAATTCCCGCATCTAGACAAATGTTTGTACGATCTGCAGATATTTTGTTCAGGGTCGTTTTCTATGTATCATAAAAAATATCTCCGCGGACCACAAATACTTCGTGGACCATCGGTTAAGAACCATGACACGTCGTTTTCACACAGGTAGCTCAAGGCCTGGAATAAAACATAGGCTATTTTTAAATATCAGTTCCCATGGGATAGAAAAGAACCTTAAAATATTTCCATAGAAAAACGCGTGCGTAGCCGCGAGAAGAAACTAGTTTATATATGTACTGGGGACCCGCCCCGGCTTCGCACGTTTTTCTATATATATACATATAAAACCTTCCTCTTGAATCTCTATCTTATAAAAAAACCGCATCGAAATCCGTTGGGTGGTTTTAAAACCACGCTTTAATCTTTAAACATTAAAGCATACATAGGGACAGACAGACAGCGGGAAGCGACTTTGTTATATACTATGTAGTGATATAACACAGTGTCTAATCAGATTAACCTTGCAGGTATGAACTCCATGTCATCATCATCAATGATAGACATGTCCCCCTCCCCCGGCCTAATTCCCCTTGGCCAGATCAAGCAAGAGCCCGACCTCCAAACACCTTCACGAAGACGCAAGCAACTGAAACCTGACTTGAAGTTGAAGGTAAAGAAAAATAAAGTAGGTACTCCCTGAGTAACTACTCTAGATGTAAGTTGCGTATTGATACGAAAGAGATCTCTTCTAAATTGGCCGTGTGTTCTGTACTGTTTATGGAATATGAGGTTTTTACTCAAGTATTGTAATGGCGTAAAAATAATATGGCAATGAAAACTATTGTAGTTTGACGAATTCGTGAACTATTTGTACGATTGTTTGAACTATTTGTTCATGAAATATTTGAACCTGTATATACATACATATATACCAATCAGTAGATATACGAGTACCATATCAGAAGCTACTAACGACCAAATGATGCAGTATGAAATCATAATCATAAATTATGATTTAAGTAATGTAAAACTGTACCTCATCATTTATTTGATTCCTCGTGGTAAAGTAGGGTCTCATAGTCAGGTAAAATATCTATAATACCATCACACTAATATTATAAATGCGAAAGTTTGGATGTTTAGATGGATGGATGGATGGATGTTTGTTACTTCTTCACGCCAAAACATACTCAAATGTAAGTTGAGTAAAAAACCATATTTTATAAAACGTACAATACGACTATCGTTCTTAATACGCTGTGCCTTGATCGTTCTAGTTACATTGTTTGTCATAAAATAACCTTTACTACGCGAACTTTACTGTACTGCTAAAGTTTCGTATCAATCCGTATGTAGTTACCTAGGCCACGTCAGCAAGAACATTATAAGGAAACCGTACATCATTTATCCTGTTAAGAAAACTGCTGACTGAGTCTAGTTAGTGTCTAAAATAGTCTAAATAATCCCCATTAGGCAGGTATCCTATATCTTTATGTAACCTTCAATAGAAAGCTATCAGGAGTAAACCAAGTAAGTCTACGGTGGTAGCTCGAATTCGCTTTTGCTTGGCTTGAATTTAAGAATGAAGTAATACGTAAATGCAGTTTCTAACACTACGCCACTAACAGCGTTTTGGTTAACCAAGCATGAGCGTAGCGAAATAGAAGACTAATATAAGTAACAAGTTTAAACAGTCCTTGTTTGAAGCATGTGATTTTAAATGCATTATGCTATTGAAATTGCATGTAGTTTTGCTAGTCTAACTGTAGGTTACAACTACAGTCAAAAATTCAAAAACAATTTTTTTTCTGGGCCAATTATTGCATGAAACTTGTCACTTTTTTTTACAAGCCTGTGTATGTCACACTTTGCATTAAGCCGGGTCCGCTGCGCCAATTTTCTAACAAAACATGTTAGCAAAACATGTTATTATAACCGCCCGTCCACTGCGCCTAATTGTTATATGTATGTTTTTGTTTCATTTCAAATATGACTTCCGACGAAGAAGACGTGCAAGCTGTTATAGCAATAGTAGATTTAGTTCTCCAAGGAAGAAACAGAAATAGATTCCGGGTCCGACCCTACCTGCATCCTCGTTCGTTCAATATTTATCAAGAACTGAAAATTGATGATAGGTTCGGATACAATTTTTTTTAGATGTTCAGAGAGTGATTTTGAAGAGCGACGAATACTTGACGTCTTGCTTCAATGAGCGCGAACACAAAATGCGACGCTGAAGTGAACAGTAAAATAATTTTATTTGATAATAATTTATATATAAAATATGACTTGTCTAAGTGCTTATTTTGTAAGCCTAAAGAAATAAATGATTTTTTACTTTACTTTGTTACTAGATGTTATCCATTCGTCTCGGCAAACATGTTTTTGTTTTTGCTAACAATACTGTTAGACCACGCCCCTATTCTGTTTTGCTAACATGTTATGATGTTAGAAAACACGAAAACACGGCGCAGCGGACCTGGCTTTAAACGTTCAAAAATTAAATAATCACACAGTAGACCATTCACAATCTTCACAAGTTATCCTATAACTATTGCGTTGTACGCCTTCTGCGTATAGCTTTACTCACAGGCTGCCAGTGTATAGTGACTCACAGTATGCTTTGAAGAAAACAAGAATTTATTAATAAAAATAGCATTTTACACGTCCATTGTAATTTATAATTATCATTCATTATGCGAGAGATTTAAGAGCATCAACTTCACCTCCCTGCCTGTATTGAAGCCGAAAAATATTAATTTTTGACACCGATATCAATTAAATTACTGCATGAATCACAACGACTGTAATTGCAACCCGCCGTTAGAAAAACAGCCCTATTCCAACCTACCAAAGGCACAGTTCATCAATACCTCTGCCGTTATTTGTCCTAGTGCGGCGCGTGCGGTCAAGTCGGTCACATGAGAACGAACAAAGCTTGTCCGTTGTACACCGGGTCTATGGGAGGAGGGAACTCGTCTCCGGTTGAAACTGACCCGGAACCGCCGCAGACAGATCCGGATGAAGATGATCTGGGTTATGTGGATGGGGTCAAGCTTATAATGAATACTTCGAAGATTAAGGTGAGATCAAGTTCTTATATTATGATAGTAAGTTATATAGCTTAATACACACTGGGATCATAGTGGACGCGAGGTGAGAGGTGCGGCGATAAATTTGCATTGAAAGTGCCTAAGGCTTAATTTACACCGGGATAGATATCCCGTTGTGAATTGAGCCTTAGGCGCTCCAATAAATGAAAACGCTAATTGAGTCAAAACGCGCTTTAGTGTCTGTAAAATTCATGTTATGACTAATATAACGCCAATAGCACATTGTTCGACTACAACGCGTTCCCAAAAGGAGGTACCCTTTTGGGAACGCGTTGTAGAGTCGGATAGTCATGATACGAATTTCGCTAATTAGTTTTCTGATTTTGCCACAATCAGAATACCATGTAGCAAAACGACGATTACAACAAATGGCTAAGATCGTAAAATATCAACGCCGTATTCAAGTCCCTAAAAGTAAAATTAGCTATTAACAAAACGTTGCATTTAGTCAATACTTACAGTAGAAGTGAATATCTTCTTTATAATACAGACCATTTTATTTTTAAGTCCTTTGCTTCAAGGTAATTTTCGCATAAAAGTCAATTCTACTTAATGTCTAATGGTAAATTAAGTAGTTCTGATAGATGCCCTCAAAAAACAAAACGTAGCTTGAAACTTGTTTTGCTTCTATTAAGCGATAGTATATTGCAGATATTAAGGATATCGTCATGAAAAACGGAGACGTCATTCAAGAATTATAACAAATAAACACCAAATTGTGTGCGGTGCTGCATGATTTCAGTTTGTATATATACTTATTACGTGAGCCTTGTTTATCATATTATTAACCAACGGTTTTCCAGCAGTCAGCGGAAGACATCCGCCGTCGAGGCAGCGGCCGTCGCGGCAGTGAATTCAGAGAACGAGGGCGGAAGAACCGACGTGGAACAGCTGAGCCTTGCGACTATTTAGTTAAACGACCGGCCGATAGACGTCGCACCGATCCATTGGTGACTCTATCGTCGCTTCTAGAAGCAGTGCTCAATGATATGAGGCATCTACCCGATGTTCAGCCTTTCTTGTTCCCTGTGAACCATAGAGTAAGTTACTAGTAGAATAGAATAGAATATAATATAATTATCTTTATTTGTAGCAAACAACTTTGATTTGTAGTTAACAAATTTATTAAACTAATTCCTTAACTACCCAACACCATAAATACTACATAACAACTAACTAATTGAAAAAAAAAACTTAAATGCTACAAAATGGCGTCCGACTCAGCATTGTGTTGTGATAGCCATTGTGTATAGCTATCACAACGCTGATCTTCCGTCGGAACCAAACCCACGCGTCACGTCACGTATACCAACACAATACATTAAATAATACTAAAGCACAAAATAAAGAAAACACTTATACCTACAGAGCACTTTTGCTATTCAATTACCTAGGCACAATAAATACTAGTAATTTTATTCAAAACTGATATACGCAGTAAGAGACAGCTGATGTAGAAAACGTGAGTCTTGCTGGTATCTAGTGCCACGCCTGGCTTATAGATGTCGCACTGATCCGTTGGTGGCACTATCGTCGATTCTAGAAGCAGTGCTCAATGATAAGAGGCATTTACCCGATGTTCAGCCTTTCTTTATTCCCTGTGAACCATAGAGTAAGGTTCTAGTAATTTTATACAAAACTGATATACGCAGTAAGATATAGCTGACGGTCCCGTAACGCCGCTCAGTACCAACCTTTAGGTAGATTCTACGCCACTGAATCATAAATTAGAAAAGACGAACGAAAGGAGGGTATTGCAAGGGTACATTACACTTTGCTTTTGTTATGTACAAAATAAAAGTGTAATTTGGTCATCATTCTAGTCTACAATTTCTTACAATGATTCAAATTGCACTGTTACTAAACCAAAATCTTTTTATAGTTGGTTGCTGATTACTATCGCATCGTGGCAAGACCAATGGATCTACAATCTATCCGAGACAATCTCAGACAGAAGCATTACCAGAGCCGAGAGGAGTTCCTAGCCGATGTCAATCAGATTGTCGAGAACTCTACACTTTATAATGGTAAGAAACTTGAAAAGCAAAATTAATTTACTATAGAAGTCATACGAGAATCATGAGTAAAGGACGCCTTTTTACCAAACGCCTTAGTAGTCATCGTTAAGCCATTTTTGTGACGTGCTTATTACGTTAAATTATTTTAAGCAAGAAATAAGGTCTTTGCTAGCCCTTAGCCCAAAGCCGCAAAGCGTGGTGGATGACACAAACTTCTAAAATGTGGCTAAATAAAAGTGAATTTTGTTTTCTATTTTTTATTTTATGAATTAACCTTTACTTTGAAGCGCCTTACTATGTTTATATAAAGGTTTTTCCTAAAACTAAATCTTATCGCTTCTCACTCTATATTCCTTCCTCCTTCTTATTTCCAGGTCCAACAAATACACTAACGATTGCGGCGCAGAGAATGCTCCAGAAGTGTGTTGAGAAACTCGCTGAGAAGGAAGAGCAACTGATGAAGTTGGAGAAGCAAATTAACCCACTTCTTGACGACAATGACCAGGTGGGTGAAGCTTTGTTTATATAGCAGAAAGGTACAAAATGGTTAATGTGAGGTAGCACTTAATGTTCAACTAAAATGTACACGTAAATTATACTCATTTCGTACTTTTTGATCAAGGCCTCTAGGACAATGTAAAATAAATGTTTTCTTACTTACGCGAACTGAACACATACTTATAAGAACTAAATTAATTTACACACGGTCGTGGTCATAGAAAGAAAGAAAATACATTTATTTGACACCATACATAACACAAAACAAAACACGACACATTAAATAATAAGAAAGAATACAAACAAGAAAAAAATTATAAGGAGATAGATAAAAACATACAGATAGGTACAAATACGTGTTACATAAGGGGCCAAAAAGGTCCCTGTCTGGCATTATGCCGCTACAAGCCGGAGTTAGTAGCGGCGCTGATTTTCAGACAGGTCCTGGTGTGGTGGTACAAAGCTTTAAAACATGGGATGACTCAATCCCGATCTGACCCTTTCAGTGTGTAAACCTGTTGAAACGCCGGGAAAAATAGGTAAAGAAACGCTATAAATACCCGTTAATTTAGTACTTATAATTACAATCTAACTCTGACATAAATATCAAAGTGAAACTAGGACTCTCAACCTCTTCAAACAAAGCAAGCTACATAGCAGTAGTAAAAATAATACACTACACTCATACTCATATGATAAATAAATAAAATAAGGACTAAGTTAAGGGAATATAAAATGTATTATCTGTGTTGTATTGTATTATGTATATCAGTTATCTGGTACCCATAACACAAGCTCTGCTTACCATGGGGTGAATTGTCAAGCGTTATTTTTTTTAATTTATTATTCCTTAAATAACATAAGCCATTTTTAATTCCGCATAAAGCACGCGTAGTCACAGTCTAAAGAAAATATAATACGGATAATGTTTTTTTCCAGGTGGCGCTATCGTTTATCCTCGAGAATCTCCTCACAACCAAACTGAAAGTGATGCCTGAAGCATGGCCGTTCCTAAAACCCGTCAACAAGAAACAAGTGAAGGATTACTACAATGTTATCAAGAAGCCTATTGATATGGAAACTATGGGGAAGAAGATTCAAGGTCTGTTAAGATTTGTGGCTTTACTATCAGAATCAGTTGACCACAGAGTCCTAATATCTAAATGCCTATCATTTAGATATTTTAAAACGAAATAGTACTAAGCAGGAAAAAGCATTTTTTCTCTTCACTTCATTCGTTTAATTCCATCAGAGCTGATATCAATCTCTTCGGCATAGATTGGGCTTTATCCCGAAGTCCGTGAAATGGTAATAAGGACCGCAACCGTAGGAACTCTATAAATAATAATGACCGTAGTACCGTTTTATTTAATTTCAAGATATGAAGCTACTTTTAGTTCATTGAAACAGGCTCTTATACTTTACTAGTTTCTGCCCGCGGCTTTGCACTAGTTTTTTCTTAACTACGGGTTAACTAACTTTAAGGGTTATTTCTATATTTATATGCGAATTGTTCTATGAGATAAAAAGTAACCTATGTTTGAATCCAGGCTTAGAGCTACATCAGCATAATCTGGTCTGTAGTTTTGACGTCAAGAAGTAACAAACATCCATCCATCCATCTGAACATTCAAACTTTCATAAGGAACGATTCCATACTAACATGTGTCGTCAACATTCGTTTTCTATACCAGCGATTAATTACTTAATTATTTTGACTAACCGATGTTTGAACCGGGTTATTTATATTGAACCTTATTCCCCAGCGCACAAATACCACAGTCGCGAGGAGTTTCTCAACGACATTCAACTGTTAGTAGACAACTGTAAAGCGTACAACGGCCTGAATTCGCAGTTCACGAGGCAGGCTGAGGCGATCATGAATGTTACTAAGGAGTCGTTGGAGCAGGTTAGTCAAACAAAGCCCTTTTGATGACCTCTGTGGCGCTGTGGGCGAAGGCCCGCCTGCTACGCAGGAGGTTGCGGGTTCGGTGTCTGCCTTAGGACAAATGGTTGTACGATCTGCAGATATTTGTTCCGGGTGTTCTGGTCGTTTTCTATATATAATTAAAATATCTATCTATGTAATGTATCGTATTAAGTATATCAATCATCTAGTACCCATAACACAAGCTCTGCTTAGCATGGCGCTAGATAAAGTCATTTAAAACGGGATATTTACCATGATTTGAATTTTGAGTTTTCCAATATTTCGGCACAGTTTCATGCGCCATGATCACGGAATAACTGAAGACACTGCGAGTTCGTTTTTATGAGCAGATATACCGATCTACCTACCGATCCCGTTTTAAATGACTTTAGTGTTAATAACCATGATAGTTTCAGAAGTTTTATGGCGCTAGATGATGCTGTTTAGTTTTTCCAGCATTATTTATTTATTTTCTTTTCTGAAAGCCTATGTAGTTGATGTTGTTATTTGCGTTTTCGCTGTATATTCAAAAAATTAGGACACATACATTTTGAAACTTTTTTGTCTGTAGTTCGGCGAACACGTGACTCAGTTAGAAGCAAACATTGCCAAAGTTCAACAGAAGATGTTAGAGGACGCCGAACATTCTGACATAGGTAAGAGGATTCTGTAAAGCTGTATTTATGTTGACAATTAATATTATGTTCTTGTATTGTGTTTTCTTTTACATAAATTGATCCGATCATTTAGTCCTATAGATTAGTAGGTAGGTATGTACCTCCTACCTAAAATTTTTTAAGTATTTTGTCATAATATGATCTATCTAATTAATCATAGTAATGTCAGTCTGTATAGTCATTACTATTTTAGTTCTGAGTATTACTAGTACTATTTTATGCTGTAACTGAGTATGATTAATATATTTTTCTCTATCTCTATCTAATTTGTTTTTGGTCGCTTAAAAATAGCTACATTATTATCTGTGTTATCTTAAACAAGTGTAACATTATTCTCGTAGAAGTGGACGACCGCGATCCACCGCCGCCATTACACCCCGACGAGAAGCGCGGTCGCGGCCGCCCGAGGAAGCACAAGCCGTCTACATCTGGCGGACCTGACGGTATGAATAACACTCCCGACTAATTCACATTTTAAGGAAAAAAAACCAAAATCAAAATCGTTTCACAGACAGACGCACACACAGACACGTTAGACTTGTCACCCCGTGGTTTTTGCGTCGGAAGTTAAAGAAACATTAATAATATTGGCAGTCAAAAATCAAGCAAAAGAAATTCTAAATTCACGATCCGCAATATGACGGATTTTGAATGTTTTTCATTCAGTCTTTATTCACTCACCTGCCAACAATTGGTGCACTTCATAGGCGTGTATGTGTCAAAAGTAAAATGAAACCAGTGTATAAAAAGTTATCTTTTTAAACCTGATTAAACTTTAGCTAAGTTTACTTAACCACAGTATTTATTTAAGGTGGACCACCGCGAAAGCGTGGCAGACCAAGAAAGGATCAAAACAGCTTGGCTGATGGTAAGTTTTTCAAGCCTCGTATATTGCATCTTATTTTCATATGCGTAGGGACTATTTTAATCTGTTTCTTTTGTCATAGATCTTCAGTACTCAGACAGTGGCAGTTCGGAATTAGAAGAAGTTGAAGCTAATACCGCAGCGGAGGGCTTGGCGTTATCTGTTCGACCTGGTATGTGTTTTAAAGTAAAAACTGAGCATAATGTTTGTAAAGTCAGTAAAATACGTCAGTAAATAATAAGACAAGCAAAGAAGACAAACCAAGAAATAGGTACTGCGCAACAGAAAAAGGAATGAAGCGGAATTCTTCATTCCAAAAATTTTCCATGAAAGCAAAAATAATAAAAAGCAAATACCTGAATCATATGTATGTTAAAATTCCCTTTTCTTAAGTGTCTTTTCCAATCAGAGGCATGCTCGGGATTCACACACGTTCCCTTTTTTTACTATAAATACTAAAGTAGTTTAACGGTAACGTAGTTTATAACCCCAAATTAAGCATTCCACGATATCATAGTAAAAATAATTGAAAAATAATAACCTATTCATTAATAATTATGTTTGTATTCAGAGGAGGAAGAGAAGTGGCGTAACGAGCCATTCGACGCTACCAAGGTCCCGATTAAACGAGAAATTCCGGATGACTTGCCGGCACCAGAAGACTTTGTGGATCTCGACTCTAACGACTACACCTACCCGCCCATTGTCAAGGTAAAGTACACTTTATATGCATTAATATAAAGAAGCAAGTAAAGATGCCACAATGGTGGTGCCAAATGCCGGATGATTTGCCACCGCACTAAGACTTCGTGGATCTCGACTCTAACGACTATACCTACCCGCCCTTTGTCAAGGTAAAGTACACTTTATATGCATCAATATAAAGAAGCAAGTAAAGATGCCACAATGGTGGTGCCAAATGCCGGATGATTTGCCACCGCACTAAGACTTCGTGGATCTCGACTCTAACGACTATACCTACCCGCCCTTTGTCTAGGTAAAGTACACTTTATATGCATTAATATAAAGAAGCAAGTAAAGATGCCACAATGGTGGTGCCAAATGCCGGATGATTTGCCACCGCACTAAGACTTCGTGGATCTCGACTTTAACGACTATACCTACCCGCCCATTGATAAGGTAAAGTACACTTTATATGCATTAATATAAAGAAGCAAGTAAAGATGCCACAATGGTGGTGCCAAATGCCGGATGACTTGCCACCGCACTAAGACTTCGTGGATCTGTACTCTAACGACTACACCTACCCGCCCATTGTCAAGGTAAAATACACTTTAATTGCAATTGTCTAAGGATGAAATTAAAGGGAGGTTATAGCACAAAGTTCTCAAAGTACTTTTGTGTACGGCGCCATTAATAGTTGAGCATGGTCCTCTTTTCCAATGTTGTTTGTTGTGTTTTAGATGTAAATATAAATATAAATAAATAAAAACTGAGCGTATTCCAGTTATTGAAAAAAAAATTGTTTTAAAATCCATTGGCGTTATGAATTTGAATATTCAGCACTTCATTCCACTAAGCTTAATGATAAAGAAATCAAGAAAACATAAGAAAATCTCGTTCGCAGGAGGAGCCAATAGAACCAGACATGCAGTTGGAGCCGCCAATCAGAGGCCCGCCCGCCTCACAAGAGTACGCGTCTCTGGACTCTGCGCAAGAGTTCCCCACGCAACAGTTCAAGGAAGAACCGCCGGAAAACTGGCAGGTTGGTACATCATCATAACCACCAATGAGCACAGGCTTCCTCTAATGCCTAAACGACGCCACAAATAGCAATCCTGAGACGCATTCATCACACCTCGCGACCGCTACAATGTCGTCGGTGCATCGCTCTTATGGAAAGTCTTCCCACACCCCGTTTCGCATTGAATCGCGTTCGCCACTCGAGAAACTTTTCTCGTTAGTGGAAGTACAAAGGGCGGCCTTATCGCTTTGAATGATAAGGCAACCTTAGGATTGATTGGACATAAAATAACTATTGTTCTCCTTACCATACTCCTTAGGGTAAGCTCACACGGAGATGCAACACGACGCGCATTTTGATTCAAAATATAAATTTATTAACGGTTAAAAAGCTAAAAGATTCAAATGTTATTGGCATCATACGAAAACGCGGCGATATCGCGAATTTGTTTCTTTTTGCGTAGTATATAGTTGTATTTGAATCAAAGTGCGCGGAGCGTCGCGTCTCTGAGTGAGCTGACCCTTACTTTTTGTTACACCCTGTATAGACGGCGACTTTTGAGGAAAGAAACGGAATTATTATTACACCTACAATTTAGGCACTATAATATCTAACATGCAATATAATATCTTCTTATGATACCTATATTTAAACTGCTACTAACTACTACTAGGTATTCTATAAGTGTGTCTTGTATCACTACATAATGTAGAATAAAACAAAGTCGCTTCCCGCTGTCTGTCGCTGTATGTATGCTTAGATCTTTAAAACTACGCAACGGATTTTCATCCGGTTTTTCTAATAGATAGAGTGATTCGAGAGGAAGGTTTGAAAACTATTTGACACGTAGATTTCCACAGGGGCACAGCTAGTGTTGTTATAAATGTCATTCTATTATACTAAAACTATATTTTTCTTACAGCCCGACCCGGCGATTCAGGACGATCTGCAAGTCACAGACAGCGAGGAAGAAACAGAGGACGGAGGCTTATGGTTTTAGACTGTACTTTTATTATTATATTAAATGTGTAAGCTGATGTAAAATTAATAAGCCTGATGGAATAATTGTTTTGTTTACCGAGATATTTATTAAGGAAATAAATTTATTTGTATAAATTAACTTCTTTTTATTCAAAGTAAACATTCAAGATTCTCTATTGCGATACATGCTGTAATATAATATCATCATCATCATCAACCTGTAATAGTCCACTGCTGGAAATAGCGCCAAAGCACCCTGTCGTGAGCTTACCGCATCTAGCATCTGCCTGCAGTCTTGCTTAGGTCGTCATCCTCGTTTGTTCCTTTGGACCGTCAGTGCATTTTGGCATAGTATCTTTAAGGACCCGGCGGGGCCGGAGGGCGTACTACACTACGATTGTCGAGTTGCGGTCTCTACTCAATAACACTGTTTACCCCAGCGCAATCAAATAAGCTCATACAGGATATAACCCTACTATGTGATGCGAATTTTGGTGTTCGCTTCGCCCATCTTATCGTGAGAACACCAAAACTACTGAACACTAACTGAACTATGATTTTGCATTAGATTTGCCTACAAAATATTGAACATCCGTAACTCAAAGCCAGAAATAAATACATTATTAGATACAATGCATTCTAAAGGTGTTTCAGTTTAAAATAAAAAAACGTAATATTCTATCTAAAAAACGCGTGTGAAGTCGCGGGCAGAAGCTATCCAATATTATCATGTGACCTTACACCGAATCTATAGTCCATCCAATTCAGAAAACTACAAAGCTTCGTTCAAATCAGAGAATAATACGAGCGAATAGCAATAGAAACCCGTCTGTACAAATATTTGCTGATCACACAAACGGTTGTATCGATACGAATTGAAACGTCGACTTTCTTTAGACACTTTGATGTCGCGATACGGTACGAGTTGAGCATGTGTTAGGAAAGAGGTATTTTCAGAAATTTTAAGTTTCATAGAAATTATTTGAGAAATTTCTTCTATATTAAGGATCATTTTCATTTATGAATTCATACTAATAATATTATTGGATTTGGTAAGTAACTTTGGACAAAGTGTTTTGTGGGAAATATAGTCTACCTACATAGGCTTCTGACCGCGGCTTCGCACGCCCTTTTCAAGTACATAGTCTATTTGCGTCCTCGGGATACCGGGATACCGATCGCCAAATTTCATTAACATCCGTGCAGCTCTTTAGGTGTGAAAAGGTAACAGACAACAATTTACTTTCGCTTACAATTAAAGTACCTATGGATAATCATGATGATTCTTTGTTATTATTGGCAATATATGACTGGTTGGACACTTTTCTGCCAGTGTCAAGAAATGGAAAATAAAGTGTTAGTTATATGAGTTATTAAAATAATGAAGATTGTTTGATATTTTCACCAGAGCTTAGTTCGTTATCTAGCAGGGTGTAGGTACCACGTGTAGGTTAGGTTAGCTTGGGAGATGAGATGTTGGAGTTCCCTTTACACCTCGTTCATTATATTAGTAGGATAGCCCACATTTCTTTTATTAAAGTATTTTTTTCTGACACATGTCATTTCCATTCCAATAAGCAGAATAAATTATTCAAAAAATCCAATAGTTGTTATTTTCTTCAAAATAAACCTTCGCGTAGTTGCATCTTATACAACTGTCACAGCCAACCTCGCAACACCCAAACTGTAAAATTGCAATGATCAAGAGTAGATTCGGAGCCAATCAAAGCGGCGCACTGCACTGAATACAGATGAGGCTAGCACAAATCGCTCACATGGGTGCCAATTTAGCGAATTCATCTGTTTGAATAATCAAGTTTTCAGACTGAATTTGATTGTAGCGTGTCTGTGATATCCAGTCTTTTTATAGTCTAACGGCCCGGTTCAGTCTAGCAATCATATTTTCGAATAAGTAATGAGCTACTCCAAAGAGTTCTACATTTAACACTTTGATTGCTGAAATCACACGGTATGTGTTTTCTTCAAGTGACTAATATGCGTAAATCCACACTAGCGCAGCGGCTGAGAAAAAGCTGATCTGTGTGACTCAGCACAGCCGTAATATTTTTCGAACGAAACGCAAGTGCGGCGCAACACAACCGCTGTGTAGAGCGGCAGCACGAATTTTATAGGTTAAAAAAAAATCGCAGTCGTCGAAAAAAAATCGCAGTCAAAGTGTTAAAAGATGAAACAAAAATATAGATGAAAATAACCTTGCCACGAAATACAACTAGTAAATTAAGGTTTAATAAAAACAGGCTTGTTCAAAATTTATAATACCTACCTTGTAGTGTTAGATTTTAATTCGAAAGTTTGGATGTTAGTTATTATTATTAGACGACCGATGTGGCGCGGTGGGCGAAGGTCCGCCTGCGACGCAGGAGGATGCGGGTTCGATTCCCGCCTCGGAACAAGTGTGTACGATCTGCAGATATTTGTTCCGGGTGTTCTGGTCGTTTTCTATGTATAATAAAAAATATCTATCTATGTAATATATTGTATTATGTATATCAGTTATCTAGTACCCATAACACTAGCTCTGCTTACCATGCGGCTAGATAATGCTGTGTGAATTGTCCAGCATTATTTAATTTAATAAATACCACTTTTATTTTTAATATGTAGTATTGATATGGATCACTTGAGCTGCCTGTAGATTGTTGGCAACAGTCACAATCAACAATTATTACAATTGTAAATACTAAGTAGTTCCTAGTTGTTGCTATTATTTAATTGTAATTTTCTTTTTATTACTATAAGAATTTACCACACGATTCTTCGTTCAATTCTTCAACTATCCTCACAAATAGGTACCTATATTCCAATACAAAAACGATTCCCGTCCCGTCCCGCCCCTGCCCGTTAGCATGAAAATTAAAGAGCCCTTTATCAGATTTACTCGGATTCCGCTATTAGCATGCACAATTGCAGAGGAATAATTTGAATATCAAAATATTCATACACGTTTTCATCGTCCGTCTACGATTCTGTCTACGTTTGTTGAATTGATTAGGAGATTAGTACGTCTTGTGCTGAGATAACAATCTTAGTTGGTACAATGGAGAGGGCTTTTATAAAACATTCAATAGAGAGTTAGAAAGCTGAAATTGCTGAAAGGCCAGCCATATGATCTCGCGAAGCCCCGACAACCGCGCTGGGGCAAACGTGTTCTTGAGTGGAGGTCTCCACTCGACTCGGTAAACGTAGTGTAGAACGCCCTCCGACCAGGGTGGGATGACGACCTGCGAAAGACTACAGGTAGATGCTGGATGCATCAAGCTAAAGACAGGGCGCTGTGGCGCTCTTTGGGGGAGGCCTATGTTCAGCCGTGGGCTAAGATGGGCTGATGATGATGATGACAATGAAGAACGCTTTTATAGGACGCATTCAAACAGCATCTGTTTGTCAGTATCCGTTCTTAGTGATGACGTAGCTAATGTAGTTGTAGGAGCGAGTTCACACACCCGATAGCATTCCGGATACAAACAACACGCATAATAGACCAACAGCGGAAATAGGAGTAGGTATCTTCACTCCACCTAAACCTAAAAGTACCTATTCCGGATTCGGTAAACGATTGTTTCTACAAAGTATCTATAAAAACAGATCCGTACTGTGAATGCGACCTTAAGCTCTATATTTTTGAATTAATTTTCTACCTTAACGTGTTTATAATGTTTGTAAATATTTAGCGTCTAACTGCGTACCTGTGTCAATGTGCCAGAAGCAAAAAGCCTAATAACGTTACGGACGGTATGAAAAGTTAATTCGATTATAACATTGTCTTATTCAGGAATAAAGATAAGCCTAATTTTAATTCGTTGGAAATTTGTCCGGAATTCGGTTACCTACGGGCGTCAAAATAAAGCCTGTAATTATACAAAAGCTTTGTTACTTCTGATAATTTTCGCTCCACTTTGTAGAATTTAGCTTTTACAGAATTCAACATTTTCAGTACCTATTTCTGCCTTCATTTCAACCATCCTGTAGTTTCTTTACTTGCAGATGTTTCACCTCCATCATATAAACGAGCGCAGTTAAACACAAACACACCTAATTAGGTACTAAATCCCAGAGGAACCCTCGTCAAGGATACCCTGGAGCTTGTAGATCTGAATAATCTACCTTTTGGGAAATATCTGTCTTTTTACAACAGCTCTTAATCTCGGGTCTCGGATCACACACCTACATACAAAGAAAAATGCGTTTTCCAGTCCGAATCTGCCGTCGATTTAAAAATGTTTTACCTTTTGGCTTTGGTTTTGTTTCGAGGTTTTGCTCTCTCCATAGGTACCTACCCAAATAAAGGGTGTTTTCCAGTTGAATTACCTATATGGGTGCAGTTAACATTAGGTAGCTAGGACCTATAGTGACAACACCAGTAGATCCTACTCATATTATAAACGTGAAAGTTTGTATATATGTATGGATGTTTGTTACTCTTTCACGCAAAAACTACTGAACGGATCAAGCTGAAATTTTGCATACAGGTAGTACTGGGCCCAGAATAAAACATAGGCTCCTTATAATCCTATAAATCAGTTCCCATAGGATAGAAATAATCTTAAACGTTTCCATAGAAACAACGCGTGCGAAGCCGCGGGCAGAAACTAGTATGATATGCAGAGGATAAGCAATCTATTATGCCAACTGCTATCATTTGGATACTATACTACTATACATGATGGTAAGAATCGATGCGACTGTACACTAGTAGAAAATCATCCATGGTAAATCATAAAATCATCCATGGTAAATCATCCATCCTAAAGTAAATGGATGATTCACTTTAAGATTATGGAATAAGAAAAGAAAAACGCGTGGCATCTATGTAGGAAAGCAAAATTATGTCAAGCTCCATGGTTAAATAACAGTGTACCTACCTAATAAAGAGAAGCCCGGTGCCTTCTCTTTATTATGAGACAGAAACATAAAGTAAAGACTAAACAAGACTGGTCCATACCCTGCCTTTTATCTCCTTTGTTACATTTCTATTATACTTAATCTAAAAGAAACCCATGTTTGGCGAACGTATTACGGTTTGTCTCTTGCTCGCAAAAAGGTTATTCGCTGCCTTTCTCCGCATTAGATACTTATCTGCACGAATTCAATGTGTTTCCTTAAAGAAAAACCGTTGAATGTATTTTTTAAAGCATTTTCTTGGTTGGTTTTCAACTGGAAAAGGTTAGGCATTACCCCATCTTCTGCTTAAATACTTAAAACATGTCCTTAATGGGAAAAGCACTTGGATCACCGAAAAGCACGAAAATTTACGAATTGTTAAGAAATTACAAAATCTTGATATATATCTCGATATTTTTGTATTAGGTACCATACCAAACATAATTACAAATACCCAGGAGCTAGCCCTCCCACGAGTCAAATATAAGTCTTCTT
Organism: Eupithecia abbreviata; assembly: GCA_943735965.1. Classification (NCBI taxonomy): domain Eukaryota; kingdom Metazoa; phylum Arthropoda; class Insecta; order Lepidoptera; family Geometridae; genus Eupithecia; species Eupithecia abbreviata. The sequence continues at coordinate 6,159,608 of OX030986.1, forward strand.
TTTAAGGAGTATTCTAGGAAAAATCTTTGATATCTTCTCATTAGTTTAGTAAATTGCCTTACACCAACAGCTGCTCCTAGCCATAAGACCAATTTTCTTCAAAGGGATGAGATGAAATTTCTATTTTTTCCTTGTCGAATAGTATTATGTACGCCGTAGCTGTACATAGATATGTATTTCGACATTTCAACGCGTTGGGTCGAGTGTTGTCACAAACCTTTTCTATTTCCGGGCGAGTGACTCCAAATTTCAACACCTCTCTAATCGGCTTTTATCGTTTGAGTAAAGGGTTTAGTCATTGCATTAAATTTGTAATTTTTGGGACGGATTACGACCATCCCGGGTGTGGGAAGCTATTATTATACTTACCTACCTACATTTTGCATAGGTTTTTTGATGTTGTAGTCCAAGGGTGAAACTTAGTTGAGCTGGTTTATTCCTGTAGCCATGGAGTTCTTAGAAAGTCAAATTTGGCCCTGGAAAATCGTCTCTACTTCTTGGTAACATTGTTTCGCTATACAATATCTTACTAGGGATGGAAAACTAAAAGATAATAACACAATTAACTTTGGTCCTTTTTGCCATCTAACAAAAATTATTTTGAAACAGATACTTGGACCTACTTGTACTAATACAGTGTGAGTCTCGACTTTATCGAAGGAAAAGTTGTTAAAAATATTTTATAGCGTGTTTAAACATTTTTAAAAACGCTATAATTCTTCCCATCTTAACAAAACGGTGTTATATTATAAGTAATAATACAACGGGTACGGATACAGTCATCCCGTGACCACGACAGAGTGTAAACCTGTTGAAACGTCGGGAAAAAAGGTAAATAAACGCGATAATTACCCGTTGTATTATTACTTATAATTATGTGTTCAAATCGCGTAAGTTTAAAAATATTTAAAACGGTGTTACTTTTAAACTAAACGATCAAGGCCGTAGATATTAATCACGTCCGTGGCATCGATCAGTATTTACGTAGTTTAACTGTGGTTCGTGGTATGACTACAGCACATATAAAAGCCACAAGGCTCCAGTCGAAAGGATTCAATCAAAAAGTCATTTGCAGTAACATTGACGGGCTTTTTCGTGGATTTCGCAATAAGGGAACAAGATTGTCGATAAATGACGGTAAAAAAGTTCGTAAACGCAACGTCCTTCTGTTACTTTTCTGATAAGTGAGATTTTCCCCTCTATTTCAGATTGCTTGCGAAAATAAATCAAGTATTTATGTGTGTAATGTACGTAATGTAGTGAGGTGTGTAAATATGGTTTGTAAGAAGGTTTCGGCAGATCCATTTCTATTGCGCATTTTAAATTGAACACAATTTACACAATATACGACGACTGTCTAGTCGATCATCATCATCAACCTATAATAGTCAACTACTGGACATAGGCCTAATGAGAAAGAAAAGAAAAAGAACGAAAGAAAATATTTTTATTTGTCTTAAAACTACCATACACAACAAACTTAAAACTACGCATATTAATACTACCTATATATCTTACAAATTATTGTGCGTAGCAGTGTTCATGAGAAATATGGCTTCACTCAGCATTGTGCAGATTGTGCTGGATGCACACTAATGTATCCACCCAGCGCTGATTTTCAGTGAAGACCAGAGCGTCATAGCACCCTCAGTCTGTCTTCAGCTTGCCGCATCCCGCCTGCAGTTTTTAGCAGGTCGTCGTCCCACCTGGCCGGAGGGCGACCTACACTACATTAGACGAGTCGCAGTCTCCACTCAAGAACACGTCGACACATCTAGGAGATTTAGTTGTGGAATATTGGCTCAAACTTCTTTTTAACTTACTACCTGAAAAAGCGAATATTAAAATAAACCATTCGGAAAATATTATGCCTAGGTGACTAACGTTTTATTCTGAATTTTATTTTATTGATGAAGTATATCATATACCATACCTATATGTTTGAAGACGTCTTATTTATGTTGGAAATGGTAAACATAACCTTATGTGATTGTCAAAGTCAGCTTGAGAAGTATCACATGTCAGTGCTATTAGCTTAGACTACTGTCGTCTCTGTCTAGATAGGCTCTCTCTCTTGCTCTGTAATGGCTGTACGTGCATTAGCGATTACAATACAATAAACTTTATCCGATTTCATCTAATAAACTCTTTGATTTCGTTCATAACCCATCAATTTATAGCTCACTAAAAAAAGTATATACCTACATTTACGAATCTCATTTCCGTATATTGAGTTATTTCCAGAAAACTAATAAATAATAAGGAAATAAACTAAGCTACATAGCTTGTGTAAACGGCGATCCTTATTTATGAGCAAGACAAAAAACATAAAAAAGTTTACTAATAAACATCAACAGCGTCCGGGATCTCAGATCTATTTGACGTTATCTTTTATCGTAGCAACGTAAGGAGAAATCTTAATTCTTGTCGTAAACTTGAAGTATGTACCTATCTACTCGTAGAATAATATTGCGACGATCGATTTGGTTAGGTTAGATAAATTTTATCTCACCAAATCGATCGTTTTCTTTAAAATTTTAAAATTTGAATTTAAAATTTGATCTGAACAATCAAAATAAACCAAATCGATCGTTTGATATAGTCCTATCAAACGATAGATTTGGTTAGGTTAGATAAATGAAACCTAACCAAATCGATCGTCGCAATATTATTCAAACGATCGATTTGGTTAGGTTAGGTTAGGTTAGGTTAGGTTAGATAAATTCTAATCAAACGATCTATTTGGTTTATTTTGATTGTTCAGATCAAATTTAAAGCAATACCTGCTCGACGATCTCTGTGGCGTGGTGGGCGAAGGTCCCCCTGCGACGTGGATGGTTGCGGGTACGATTCCCGCTTCGGGACAAATGTTTGACTAGCACTATAATAAATATTGAGGAAAAATATTTTACGACACATCGAATCCAGGGCAAATTTTTGTTATGACAGCATTTGCCATTTTTTTTTTTTGTTTGCCACGTTTGCCCCAGCGGCTGTCGGTTCCTCGCGAGATATGGCCAGCCCACTGCCACAATTTTGGCAACTTCATATAAAAGTAAAAGTAAAAAAAAGTAAAAAATCATTTATTTCTTTAGGCTTACAAAATAAGCACTTAGACAAGTCATATTTTATATATAAATTATTATCAAATAAAATTATTTTACTATTCACTTCAATTTTTTGTCCACTAGTGGAAGAAGTGAAAAGAAACCACTAGCATGTTTATCTCTTATATGTCTAATACATGGTTATTTGCCTATTTAAGTCTAAATATAATATGATTCGATACATGTCAATACTTAAGTAAATCTATGCACAACAACAAATTACTTACATACTATTGTCGCTGCGAAACTGAGCGACATCTGGCCAAGCATTAACATCATTGAGATAATCATTTATGGAGTAGAAAGCCTTCTTGATGAGATTTAGTTTTATGTAATTTTTAAATTTACGAATAGGAAGCTCTGTTGCTTCAGATGGAAGCTTATTATAGAAGCGCACGCTATTGCCCATAAATGATTTTCCTACCTTGTGTAATCTAAATGATGGGATGTGTTACTTGTTCTTGTTTCTTGTATTTCTATTGTGAACATCACACTTTTTCATAAGGCTATCCTTATTTTTGTGGGTATACATTAAATTTTCATAGATGTATTGCGATATTACAGTCAGAATATTAATGTTTTTAAATAATTCCCTCAAAGAATCTCGTGGCTTTAATTTATAAATAGCGCGTACCGCCCTTTTATATATATATATAAATATGGTCTGGATGTCAGCTGCCTGTCCCCAAAGCAAAATACCATAAGACATAATACTATGGAAATAACTGAAATAAACTAACCTAGCTGTGTCTTCATTGGTAATATATCTAATTGTTCGAATATCCGAGTATTATTAAAATTAAACATGTTGATCTCACCAATGTTCTGCCAATCTATGATGTATCTTGAAGAAACGTTGAAGATGATTTTTTTAATATTAATATATTTTCAAAATGTTCTAAATTCCTCCGTCCAATGCAAAAAATAACCAATTCATTAATTTTGTCAGAATTGTCTTTAAAATTGCTCATCTGTGCTTATAACTTATTTTTCTAGTTAACACTTTGACTGCGGTTTTTTTTCGACAACTGCGGTCTTTTTTTTTACCTAAAAAATTCGTGCTGCCACTCTACACAGCGGTTGTGTTGCGCCGCACATGCGTTTCGTTCGAAAAATATTACAGCTCTGCTGAGTCACAAAGATCTGTATTTTCTCAGCCGCTGCGTTAGTGTGGATTTACGCATATTAGTCACTTGTAGAAAACTCATACCGTGCGTTTTCAGCACTCAAAGTGTTAAGTAATAACTTCTTAAGGCTAAACAGACGAAAGTAATTTGCCAATTTAAAAAAAAAATGTTCTTCATATTTTGTTTGAGTAGCTCTGGCAAGAGCCCACGGCCTAGCTTGAAGAATAAATTACTTTTAGTAAGAATTTTTTCATTTACAGAATATATCTCCCTACTAAACCTACATGCCCTAAGGACAATATCAAAAATTTGACTGAACATTAGTTTTAAAAAAAAAGTTCAGGCTTACAATTTATTATATTTTCAAAAAATATATTTTATTTACATATATTTTCTAAAAAAACGAGTATGTTAGAGTTGTCTATGTAGCTCAGAGACTATTCTTTCAAATCGTTTATTTCCAATCGTATCGATGTCTTTATGGAATGTGGTCGCAAATGTTTCAATGTTTCCCTACAACTCTAGTATTGTCATTTTCATTTGTTTTCATTATACAGTACTGTGAACAAAAGCGAAATGAACAAATCCAAGTTCTTTTGTCCATCGAGCGGGACATGAAAGAATGAGCTTTTCCGTTGAAGCTAATCCGACCTCTCGTTCCGTCCTATGGGCGAATGGTAATTGAATTTGGTTTCCATCCAACATAAAATAACATTCACAACAGTTGGGAACACCCTTAGGAAATAATGTAAGTTGTTTTGGGGTTTTGGATAGGAAAATTCAACGTGAACTTTACAGTTCACATTGATATATATGCATTATAATAATAAATATATGTATATCAGACTAACGGACTTCGCACGGTTTTAGTACGGATTCCTAACTTTTTGAAAATACATATAATATAGCCTATATTCACCGGGGATAGTGTAGCTTCCCAACGGTGAAAGAATTTTTCAAATCGGTCCAGTAGTTTCGGAGCCTATTCATTATAAACAAAAAATCAAACATTTTCTCTTTATAATATTATTAGTATAGAAGTATAGACAGCATTAGAATAAGTAAAGATCGTATTTAACTTATTCTACGGTGTATATTAATATAATATGCAAATAATAATCTTTAATCTAACATACATAAAAATTATTACTAATTTATAAAATATAATAATGGTCCTCGCCATTGATTGACCACAATTAATCTCAATATCTATCAATATATTATTTATTTTTAAGTATTCATAATGTTATGTTCATATTTATTCTAGCTCATATTTGGTACACCCCCTCATCATCATCATCAGCCAATAGCAGTCTACTGCTGGACATAGGCCTCCCCCAATGAGCGCCATAGCACACCCCCTGCCTTTCTTAAATTCACATAATTATTTCCTTTCAAAGGTCGCCTGGAAGACAACCGCCGTCTAAGCGATAAGACCACCCATTGTACTTGTTGCATGTCTTTTTTTGTAATAATCTGGATATGGTGCACAACAAAGTATTTTGATATTGTATTGTATATATAGTGTTTAATTACATAATTATGTATATCTTAGATAAAACTCTAGAACTTTTATACTTAATAGTACCTAATTGTGTAGAATAGTTGAACAAAGTGGTATTTCTAGATCTAGGTCATCCCTTTTTATCTGAAAGACTTTAAACAATTTTATTATTAGTTCGGGCTGGCTGACGTTAAGTTTGAGCCCTGGTTCAGAAATGTTCAAAATGTTCGCGACTTTGTTGGAAACTTTTAACAGTTTTTACACAGGAGCGGCTATTGCTGGCCAGGGCTAGAAATAATAGTTTTTAGATGGAACGCCTGACGGAATATTATATATTATTATTATTTTATAATACTTTAAGTTATGTGTCAAACTAGAAGATAGGTACCTGATATGTACCTACATTATCACTAAATAAATTTAGAGACTTTACACAGTATTGCATATGTGTGGGAACATGGTGTATGGGTTAGAAAAGCACCTTTTAACTGAATTGACCTTTTTAATGAAAAAAATTATATTAAAAGAAAAAAAAAAACTAAATAAATAATATTGACCCAAAACTACCCACAAGTAAGATTTAAAGGTTTTATCCGTCGATAAACCTTTTAATCGACTTCCAATTGGGTCGAGTTCATTACACATTCCATCATATTAATTGAATTTTTAAGTTCTGAATGGGTCAAAGTGCCCGGCATTACGATGTACAGATCACAGAACAGGGCGAAAGAAAATCAGACTCTGAGAATCCATGAATATTAAAATTTGATTATTTACACGTAAGAAGTTGTCCCGTTACCGATATTGCCGTCCATAGAAGCCCAGGAATTACACACACTTGGTATTTCAAATTATCCTGCTCCCCTAGCCGGATAAATCCTGGCTACGCCCTCCTCTCAAATATGTTATACCGTCATCCCACTTGTGCTTGCTTCGCAACCGAATGATATTAACTAATATTTCATGTTCCCGGAACTGTTTTGTTTCGCAAATAGTGGAATTTATAGCAGCCGCGACAAGTTCAGTTATTTCAATTTGTATGCCGTTGTCGTGTTTGTCATTCATGCCAGACGTGACTCTGTTTCTGGACAGATGGTGCAAAGCCGAACTCAATTGTATTTTCTATGATATTGGAGTAGGTATGTTTGGGGTTCACATTTCTAGTTTTCTTGATAAATTCTTTATTGTTGGATCATTTCCCATAACGTTCCTATAGCAATCTGTCTCATTGACTGGCTCTAATAATTTCAAAGACGATTCATATTTGTCATATTTACTTTATTGCATCATTGTGTACTTTGTAGGTCTTAGTATCTATGTAGGTAATGTTTATACAACACAATGGTACCCAAGCAGGGCGTGGCAATAGGAACTATTATCATTTCAAACAGAAATATTGCTTATATTAAAGTTTTGTTAAACTTCAAAGTTTCCAGGTATCTTGTTCCTAGCTATTATTCTGGACAGTAAATAGAGGCAAGCACCAGAAACCCAGTTGCACCTGAAGCGACGAAAGGCAACAAGTGCAGACGTTTCCGACACTACTAAGCACTTACTGTTAGGTACCACTTAAGCTGAGTTTACATGAAGGCAGTCCAGTAAACCGGTCCAGCACTGACTGGCTTGGCCCGCGTAGATATTATAATTTCCACACACAAGGCGGAACAATTTAAGTTCAATTGTATCGATAAATATTTGCCAAGTGGTTACAAATTATTGGAGGTTCATGGAGTCGAATGCGGTTCAAAATCACATTTATGTTTTTTAACCTAACAAAACTTACAGTTTACAAACTTCTTCATAATGCTCTAATAAACTATTGAATCCTTTTCCTACCTTACAGCTCTTTGTAATATTTTGTTGGCGACCGTACAGTAGGTACAGGCGTTTGTGTTTTCGAGACAATTACGTGAATAGCGCCAAGCGCTGTTGACTATTTCAGTACCTTTTCATTCCTAACATTTTCAATTTAAAAGTTCAGTGGCTAAGATAGAAATGGCAGCAGAGTTTTTGAGCTTTGTAATTTCTTTCCGCTTCCGAGAATTTGATGAAAACCTAGAAAATATAGGTAGAACAAAGGCTTTCATTAAATAAAAAAGTGCTTCGGCATTTAATAAACCTAACTGAGAGTCGTGGCTTTTACCAAGTGTTATTATGAAAATATGCGAAGATTGGGAACGAATTTTAAAACAATGTATATAGAATTTTGTTCCTTTTCCAATTAGGGCAATCGATTTTGTTGCCAGGTGAAATCAATCAACCCGACCTCTTGAATTTGAGCGCGAAGGCCGAAGTCATCAGTCAAAATGCTATATTTTATCAGTATACCTACTTATATCAAAAAGCCTCCAATTTATCTCCCTCGGAGTCGGCTCTTGACTACGCGGAGTTGACAGTTTCCTAACTTATCTTAGGCTCAAATGCCTTTTTTATTCCGGTTAGATAATTCCAAGTTTGCATCTGTTACGCTTTACCCTTCCGTTATGCTGGCCTTGTTGTAAACTTTTTGTAAGAGCTGTTTATTTAGAATGTTTCCTTTTATCGCGAAATTCGCGAATACTTTGCAAGTTTTGTTACAATATAAATCATGATTCAGCTGATCTTTATCGGGGTGTTTCGTTTGTAATTTATTTTGTTCGAATTCGTATTTGATCTCGAAAATTGTGTGAGATTTCTCGAACAGACCCGTATCATTATTATGATTTTGTTGTTTTTTATTGGCAGTTGTGTCTGGTTGGACACTTTTCTGCCAGTGTCAAGTAATGGCATTTTGAAATAAATGAGTTATCATATTATGAAGAACGTTTGATATTTCAACTGGAGCCTAGTTCGTTATCTAGCAGGGTGTACCACGTGCAGGTTAGGTTGGCTTGGGAGACAAGATGATGGAGTCCCCATTACACCCATTATTATTATTATATTCTCTGACCATATAAAACTTTGAAGATTTAATATTAGTTCATTTGTACAGTGTGTTGCAGAACCCAGTAAATTAAAACCTATCTATTTATGATCCTGTCATAAATATATCGACCACAACAATATTTTGATCGTACTTTTGACATTGAAGATAATATTAATACTTATGTAAATCAACTCTACGAGTTTATTCTACAGAAAAGTTAAGTGCCTGGCTCCGAGTATGTAACGCATTATATCGACACAAATAGGCTTTTTCCAAATACCTATTTCAGAGAAATGGTAACCCTTAACCCTTACCTACCTGTGCTCGTTTATAGCGGTCCCGTCAAACTGAAAAAGTTATAGCACCTCAATTACGGAGTCGATCGATCACTACTTTTATTTTAGGGTTCATATCTTAACCGTACAGGACGTCCTTTATTACCTTATTTTCTACGCTCCTTCGAATTTCGTATACTGTAAAACCTATACGTTTATGCTTTTGAAAATGTCAGAGTTTATCGCACGTTTCCATGCGAAGTTTCGGGGTCAGGCATAAATCCAAAAGTGGCATCCGACGTCGGTCCTCTAGGTCGTTTTACGACACATTGAAGAGTGAACACGTCCCTTTCTGATAGGTACTTATTATAGTTACTCGTAAATTGTGGAGTATATCTTGTTTATCCGTATCGGAACTAATGATTGGGATTTTGATGCGACATTTCTGTTGATGAGATGGAGGAAAGACAAACTGTATTGTCTATGGCTCGACGTTGCGGGTTGCTAAGTTGTGGTTTATACGTTATTCATAGAGGTACACATGGAACCCAATTTACTACAGTGATAGACACACTAGACTAACACAGACTACAGCCTGTTTTATACCATTTAAACGACAAGATTACCAAATTACCGCTTTTTTGATAATGGTTTCTTAGTGACAACAAATAATGAGAACTAATAAGTGCACGCAACGTCAGAACAATTAATTGTCTATGTAGTTATCTCTCCTTTGTATTGACTATTGTATACTTCAATAGGTACATCACTAAAAAAATAAAAACCAATAAGCAAGCGCACGCAACGCTAGCACAATGTTTTAGGGCCTACTTATCTTGTATATTTCAATACAAACATATTATCTTTGTTGAATATAAATTCATATGTGTAACCAATGAGATATTTGCCAGAAATGTCAACACTATCGCTACCTAACACGAAAGTAAAGAGCCGTAAGAAAGCCATAAATCTGTAAACGCATGGACTTTTGAACACGTAGCACCGAAAAGTTGGCGGCAAGATTATTGCTAACTTCATAAACTTTCAGTAAGAAAATTGTGAGAGCTTACTTAAAGTTAAAGTCGTTACTTAGCCCGCTACTTGAAATCACGTTCCGCATACATTAAAGTAGTTAATAATGCAAAATGCCTTGATTAAGATAGGTAGGTAAGCTACTGAACTAGTTCGCAACGAAAACTTTAAGTAAAATGGTAATTGTGAAAAGTTTTCCCAATATTATCAATATTGAATCTTAATAATTTTAGTTAACTCTATCTATTTTAATTCAATGTGTAAGTTTTTTTTTCATTTTCAATTCTCCTCCGCAAGCAAGCAATCCTTTAGCTTCTACATGCGAGGACACATAAATGGTTATAAGTTATAATTTAATTTATCTGTGTGTGTAAAACTGTTTTAAGTGTGTAAAACTGTTTGTCTTCCGAATAAAGCAAAATAAAATAAAATAGGCAAGTGCCTATCAAAGCTCGGAAGTACTGTAAGCTTTGATTATATTTGTAAGTTTTAACTAGTATTATTAAAAACTTTAAAAAGTTAAAAGGCATTTTAATTCACTAATTAGATTTTAAATATTTTTATTGAATAATTTTGAAAAGTTTCAGTTTTGCTGAAGCCAAGAATTAACTAAATGTATAACATCAGCATTGCTATAAAGCGGGGCAATGCAGCCAGCGTCTTTGGGACGCTTCCGACTGTTATTGATATAAATCAATTGAGCTACCTGTTTGCAAACGTCTGCAGTTAGCTCAGTTGTTTCAATTGTGCATGGTAGTTCTGATTTGTTGCTATTATTTGATAGTAACTTGTGTTAAATAAACCAGATAATTATTCTCAAAAAAGAAACAGTCACTTCCATGAGAAAAGTTGTCTTTGTGTAAACAATTAATAGGAGTAAATATAAGTTTTAACTTTCATTGTTAATAAAGAGATTATATGTAAATTTGACCGTTAATACCCGTTATGACCCTACGGAGCTGAGACGTGGACACTCACGATAGGGCTGGTCCACCAGTTCAAAGTCGCTCAGCGAGCTATGGAAAGAGCTATGCTCGGAGTTTCTCTGAAGGATAGGATTCGTAACGAATACATCCGACAGAGAACCAAGGTTATCGACATAGCTCAAAGAATTAGCAAGCTGAAGTGGCAGTGGGCCGGCCATATCTCGCGAAGAACCGACGGCCGATGGGGCAAACGTGTTCTTGAGTGGAGACCACGACTCGGTAAACGTAGTGTAGGACGCCCTCCGACCAGGTGGGATGACGACCTGCGAAAGACTGCAGGTAGATGCTGGATGCGGCAAGCTGAAGACAGAGCGCTATGGCGCTCATTGGGGGAGGCAGTCCAGCAGTGGACTGCTATAGGCTGATGATGATGATGATGATGATGTAAATTTTATAAAATTGAGTCTAGACTCGACGTAAGTTAGAAGAATGGTTTGCTTGCACGACCGATGATATAACTTCGTGTCGAATTTACGCTTTGTTTAGATAGGTAAGTGGATAAAGGAAACCTGTTATTCCGAGCCCAATCCAATATCAGGTAGGTGTTTACTTGTTCTTTCCCCAAGTGGCATAAAAACTGTGAAAACAGTGTAGGTGTATTTTGTTCTATACAAGCTGCGCCCTGCGGCTTCGCCCGCGTGGAAATCTATGTGTCCAATGGTTTATAAGCCTTCCTCTTGGATTATTCTATCTTTTTTATAAAAACCGCATCAAAATCCGTTGCGAAGCATACATAGGGACAGACATACAGCGGGAAGAGACTTTGTTTTATACTATGTATGTACCACAGATGGCACTGCGTGGGCCTAGAACGTTCTATGAATTCTAGAGGGATGAATGTGCGGGTTCGATTTGCAAAGGCTGCGTCTTTACTTTAGTATGTAAAATATTTGGTAATAATTCGGCGCAAAACCTGCTATGATATGATCCAACAAAATAAATAAATAATTATAAATAATGCTAGACAAGTCACACAGCATCATCTAGCCCCAAGCTAAGAGATAAATGATATATTTAATACAATACACTAGGAACATAGATAAATATTTTTTATTATACATAGAAGATCCAGAACACCCTGCATCTACAGATCGTACAAATTGTCCCAAAGCGGCAATCGAACCCGCAACCTCCTGCGTCGCAGACGTTTGCGCTGCACCGCCCAGGCCCACCAAAACATGAATATAAATATATTTTACATTCGAATATTTCGCAATAGATTTTCTTATTATTTGTACTAAAAATAATTATTATTATACACTCATTTATTAAAATTCTCGTATAAAATACATTTTTTACTATAGAAAATACAATAAAATTTTATAAAACTATTCTACAGTAAAAAATATATCAAAACGGTAGATCATAATTATTATTATTATTACCTATAGTTAATGATTCGGTTCTACCGTCATAATTTAACCAAAGATAGAGACAACAATGAAAATAACACTATCAAAGCAGAGCATCAGAGCTTTATATTATTGTGTATGAAGGCATTAATCTTGCATTATGCGCAGGCAGCGACTCACAACGTTAAATGGCTTGGAATCGCGATAGTTGGCGATAGTTTACACATTTATATTGTGTAAACTAAGTCCAACGTATACAGCGGTGCAGCAGTGTGTCCTCGGCTTTATAGTACCAGATTCTGCCCCCTGGTTATAAAATAAATAATAATAAAATAATAAATAATGCTGGAGAATTCACACAGTATTATCTAGCCCCATGGTAAGCAGAGCTTGTGTTATGGGTACTAGATAACTGATAAACATAATATACAATACATTACATAGATAGATATTTTTTATTATACATAGAAAACGACCAGAACACCCGGAACAATTATCTGCAGATCGTACACACAATTGTTCCGAGGCGGGAATCGAACCCGCGACCTCCTGCGTCGCAGGCGGACCTTCGCCCACCGTGCCACAGAGGTCGTCAAATATGTTATGGTCGTCGTTATGTTAACCTATACGCATATTTTCTTAACGCATTCACTGCACAGTCTTGATGGTACGACCCGCATGGGAAACCGCCGCCGCGCCGCCGCCATGCGCCTGCACAACCATGAAAGTATTTGACTAACTTCAAAAACAAACAAATAATTATGTAACAACAACAACAACTCTTAATATAAGTCTAGAAATATTTAAAAGGTCCTGAAAAAATATGATTTAATATCCATCATTATAGAAATATTATCATAATCATCATCATCATACTAGTCCACAGCTGGACATAGGCCTCCCCCAATGAGCGCCATAGCGCCCTGTCTTCAGCTTGACGCATCCAGCATCTACCTGCAGTCTTTCGCAGGTCGTCATCCCACCTGGTCGGAGGGCGTCCTACACTACGTTGACCGAGTCGTGGTCTCCACTCAAGAACACGTTTGCCCCAGCGAAATATGTATTATGTCTGTGTTGAATATCGCTGTTTCGCTCCAATAAAATGGCAGAATAGGATAATTAAACGCATTTGTATAAAATCACGTCCCGAAAGTAAGTTTTATTTTAATACCTACGGCTTTACGAGGGTAATAATTCGGTCTTTCGAAATTTCTGAAGCAAAATGTTCTTTTGTTACCTTAAAATTAGGTGACTAACGTTCCTTTAAATACAATTGGATTCTGGGTCATTGTTTGTTCAAACAGAATTGCTTGAATCTGGGTGACAGATGGGAAGTAAAACAACAAAAGCAAAATGAACCTACCCAAACATGGCTACGGCTCAATACCCACGCGGATATAAATTACGAAAGTTGCAAGATATTGGGCACATATGTATGTTGTTCAGCAAAACGAGTAAAGCTTCTTTTCCGCGATCGTAAACAAAAACAATGTTTATTTACGCTCAAATGAAGCCAAGTTTACGCCTGAACCAGCTTTTACTGGATTATTCTAGATTATAGGAAAATGGTAGTAAGTTCTCTAGCTGGCCGTACACCAGAGAAAGTTAGTCGTTCGAAAGACAAAGCGATAAATCCGAGCTCGCACTGTGGCAATAAATTAGTTGTTGGCAACACGGAAACTACGCGTATGGTAACACCGGGAATACAGGGTTAGTAAATACTAATTTATTATGTTAGTAGGGTTCCGTAAGCTCACTTGCCTCGCGAATCTAGGAACCTCAGAACCTGGAAAATAGGTTAGAATCTTGTAGGTCTGGTAGGTAAGGTAAGTATACATTTACATCATCGACGTAATAAGTAAAGTGCGCGGAGGGTTCAATAAACGTGCCGTTAAATGGGGTGGATTCAAATAATTCCCTCTGGACCCCTTTCTGTTGCCCGTAGGGTGGCATAAAAAAGTCTTGTTTGTCCCCTTGTCAATGGGACAGATAAGATTCTTCTTCTTTGTTTTGCATGTTCTAAAGCAGTTAGAAGTTTAGTACGTAAGAAAAATATCGACAGTGCCTTGACAATTTTTAATATGTCTGGGATAAATCTTGCAATTAAATATTAGACCAGTTGTCCTCAGCTAATGAGCTGACATTTACCAAACTTTTGTAGATTCGGTGATAATGCAGTGTTATGGTACTATCAAGCTGGTATGATAACGGAGACAGAAGGAGGCCATATGAACTCCACAACGAAACGACTTAGCCCTGTCGAGTCTGTGTTCGTTGGATTTGTCTTCCCAAGTAAATAGTAAAAAAAGTAAAAAATCATTTATTTCTTTAGGCTTACAAAATAAGCACTTAGACAAGTCATATTTTATATATAAATTATTATCAAATAAAATTATTATTAGTACTTCATTCCTAGATGATTAAAAGAGCTTGTTTTTAAAAAAGTTGTGTTTAAACGCCTATTATAAATTGATTTAAAACTATATATCAAGTAAATTAAACAAGATGGCAAAGTGTCTTCGGTGCACATATTGTGTGACACATTTCAACTGGCAAACACGTTGTAACTCAATATTACTTTGTAACTGTACCTACCGTTTTAGTAGTTGGCTTTCCCACTTGAAAAGAATAGTAGCATTTACATCACGTTTGTAGATAAAATATCAAGTGGATCTTTGATAAGTGGATATTGAATACAACTGAAAAAACAAATACCTATCTGTGCCCTTATAAAAGGTACCAAGATTCGTTTATATTTATTACATTAGGAAATTATCAAAGTGGGTTATCATTAAATTAGCGTAACAGAATCAAAACCAATCTATGTATGTATATCTTGTTTTTTGTAGAATATTTTATTAGGATATCAAGGGGTAGGTATGGGCAATGAAATATTACAGTAAAGCTCATTGGGTACCTACTTAGCGTACACTGAAAAAGCCGAAAATAAACATAATTCTCCGGAACCAACAGAAACGAATGAATAAATTGGATGATTTACTTGTTCCTTTTATTACCCCCTTCGTACGAGTTATTAGAAAAACTCGTTATTTATGCGAGAAAATAAAAATATAAAATTAAGCTTTCCTTTGTTGTTGTACACTGCTGAATATTGGATTAACTTGTGGGTCTTGTGTTAATACCTTCCACCTGGATTCTTTGCTGATATCCCTAAAATTGTAACCCGGTCTCTCAATTCCTCAGCTTTAAAGGCGGTTGAATTATTAGAATCATCTGTTGAGAAATGTAAGGAAGTCTTTATCTTTAGTCACGTAAATGGTAATTACATTGTAAAAACTTTTAAATCTATAAACATAAAAAATACTGAGGATCTCTGGGGCATTTCAACGAAAGTACTAAGTTTAATTATTAAGGAAGTGGCTCCCTGCTTGGCCCATATTTTCAATAATTGTGTAGACGCAGGAGTTTTTCCTGATCTTATGAAATGTAGTAAACTGGTTCCTCTTTACAAATCTGGTAGCCATACTGATCCGGCCAATTACAGGCCAATTTCAATACTTCCTGCAATAAGTAAAATTTTCGAAAAAATTATCCTTACTCAGTTGACTTCACACTTCAACCTTAACAGGCTGTTTCATAAAAATCAGTTTGGCTTCACCAAGGGTAGATCGACAACCGATGCTGGCACAGTTCTATTAAAGCATATATTAGATGCCTGGGATAAAGCAAAAAACGCTATTGGTGTATTCTGTGACCTTTCTAAGGCTTTTGATTGCGTGGATCATGGTACACTAATTAGGAAGTTGGAACACTATGGAATTAATAACAAGGCACTGGACCTTATGCAATCATATTTAGCTGATAGAGTTCAAAAAGTAGATATTGGTAAAGAAAGATCTAGAGGATCAAAACTTGAACTAGGCGTCCCGCAAGGATCAATATTAGGTCCTTTTTTATTTTTAGTATATGTAAATGATCTTCCATTTTTAGCAAGAGATCTTTGTGATATAGTCTTATTTGCTGATGATACTTCATTGATTTTTAAAGTTGATAGAAATAAATATAACTATGACGATGTAAATAATTCGCTTTCACAAATACTAGATTGGTTCACTGCCAATAACCTACTACTCAATGCTAAAAAGACTAAATGTATAAAATTCATGCTACCGAATGTAAGAGAACTCCCAACAAAAATAATGCTGAAGGATGAGATTGTTCACCTTGTAGACTCTACTGTATTCCTAGGGTTACATATTGATTCTTCTCTTCAATGGAGGTCGCAAATAGAGGCTCTGGCAGGTAGACTTAGTTCAGCAGCTTATGCAGTTCGAACAATTAGATATATTACCAATGAAGACACAGCTAGGTTAGTTTATTTCAGTTACTTCCATAGTATTATGTCTTATGGTATTTTACTTTGGGGACAGGCAGCTGACATCCAGACCATATTTGTTCTTCAAAAAAGGGCGGTACGCGCTATTTATAAATTAAAGCCACGAGATTCTTTGAGGGAATTATTTAAAAACATTAATATTCTGACTGTAATATCGCAATACATCTATGAAAATTTAATGTATACCCACAAAAATAAGGATAGCCTTATGAAAAAGTGTGATGTTCACAATAGAAATACAAGAAACAAGAACAAGTTACACATCCCATCATTTAGATTACACAAGGTAGGGAAATCATTTATGGGCAATAGCGTGCGCTTCTATAATAAGCTTCCATCTGAAGCAACTGAGCTCCCTATTCGTAAATTTAAAAATTACATAAAACTAAATCTCATCAAGAAGGCTTTCTACTCCATAAATGATTATCTCAATGATGTTAATGCTTGGCCAGATGTCGCTCAGTTTCGCACCGACAATAGTATGTAGTAAGTAATTTGTTGTTGTGCATAGCTTTACTTAAATATTGACATGTATCGAATCATATTATATTTAGACTTAAATAGGCAAATAACCATGTATTAGACATATAAGAGATGAACATGCTAGTGGTTTCTTTTCACTTCTTCCACTAGTGGACAAAAAATTGAAGTGAACAGTAAAATAATTGTATTTGATAATAATTTATATATAAAATATGACTTGTCTAAGTGCTTATTTTGTAAGCCTAAAGAAATAAATGATTTTTTACTTTACTTTTTTACTTTACCGCTAGCAATGTAGTTAGTAATATTTTACTCATTGTTAGTTAAACAGTACTTTATTTGATTTATGCTTTGCTGTTTCTCTGAATTCAGAATATAGTGCCGGTTAAAGCCTGGTAAAGCTCGTTAAAAATCAATACAGACAATGTTTGCTCGTAGTCATAGTGAAACGAGGGAGATTGAATGTCGGCCAATAGCGGGCGATATTTACAGAAGCCATGACAACGTTGCGAACGCACCTGTGCCGCAAATATTTGGTCAATACATCCATCAGTTCCGGACAAAATCTCGAACAACTAGTCATGAATCAAGATGCTAAAAAAACTGCCAATAACATGTACGGACGGGTCGCTGCACCGGCTCTCGAGCGATGTCGAGTATACTTCTGCACTGATATGGAAAAGTCCGTCATCATGAGCAACTTTGAACGACGCGGCTGGAACCAAGTCGGACAAGATGACGAATGGAACTTCTACTGGGCATCAACACAAACCTGTAGAAATCTATTCAGTGTTGATAGCGGATACAGAATGAACGACAACCAAATGATAAACCACTTCCCTAACCACTACGAGCTATCAAGAAAAGATTTGCTCGTGAAAAATATAAAGAGGTATAGAAAGGAATTGGAGCGTGAGGGTAATCCCCTGGCTGAGAAGGCTGAAGTCGGTGTACACGGCGGGCAAGTCGTCACTCGGTACGTCCACCTCGACTTCGTTCCGGTGACCTTCGTACTGCCTGCAGACTACAATATGTTCGTCGAGGAGTACCGCAAATCCCCACAAAGCACGTGGATTATGAAACCGTGCGGAAAGTCTCAAGGCACCGGAATATTTCTGATAAACAAACTCTCCAAATTGAAGAAATGGTCCCGAGAGGCGAAAACTCCTTTTCATCCGCAATTGAGTAAAGAAAGTTACGTTATTTCCCGGTATATAGACAATCCACTGTTGATAGGTGGAAAGAAATTCGATTTACGACTTTACGTGTTGGTCACTTCGTTTCGTCCTTTGAAGGCGTATCTATTTCAACTTGGATTTTGTAGATTTTGCACCGTGAAGTACGACACTAGTGTTACAGAGTTGGACAATATGTATGTGCATCTTACGAACGTTAGTGTGCAAAAACATGGAGGTGATTACAACAATATACACGGAGGGAAAATGACTGTTCAAAATCTTCGGTTGTTTCTAGAGGGGACCAGAGGCAGCGCAGTGACTGAGAAATTATTCGCAGCCATGCAGTGGCTGATTGTGCATTCATTGAAGGCGGTTTCATCCGTGATGGCAAACGACAGGCATTGTTTCGAATGCTATGGCTACGATATTATTATAGACAACCAGTTGAAACCGTGGTTAGTCGAAGTGAACGCTTCGCCTTCCCTAACGTCTACTACTGTAAATGATCGGATACTGAAATACAAGCTTATCGATAACATTTTGTCAGTGGTTTTGCCGCCAGATGGCATGCCAGATGTTCGATGGAATAAAATACCGAGCGCCGACGCTTTGGGGAATTTCGAATTGTTGATTGACGAAGAGCTATTGGAAAAAGATGAACATGGCTCTGGTGGGCGTTCCAAGAATAGTAAATCGAAATAGGATCAGTCGTAAAAAAGGTTTTATATTTCCAACAAATCGTTGATGGTAGATTAGATACCTAAATAGAGGCAGGTAGAGCATTAAAACATAGTACTTTAGCAAACATACGTAGCAAATTATATTATTATATATATTAATATTAGTAATTTTTACGTAGCAAATAAATTTAGTTCCATTCTCAACAAGAACGAAGAACATATGAGATTACGTCTCGATTACGTAAATGAAAGCTTCAAAGAGCTTGTTTTATCAACATAGCGACAGCGAATATTAGCATAAAGTGCAGCAAAGAAGTCGCACTTTGCGGCTCTTGTGCACATGTCAACATTAGCATTTTAATGTTCCGTGGTGGAAAAATAACTCCGCTTTGGCTATTCTATATGCTAAATAGTACAACTTCCGGTTAATACGGCAAGTTTTATCCGGCCACCATACAGACCAAAATAGGATAGCTCGTGTTATTTTGTATCTTTGATCAGTGATCGCACGACCCGCCCTCGACCCTCGATAATAACGAACGATAAGCTTCATTTTACCTTTTAAACTTTGAACTCAAATAATATCTGTGTTTGAAACACATTTTATCACATACTCATGTTATGCTATGTTAAATGTTTTACATAAAACACTTTTGTACTTACTTGTATCTCGCTTTTGAACTGTGAACAAAATATATTAAATCAACAAATCGTAGATTTATTTCTATATATAGACAACCAGTTGAAACCGTGGTTAGTCGAAGTGAACGTTTAGATGTTTACAAAAATGTCAAACTTTATTGAGTCAGTGGTAATGTTATCTTATTTTGGAAACTTTGGAGGTTTGAAATCATGTTGTGTGTCCAGTCATTTGGTACGAAAATACGAGGTTACCTGGAAAAATAAAGAATAGGTTAGTGGAGTTCACGTTATGGTACCTATTAAAGCAATATACTGAAGTTCTGATAATAAATTACACCGAGAAATAAGATTAAAATAACGAATTCTTACTATCTATGTTGTGTTATTTTAAACCAGCTATTTTAAGCTGTGACCTATCTTGCTCCTGGCGGGTAACTTTATAATTTGGGCTTGAAACGAGGGCGGACAATTGCCTGCTAACTTCGAATTGTTTCGCCACACACTGTAGCCTTGCAAATTAAGCGCACATCAAAAACATAACAACTTAAACGCCCTTTTTTACTTTTGAAGAATACTACCACGAACATCATCTTAGGCTAGTTCACTCCTCAATACCTCAACAGTCCATATTGGTCCACTGCTAGACACCAGCCTCCCCCTGATAAGAGCCTTATTGGCTTTTATCTCGTGAGAGGTACACAGCACCATATCTATATATATAAAAGAAAGTCGTGTTTGTTACAACACTTATAACTCGAGAACGGCTGGACCGATTTAGCTGAAAATTGGTGGAGAGAGTAGGTTACTTTTTATCATTTAAACAATTTGACACATAGATTTCCACGGGGGCGAAGCCGCGGGGAGCAGCTAGTTATAAATATTTTGAATACTATGAATATTGATGTAAATCATCATCATCATCATCAGCCTATATCAGTCCACTGCTGGACATAGGCCTCCCCCGATGAGCGCCATTGCGCCCTGTCTTCAGCTTGCCGCATCCAGCATCTACCTGCAGTCTTTCGCAAGTCGTCATCCCACCTGGTCGGAGGGCGTCCTACACTACGTTTACCGAGTCGTGGTCTCCACTCAAGAACACGTTTGCCCCAGCGGCCGTCGGTTCTTCGCGAAATATGGCCGGCCCACTGCCACTTCAGCTTGCTAATTCTTGATGTAAATAAGTTGTAGTAAATCACTACATAATACAAAACAATGTCGCTTCCAGCTGTCTGTCTGTCCCTATGTATGCTTAGATCTATAAAACTACGTAACGGATTTTGATGCGGTTTTTTTTAATAGATAGTGATGAGTGTATAAGTGATTCAAGAGGAATGTTTATAGACTATTACACACATAGATGTCCACGCAGGTGAAGCCGCGGGGTGCATCTAGTGTATTATATTTTGATAATTAATTCTGCCAAATCAAACCATAATACCAACGACGAATGCATTTTAATGGCCCGGCTTATGTGAACGGAACTTTACATCCGTATTCAGATCGGATGCAGTGTGTAACCGCTTTTGGGATCAAGAACAAAATATAGTCCCTGGATAGTACATACACTGTAACCTCTGCTAGACCTGAAAACTATATACAATCCAAATTTATTTAAATTAAAACTGTTTCTACTCGGTAGACGAATTCTTAAATGCTGACATTGTTGTAGAATAATATTGTGTTTTGACATCGTAATAGTCAATGTAATCTAATGCCAATTTATTATTTCTTTAAATAATTTAAAAAAATTTTTGTTGAATTATTATTTGTTATCATTATTGTATTTTTTTGTGTAAATGACTTAAGTATTAATTGTGTATAAAATTGTATATTATATTCAATAAGGCAATTCGCATGTGCATGTACAAAATTTCAGATACAATTCTATTATTGTGATTGAATAAAGATTATGAATTATGAATAGAAACTACGCCATACCATGATTAATCCCACAAAATCCACTTGTTGTCAAAATTTGATGAAACCTTCATAGTAAAATTTCGACCGCTTTTATTTCAGTTCGAAATGGTTCCATCCCATTCTAATCGCGGAGTGCAAGATACCGTACAGAGTAAGATATGGTATTGGAGTAACTATCAGACACGTTCAATACTTTTTGCGATATTAGCGTTTCAAGTCACGAGCTGCGAACCCATCGCTTTTATGTAAGAAAAACCTAACACACATTTTTCTATTGATCGTTTTAGTTGATGTGTCGTTCTTTCAATGTTTTTCGATTGGTATGAACCGCATTTGTACATAAGTTACTACTTTTAAATGTATAGGACGAGTTTTGTACTAAATATCCATTTAACTAAAATATATTATATAATAAATAACTAAATTGTAATACTTTGCTATTATTATTTATTAGGTGCACTTGTTTTATCTAGCTACGAGTTCTCATGAATACATTTTAACTAAATATTAGGTATATTGGCAAAGTTTCTGTTGTTTTTCTTTCAAAAGTCAAAAATCATTTATTCTTTAGGCTTACAAAATAAGCACTTAGACAAGTGATATTTTATACATTAACTTTACTGCAAAAACCAATCTATCTGCCTGCTAGGCGTGGTGATTATGGCAAAACCTCCCACTGGGTTGCTCTCATCAGTTGAGCTGATGAGGTTAGACAAATATTCTCGTCCCTGCAAATAATTTAAAAGAACCAGCAGGTCAACAAGGTTTGAGTTATGCATAAAATGTTGATAACTTTCCTACGCTCCAGCAGACAGGATAGCCTTTATGAAAAACGTGAGTGGCTTTAATAGTCATAAAAATGTTGTGCAATATTTTTCAAGCAAAATCTTTTTCACTAGCGTATTTCCTGCAGTATCTATGGCAACCTGGATGCAAAGAAGTCTTATTTTATTAAGGAGATACTGGTTCTGTTCGAGACTTCATACGAAATGTTTAAATGTTGCCAGGTAAATTGTCAGCTCCAGACGACCTATTAGTTCAGTATCTAGAAACACACTTAGAGGATTGTAATAAGTGCGATATCAGGCATAAATAAATAAATAATCACTTTTTAAACTTTCGAGATGTGTCCTTATTAAAGATTAATTGTCACGCATCTTTTGCTTTATTTTGTCCTACATTTCTATCGCGTAACAGCGACCGTCGTCACAGGGCGACTAGATGTACTCGGAGTTACAGCCGAGATTTGACGGTGGTAACCATTACTACCCTCAATTCGTCTTCAGAATCAGGAATGTCCAAGTTCACATTATGACACACTACACTGGCCGTGTCCGACAGTAGGTACAGTCGGATCACGACGTACACACTTATTAAGCACAGGATTCCACGAGGAAGAGAGACGAAAACCATCTTTACGATTTTAAATCGGGTGTTTCTTGATCTCAATTGCCTCTCAAATCATCCTTTTGTAGTTAGTGGCGGTCAAGGGATACAACTTTAGAGTCACGTAGCATTAATCCAGAAACGAATATAGAAAAGGTATATTACCCGATAAATAAAATAAAAAATAAATAAAAATAATGCTGGACAATTCACACAGCATTATCTAGCCCATAGCTAAGCAGAGCTTGTGTTATGGGTACTAGATGACTGATATACATAATACAATACATTACATAGATAGACCAGAACACCCGGAACAAATATCTGCAGATCGTACACACAATTGTTCCGAGGCGGGAATCAAACACGCAACCTCCTGCGTCGCAGGCTTCGCCCACCGCGCCACGGTCGTCGGTCGTCTAATAGTATAAATAGTATTTATTAAAGAATTACGTATCATTATTTTACGTTTTCTTGCATTTGAAAAAGAGGTTTTACTTAAGTTAAGTTCATAAGCCTTAGTGATTCAGATACTATTTTGAGAAGAGACTAATGCCCGTTACAAGTTTAGAAGATCAGACTCAGTCCTCTAAAGAATATATTATGCTAATTTGCTCTACAATAGAAAGAAAAGCAATTACATTTAAGGTCTTCATCATTGCGTTTTTACAGAATCAAAATCACTCCTTACTTTAATTACAATACAATACATAACTCTTTATTGTACACCACAAAAATAAACAGTCAAATTTTAATCTTGATTAAATTATTATCAAAACGAAATTTACATATTATGTGTTGTTGTTAATTGA
Source organism: Eupithecia abbreviata (assembly GCA_943735965.1). Classification (NCBI taxonomy): domain Eukaryota; kingdom Metazoa; phylum Arthropoda; class Insecta; order Lepidoptera; family Geometridae; genus Eupithecia; species Eupithecia abbreviata. The sequence continues at coordinate 6,183,354 of OX030986.1, forward strand.
TTCTATTTAATTTAAGATTTAAAAAAAATGCACGTTTAAAGTGTACATCAGATTTTCGTAAGCGCCAGTATCTTTTTACCCCAAATGCGGTATGCGAGAGAGAAGGGAGTTCTCCCTCGCATACCGCAGAAGGTAACAGAGTTTGCCTTCTATTGGGATAGCTTGAGTTGCTTCATGCCCTACTTTCAATTGAAAAAATCCAGAGTTGTCGCGTCACCGCCCCATTATTAATCACCGCGGTAAATTCACGGAAGAATGTTACATTATGTCAAACGAAAAGTTCCCTTCGCCTTTTGTGTGGATGAATAAACTTGGCGTGATTGCTTCGTTTTGCGTGAATGGAAATATCGGGTGATTTAACGCGATATAGAATATTTAGCATGTTTTTATACGCCATTAACAGAATTATTATCGAAAGGGCTCTACGTCAACCGATGTTATAAGGGTGGGCCCGTTTTTCTGTCATGTGTGAGAGATGTTTGTATTGATGATTATTAACAGCTTAAATGGTTTTTCATACAAATAGGTATAAACAATAAATAATAGGAGTTACTCCTATTTATTTATTTATTTTAGGGAGACCATCAGAACACTATACTGGGTAATTCAATATACATTTTCAGGCTATTTACAGGTATCCAGTGATAGTTACAGTATAGTATTATTACGTAAAGGTGCATATATAGTTATATCAAATGCAATTAACTATAATCTATAAATTTCAATATAACACACTTGAATAGTTGAATCTTATTATAACATATTATACGACTATTATACTATGTCCCATTATATATCTAATACATGTCAAATAACCATTGTGTTAGACATATTATAACAGATGAACATGCTAGTGGTTTATTTTCACTTCTTCCACTAGTGGACAAAACATTGAAGTATACAGTACAATAATTTTATTTGATAATAATTTATATATAAAATATGACTTGTCTAAGTGCTTATTTTGTAAGCCTAAAGAAATAAATGATTTTTAACTTTACTTTTACTTTACCCCATTCGGACTCGATTCATACAATTATTTACGAATTTTACATCTATCTCTACGTATTTTTTGTATAACTCTCAAACGAATTGAAAAGTTTTAAGGAAACTAACGAGTTCTTGCACTTTCGTAGCGGTCTATTGTAGCTACGCCGTAGCAAGTGCTACGTCAACGTCTACGCGACTACGAACGACGATAAATTAAAGAAAATGTCTTTTCGATCACGAAGTGCAACTGATCCTTCGTTCGTAGAATCTGTAAGACTATGTTGATAATGTTTGTAGTCCCATATTTCAGCACAGTTTCATGCGCCATGATCACGGAATAACTAGTAGTTGACGACCGATGTGGCGCGGTGGGCGAAGGTCCGCTTGCGACGCAGGAGGTTGCGGGTTCGATTCCCGCCTCGGAACAATTGTGTGTACGATCTGCAGATATTTGTTCCGGGTGATCTGGTCGTTTTCTATGTATAATAAAAAAATTCTATCTATGTAATATATTGTATTATGTATATGAGTTATCTAGTACCCATAACACAAGCTCTGCATACCATGGGGCTAGATAATGCTGTGTGGATTGTCCAGCATTATTTAGTTATTCCGTAATCATGGCGCATAATTGGAAAACTCAAAAAGCAAATCATGGTAAATATCCCGTTTTAAATGACTTTAATGTTAAAAACCATGAAAGTTTAAAAAGTTTTGTAGTATTATGTTTTAAATTGACAAAGCAATACGCAAATAACGAAATGCATACAAATTTATTTATTATTATAGTTGCGAAAGCCACTTTGTCGGTCCATCTGCTATTTTTAGTGACGTATTTTGTAATTTGACGCAAACAATAAAAATAATTCAATTCTGCCACATTTCTCTTGCCTTCTCTATTTTTAAAAACATAGTGGAAAAAGTTCTGACAATATTTCTTTAGTTTTCTCGGAAAATACAATTTCATCGGAGAATTAATAAAAACATGCGCCGCGTTCGCTATTCTGGGAACTAATAACAGAGATATTTCAAGATTGTGGAACAATAAAGAAGTTGGGCTTGCAGCGTGGAGTCACGTATAGATTGCGTTAGTTGCAATCAAAGTGCTCCCTACTTTAAAATTAGCGCCACTTCTAAAATATCATCATCCGCAACCCGTTTTACCCCACAGCTATGTAGATACAATGTGCTTTTTTTAAAACTTGATCAAACGAAATGTTTGGATATTAGATATTATCTACAAAAATCGCTATGGCGCTTATTGGGGGAGCCCTATGTCCAGCAGTGCACTGCTATAGGCATAGGCTGATGATGATAAAAATCGGCACAAGGATCTTGTGCAAATATCGGCAAAAAAAGAAACTCAAACTCAAGTGAGACTGGGCTGGACGGACATGTGTCCCTATGTCAGACCAGCAGTCGGCGATGATCGCCACTGATTGGTTTCCGGACGGAAGATGGCCACGTGGAAGACCTAGGCGGAGAAGGCGGGATGAGCTCGACCTGTTCAATAAAGAGTGGGCCCTCCTTGCTGAGGACTGAGATAAATGGAAGGAGGGGATGGAGCCCTTTGCCCTGCAATGGGACAATCCAGGCTAATATAATAAATAATTTATCTGCCGGTCGACCATTTCACATACTAAGTATGTGAAATGGTCGACCGTGGTCACAGTGGAACATACCTAATTGCAAATATATATAAGATGAAACACAAGCAGTTTTGCTATTCACGCAGCACGCTCAAGCAGCTTTTCATAGCATTTTAATTTAGTTTCATGGTTGGGTGCACCATAATCTATGGTTAATTTAAAGTGTTTTCAAACTCTGCAATTTCTCAGATCCGATGGTTAGAAGTTTAGTAACAAATAATGAAGGAAGTTTTGCGCGTACGTTTCTAGAACGTTTAAGCACTAGTTTGATATTTTCATGAACATGGCTGGAAGCTTTCCATATTCCTTCATAGATAGTTTTGTAAAACTTATCTCCTAGAAAAACTCACCATAGCCAACCTCTTTTACTGCCATAGAATTATTTAATAGTGAATAAACAACGGTATACTTGTCAACTTTATTTTATAACCGGGTCAAATCCTTGTTTGCTACCTTTATGCCTAGATGGCGCAATTTAAAATGTGTTGTATTTTGAACCATTCGTAATTCATATAGGTACATGACACCAGTCTCAGATGTAATAATTTGAAGGCGCTGCAAAGCCTCCCCAATTGAGTGCAATTTCCGAAGGCCCTGGTACCTTCCGATGCTTGCTACGAAGCGAGAGAAATTCTAGGACACCTTTGAAAGTAAATAACTATGGATCGTGATAGTTTTGTATTCGTTCTCTTGTTTGTGTTCTATAACTTAAGTGGCCAAGATATATTTTCTACAATACGACTACACTGTACTTCTACCAGTTAAACAAAACTAATTTTACGAAATTATTTTATACAAAAAAGTTTTATTCAGTAAACCAACAAGAGTCTAGAAATAATATTTCAAATCTGTCAAGAGAATCAACATTTAAAACATTTTTTTTTATTCCCAAAACAATGATAGATTAGATCTTTACAACCTAATTTTACTTTATTTTCAATATCTAAATATTGACTCACCAAATCTAGTGAGTTTGATTTAGAAGACACCTCAATCATCAAATCGGATGAGTTAATCCTTCTAATATTATTTAGGCGAAAGTTGGTGTCGCTGTTGTTGTGAAATTGTTTGACTCAAAGACAACGTTAAAATTGCCGAGGATTGGGCTGAAATAAATAATACTAATAAAAATCTGGAATACTTATTATTCAAAAATATGCATGAAAAGCCGCTAGTAGTAGTTGTTACGAGCATTTTATTTAACTTGCCCTTGTGTACCAATTTTGCTACAAAATTTTAGACCAGTTATCCTAAATTTTTTGACTGAGCAAAATTCGGCATACATAAGTAAGCTTAGGTGGTGAGAATGCATTGTCATGGTACCACCGAGCTGGTCTGATGATGGAGACAGAAGGAGGCCATATAAGCTCCTAAACCAAACGACTTAACTCCTTCCAGTTTGGGTTCGTTGGATTGTTCTTCCTAAGCACTTTGATCCTAGATGATATAAAAACTTGGTTTTAGAAAAGTTTATTTGAAATATAAAAAAAAATATTTAGTGTAATACCAATACGTAAACGAATATATAAATTTCCTATATTTCTAAACATTCTGTCTTTCTTTGAGTCTTTCTTTGTGATAAGTATGCTAACACAGGATGCTCAAAACATATCTCTTCCTTTCTACTTTGCCTACATAGCAGTTATTATAAAATATTTTATCGTTCAACCGTAAAGTTTGAATCATGTATTGTGGAAATGCATCGAGACTGCGGGACTAGAGGGGCACGTGCGGTTGAAATACTGCAGCCTTATGGCGACTCTACGCGACGCTGATATTGGCCCGCACCTAAGATATTAGTTGCTTTCTAGTTTATTTTATTGCCTTTGTTGATTAAATTTTCTGCGGCGGCTGTTAACAAAAATACTGGATAATATTGAAGCGTAAAAAATGCAGGAATTTCCTAAAATGCCGAGAAAATTAAAGATAAATAACGGAAATTACGCTTGAACAGTTAAATTATGATGTAATTTACTTAAAATTGTATTGAAGTGTTATCGGTACATAAGTACCTCACTGTTATTATTTTTTTTATTAAGGCTCAAGCAAATTACAATATTCTTAAAATTAACAGTAATATAGTTTTGTATAAACCAATCAAGATGCCACTAATATAAATATTATATTAATAAAAACACAACAACGTTACAGATGCTAATTTGGAAAACTAATAAAACAACAAATTAAAATAGACAAATCATGCGTAAATTATACAAATTTATACATATTATAAAGCAAATTAACCTAAGAGAGAAACTTGTTTTTTAAAGATATTCTTAGAGAGCAAACATATGTCACATTCAGAAAATTGTTCGTTGTGCAACCTACTTACTCTAGGAATAAAAGAATTGCCTGCATAATTAGTTTTATGACTATTTAACATAAATAGATTATTTGTTTTACGAGCATTCATACGTGGACATTTTATACCAAATTGCCTAGTAAATACGGTGAGTCGACCATGTTTCTTATGATTTTTAACAACATCATTTGATCTCTAATCGTGCATCGGCTTTGAAGTGAATCAAAGTTGCTTCATTTGAAGCCGTTGTTTTTTTTTATAATTCATCTTTATTATTATATCTTAGTATTAAATGAAATTGCTTCCGCTGTCTGTTCGCTTATACTAATGTATTAATTAATCATCGGTTTTAATGCAGTTTTCAGCAATAGATAGAATAATTCAAGAGGAAGGCTTTAAACTATTTAACAAATAGATTTCCACGCGGGCGGAGCCGCGGGACGCAGCTAGTTTGTAATATTTTATTTGTTTCAAAGTAAAGGTTTTCCTCATCAGTCCCATTTGTAAAGATCTACTAATATTCTAGCATTTATTTACAACGATCCCGGGGCTAAACCATCAAAATAGTGGAATTAGAAGCCACAATGAATCGTTGTAATCCAGAATGTAATTCCGATCAAGCATTTAACGAAGCCGCAAAGTTACCGAGCTTCAAGTGAGAACATTACTCACAGATCTAAAACTTTCTAATTACAAAACTTTGATAGATTGTTACAAAGAAAATTACAGTCACAGTGAAAACTCCGGTTAGTTCCGAACTGTGCTCAAAATTTTGTTTCATTTCAAGGATTGCATAAAATATCGAATTTTAAAAGCCATTCGCGATTTTCTAGAAATAAACAGTAAAATGTTTAAAATAACCACTACAGGGTGCAACGAAACATGTACCAAGCTGAAGGAGGGTGAAAAACAATTATGAAAATGGACCAAACGGACCTTGAGGCGATGAACATCTGATCTACGGATTTTTTGAATTTTGAAAATATTTCGTCATCACCGAACGCTTTTCTAACGGTGTACCTATGTAATATGTACTTTTTGGGTCAACAAAAAGCGTGAAACTCGCATCATCGTCAACGCACGCTTCCCAGTATAAATCTATATAAATAAAAATGAATTGTTGTTCGTTAGTCTGATTAAAACTCGAGAACGGCTGGGCCGATTGAGCTGATTTTGGTTTTAAAATGTTTGTCGTAGTCCAGGGAAGGTTTAAATGAGAAAATATTTATATATCAACGCGGGCGAAGCCGCGGGGCGCAGCTAGTAATATATAAAATTACGTAGTTGTCACTTCTATCGGCAGTCCCCAAAGACTGCCCCACATTTTATTTCTGCAATAATTTCATGAAAAACATTCAAAAGCCATTTGTAAAATATGGTATTATTTCACAAATGTCATTGAATAAATACTTACAGGATGAAATATACTATCGTTAAAAAACAAATATTCACAAGAATCATCGCCTTTCGGTTTAGGGCTCATGTTGCGTGGAACCCTTTATAACAACTACTACATACTCGTATATAATAATTATTCGCAGGTATTTCTACCACGGTTGCATTTAAAGTGCGGCAATGTTGGAAAATCAAAGGTAAAGAAACGAGAAATAAATCCGTGAAAATTTTAATAGCTTCAACCTACTGGGGTTAAACTACACCGAATCGTGTGGTAGATTAAATATTGCATATTCTCATGCAGCGCATTCATTTACATTTTGGATTATTTTTGTATCATAAAATGTGACGACCGATGTGGCGCGGTGGGCGAAGGTCCGCCTGCGACGCATGAGGTTGCGGGTTCGATTCCCGCCTCGGAACAATTGTGTGTACGATCTGCAGATATTTGTTCCGGGTGTTCTGGTCGTTTTCTATGTATAATAAAAAATATCTATCTATGTAATAAATAGTATTATGTATATCAGTTATCTAGTACCCATAACACAAGCTCTGCTTACCATGGGGCTAGATAATGCTGTGTGAATTGTCCAGCATTATTATTTATTTATTTATAAAAACTTACTTGTGGCTTAAATCAAATTTAAATAGTACCTATAAGGTTTCATTTATTCCACTCAGTTCGGTAAGGAACATCTTAAAATTTCATTACAAAAGCAGCGAATAATCAGAAAACAAAACTTGCTACTCAAACATTTATGAAATGATGCGAAACGGCTAGTAAAAATTCAACTTTATCTCCACAGTCGAGTTTTATGTTTGCAAATGGAGAAATTTCATAATACAGGCCGCAGAATCGGTGCAAAGGAGAATGGCGTTATATATTTATCGTTCCTAGAATTTTAATTTTAATTTACTATATAAAGGACCAACTGGAGTCCAAATGCGGAAAATGGAGTACCTGAACCTGAACCTGAACGTTCCTAGAATTACACAGTTCTAGTAATGACAACTTTGTTTTTCTAAATCAATAATACTGGCATTTAGTAATAGTAAAAGACAACAACTTCATTAAATGCCATCATGTAGGTCGTTGTCACAACGAAACTTTTTTTGTTAACTTATCAATCAGCAAAAGTCTGTCATTAATGTTGTAAATATTGGTGGTATGGTCCATCCAATTTACAGCGCAATCCCACTCCCATTTTCCCAAAACTCGGTCATTAATGTTGTAAATATTGGTGGTATGGTTTCCGGTGCATCCAATTTACAGCGCAATCCCACTCCCATTTTCCCAAAACTCGGTCATTAATGTTGTAAATATTGGTGGTATGGTTTCCGGTGCATCCAATTTACAGCGCAATCCCACTCCCATTTTCCGATAAACAACACATTATCGTGTGGTAGCAAAAGTATCGATCTCGCTGCAAGCACTCAATACAAATAAAAATTTAAAAGGTTCAACCACTATATTATCCCTATCAGGCGATACTTGACAGCTTGCAGGCGAAAACTCGGGAAATTCCAACTTAACCGCAATGGACGCATGTTTAATCCGTTTTATTGGGCAAGAGTTTCGACAGTGCCATATAAATTCACTAGATAGTTGAAAATATCGGCGACACTTATTTTGGGGCGTTGCGGTAACAGGTATCGTGAGTTTGTCACTCGAATGGCCGTTAAAGTTAGGCCATTTTGCAGGGTTTTATAAATGGCTTAGAGGTTTTAGAAATGTTGCGGAAACTGTCTGTTCCACTCTCTATAGTCTGTACTTAGGTACCTTTTATCTGCAATGAGTAGGTACTATACATTTTCTAAATTAATTATTTGATTTTAGACTTTGATCGAATATTTAAATTATGATGAGGAAAAATATCCGTACCCATGTCCGTACGTAAAATCTGTACCGAGCTTTCGGTCATCGCACCACGGAGACCGAAAAACGATAGTACTACGTACCACCGGATGTCAAAAATAATCTGCAAAATGTTGAGACTTAAGCCTTGTTCTCTTCAACATTACGCAGTAAGCTGCGTACTGCGGTACAACCGGGCACATAATCTTATGAAAAACTAGTAGAGTAGTATTTTGTTCCGACGAAGTACGAGTAGAAAGTCGCAGCGTATTGCGTAATGGCCAAGGCATAACAAGTAATATTAGTGAGTATAGACAACAAAATCTACATTCTTTGTTCATAAAAGTCTGCGAGTGACTAGACCGTGAATCGCGACGTATAACCGTATTTACGAAGTTATTACCGAATGTCGAGAACAAACGCGGGAACTTCAGCGAAGGGGTGCCTAATAGAATTACCGAAGGATTCAACAACTTCAAAATGTACTGGTATATCATCTAATCGAATTTGTCGATCCATTTAAAAATGCTGGAAAGTTGAAGAAGGTCTTAATATTGAAATGGCATCATAATGTGAGACGTTTGGCATATCAGTTGAGATATGCCAAACGTTATTACATTATGATAAACTATAATAACTTTATATATACATATATATGAATAAATTATAATAACTTTCTCAGACCGACTAATAGAGAAAGTAAAAGATAAAGACTAATAGAGAAAGTTATTATAATTTATATATTTTATAGACAAAGTGTTCGGACTCAAAGTGAGCGAGAAAATCTCAAGTTCTCTCAAAAATCAATACAAAGGTTTGTCTCCCGAGAACAGTTGTCGAGATATTATTTGTGAAAAAGCGTGGGGAAGCGAAACTTGTAGGAAATTTCTTATTGTCTTTAGTTTTGTTGTAAGCGACGGTGCCTGGAGAAAAGCTACAGTTTCAATTGCTTTTGTTAACTTTTATACTTTTTTCCAGTAAAATAACAAACACTTGCTTATGAGTAACAAATAAATTTCAATGAGATAAGTGCTCGTAGAAAGCATAAATAGTAGTAGGATGAAATTTTACCTCCGCTTAAGCTCTTGTTGCCAAAGTAAAATAATTGGCCCTTGGCATAAAAGAAACGAACACCTACCTATTATTTAAATGCTGACAAGGAAATCAAACAAGGCTCTTGCAATCAGGAGGGTTCTGTACTCTGCGATCCATTAGACAGTACCCCAATTTGTACTCTCCACTTGGCACGGCCGGAAAAAGATTGAAATACCTTCTGTTCTTTACTAGTTTTAAACTGCGAGTTTGCTCCCGTGGAACTCGTTTAAAGTACGTGACTAAACCCATATTATTCCTATCTATCCCCTATATTTATCCTTTATTAATCATCATCAAAGTTCTTCGGCCAGGATAAAATTTTGCGATTTCTATCAAATTACAGCCACATTATCATAACTACCTAAGGTTAACTATCATAAGGTTGTTAAACATTTTCAAAAGTTGCTCAGAAATTTTAAATGTATAGAAATAAAAAAATTAGAAACCGAAGGGTATTTTCTTGCCAAAAAACACATATGGTGATGCCTAGCGTTTGTGTTCTTGGCACAAAACCTAGAGTTGAATTTCATCGACAATTTAAAACCCCAAAAATCTTTCGACTATACAAACCCATTTTCGTCCCCAATACGAGATTTACCCTCATATCTTTAGTCATACCTACGTTTAGTCCAGCATTATTTATTTATTTATACCTTGACCACGATTCAACCTCTACTCAAAAAATCTCTTTTATTTTTTCCTTTTCATTTGTTTGTTGTATTGCAAACGAGTTTCTAGTACCTACTTATCAGAATAAGAAAATGTTAAGTCACGAAACGGTTTTTTACATATTTAGATTTCGGGTCAAGAGCATAAGCTCTTCACACAAGATTATCTTCAAGGTTTTGTACGCGTTCACCTTGTAATGAATAGGAAGCCGGGGCAAAAGGACCGCTCATTAGTCTGTGCTGTACAGGTATAATAAAGTAGAAACTCGTAAAAAAAAAGCGAAAAATGAATGAATGGACTCGAGGGTCCGGTTGCTATCTTTCGCAGCCTGAAAAACATAAGGCAAGCGATGCAAATAAATATTTAAACAGAGTAAAAACGCTTTGGAATATGTACATAAAACATAATAATGTCAAAGCTCACGATAATGGCAAGAATTGTAAAAGTACATTTAACAAGTTATTCCCACCGTCTTATGTGAGACGCTCCTCAGTTTCAGTTTTATTTACTCAGAGGAACAATGTTCACTTATATGAGTACATACAATTATCTTACTTTCAATTATAAAATTAATTAATACAAAATTACCAATTGAAGCAGTAGTTTTACAATAATAGTTTGTACCGTTGCGCTAACTTAATAAATCTTGTCATAAATGTATGTTTCAGTCGCTTCTTAAGGTGAATTAAGTCCCACAACTCAATCAAAACACCTATTTTTCGAATATATTTTGATGAGGATCAAAAGTTTAGGATATTAGTTAGTAAGTTATGGGAGTCGAAACACGATTGACAACAGACTATAGAGATATTGACGATAGAAGATTTAGAGGAAACTAAAAAAGTTTAGTTTGTAGCAAAGTTTCCTCTAAATCTTCATTTGTACAGAGATATCTCTACGGAAAAACCAGTTTTATTTGCTAGTTATTTAATTTTATTGTAATGGAATTTCTTCTACGTGTTCCCTAATAAATACTTTAGAAAATTATGGTCTTAGTTTTTTGAGAAACAGTATTATTTTAGAAAATAACAAATTTAAAATAAAATCCAGTGAAATTGCGCGCGGGCCGGTCATTCTACCGCTCTGGCCTCCCTTTCTCGCCTTCCCCGCGCGGCGATCGTTCGTCCTTGTCTCGAAAAGCGAACTCATTTCGCTTTAAATACATATATACATTAATAAACAATTCTTAATGTTATCGAGTAAGTTGTTGTATAGCTCCATAAAGAACATTTATTTTTCCGTAATTGGTTCGTGGACTCTTTAGTGCTAATTTATTTTAATTTCTTTAATTGAGGTGGAGGTTTTTTCTTTAGTGTAATTTTCATATTATTATGCATATTTTTAGTTAGTATTTTCTTAACGAGGATGCACCTATTCACAACCTCTTCATCTATCAATTTATTTTGCACGCGCTTCGAGGCAGAATGTAGTGAGCTAATTCAAAAAACTTACTCCCTTTGTACCTAGTACACTTCAGGATCAAGGAATACGCCCTTATTAACTTCTTTTCTGATTCCAAAAGGTTGCTATGTCACTGAAATCAGTTTGCAGAATACCGACTGACTGCCTAATTGCAGAGAAAATGTAGAACCAGCAAAAATGCGGAAAACCAATTCCTTTTAAACCCCCGCCTGCAGAACAAAGAAAATCACACAGCAGCGTCAGACACAATTTTCGCTTATTCACAATTTCATCCCGATTTCCTTTCGAATAAGCTTTATTATCATTCGTGGTAGTTATTTAATTTTGAGCTTAGCAAAGGAATTCGCTATTTCCATAACAATAGCGAGATTTGAGAGAACGGTGCTTAATCCTAAACTAACAGGTAACTGAGTAATAAATAACGAAGGTTTAAATATCTGTTTTACCTGTGAATTAGGAATTTACTTAGGAAGGGTAGTTACCTACTCGTGTGTATTTTGGGGTAGGAATGTTTTATTTTCACTAGGTTTTTTGAGGGTTTGAAATCACGTGGGACAATAGACTTTCCTTCTTTTTTTCTAATCTTTTCATAATTTTAGCTTTAAAGATGGGACGGGGTATACTTAAATTTAATGCTTGCCTATCTACTCTTCACCAACTAATAAGGTATTCGTTATTTACAAAGTTAGTAACCACGCCAACAGTAAGATATCAGGTCAGGTAACTTACGGTTACAGGATTGAATTACTAAAAACAAGCTAGATATAGTGAATTCCAGTATATTCAAAAACTAAATTATACATTCCAGTTCCACGAATATCCGAGTTAATTGAAGTAGATTGCAATTCAGACTTAGTGCCGATGCAGCCTATTTCACTGCCACTCGATTGCTTTATCATTTTTGTAAGATTGGACTTTTGTCTTCTAAAGAAACTTTCGACAAGTAATTTGACGACCGATATGGAGCGGTGGGCGAAGGTCCGCCTGCGACGCTGGAGGTTGCGGGTGCGATTCCCGCCTCTGAACAATTGTGTGTACGATCTGCAGATATTTGTTCCGGGTGTTCTGGTCGTTTTCTATGTATAATAAATATCTATCTATGTAATATATTGTATCATGTATATCAGTTATCTAGTACCCATAACACAAGATCTGCTTACCATGGGGCTAGATAATGATGTGTAGATTGTCCAGCAATATTTATTTATTTATTATTATTAAAAAAAAATTGTAAACTTTGTAAACCCCGATTTGGTTCCCGCTTTTTACCTTTCTTTGCCTTAGAAAAAACAAAGCCCTATAAAATGCTACAAAGTTAAGAACACTCCGGTATTTGATACCAGCGTTTTGATTCCTTTGATTATTTATGTCTTTAAATACTGTCAACGTCATAAAAGCCTAGAATAAAAAAGCGACCAACAGTTTACCTCTAAATCTTTAACTCGCGCTTGCTAACTTTTTTCTTTTAGCATATTTTTGTAAACCCTTGACGCTATGGTTAACAATCATTATTTTTTAATAGGAGTTTCTTTACAACTGGTATCATTATACAAAAAATTATTGAAGCGCGATATCAAGACCTAGCTGTCGTTTATGGTTGCTTTGCAGCACGACACTCTATCTAGGCATATTTAACACTTTGACTGCGGTTTTTTTTCGACGACTGCGGTCTTTTTTTTTTACCTAAAAAATTCGTGCTGCCACTCTACACAGCGGTTGCGCCGCAAATGCGTTTCGTTTGAAAAATATTACAGCTCTGCTGAGTCACAAAGATCTGTATTTTCTCAGCCGCTGCGCTAGTGTGGATTTACGCATATTAGTCACTTGTAGAAAACTCATACCGTGCGTTTTCAGCACTCAAAGTGAAGCATATTTATAATCAAAGCCTAATTCATCAAAATTGCCTCAGCCTTTTTGTTCCTTCTACAAAATTTCACATACTGTTACACTGATACAGACGAAAATCATAAGCACTCATAATAATAAACCGCGGGTAAAAAAATGAGAAAAAGTGCAGTTCTATTTCAGTGAATACTAAAATTAATTGAGTCGGATACCTCCTTTTATTATCTTTGTAATCCAGTAAAAACTTGAATGAAACCACATGTTTAACATCCGTAAGATAATCGTACTTTGGGCCTTCCGTTTCAGCTAAGTAGGTTATTGCAGTGAACATAGAGTTCTCTATTTATCTTGCCTCATCTGCGCTTTCACCTGGCTTGCATTTCGTGGTTGCCATTGAATATATATTAGGGCAGAAATAACTATTCATGGAAATCAGTTCAAAATAGTGAAAATTATTCAGTGCTTAAGATAGGTTGATGTAAGTTTATGACACAAACTGCACAGGTAATAAATACGTGAATTCATCATTTAGTTTTTTTGTATGGTTTGTTAACAAGCATTTGACATAAAATTTGGCTGGAGTATAGGTGGTTACGTGGACATTGCCATTTATAGTATTTATGCTTATCGTACAGAATATTTGAAAACTTTTATAATTTGTCTCCGATAAATCAATTTTTTACCAGACTCATAAAGAGTAAAAAAAAATTATACTAAGAACTCTATACTACAGCTGAAAATTAAATATAATTCGACTTTAAACAGGTGTATTTGCATAATAATAATATGTTTTTCGGTGACAATAATATTCCTCAAAGTTTAAACCAAATAAATAATAATAAATAAATAAGACTGAGGTAGGTATTGTTGTACCAACCACGTAAACCCAAATCGTTAGAAAAGTAGGAAATTGAAATTTATAAATGCTCTTGGGGGCAAGAGGACATTTCTTTTCAGATATATTCTACCGATCATTCTACCCTCATTTTCTTTTTCTCATCTGATAAATAAGTTTCCGAATAAAATTCAACATTCAAATGAATCAAACATTGAAATGAAATCATTGATCAAATATTATTAGTATGGATTTGTAGGGATTTGAAATTTACACAGAGCATGATGGCGTCTGGTTAGAGGAGGTAAATATTTGAGCGACCTAGACATTTATATGTTTAAGCCAAAACAAAAAAGAATCCCAAGGTTTTTTTAACTGCGCGCCTCAAAAAAGCAATGCCTTTCTTTACTCCACGAATCCTTCAAAAAACATTTCACTCTCATCATTCACTTTTATCAAAATGCTGTCAGCCGTTTGATCTTCACGATTGAGTTAGCTCAAGAGTTTTCCAAAGATAAAATCTGTCTCTGATTTACATACTGAATCTCATAAGTAACTAACTTAATTTAGTTCCAGAATAAATTCGAAAAGAGCAAAAAAATACTAAAAATAAAAATATATTTCTCATGCCAATGTTAATTAAAACTTGAAACAACAACGGAATTGAGTTTGAGGGAAATAAAAAAACATTTAACTCGATACGAAAAGATGATCGCCAAGTTTTGCTAGCAAACAAAGAAAATATTGAACTAGATTTCCTTAGGGGATTGGAGTCGCCTTCTCAAAAATTGGTTGGAAAACCGAAGACACAAAAGGGTGTAGTGGGAAGGGTTTATCCTTCACCTAGCAGTGAGCGGCGAAAACCGGCTTTCATCGTATGACCATCAATCACTAGTTTTTGCGTACTTATTTGAATTTGAGCGTGAATATCGTTCCACTAACTTGGGGTAGCCTACCTAGTACCCTATACAAAACGTAGTATAATTTTTGTAAATGGTCGGTTAGTTTTAATTCTTATTTCCCTGGGGCCACCTTGGGCGTAGATAGGTTATTGATTGACGATTTTTTGTGATTCTTGGTTTATTATACCATTGAGCTTTATGTTTGATCGATTGTTCCGGGTTCTGACTGAAAACCAGCGCTCTTTCACAAATGACCTGGGTTATTGTGATAGAGCAACAAGCTGAGTCAGGACCTATTAGACCTACACACGCGCGCTTATCCACTTTCTGTGAGGGCTACTTAGTACCATATAAAATACTACTAACATTTTGTACCTTTTCACTTTTTTTTTTAAATATTTTGTCGATGTTACGTTTTTTATAATAGGTACCTAAGTAGGTACTTTGTAGTCTAATATAGTTATGTGTAATTAACCTTGTTTGTGTGTTGTGTTAGTGTTTAATAAATAATTTTCTTTCTTTATTGTTGTTGAAATTCAATATTTATTGCCTCAAACAAGGTATAATGCACCCGTGTCGCACTACTCACTATATTCTACATGCAATAATTATAACTAATAGGTATCTAAGATCAAGCATTTAAATAATGTTATATTATTGTTAATTTAATATGCATTGTTAAAGTATTTTGATATTTTTGTTATGAACTAAAATTCTGGCATAAATTTTCAATTTATTTAACAGAAGCTTATCATATTATATCATCATACCACTATGATGATATAATATGATAAGCTTCTGTTCCTAAGTAAGCTAAGCGCCCACGCGCTTACTTAGGAACTTTAGGAAAATTGTGTTATTTTTAAATGTAATTAGTTATCTCGTAAGTTAGTTATTATTTTTGTGACCTATCTCTTATTGTGGTATAAGTGGTGTTGGATAGTTCGGCCAAAAATATTTTAGGTGTTGAGAAACATTAAGATTGTTATTTGAGCTTAAGCTATAGTGATACTTTTTGCTGGAGTCAATTGTGAAAAGTGAAAATACCTAGTAGTAGGTAGTGTGATCCTGAATTCACACTACCTACTACTTTTTTCTACTATAATAACTAAGTTTGATTTACTAGTCAAGTCATCATCAACATCATCATCAGCCTATATTAGTCCACTGCTGGATATAGGCCTCCCCCAATGAGCGCCATAGCGCCCTGTCTTCAGCTTGACGCATCCAGCATCTACCTGCAGTCTTTCGCAGGTCGTCATCCCACCTGGTCGGAGGGCGTCCTACACTACGTTTACCGAGTCGTGGTCTCCACTCAAGAACACGTTTGCCCCAGCGGCCGTCGGTTCTTCGCGAGATATGGCCGGCCCACTGCCACTTCAGCTTGCTAATTCTCAGAGCTATGTCGATAACTTTGGTTCTCTGTCGGATGTATTCGTTGCGAATCCTATCCTTCAGAGAAATTCCGAGCATAGCTCTTTCCATAGCTCGCTGAGCGACTGCAGAATCTGCCCGAGGTATGTGTATTCGGAAACAGTTTCGAGAAGGTGACCATGTACGACCACCGGCCCTGGATCAATGTGTCCATTGATCATGACTTTGGTTTTATCCAAATTCATGCCAAGACCGATACATCGGGAGGCTGAAGCTAGGCCGCCCAGCATCTGGTTCAGCTCCTCTAGCGAGTCCGCATGTCCCGTCATGAACCCTACTCTACCAACCCTACTTTAATACTCTAGAATGAGAGTGTGTTATTAGTACCAATTAAACGTTTCATCTATCTAAAGAGATTTAAAAATTAGCATAGAATATTAAATCGATTTTTGGACGTTTGTTTTGAAATTGTCAAATTGTTGAATGACATCCCTCTGTTTGACAGCAGCGAGTTTTTAATCGATGCTTATGTATTGTATGGGCGATGCCTATGCCTGCTGGTTTGTTCTAATAGGTACATGATAATGTTGTACTCTTTGCTTTGAACCAAAGAGAATACAATATCAGCGCTTTGAAGTAGTATTTACTGATCTGTGCTCTAGTTATTGATCTGTGCAAACGTAAATTTGTAAAAATTATTATTTTTAATTTTGTTAAAATGTTTACAGTATATTTTTACTAAGAAAATCAAAATCTAATCATGACGCAAGAATCCAGAAAGTCCCCACCTCTCGCACATGGAAAAACTGCGCCTGCAACCACGGAGAAGAACAAAACCGTTACATATTGCACGGATCTCGAGAAGTCTGTGATTATGAGCAACTTTGAAAGACGCGGATGGCAGCAGGTGGGTCCCGAAGACGAGTGGAACATCTACTGGTCATTTACAACCAACTGCCGAAATATCTTCAGTATCGAAAGCGGCTACAGAATGTGCGACAACCAAATGATAAATCATTTCCCCAACCACTACGAACTGTCGCGTAAAGATTTATTGGTGAAAAATATAAAGAGATATCGCAAGGAACTCGAAAAGGAAGGCAATCCTTTAGCTGAGAAAGTAGAACAACCACTTCCTAACGGGCAAACTGTAACGCGATATACACATCTGGATTTCATTCCCGTAACATACGTGCTGCCTGCCGACTACAATATGTTCGTAGAAGAGTACAGAAAGTCCCCTCAAAGCACTTGGATTATGAAACCCTGTGGTAAATCCCAGGGGGCCGGAATTTTCTTGATAAACAAACTTTCGAAATTGAAAAAGTGGTCTCGGGAAGCGAAGACCCCTTTTACCCAGCTGACTAGCAAAGAGTCCTATGTAATATCGCGCTACATCGATAATCCACTTCTAATAGGCGGTAAAAAGTTTGATCTAAGATTGTATGTCCTCGTGACATCGTTTCGCCCGCTCAAAGCTTATCTATTCCAGCACGGGTTCTGCAGATTTTGCACTGTGAAATATGATACGAGCGTTACGGAATTAGATAACATGTATGTTCACTTGACAAATGTGAGTGTACAGAAACACGGCGGGGATTATAATAGCCTGCATGGAGGCAAGATGAGCATTCAGAATTTCCGTTTATATTTGGAGGGCACAAAAGGGAGGTCGGTGACCGATAAATTGTTTGCTGAAATGCAGTGGCTCATCGTCCATTCTCTGAAAGCTGTCGCGCCGGTGATGGCGAACGACCGCCATTGTTTTGAGTGTTACGGCTACGATATCATAATAGATAATATGCTAAAGCCGTGGCTCGTGGAAGTAAACGCGTCCCCCTCGCTCCAGTCGACGACGCACAGCGATAGAATATTGAAATACAAATTGATAGACAATATTGTGTCCGTTGTTGTGCCACCTGACGGTTTTCCCGATGCCAGATGGAACAAGATCCCAGACGCGGAAGCTTTGGGCGATTTCGATTTGTTGATAGACGAAGAGCTTATGGAGGATGCGAGTTCTCGCTATTATTCAAGGCACACCAAATTCAGACCATAAATATTTAGATCCTGTGTAATATTTCCATGTTTTCATCATAAGTAATGTTATTGAAGCTGCTTTGTTAGCTATAAATTTTTTGGTATATAGGTATACTTATTCGAAGTAAAAGTTTTAAGTCAAACAAGCCTTCACATTTATTAAACCTTTCAACAAAATACAAAACATTCACAAATCATTATATTTTGTTGCGGAATTTAATTTCACGACGCTCTGCTTCCCTGTGCATAAAGTCTTCGTCAATGAGTATTTCAAAATCCCCCAAAGCCTCTTCCGTAGGCGTTTTGTTCCATCGCGCGTCGGGGATTCCGTCCGGGGGCAAAACGACCGATAACAGATTATCCACCAGCTTATACTTGAGTATCCTGTCGTTAGCCGTCGTCGCCGTCATCGAGGGGGACGCATTCACTTCTATAAGCCACGGTTTTAAGTTATCGTCTATAATTATGTCGTAACCGTAACACTCGAAGCAATGGCGGTCATTCGACATTACAGGCACGACGGCTTTTAGCGAGTGTACTATCAGCCACTGAATCGCTTCAAAGAGGCGCTCTGTCACTTCCAACCCTCGCGTGCCTTCTAGGTACAGTTTCAGGTTCTGCATTCCAAGCTTGCCCCCGTGTTGACTGTTGTAATCCTCTCCGTGTTTTTGCACGCTCACGTTTGTCAGATGCACATACATGTTGTCGAGCTCAGCCACGCTTGTATCGTACTTCATGGTACAGAAGCGACAAAAGCCATGCCGAAACATATAAGCCTTTAAGGGCCGGAACGACGTAACGAGGACGTAAATCCGCAAATCGAATTTCTTACCGCCGATCAAAAGCGGATTATCGATGTACCGCGAAATAACATAAGTATCTTTGCTTGTCAGATGGTGCTGCAGATACTTTTTAGATTCGCGGGACCATTTTTTCAGCTTTGACAGTTTATTAACTAAAAAAATACCGGCTCCCTGGGATTTTGCGCATGGTTTCAGGATCCAGGTTGTTTGGGGAAATTTGCGATACTCTTCGACGAATATTTTGTAGTCAGAAGGCAGGATGTAGGTCAAAGGGATAAAATCCAGATGTAAATAGCGATTGACGACTTGACCGGTCGGCAATTTCACTTCAGTCTTGTCTCCGAGAGGTTTGTTTGCCTTTTCCAAATCTCTTCTGTACCGTTTTATGTTTTTTACAAGCAAATCTTTCCGTACTAACTCGTAATGGTTTGGGAAGTGGTTGATAATCTGGTTATCGTTCAGGCGATACCCGTTTTCGAAACTGAAAATGGACCTGCAGTTCAATGTGTTTGACCAATAGACATTCCAATATTCTTCGGGAGATACATGTTGCCATCCGCGTCTAAGGAAATTATTTACCACGATAGAATTATCAAAGTCCGTGCAAAAACTTATTTGCTTTGGTCTACCTTCTCCCGGGTTGCTCACGACGCGTCCGTGTATATTCAATGAAGGCTTCTTTGTGCATAACGATGCCATTTTCTGAAATCATTGAAATCAATTTTATATTTTATGTAATTACCAAAATATTAAAACTAAAACGAAATGAAAATAAGCACAATAAATCCCTACCTAATGCTTACGAAATCTTGACCATCGGGTTTTTTTGGGTTTATTTCTTTAGTTTTGCCATTTACTCTAAGTTTTGCCCACGTAGTGTTTTTTTCTCTTTATTTTGCCTGAGTTATGGACCATAGATTTCTTATAAACGGGCAAAGACACTGCAATATTACCACAAATTTGAGAGTTTAAGAGACAGAGTTTTTATTAGCTTCACATCGCTGTCGATGATAAGAACAATACCTCGATATACGCAATGACTACAAGGAGGTTGAAGCGTAAATAAAGTAGTGGTTCACTTACTGTCAAATTTAATCCTTGCTAATCTGACTGAGCTTGTAACAATTAGGTACTGCAGCCAATCCAAACCAGTCTTACATAGTTATTATTCTCTTTGCAAACCAGTCGCAAAATTAAACTTTGGCTTTGTCAACGAACGACGAAAAAAAATTAATATTTTATAAAACGTCTAAACTCTGCACACGTCTATTCTCAACAAAGATAATACAATACCTGACAATAACAACGATTCTCTGTAACAGTGCACATTAGCAAACACAGTAATTATGTTGCGAGGCAACGAAAAGGGGTTTTTCCAACCCTTAGGTTCCTCACATTTAACGACGTGAGATCTGCATATACACTATATCTAACTACCACCTATATGTATACTAATATGGATCGCTAGACCGAATTTGGTCTTGAAACCCCTACGGCACGTATGGCACTAGAGTTGGCCCGATGAGTTATATGTATATGTGTACAAGGGCTTAGGTGTCTGTTTTCGTATCTGGCGTCTTGCGTCCATTGTCTCGAGGCGAAAAAAATTATAGAAAATATCCGTGATATCTAGGGTCGCTGTCATCGAAATCGATGAGGAAGCTTAATTATATATACATATGTGTATACTAGGTGTAAATATCGTCGCTCATCTCAGGTGGAACAGGACAAGCATGACAAGATAACCTCATTTCTATTTCTCCTATTGATCAAAGTTACGTAGTATTGTATTCTCCACGCTGATTCTGTACTACGTCATCTGACATACTCGTTCTTACATCATATTGATTATACGAGTACCTACCTGTTTTATCAGACGCTGCCCTTTCTAAAAGGTACCAATTATTCTCACATGATCCTCCTTGACATGCACCTCTATGACAATGATATCTGTATCTGAATAGCTTTTAATTTAATAAGTACCTACCTACCTAATTGTGTTTTGTTAATTTTTTTCATTATTCTTTTTAATAGCATATGATACGATTTGTTTTTTAAGGAGTTTAAGCCGATCCCGCGTCTATAAATGTGGGGAGACCATAGTTTCACGCATCAACGCAAACGCGCATTTAACGGAAGTTTAACATGCACGTTATTACTATTATGTAGTCACAGAATAACTAAAAAGTACAGCGTAGTAGAGTTTTTTTTTCTTACTTATCCTATTGACCTTCTGTTTTACTAAAAAAATATAAAATGAGAGATATTTTTGTGGTATGTTTTCAGTCATTTGGGTAAAATAAGAGGTTATTTTACCCAAATGACTGAAAACACACCATCCTTTCTTATTATCTTCCTTTCACCAAATTCTTGTAATTCTTTATTGTACAAAAAAAACTTAAACAATAACTTAACTAAAAAAAGATATGAACATAGGCGAGCTTAACCCTAACAAAGAGTTTTCTTACAGCAAAAGCTTAGGTTTATAGGAGAGGCGATGGAACAGATAGAGGAAGTGTACAAAAAAACAAATTAGACTAATAGTATAATACAACATGCGATGAGATATACATACATAAATTAAAATAACAATTGCTCAATAAACCTAATAAATAAGTTCAATAACTTCACCAAACATAGGTAAAGGCCTTCAAAAATGTATTATATATAAGTTATGTAGGCCCGTATTATAATAGTTCGCTTAGTCATTCTATGTTTGAGTAACGCTTGACTGTGACATAAACATTACTCAAGCATAGGATGAGACTGAGTGAGGAAGCTTTCATAATACGGGCTTTTATATTCAGAAAATGCAATGACTGTGGCGAGTGCACTCGCCACAGTCATTGCAAACTAAGTCGTTGTGCTTTTATAGTCGTTATGCAATCTAGTCCTTACGAACTAAACCCATTGCATTTTCTAAATCTCCTGCGGCGCGGACAGGTGCGCGTTCAGTTCCCAAGTCCCAGAGCAAAAATATCTGCCACTCAAGTTTATGAGGATTGGTACCTAAACACATGGCAATAGCATAAGCGTATGTTATGACGTCATCGCATAATCGTGAAACATAATGGGTAGGACACAGGCTGCTAACAATATGAGTAGGTAATATCTCAGTGTATGAATGCTCCAGTGCTCGATTAAACCGTTGGACAGGGTAAAGTTTGCAAAAACTTTTTAGGTGTGCTATACGAAGCGTAAAGGAGCTTTTGAATATTATAGCGGCCGTAGCTAACTAGGGGCTCATTAGGTGACCTATGTCCACTATGTCCAGCGATGGACTATTAAAGGCTGATTGATAGCATTTTCATGATGATCTAACTAACATAATATATCAATAGTTAGTGTCATGTTTCGAAGGTCACTGGCCGCCTGCAAGGGAACACCGCGGCACCGCCGTGCACTGTCGTCGTCAGCTGACACCCTGATTGCGTCATTTACACGCTATCGCCGTAATCAAAGAATAGCGTGTTATTAACACTTTGACTGCTGAAATCACACGGTATGTGTTTTCTACAAGTGACTAATATGCGTAAATCCACACTAGCGCAGCAGCTGAGAAAATACAGATCTGTGTGACTCAGCACAGCCGTAATATTTTTCGAACGAAACGCATGTGCGGCGCAACAAAACCGCTGTGTAGAGCGGCAGCACGAATTTTTTAGGTTAAAAAAAGATCGCAGTCCTCGAAAAAAAATCGCAGTCAAAGTGTTAATTAAGTGTATTTATATTTTATGTATGCTAGTTTTAAGGTATATATGGACCGTAGAATAAGTTAATAAGATCTCTTACTTTTCTTTGGTCTGAAATAAACGATTATTATTATACACAAGTAAATTGAATAATTTCGTTAGGCAGTCGAAATTGAATAAAGTAACGAAGCCATTTTGAAACCTGTTTAATTGCTTTGACGACTTTCCCGGAATTTGTTTTGCGGTTTCAATGTTTTCATACGGACTCCAGCAAATATCAATACCAAAATTGCTTTGTAGGTTTGTTTTCTTGTATTCAGAATTGAATTGTTTATCAATAAGCAAACAAATCAAAAGAGTAAGGTTGGTCTCATTTGGGCAACCAATAGCGTACTCATTCAATATTTAAAATTATGACGCTCTTACCCGTTTCTCCCTTTATTCAAGGCTTGAATAAGGGGCGAATGGGCACATCCTCCGATATGTTGTATCTTATTAACAATGCTCAATGCTCGCAAAAACATAAAATAACAATATATGTGTATAGAATAGAAACTCATTGGAATATTTTTATTATTTATATATTTACCTGTACTGCGTCGTTGGCATTCAAAATGACTACTTCTGTGCTAAAGTACCTACAATTTGAATGACGGGCAGTAGATGCCCTATTTAAAAACTATAATTCAATATCCATTTTCTTAATTTAACTAAAATTCATACTTCGCATCTGAGTCTTGTCTAACCTAAAAATTACTGAACCTACTCAGTAAATGAGTAGGCTAAAGCACCATAAATTTAATAAAAAATTACGCAAAACTCCGGTTATGAAGCTGTAATATTTTTATATTCAACTACTTATACTCTGATTTTTACAAAACATTTTAAATGAACTACGCCATTTATGAATGAAACTTTATAAAAACACATAACAATTACAATAATCATCAAAAGATAAAGTAAAACTAAGTTACTTCAATGACGCATATTTTATAATTTTTCTGTCGTATCAAACCGTACTTTTAAAATGTTTAGTGACCATTGCCTACCGTAGGAAACATTTTTTTGCATGCCCTAGACTAAGGCAAGACATGTACGGTACACATTTTATAACTAAGACATCTGTGACCTATCATCATCATCATCATCAGCCTATAGCAGTCCTCTGCTGGACGGACAAAGGCCTCCCCGAATGAGCGCTATAGCTCCCTGTCTTCAGCTTGCCGCATCCAGCATCTACCTGCAGTCTTTCGCAGGTCGTCATCCCACCTGGTCGGAGGGCGTCCTACACTACGTTTACCACGTTCACTACGCTCACTACGTTCACTACGTTTACTGTGACCTATGTGTGCAATTAAATTATCTGTATTCTGTATTCATAATGTCACATGTGCAGCGAAATATTTTTGAATTTGAATTCGGAACGAA
Organism: Eupithecia abbreviata; assembly: GCA_943735965.1. Classification (NCBI taxonomy): domain Eukaryota; kingdom Metazoa; phylum Arthropoda; class Insecta; order Lepidoptera; family Geometridae; genus Eupithecia; species Eupithecia abbreviata. Next base: position 6,207,650 of record OX030986.1, read on the forward strand.
CGAAAGATTAATTAAGAATTGTTTCGCGCTTCTGTGCTTTATTTAGATGATACCGATGTCGATAAAATTAAATATATTCTACCAATATGCGTTGGGTTTGTAACCCCTTTGTATACAAAAAGTATCGAGGTTTTTGAATCAGGGTATAGACAGACTACCTACATATTATTTCAACTGATATTATATAAAAGCCTGCACGCAAAATAAACCTCTTTAAAAATCTTTATTCTGGTAGAAAAGATAAGTTTCGTATCTATATTAATGTTTACTAACACGTTATGAATAATTGAATACACTTTACGTTCTGAATAACCCGTAGTACTCCGTAAAATATTAATGGAGTTTTCTTTCTACCCAAATCCTGTTTTGTGGCTATGAATAAATCCTTTCCATTATTACACGAGCTCAGCTAATGTGAACCTAATTGCTTTGAGATAAGGTTACTGCTTTTAATTGCTTGTTTCTTGTATCATTACTCATGTAGGTAAGTTAGAATGGGATACACAAGCAAAAAGCTATAGCGGCTAACGTAGTATGCTTAGTTTAGTCGTTAGAGAGCTAATAACCGTATAGCACTATTTTATAGCATGTGCCTTTATAGCTAAGAGTAATGCTTAGTGTAGTGTGTTAAGGCTGGGTCTATCTTCTAGATAACAAGATAATAACATAATATATCTTCTACATAATAGGTTAAGATATTGGTTAGCTACACTAATCCTTGTAACCATAATTTGTGTAACCTTGTCAAAATACAGACATTATCATCTTATCAAAAGTCATAAAAGTCATTTATTTAATCTTTAAACTTATTTAAAGCACTTAGACATGTCGAAACATTACATAAAATTTGTACAATGTACCTAGATCTCACTTATTTCATCAGCGCCCATACACGTCCACATAGGTACAGCTAATTACATCTAGACAGTCTAGATTTGGGCCTAAATAGTGAATGGCATGTGGGTAGAATAAATAAGCTAGTACCTATTGCCAATAATTAGTAAAAGCCCATCAAAGGCAAGGTATAATAACTCGCATGACTGGACTATGTGCCTATATTTACCTATAGCTCTGTTAGTAACTCACACAGCTGTTCGTATAGTATACCCCTACGTTCATCATCAGCATCATAATATTAGTCCACTGGCTAGAAATGGGCCTCCCCAAATGAGCGCCTTAGCGACCTGTCTTCAGCTTGACGCATCCAACATCTGTCTGCTGTCTCTCGAATCATCATCACTCCAGGCCGGAGGGCGTCCTACACTAAATTTGCTGAGCCATAGTCTCCATTCAAGAACATGGTTACCCCAGTGCGGTTGTCGTGGTAGTTTTTCGCGCCCCACTGCCTCTTCAGCTTGCTAATTCAGTTCAGAGATGTAAATAAATAAATAAATAATGCTGGACAAATCACACAGCATTATCTAGCCCCGTGGAAACAAGAGCTTGTGTTATGTGTACTAGATAACTGATATACATAATACAATACATTACATAGATAGTTTTTTTTATTATACATTGAAAACGACCAGAACACCCGGAACAAATATCTGCAGATCGTACACACAATTGTTCCGAAGCGGGAATCGAACCTGCAACCTCCTGCGTCGCAAAATGTCTGATAAACTTAGTTGCTTAGATGTCATTTATTTACCCACCATACACACAAAATAAATGAACAATTTTGAAATAAAAATACTTAAGCATTAACTGTAAAATAAATAACATTGGCGTGAAAACGATGAAAAAATTAATTAAAATAAGTAAGAAGCGGTGACGATTGTTTGCCGCAGCTAGCAATATATACTTGTCGTGGACGGCCCTGAGGTGAAGACCGTCCTTTTTTCTCTCTTCTCTGGGCTTCTCAGGTAGCCCGCCGATTCAGGAGATGTCGTGGCAAGGAGTTCCGCCGCCAGCATGAAGATCAGAGGATGAAGGGAAACACTTCTCACTTGGTACTTGATTTATTGCAGTACTTCTTACTAATTACGAACATTGGAACTTAGACTTCCACTCTCTAACAAAGTTGTGCAGTACCTTACCCGGCACAAGGCTATACCGCGTAGAGGACGGCTTATTTTCCTCTACGCGGCCGTTTAATTTTCATTATGCCGGGCTCGGTTTTCTGCCTATTTATCCATTTATTCACATATTTATCCCTATAATTCACATTCCATTTTATACTTTAAGACCCTATCTATCTATATAAACAATTTTTCAAAACCTAGAAGTCTTAATTCTAGCGGGATAGGCGTTTTATTCTCGAAAATTTCTTATATTCAAAGCGTTGTCTACAATCTCCCCCCGAGTGCCCGGTGCTCCTGGTACTCCATCCTTCGGGAACAACGCCGTCATGATCAGTCTCGATACGGGTCGCCTGATGATGCCGCCTCTGGTCCTCACGTCGACGATCCTCACTCGTCCGTCTGGTCCCGGGTAGGTCCTCTCGATGACTCCACGCGGCCATGTGTTGCGCGGAAAGGTGGCGTCGGCAATGATGACTACGTCGCCTTGCTGTAGTCCTGCAGCCTCTTGTCTCGATCTGATGGGTCTCGGCATGAGGGAGGGTAGATATTCCCTCAGCCAACGTGCCCAGAAGTGGTCTGCTAGGCGCTGAGCGGTTCTCCAACTCGGCGTACCAATAAGTGTTCGATCGTTGAACGCCCCCAGTATAGCTGCTCCACAGGATCGGCCAATCAGGAAGTGATTTGGCGTGAGACTCTCTTCTTCTCCTGGGTCGGCGCTCAAGTGCGTGAGCGGCCGAGAGTTGATGGTGTGTTCCACTTCTGTCAGGTAGGTGTGCAGGACTTCTTCAGGTGGACTTCTTTCTCCAAGGACGGCGATGAGCGCGGTCTTCACGGTTCTCACCAGGCGCTCCCATGCTCCCCCCATGTGGGGCGCACCAGGGGGTATGAACTTCCACGAAAGCCCCTCCTTTGCCGCTGCGTCGATGTACTCGTTCGGGCTGATATTTTTCATTTCTTCTCTTAATTCCCGGTTGGCTCCGACGAAGTTGGTCCCGTTGTCGCTGAAGAGAACTCGTGGGCTGCCGCGGCGTGCGGACATCCTCCTCAGTGCCATGATCATGGAGTTGGTGCTCAGCGAGTTTACCAGCTCCAGGTGTACTGCTCGTGTCGTTAGGCAAGTGAAAAGCGCTCCCCAACGCTTCTCGCGACGACGGCCTATGGTGACCTGCATGGGACCAAAGTAGTCGACCCCAGTGCAGGTGAACGGCGGTTGGTGGTGTGCCAGTCGTTCGGCTGGTAGGTCTCCTTGCGGTGGAATCCCTGGCATGGATCTCTTCACGATGCACCATTGGCATTGGCGCACGACTTTTCTCACTTCATTTCTCAGGGATATGATCCAAAACTTCTGTCGTAGCTCGTTGATCACAGTGGCGCTATTTCCGTGGTGTAACTTCCGATGGTAGTGATCTATGAGCAGTGTAACTATTCTGCTCTTTCCGTCCAGGATTGGAGGCTTGGGTTCTTCTGTGATCAGCTTCGAAGTTCTCACATTCAGGCGTAGAATGTCATTTTCATCGAGCTCTACGTCGATCTTCTTCAGGCGGCTGGGATTTTCGATGGGCTTCTTTTTTCTCAGATTCTCTATCTCGTTCGCAAAGGCTTCTCTTTGGCTCTGTTGGACGAGAGCGCGCTGAGCTCTTCGTAGGTGGCCTTCGTCGAGGGGTAGTAGTGCTGCAGTCTCTTTCTTCGTGCATTTTCTCCGGGGGTTCTTACGGCGGCATAGATCCATGAACATAAATATTCTTGCCGTAGCACGAAGCAATCTATTCCAGCTGCTGAACTTACAGGGATTTGGCAAGCTCGACGGCGGGATTGTTCTCGCAGCGCAACATGTTTCCCTTTTCATTTCATCGCAGGGTTCCTCTGCATCCTTCAGCCTCTTCACCGGCCATTCTGCTTCTGGCTGGTATAGAAACGCCGGCCCGTTGAACCATCTTGATGTGCTACCGAAGTCCGTGGGTGCCTTTCTTGTGGCATCGTCAGCGGGATTGTCTTTAGTCGGTACCCATCTCCATTCAGCCGGCTTGGAAAGTTCCTCGATGCCGGCCAACCGGTGAGCGACGAATGTTTTGAATCGCCGTGGGTCCGCTGCAACACTGTCGTGGAGTCCGACCAAAAGGTTTTAGATGTTGCCCTAAAATCTGTTTCTCTGCAGATATTATCCGCCAGCCGGGCTCCCAGTAACGCAGCTTGAACTTCCATGCGCGGAATCGATGTTATCTTTACCGGCGCCACTCTCGCTTTTCCCGCCATGAGGGTGATGCGGATCCCTTCAGCTGATGATGTCCTCCAATACGCGGCTGCCGCGTATGCTGTCTCACTGGCATCCACGAACGTATGTAGCTCTCCGATTCTCGTTCCGTCCGGGGCCAAGCACCTTGGTATCTTCAGTTCTTGCAATGCACGTATCTGATCCAGGTAGTCTCTCCAGGTGGTGTGGTGCTGGTCGCTGACCTCCTCGTCCCACTGCACGCCGGCTCGCCAAAGTTCTTGTACTAGTTTCTTTCCCTGCACTAGTATTGGGGCGATAAGTCCCATTGGATCGAAAGTGGACATTACCGCAGCCGTTACTTCTCGTTTTGTGGGGAATCTGCTTCCTGACGTTACTTCCGGTGGTGTGGTTCTCAACCCGACGTTGTAGGCTAGCGCGTCCTCGTTCACTAGCCACCGCATACCCAGCGTTTTTTCCTCGCCGAGTGTCTTCTCTTTCAGCTCGGCGTTGTCGAGATTGGCCAGCGTCTTGTTCTGGTTGCTGGCCCACTGCCGCAGCTCGAACCCTGCTGCTTTGTGGATCCTGGATACTTGCTCTGCGACCTCGGCTGCCTTCTCGATGCTGTCGAAGCTCTGCAAGTAATCGCAAACACGAGCGATATCAAGACATATAGTGATGTCTTGATATCGCTCGTGCCGCTTCCGGAAAAGTGTCCGCATGTTCTTCTGCATTCTTATTTTTCACGAAGATTGCCGTTGAAGGTGATGACGCGGCGCCGAATATCACAGATTTCATCCTGTATTCTTTTGGCTGTACTGCTTCCTCGTTGCGCCATAGGAACCGCAAGCTATCTCGATCTTCTTCTCTTATTCTTATTTGCAGGAACATCTCTCGAATATCTGCAACGACCGCGACCGGGCCCTCTCGGAATCTCAGAAGTACTCCAAACAGAGATTGGAGTAGGTCGGGTCCCGGCAGCAGTGCGTCGTTCAGACTCTTTCCCTCAAACTTCGCTGCGGCGTCGAACACGAGTCTTATCTTTTTCTTCTGGGGATGTATGACGGCGAAGTGCGGTAAGTAGAACGTCCTGTTTGGGGTGGAGGTGGCTGGAGCTTCTTCTGCATACCCGCTGTCCAGCAGGTTCTTGATCTGCTTCCGATACTCCGTCTTGAGCGTTGCGTCCTTTCTCAACTTCTTCTCTATGCCTACCAGTCGGTTGTAGGCCTGTTTGTAATTGTGGGGCAACGATTCATCCTCAGTTTTCCAGAGGAGTCCAGATTCGAAACGTCCTTCTGGCAGTCGCTTCGTTGTCTTCTCCAGCACCTCCAAGGCTCTCCCATCGGCGTCGTTGCTCGGTCGCTTTGGCTGGATCCCGATTGACTCCAAGTCGAAGTGCCGCTTCATCATCTCGTCCATCTTTTCTTCTTCGAGTCGGCAGTGGTACATGAAGTTCACTGCTGAGGCTGCTGCTGTGGCTTTTCCATGCAGCACCCACCCTAGGCTGGTAAGAGAAGCGACAGGTTCGTTGTTATTTCCTTTTAAAATCTTTCTTGAGATGATGAGGTCCCAGTTGTCTTGACTGATGAGTAGAGCCGGGCGTTCGCTGTCGTATAGCAGCTCCTTCCTTATGCTTCTCAAGTGGCTGCATTTCTCTATGATCTCTTCGTCCACGTGCTGTGCTGACAAATTCAATTCTTCTACAGTGCGAGCGCCGCGCAGAGAGCACTTGGTTCTTCTGTGTGCCCCTTTTAGCTGCAAGTCCAGTCTCTGCGAATCACATTTGGTGATCTTGCCTCCAACAGTCTGCAGGATCAACTTTTCTTCCTTTCCTGTAGCACCGATTTTCTTTGCCACACCGGCTTCTAGAAGGGTGACCGTTGATCCCTCGTCCAGTAGTGCGAGGACTCGTGTCGATCCCTCCGGTCCGTACACGTCGACCGGCACCATCTTCAGGTAGGCTCTTGTTCCGATGGTTGCTGCGTAGACGTTGGTCACCAGGTCCTTTTTTGCAAGCTCTGTTTTCTCCGATGCTTCTGTCTTATGCTGCTGCTGCTGCTGCTGCTGCTGCTGCATGGCTTGTCTCTCTTGGTGAAGCAGCACGTGATGCGGTCGTTTGCACTTGGGGCATGGGCGCGCTCTGCAGGTAAATCCCGTATGCTTACCTCTCAAACACTTGAAGCATAGCTTCTTCTCTTTCGCCACTACCCAGCGTGCGTCGACTGTTGCTTTTTTGAATTTCTCACACTCTTTAGTGTAGTGCGCTCCGTCGCACATGTGGCAGCTTGGCACGGTGGTATTGGCAGCTTGTTCTCTGCTCTCATCTTCTTCCTGGCCGGCGCTGACGATCTGCCTTCCTGTTTTCTTCTGGGGCTTTTCCGGGCCTACCGCAGACCCGCAGATGTCAGCTTCTCTATTTAGGAACCTTTCCAGTTTCGTCAGGATCGGCTCCTCCTCGGGGATGGTCACATTGTAGTCATACCATCGGAATCTCATAAGTGTGGAAAACTTCTCTATTATTGTTTTACCCACTTCTGGAGAGTGCAGCAGGTATGGCTTTTTGAGCGCCTGGATCGTGGAGACTGCGTTGCTCAGGCGGCTGGCGAAGATGATGGTTTCTCTCGGGCTATCACCAAGCTTCGGTAGTCCTTTCAGCTTCTGCAGCTCCATCTCCACGATGATGTCTGGGCGGCCGAATCTTCTCTCGAGTGTCTCCATGATGAGACCTGGATCGTCCGTTGCGTAGAGAAGACTTCGGACGGACTCTCTGACGATTCCTTTCAGCACTTTTCTTAGGCGCGCCATGTTCTGATTGTTCGTATGGTTTAGTGCACTTTCCTTGTATGTTTTCATGAAGGGCAGCCACTCTTCCGCAGTGCCGTCAAAATCCGGAAGAGGCCAAGAGTTTCGAGATGAATCGTTGTTTCGTAGCATAATGGCATCGGCTAGCGCCCTGATTGTGCTCAGGACGCCTTCTTCCTTTTCGGGTGGCGGCTGCGGTAGGTATCTCTGTTCCGGTTGTGGCTGGACTTTTTCTTCCACAGGTGGACGTGGCGCTTCTATCATAGTTGTCTCGTTTAACCAACGCTCGACCTGTGTGGACTTGTCGAAGTCCTCTTCTGAAGCGCATTCTAGCGCCATCTCGTATTCTGACTGCGCCAATGCAGTCGCGAGCTGAGCCTCTTCTAATTTCCGCCGTTGTAGTTCTAGGTGCGCCTTCTTCTCTGCCCTCGACGTTTTCTCAGATCTTGCCTTCGTAATGCGCGGCGCGGTTGCCGCCAACTCGATCGGTGCCACGGTTGTGTTGCGCACAGCGGGCGCGCGAACAGTCGTAGCGGCGGACGAGGTGTACTCGGGGTCCGCGGCGGGTGCGGGGTACGCGGGGTACGTAGAGCGCGCGGCGGGCGCGAGGTGCGCGGCGGGCGCGGCAGGCGCGGCGTAGTGCGCGGCGCGCGCAGCGGTCGCGAGGTGCGCGGCGTGCGCGGCGTGCGCAGCGTGCGCAGCGGGCGCGTAGTGCGCGGCGGGCGCGAGGTGCGCGGCGGGCGCAGCGGGCGCGTAGTGCGCGGCGCGCGCAGCGGGCGCGAGGTGCGCGGCGGGCGCGGCAGGCGCGGCGGGCGCAGCGGGTGCGTAGTGCGCGGCGGGCGCAGCGGGCGCGAGGTGCGCGGCGTGCGCAGCGGGCGCAGCGGGCGCGTAGTGCGCGGCAGGCGCGGCGGGCGCGGCGGGCGCGGCGGGCGCAGCGGGCGCAGCGGGCGCAGCGGGCGCGAGGTGCGCGGCGAGCGCAGCGGGCGCGTAGTGCGCGGCGAGCGCAGCGGGCGCAGCGGGCGCGGCGGGCGCGAGGTGCGCGGCGTGCGCAGCGGGCGCGAGGTGCACGGCGTGCGCAGCGGGCGCAGCGGGTGTGTGGTGCGCGGCGCGCGCAGCGGGTGTCTCGGGGCGTGCTATGTTTCTCTCTGCAACGGCGGTTGCTGCGGCGGCAGCAGCGGTGGCTGCTCGTGTTCTTCTGAGCGCGGCTGCGCTTTGTGCGGCTGGCGTGGATGCGGCGCGAGTCGTCTGTCCCGGTGATGCACCGGACGCAGAGTTCGCGGCCGTGGACAACCCGCGAGTCGTCTGGCCCAGAGGTGTGCCGGGCGCAGAGTTCGCGGGAGCCGCTGGACGGTCCGTTCCTTCGCTCGTAGTGCTGGTCGCTGGCGTCTCCAGGGACCAGTCGGTTTCCGCTTCATCGGAGCTCATCTCCGATTTTCTTGACCGTGGTGATCTTGATCGGCGACTGCCTGGCATCTCCTCTTCTAATCCGGCGCTCGAATGGACCAAAAATTGTCGTGGACGGCCCTGAGGTGAAGACCGTCCTTTTTTCTCTCTTCTCTGGGCTTCTCAGGTAGCCCGCCGATTCAGGAGATGTCGTGGCAAGGAGTTCCGCCGCCAGCATGAAGATCAGAGGATGAAGGGAAACACTTCTCACTTGGTACTTGATTTATTGCAGTACTTCTTACTAATTACGAACATTGGAACTTAGACTTCCACTCTCTAACAAAGTTGTGCAGTACCTTACCCGGCACAAGGCTATACCGCGTAGAGGACGGCTTATTTTCCTCTACGCGGCCGTTTAATTTTCATTATGCCGGGCTCGGTTTTCTGCCTATTTATCCATTTATTCACATATTTATCCCTATAATTCACATTCCATTTTATACTTTAAGACCCTATCTATCTATATAAACAATTTTTCAAAACCTAGAAGTCTTAATTCTAGCGGGATAGGCGTTTTATTCTCGAAAATTTCTTATATTCAAAGCGTTGTCTACAATACTAATAGCTGTTTTAGCTGATATCGGCTTGGAAATTATGCTCATGGTAAAGTTTTGTTTATTTAGTAAGTAGTTTCTGCCCGCGGAATAGTACACGTTGTCTACGTTGGATATTTCTACCCGAAGAGTGTTTTCCAAACTGATTAACATATCTACACGAAAAATACATGTCATATACCTAATTCCTGATCATACTTCTAAAAATATATGCCTTGACTTGAGTAACTTTCTGCTTCAGTTATTCACCAGTCAAAAACGCGTACCGCTTCTAATTTAGTTAAGCTTAACCATACGGAAAAATGACCACAGCCTTTTGAAGTGAAACATCTTAAATAGTCCCTATAAGACCCACTCAGGTAATCTTAAGACGAGCCTGTCGCTTTAATCTGGGCCAGGATTACAATACCGACGACCGCTGGGGCAAACTTGTTCTTGAGTGGAGACCACGACTCGGTAAACGTAGTGTAGGACGCCCTCCGACCAGGTGGGATGACGACCTGCGAAAGACTGCAGGTAGATGCTGGATGCGGCAAGCTGAAGACAGGGCGCTATAGGTTTTGTTAAATTAGGCCAATAATTTTCTTATAATCAACTTTATTACCAAAAGTCATTTAACGGGATATTTACCATGATTTGATTTATTAAGTTTGAGTTTTGAGTTTTTTTTGTGTAGTGGTAACTTTCGTCGCAAAAAGCTGCTAGAAATTAGGCCTCCTCTGATATAGGCGCCCCATAAGCTTTTATCATTATGGAGTTATGCCGTAATACCCATATGCGGGTTTAGTGTCCGGCTTGCAACTGTGCCGAAATATTGAGAAACTCTAAACCACCGTTTTACTTAACGCCAATATCAACTTAAATCAAACAAAGAAGCCTGATCTAGGAATTCCCAACTCATCCAAAAGCTCATTTATTCAAAAACCGCGAGACGTAGAAAGTGCGCGAATTTATCTCAAACACTTCGCCGCATCATTTAAACGAGAAAGTTTCTTCGATGGGCTCCAACTTAAGCGTTAAAGATTAAGTTGGCTTTGTTTTCAGACAAACGCTATTTCTGTTATTATTAAAGGCTATTTATCCTTATCAATTAATATTATTTTGATAAGCAATTTGGCGACTTATGTAACTTCTGGTTGTGGGAGGTTAAAATATCCAAATGTACATAGGGTTAGGCAGGTTTTCCTTGTTCTAATGCTTGCATTCATGGTTAGGACCTTGTTAACACGCGTTTTACAATATTCTGTCATATGTGAGTGTACATACACACATCACAAGTGACATAATTATCTCTTAAGAAAACCATATATATAGATTTTCACGGCAACCTTTACGGTTTAAAAAAATATCTATGTATATACTACAGTTAAACCCTTACTTACCCTAAATAAAGCATTTTTAACATGAGTTTGACAAGAGTTACACACTATATACATAATACTAATACTTAAGCACTAGAAGTGTAACAAAACAGACCCTTATGTACAGATAAAGCCTGATAAAGCCATGGCCTTGAAACAACTGTGTATGAAAATGATATTATCTGGGTAGCTAACTCTTCAGGCCCCACATTTGCATTCTCCAAGTGAGTGAAACCAGAATTTGAGTCATTTCGCGAAATTACGCAAGTTCATTATGATAACCACGTCGAAGGGTGGTCTAATAAGTTCATTGTGGCGGATTAAATTATAAGGGAACCTTGAATATAAATTATGATTTGGTTCTGCTGACCGAGGGTTATTCAGCGTCCCGAAAAGAGCTTGGAAATTATCTGATAGATGGGCGATTGAGTATGAAATCGCAATGGGTTTGCATTGGTTATATATCACCTATACTTTTAGCCCCTTTAGGTAAAAATAGACGCGTTATAAATATAACGAAAACGTTATAAATCTAATAAATCACAATCAAATGCTACCTATAAGTAGTAACCGAGTCAAATACACAGTATCACCCTTAATGCCGGACGGTTTTATTCTGTTTGCAAAGTGGCTTGATCGACTGTACCTACTTGATGTTTGATGAAAATCACTGCAGCCGTTCTTTAAAGACTCATAGAAAAAATGTTTATTGAATATAGTAAGACACAAAAAGTTCTTGAAAAAACAAATGCTTGTAATATTACGCTTTACCTCCGCCGTAGGCGGTAAGTATATTAGTATCTACGTAATGTAGTTATAACCTATGAGTATGCTATGGTAAAATAACATTACAACGCTAAGCATGAGCGAATCCGCCACTTCTTCTCACATAGTTTGTATATTATTTCAAAACTTGGCATTCAGATATTACCTACTTTCATTACACAGACGGACAGACATAATATATTCATCCCTGCACCAGAGTTTCAGAGTAAATTGTCGTGCATTTTTCAATTGCTTAATAAAATGCTTTTATATAAATTATTTATATTTATATATTATTATTTATTTTAAGCCATTACTGTCCCACTGCTGGGCAAAGGCCTCCCTTTTCTCCTTCCACTCCTCGCGATCCAACGCGAGGAATGGAAGAACGAATTTTATATAAATAAATAATAAATAATGCTGAACAATCCACACAGCATCATCTAGCCCTAAGCAAAGCAGAGCTTCTGTTATGGGTAATAGATAACTGATATACAGAATAAAAATCTGCAGATCGTACAGACAATTGTCCCGAAGCGGGAATCGAACCCGCAACCTCATGCGTCGCAGGCGGACCTTTGCTCACCGCGCCACAGAGGTCATCAACTTATATTATGTGTTTTATAGAATACGTACATGTTAGATACACGGCGGATTAACATTAACAAGCCGGAAGGCACTCGTAAGATGACGTGTTGTCCCCTCGGGCTTCAATAAATTATTTGCCACTTCCCTACATCTTACGTGTGAAAATGACAGTCACCTTACATGGCGACGTCGACGACGACCGACGTGAGACGAAACATATTACACCGTAATAACGGCGCACCATTTATCAGCCAAGCAGTACGAGTATCTCACAACTTTCCACATGTTTATCTGGAGTTCTAGAATTATTAAAATGATAGATACGCAACTAGTTCCGTGAAAAAAAATATCAAATTGCTCATGTGCAGTGAAGTTCAAAGCTTCTGTAAACAGCATACAGATTTAGCGGCACGCACGAGATGGCGTGGGTAGTACTCGACACTACATAATTTTGTCATTTTAGGATTATGATGATTATGGCAACTGTGTCTTGATGGACCCTTTTCTGCCAGTGTCAAGTAATGGAGTTATCAAATTGTGAAGATGTTTTGATATTTTCACTAGAGCCTAGTTTGTTATCTAGCAGGGAGTACCACGTGCAGGTTAGGTTGGCTTAGGAGACGAGATGTTGGAGTCTCCCTTACACCCCATTTTAGGATTATGTTAACGATCAAATATTAATGTCGTTTGTAAATGCTGTCAATCGTCAAGATTAGTGACGTATAGTATTAACACGTTAACCTCACGGTTAGGTTTTTTCCCATAGTAAAAAAAAAAAAAGGTTAGCCAGCAGCAACGCTAATTTTACCGCGAATAACGCGTGTAAAGGCGCATTTTAATGTGAAAATTCACGCTAAAATGCGCCTTACCATAATAACGCTAACTTTGTTTAATAACGCTGATAATACACGTTACGTTATCCGTTAAGTTAAATAGCGTGCTACTCTTGCAGGATACAGAAAATATTAATTGATTACACTCGCTTTGCTGTTGTTATGAATAGACGAAGCTTACGCAGCATACGCAGCATCCGTGATCATGGCGCATGCAACTGTGCCAAAATATTGGATAACTCAAAAATCAAATCATGGTAAATATCCCGTATTAAATGACTTTAGTATTGATAACCATGATAGTTTCAAAAGTTGTATTATGTAAGCTTCGTCATTCATGTTAAAAAGTCGCTTATTCATTTCATCTATCACTTATGAGCTTTTGTACTTGAGTGGCTGTTCTACATTGTTGTATTACCTTATGAAAGAATATCCTTCTGTTATTCTTCAAGTTGGTTTCATTGTGTAAATATATCTCATTCTTCATATTTACTTAGTTTTTAGATATGAACATTGCCTTAAATGAAGAAATCTTTTGCTGGAATCAACCACCATGAACTTACTTACATGATACTTCGTTCTTCTTCATTCATTGATTACACTCGCTTTGCTGGTGTTATGAATAGACGAAGCTTACGGAGCATATATTTTACTTGTGCTTTACGTATTATGTACGCTTCGTCAATCATGTTAAAATGTCGCTTATTCATTTCATCTATTACTTATGAGCTTTTGTACTTGAGTGGCTGTTCTACATTGTTGTATTTCCTTATGAAAGAAAATCCTTCTGTTATTCTTCAAGTTGGTTTCATTGTGTAAATATATCTCTTTCTTCATATTTACTTAGTTTTTAGATATGAACATTTCCTTAAATGAAGAAATCTTTGGCTGGAACCAACCACCATGAACTTACTTACATGATACTTAGTGTTATGGCACTTTAGCTAAAGTAATTCTTCATTCAGCTTTAAACAGTTTTTAGACCATGTTTATGGCAGAAGTCGGCAGTCTACCCCATAGCCCGATTACCCAGCCCATCTCTGCATCACAATAACCTGGTTATCGTGCCTTTTTATCCTTCGCAATAGCCATGTCAATTGGCGGATATCATTTTCGGGTGTATCATATTGTGACTTTAGATTAAGTCTCGCAAAGGACCTCTGTGCTGTTGGCTATATGGTCCCACGAATGCCTCCCAAAGGACCTGGCCTGGCCACTTATATGTCCTAGGATTATCAAAATGAGAAACACAATAATAATAAAATGCTGGCCATTTCACACATATTAACTTCATAATTATTTATTTTTACATAGTAAGTATTTTGTACCAAAGTACCACCTATGTAAGAATAATACAACCCAATTCTTAACTTAGATAGAAAGAGAACGAGAGACGAGAGAACTTAATAAATTATGTACAAAATAGATTTACAAAAAGCCTATTTTAGAGATTATTATTAATGTAAGTCATTATGTACTAAGTCAGAGAGCAAACATTTTTTTAGGCTTATGAGTAGATTCAATTTCGAAGGTTCCATCTTAATATTTCCAGTTTCCGAGTAAAATATTCGAGTTCCAGGCAATATTTCTGGAAATTAATTATGCTATTTTGAAAATATTAAGCCTTGGGTGCCTTGGGTCTGTTTTAAAAGGCTTCCGCTGATTGGAAAATTATCTTTACAACCTTGATTAATGTTTACCTTGGATAAAAGCTTTACCTGAAAACCTATTTTTTATCTATTTTCGTTTCTTTTAACAATCAACCATTGTATTTACAAATACATTACAATTACTAAGGTAGGTACCTACTCTACTGGAATCGTTTTCGGGTAAGGTATCTTTAATAAAAAAAACAGCAAACAAATGTTTGGATATTTGTAACCTCTTTACACCAAAACGGAACGGATCAGGAATGGAATTTTGCATGCAGGTAGTTCTAGGCTTAGAAAATATTTCTATTCTAAGTTAGAATAAAACATAGACTGGCTGGTCTGGATTCCATAAATCAGTTCTGATGGGATTTAAATAACCTACGTTACCATAGAAACAACGCTTGCGAAGCCGCAAGGGCTTGAGACCAACAAAAAATATAAATTTGTACTTTAATTTCCCACAAATAAAACCGCAAACGAATAAAAAAAATGTGTTAACGGAATCACAATAATTAAACGAGATATCCAACAATACCTCATGGGTGAGACAAGAAAAAAAATCATTCAAGTTCTCCTTGACCTTCGTGAGGCTTATTCGCAGAGGTCCAATGCCCCATTGTTTAAAAAAAAAATATTTCGTACTATGATTCCCAGCGGGTCCACGATATCTATGTATATATTAAAGAAAGTCATGCTAGTTACACTATTTATAAATCGAGAACGGCTGAACCGATTTGGCTGAAAATTGGTGGGGCTTAGAACCAGATACGGACATAGGATACTTGTTATCCCGTTTCATATTCTTCAAATTTCCACGCGGACGATACCACGGGGCGCAGCTAGTTTTAAAATAAATCATATTCCCTTTAACAAAACGGCCTGCCCCGCCTGCTGGCGCGCGGCATCGGCTTGCGTTCGCGCCGCCTCTGCTATTATAACGGCGGCGGCATCAGCCAGCTTGCCCTCTGCATTTACTCGCCTCTGCTCCAATTCAACAGTCCACGATGATCCAATTCTTTGACATACTTTTACTTTTCCAATATTTAAATAAATTAGGTCAGCTGTTTATCGCAATTGTCATTTTCCTGAGAAAATATGATATAAGACTTAACAGCCTCAACCGCTGCCCTCGTGACTCCTCATGCTGTTTGGATTCTTACACCTTCTGTAACGCTGCTGGCCAGTTTTTGTTGCACCTCCCCGCCGCCGCCGTGACTGTAAGCCTCGTAGCAAGATCATTTCACTCACGACCTATGGTCTCCTTTGACCTATCTCCCAAGCCAAAGCCTTTGGCAAGGCTCGAGTGCGTTATGAGGTGCTGCAGCAACTAGTCTAGCTGGTCGTCTGAAGCTCGATGTTCCACTTAAATTTGATTATAGAGACAGGAAACAAAACTACGCATTATAATTGATTGATAACTTACTTTTAGATCCAATATCCAAGGGAGTATACAAAATCTTGTAAAATTAATTGAAAACTAAGAAAAAAATTGCAAACAACAACAACAAACAAATCAAGAAAGACGCACAGAATAAAAATTGTACCATAGATAACGTTAAAACTAGAAATAATTGTTTCCACCTATTGGTACTCTGTTGCTAGTGGCGCTAGTGAACGTAAAAACTACAAATAATTGTTTCCACCTATTGCTACTCTGTCGCTAGTGGCGCTAGTGTCCATGGGCAATGAGCAATCAGCAACAACTTTGCGATCGGTGCGCGACAGGCTTCCGTTTACCTTCCGGAAACCAATTTGAATCAAGATATATGAAAAGTACTTGAAAAGTAAGCAATTTTTAGTTCACCGATTGTCCGGCAGAGGGAAACCTAGTGCTCGATTGCTGGGTGACGTAGTACCTGGTGTCATCTAATACAAAATTGGCTTTTGACAGCACTGATTGCTTAACAACATCATTCCGTCGCTCGCGCTCGCGCGAGTCGCACGTCCGTTCCCAGAGCCCCCGTAGCTCTGTCCGTCCTGCCCGACTGCTTGCGGTCGTGCACCTGCGCGCTGTTTCCTTTGTTTCGTTTACGAGACAAAGGAACAACCAAATCAGTTCTTCTCAGAACTACCATTTGTTTCTCTGGGTATTTCGCTTATCAGTTCTTGTCAGAACTGTGTTTCTTAGACTTACCACTAACGTTTGCGTTCCGCTCTTTTCAGAGCGGCGCACCTCCCGAGGTTCTTGCTTTTTTCAAAGCGGCTCCTCTATCTTGTTTCTGGTGACTTTCTAATCGTTTTGAAATCCACCTTAGTGGTCAACCAAGGGATACGTAACCGTGACAACGAACTTGGTTGGGCGTGGACCCGGAGCGCCTACTTTACTTCTTCAAAGTAAAGTAGAATCCGGCTGGGCCTGGAACCACCGGCCTTGGGGGAGCACCCTCGCCGACCCCAGGTAGCGCTAGGTAGTCACACACCCCTTTCGCCCCGTAAGAGTGGCATAAGGGACACACATTTAGGCAGGACACGCAGGCACACACCCCCCCCTGTCTAACCCGACAGGGAGGGTACACACACACACACCCCGGGTGTCCCCCCCGGGCTTAGGGATCTCGCCCCCCACCTCCACCCCCTCAGTTGCAAAATGTCTGCGATAGACATAGCAAAGCTCGACGCTGAGGATTTGCGTGAATTGCTCATCGCAATTTGCAAGCAATACCCGCAAATCCTTGCCGACTTTGTCCGCGATACCGCGTCACCGGAGCCCTCCGCGACTCCCGACGCCCCTGCCCCGTCACCGGCCACTCTGGACTCTCCGGAGTCTCCGGAGTCGCCCGCCCTCCCCGATGTCTCCGTCCCTTCACGTCCTTCCTCTCCCGAGATGGACCTGTCCCCCTCTCCCGAGGAGGACCGGCCCTCCTCTATTGAGGAGGACATGGAGGTGAACGAGATCCCATCGGACGCCGACCCCACGGAATCCTCTGACGAGGACTCCGCTTCCCCTCCCGCTCCTTCGTCTTCCTCCGATGACGGGTTCATCACCCCAGGAGTTAAACGGAAGAAAAATAAAATTAGACCCAACACCCCGGCGGCTAAAAAGCCAGCCATCTCCGCCATCATTGGTCGTTCGACCTCCCCCCGCCCCGCGGCCCGCCCGGCCTGCGCTACCCCCTCTACCTCCGCGACTTCCGCGAATCCTCAGGCCCAGTCCGATCAGCCTTCTGCTCAGAAGGAGAGACCGCCCCCTCCGATCTTTCTCCGCGAAAAAGGCAAATGGCCTAACATCGAAAAACTTCTCGCCTTAAAAGGCATTCACTTCACAAAGGCCCAATGTGTGAAGGAGTCCATCAAGCTCCAACTCCAGACGTCGGACGATCACCGACATCTCACCTCTCTCCTTCGCTCCGAGAACATAGGTTTTCATACCTATGCCCTCGAGAGCGAAAAATCTCTCCGGGTAGTTATCCGCGGTATACCCGCGGAGTTCAACTCGGAGATGTTAAAATCCGACCTCCAATCCCAGGGCTTTCCCATCAGGGAAGTCCACCGGATGTACAGCGGCCGGGATAAGCGTCCTTTCGACATTATCCTGGTCATTCTCGACCTTTCTCCGGAAGGAAAGGCTATCTTTGGCCTGAAATCCCTATGTCGCCTCTCCGGCCTATCCGTAGAGGCCCCCTACAAATTTGGTCCCCCTGGGCAGTGCCACAGATGCCAGCTTCATGGCCACTCTGCGCGCAATTGCAACGCACGTCCGCGCTGCGTCAAGTGCCTGGGTGACCACGGCACCGCTGACTGCAAGCGCACCCGCGATGACCCGACCCCACCTAGTTGCGTGCTCTGCAACGCTGAGGGACACACCGCGAATTATCGCGGGTGCCCAAAGGCGCCCAAAGCAAACAACAAGGTCCGCTCAAGGGCCCCGGAGCGCTTCGCCCCGGTCCCTCAATATACCAAGACAACCTCCAAGGTGTCTATGGCCCCCCCTCCCCGCCCCCCTGCTACCTCAGCATGGGCAAAGCCCCTCAGTTACACGAGCCTAGCCCCTCAGGCGAAAGCTTGGCCTGCGCCCCTCCCCCGCTCACAGGAGCCAATTCGCGGCCCCGCCCCTCCCCTACCTCGCCCCACCCAACCAGCACTCACCTCTGCGAAGGCTGGTTCGCCTGGGCCCACCCCAACCACAGATTTCGGTAAAGTGTCTGCGCTCCTGCAGAAACTAAACAAAGCCGAAACCGCCATCGAAAAACTGATGATCATCTCCGATCATCAGGACGTCATGGCATTCCTTGACTCCCTCTCTTTTAAGTCTCAATAATGGTTGTACAACCTGCGAGACTAAAGCCCCGCTCCATCTCGTTAGCGTTCTTTAACGCTAACGGCCTCAAATCCCAGAGAGAACTCGTCCACCACTTCTTGGTAAATCACCAAATAGATATCATGCTAGTGCAGGAGACATTCCTGAAGCAAGGCATCAAAGATCCCAGGATAGCCAACTATCACATGGTCAGAAATGACAGAACGTACGGCCCTAAAGGCGGTACTGCCATTTACTTCAAGAGGTCCCTGCACTGCATACCTCTCGACCCCCCGCCCCTACAAGACTTAGAAGTCTCAGTCTGCAGGCTTGCGATGACCGGTCATCAATCGGTCATCATCGCATCCTGCTATCTCAGTCCAAATAAAAAGCTTCTTCAAAGCGATTTAGAGTCAGTCCTTAGTCTAGGAAGCTCAGTCATTCTGGCTGGTGACTTCAACTCCAAAGACCCGATGTGGAACTGCCGTTGTCGCAATCGAAACGGTCGCCTCCTTACCCAATGTCTTGAATCCCTTGATCTAGACTTGATCGTCCCCATGTGTCCCACGCGATACTCTCCCATCCCCGGCCAAAGCGCTGAGTACCTGGACCTGGCACTGCTACGGAATGTATCTCTACGGATGCAATCCATATCAGTGATGCAGGAACTAGACTCAGACCACCGTCCCGTCATAATGAGGCTCGGCCCTCCTCCCATTGACAGTCCTCTCACCAAGACAGTGGTACAATGGTATAAGCTTGAGAGCGCTCTCAAGAATATCCACTCACCCGCCTTGGAAAAAATCCCCGATGATATTAGCTCCCTAGACGACATCGCAATTGCGGTCGACTCTCTGACTAGTCACGTCCAATCCGCCATCAGCGACTCATCGAAACAGGTGCCAGCGACGAAAGATCGCCGCTGGGACCTGCCAGATGATATCAGACGGCTGATCACCGAGAAGAACGCAGCGACTCGTCGCTTCAGTCTCTATCCCTCCTACCTAAATCGCTTTAGAATGAACTCGCTTCGCCGTAAGGTTAAGCGAGCCATTCAAGAGCACCGAAACTCCTCCTGGGACACACTGCTTTCATCGATCAAACCAGGCCACCTGGCTTACTGGAGCCTGGCTCGATCAATGAAAGCAGATGGAGTCACCATCATGCCCCCTCTCTTACGTCCGAATCATCAAACGCCGGCGTTTGAAGATAAGGACAAAGCTGATGCTCTGGCTGAAAGTCTGGAAGCCCAGTGCTCCCCCAGTCTTGAGCCAGTCGACCCTGTTCACCTCGATACGGTGAATAGTGAAGTCGAACGTTTAGTTACCCTACCCCCCACCGCCACCCTTGATCACTTCAGGGCGGCGGAGGTCGCGGCGATCATTAAAGATCTCAGACCGAAAAAGTCCCCCGGCTCGGACGGCATCAGCAACAGAGTCCTCAAACGGTTCCCTGTCGCCCTCATCTACCTCCTTGTAAGCATCTTCAATGCAGCCATGTCCACCTGCTCTTTCCCTGATGTCTGGAAGGAAGCCAATGTTATTGGAATCCACAAACCGGGCAAACAGGCGAATGAGCCCTCCTCCTACCGTCCTATTAGCCTCCTCAGTGCCCTGGGGAAGATCTACGAGCGACTCCTTCTGAGTCGCCTCTGGTCCCATGTCAACGAACATAAGCTCCTACCCGATGTGCAGTTCGGCTTTCGAGCTCACCACTCCTGTCCCCAACAGGTGCTCCGCATCACGGAGCACATCCTGACCATGTGGCATCACACCTGGCCTGCCAGTACGGGAGCTGTCTTCCTCGACGTGGCGAAAGCCTTCGACAAAGTCTGGCACAACGGCTTGATTTACAAGCTTTCCACCCTTGGTGTGCCAGACAGGCTCGTACTCATCTTACGAGACTACTTGTCGAACCGTAGCTTTCGCTACCGCGTGGAGGGCACCCTCTCCGACCCCCGACCCGTCCGAGCAGGAGTCCCCCAGGGCTCCGTCCTCGCCCCGCTCCTTTTCACACTCTATACCAGCGATATCCCCCGACACCCGCAAGTCGAACTTGCCCTCTTCGCGGATGATACAGCTCTGTATGCATCCAACTCGAACGCACGTCGAGTTGGCATAAGACTGCAAGCCGCACTAGACACACTAGGTGCCTGGTTCCAGAAATGGCGCATAGAGGTGAATCCGACGAAAAGTGCAGCAGTGTACTTTACGCGGACCTTCTCTAAGCCCAAAACACTTACCCTATTCGGCAAACCCATTCCCTGGGTAAAGTCAGCCAAATACTTAGGGGTGGTACTAGACCGCCGCCTTAGTTTCAAACCCCACATTCGTACCGTAATCAATCGTGCCAAGTTCATACTTAGCCGGTTGAACGCCCTCCTCAGAAAGAAAAGTAAAATGTCCCTTAGAAATAAGGTGACACTTTACAAATCGATCATACGCCCTGTCATGACATACGCCTCTGTGGTATTTGGCCATTCGGCTGATGTCCGCCATCTCCAGATTGTCCAAAACAAGTTTCTGCGTAAAGCCACGGGCTCGCCCTGGTACATGCGCAACAAAGATCTCCATCGCGATCTCAACCTCGAGTCCATCGTCCACTTCATAAAGACTGCTTCCCAGCGTCATTATGAAACGGCCTCAGAACACTCCAATCCTCTTATATCCTCCATACCCGATTATTGTATAGACGACCCTCCCACGAGTTCTCTCCTCCGTAGACCGAGACACGTTCTTGGTGACCCCGTTGACCCACTCACTGACGCTAACCCGGAAGTGACGGCAACAACTCAGCTTCCGCACACTACACACCCGACCAATAACCGACCCCGCCGGACGCGGGGTCGAAGAATTCCCCGTTTCCGCCCTCAGGTGCACTCGTGCACCTAGGCGTTACCTCCCTACCCTCTTGTAGCATCTGGCAACAGCCCAAGTCGAGGTTCGCACCTAAGTGGTGGCCCTTGTGCGTGTTGCCTCAACCTAATTTTTATCGGCGAGGCGCCCTCTGCGCCCGCCAAAAGTCCGGTAACGCTGTCATGGCCATCTGAGGTCAACAGCATAATAGTCCATTCGAAAAAAAAAAAAAAAAAAACTGATTGCTTAATTTACGCCTGTCGCAAACTGGTCGCGAGTTACATAATCAGGGGGCGGTTTCTAGTGACACTTTGCAACCGGTCGCGGAGCGGTCGCGGTCGCGTCGCTGTTGCTGTTGCTTTTACATAATCAGCCTGCGGGTATACACCGTCAACCACATCGACACTTCCACGTCAGGTGAGATTGTGGCTAAACGAAGGTGTACAGACAATAAAAAACCTACACAACTATTGTTGTATTTGTTCTCCCATTTTGTCAGCGTCATTAATATTACTCATGCCAAACTAGTCTTTGAGCTAAGCCGCTGACGAAACTATATGGATTCCTAGTTGACTACCCTAAAAATATCAGTCACGATAAAGTTTTGTATAGTTTTTTTTTCATAAATTGCTTGCACAATACTTTATTTTCACTGGTACAACGCAAAGGAAACGTTCTCTGATTGCTCAATGGAAATACCTCAAGTATAAAGGAGTTCTAGATTTTCTTCGTCTCCACCTGTTTACCGCAAAGCTGAATATTTGTTGAGCCATTTTAAACCTTAAAATCATACAGTTAGAGATAAAATAAGGAAGTTTGTTTACTTCTTTGTTTATTTCGCTGGTTCCGCAAGGAACGTGAGGTTTTGGAGCTTTTGAATTGATGAGTCGTTGGTTTTTGATTTAACTAAACGGAAGTAAATACCTGCATAATGACAAATATGTACTAAAATAAACTAAACAATTGTAAGTTTTTAAGTCTACCTTCTAAGCAACGGTTACCGATATGCTAACCACCTATTGATCGACTAGACAACCTCTTGTCAATATATTCCCTAAAATGTATAGACATAATTCCTCACCGTTCGACAATGGGTTTTTTCAATTTCAGACCAGCCTATCCGATGAAGAAAATTATTTAATATCGTTTTCAATAATATCAGTACCACGGCAGTTTTAATGAAATATAAACACCGTCCCGCGATATTTTACCCATAAATTACTGTTATATAAAGAGATAAGTAATAAAAGTTTGCGAAATAATGAAAGCGAATTTTGGGCATATTATAAATACTATTTATCGGGTAGGTATTTATCGCGTTTCTTGAAGTTTAATATTCATTGGTTCTCAAAAAGACTTATACATCATTCACATGAGACCAGGGTTCTTAGATTACGTATAGATACTTACATAGTTTACCTATTGTTCCCGACGTTTCAACAGGTTTACACACTGTCGAGTTCACGGGATGACTATAATATAATTATGATAGTATTTATAATTATGTGTTCAGTATAAGCCCTGGGGCCGGATTCTGCTAATCAATCGCTTTACTATTATAAGATGAAACCAATGTTATGGTACAGCAATTCATTTAGTGGAATTCGGGCCCTGCTCACATGATTAGTGTCCGTTGTGACTGGCCGCTGTAGCCGAAATTCGGAAAGGAGTATCCAGATATTTTTTTTTTAATCTGAGGAGAACCTAATACTCTTCGTTGTGTGTGTAGTGTGATATTTTCTTTAGAAAGAAAACGTTACGTCCTAGTAAAATATTTATTACGCCGCCGTTGCCGACGAAGCAACTGCTAAGCCAATCTTCGATGGTTTTGTTCTATGACTTTCTTCCAAGGTACCTTTGCCACCAAGTCCACAACTCAAGGACTTATGTGGCTGCCAAAATGTGTTGAAGTAAAGACTTACTGTGGCGTAGAAGTAAAATAAATAGAGAATACACTTCTTAGAAAAACCTACGCCGTAATTGCGGGTCATTCCAAGTAATTAACAGCCTAATCCATTTCTCCACAGGCGATTAAACGGGTGACTACAGATAATTCGCAAAGAAAGTTCAATGTTGCGTATTTGACCCCTTTAATTAAATTCTATTGTAATTTTCTTTATTGAATGCCCTTTTACGGAACTGAAATTGGGTTCTTTAGGGTATTTGCCTAAACCAATTTGCGTATAGGCTAGGGTCGATTGAAATGGGTGTGTGTACTTATGTTCCAGCCAAGTTTGATATAAAGTGTTTGTTAACAAGCCACAACAATAAGTAACTTAAAAAATTTTTTTTTTTTTTTACAATAATTAATTAAATTTTATTTTTTGGCGTCGATAATCAGATATAATTTTCAGCAATATTTTATTAAAGGAAATATTTTAAATGAACAAATATTTTAAACAATATGAGTTGCGTATTAAATACACGACAACAAAGTGTTTTTTTAGTATTGGTGGTTTGTTTATAAATATTTTACATCGCATTTGGCTGGACGAAATATATGTTTATTCCAGTTTCAAATGGTTAGTTTTTGTTTAAGGATTAGCACCCTTATGTGTATTGTGTATAAAAAGCCCCTAGCGTTAAACGCCTGAAGTTAAGGCGAACCATAAATGTTTCGCAAAATTCTTAAAACTCTTTGTCAGCTTTGTATTGCTCGTATTTGTACCCACAGGTAGGTACAAATACAAGTGAAATTACTGTTATATCTTCAGCTCACAGAAATATTACTTCCCTTATTCACTTGGGATTGAATGAATAAATGAACGTACACTTTATTGAACTAAAAAAATAACAAAACAAAAACCTTGCTAGATATTAACAAACAGTACAATAGATTGTTCGATGATGTGTTTATTTATTATTATTATTTAGTTACACTAATGTTACGTTTTAGATAGTATAAAGTGATTTTTTGTAAGTCTAAAAAATAAAGCATTTTGAATTTTACATCCTACTAATATTAAAAACGCGTAAGTTTGTATCTTTATGCATATTTGCTACTCTTTCACGCATCGGCGCAATCGGGCTGGATACATGTTGTTCCATCCCATAGGAAAGAACGTTTCCATAGAAACAACGCGTGTGAATCCGCGGGCAGAAACTAGTTTGTATATAAATACATTGATCCACTCAATCAAATTGGAACTAGGCATAAAATGAGTTGGGTTTTCAGTATACGAGTACATATTTATTTGTCCATATCGAGCAGTATAGTACCTACTTTATATTCTGTGGCAGTATGTCTGTCAACTTCCACAAAAAGTAATAAACAAACCCACATAGGACCCTCAATTTCATTTCCAATTTGAGTTTTGTCAATCAACCAGTTTACGAGGTTATTCTCAAGCCGTTCGATATATGGTCGATATAAATAGTCGAAAGGCGCCGTTCGACAATTTTATAGCGCAATCTCGAAAGTGCAATAATTTAGCTCAGGTGCTAAACTATTGAGCCCGGTTTGGATCGGTAGTTTGAATATGAATTACGATAGTTTAACGTCGTTTTCAATAGATTACTTATACTTTCATAGACTGCCGTAGTCAGGTAGTTGGTTCTATGAATAAGTAACCTAGGTCTGAAAAAATAAACAATAAGGTAAGTATGTAAGTAAGCCTTTTATTTCCAAGCCTTAAGTAATATTACGTACTAGGTAAATCTAAATTAGTTTTCTACATAATCGATTTAATTTAAATGTTCTTTGATATTAATTACGCATTATATTGTGGTGACAGTAAAGAAACAGTAAGGCATTTACTGCCAATTTAAAATTAAAGTTATTCAAGTAAATTTCTACTCCAAAAGTCACTTCCACTTTTGTACTAAGTACTTTGTAATTTTCATCCAACAACTTCGCGTCACACAGTTTAGAACTCGCATCACTGTAACGAATGATTCGATAATAGCCCCTTTCCGTCTGCTCAATCTAGAAGCGACACTTTATTTGATTATGGAAAAGTGCTTGTCTTTTCCGAGAACACTGCTTAAAGGCCTGTGCACATGACGAGTTTTTCACGCGCCGTCGTCGATTGATGATGTACGGAGCGGTGCACAGCACAGTGGGTACGCCTTCAGTCCGAGCTCATAGGATTTTATTATTAATATATAAGTAGTTATTAATAATATTTTTGCTTCCTTGTAGGGTTAAATATGATTAAAATTAACATAAATCCAGATAATTGACTTGTTTTAACTT
This sequence comes from Eupithecia abbreviata, assembly GCA_943735965.1. Classification (NCBI taxonomy): domain Eukaryota; kingdom Metazoa; phylum Arthropoda; class Insecta; order Lepidoptera; family Geometridae; genus Eupithecia; species Eupithecia abbreviata. The sequence goes on from OX030986.1 coordinate 6,233,168, forward strand.
ATTCTTCTGCTCAAAACCCATAGAAGTGAACTTGAGCATAGTCAATGTATGAAAACGAAATTTTCTTTCAAAATATCACATTACTGTTAAGAGCTGTTGAGTTACAACTTATTGGATATTGTTACTGGGACTTTAGTGATCGGCGACCCTTGCTTGCAAAAATCGCTCCGAATATCGCTGTCCCTGTTTAACCCTTGCGCCGCGCCACATGCGTGCGCGATAGCAATATTAGCCGTTCAAAATTTGGTTTGTTCCGTAATACCAAAAATTATGACTGAAAACTTTTTGTATTCTTCACAAAGTATTGTTATTCTGTAACTAGACAATATAAGCTATGTTCCTTAATAAATAAAACGTAAGATATTCATGTTTTTAATACGAAATAAATAGCAAGAAAACTTGTCCATTTTCGCATAAAAATGTGCAAAATGAGATTGGCAATTTAGGTAATTAAACAATTTTAGGTAAGTATTTTGAAAAAAAAAACTATTTGGGAAGATAAATACTATTTTAGTACAAATAGTGGAAATATGCTTGAATTAGAAATAATTTAGGTATTACGTTTGTATGAAGAATTCGTCCCTCCGGAGGCCCCTTAACGTCCGAAGTAACGCATGATACGACGTTACTTTCGTACTTTGTATGTCGTCGTGTGCAAAGACTTTAAGTTTGTGGAGAGAGCTTTCATCGGCTCTTAGAAATATTGCAGAGTAAGGGATTATAGAGGTATAGGTACGTTCACTTCGCTACTAAGATTTTCCCTGTAAACTAAGAAAACAAAGGATACCTTCTTTGAAACAGAACCTCGATATTAAGAAAACCAAAGGCTCTTGAGATAAAAGATGGAAGGCTCTTTAGAAAACTGGTTCATTCCATATCGGCAGGGATTAGTTCATTGATTAACTTAGGTACGAGAGAATTTGAAACTTTGCTTCATGGTCTCTCCCTATAATAAAGCAGGCATCATGAACAAATAAAATGCAGCGACTGGAGAAACTACCCCTATTTATCGGGTAAAAAGCACTGCATTGGAACTTTAAAATTAGCAGCTTCTCGAACTTTGACGTATAATGTGCGTATAGCTGCGCCCCGCGGCGTCATCCGTGTGGAAATCTAGGTGTCAAATAGCTTATAAAACTGCCTCTCGAATCACTAAATCTGTTAATAAAAACCGCATCAAAATCCGTGGCATAGTTTAAAGATCTTAGCATAGGGACAGACAGACAGCGGGAAGCGACTGTTTTATACTACATAGGTACTGGAGAAAACTTCTATCAATGATTGCTTTCACTGCCTATTCTCGTGAAATGTGCGTGAAGGGCAGTGACATTGTTAAAATGTAATGTCATATTTGTAGGCATGTTGTATTCAAAAATATAATCAGACTACGAATATCTTTTCGAATACAACATGCCTAGTACCCAGTTGAGTATAATATTATGGCAATAACCCTAGCAACAAAATTAACTTACATTATTATGGAACATCTTCTTCTTTGTCGTAGTCTTCATTGCTGAAGGTCATGCCCGTCCTGGAAACCTTTCAGGGTGACGCTGATGAACCGCTTCCACACCACTCTGTCTTCGGCCTGTCTCAGGTTTTTGGAACATACAAAAACAAAAATAGGTACTATTAGACATAGTACAGTAGTGCAACGAGAATATCCTCCAACTCAAACCGACCATTCAACCAACATAACACAGACCTGCAAAACGCAGTGTATCCCGAGTGTAAAACCACTCGTGTTTGTGTGTTTCGTTCCGACGGCATAGACATCTCACTAATTGGACGTAGTTTTGACTGAACTCCCTGTGTTCGTTTTCAGAACTACGTTTTTTAGTAACAAAATAGAAGCAGCCTGTTTTAATGGTATTAAAGTTTAGCTTGAACCAATTTTTATGTAGCTTTTACCTTCGCTTCGAACGCGTTTAAATGGATGATAAGTTTTATTTTTACACATTCAATCTATAATGAATAATTTGTATTTTTTTTACAGATTTTGATAATCGCAAGATGCTTAAGGCATTTAGGCGACTTGACAAAAGCAGTCGGTTTCGTACACCATAAATTTTTTTAGGAATAATTTATTAGGAAACTACATTACTATGGAATTAGGGACTCTTTAGATCTTCTTACATCTTACTTGAGCGATAGGATACAAAGAGTTGACATAAATGGGTGACGGTCGTTGAGACGGATTTTAGCACACGGCGCCGTAACGTATCATGCTTGCTGCGAACAAATTAAGAAGCGGGAATCGAACCCGCAACCTCCCGCAGCACAGCGGTCGTGGAAAAGTACATTACGCCCTGTAACACTAATCAGTACCCGGCATAAATCTCCGATTTCAGTAAACTACTAGATCATAGCACTGATAGATATTTTACAGGAATTCTCGCGTATGGGAAACGTTCTATGAAAATGTCATAAAATCCGCTTCAGCTCCCGCTCTCACTTTACCGTAAACACAACCTTACTAATTAAAAAGGCCTGGTCTGGTTAATAAATGCGTCATTTCAAATTATCAACACCGTAGAAACTTAATAGTTTACACAGGCAGACAATGATAAAAACATGAAACTCATTTCGGTGGCGCAGGACAAAGCGTTACCAACAACCACTTCATTTAAATTATCTGTCAACATAAACCGCCCAGGCGATTCTCTCCTGTACCAAGCCCGCCGTAAAAGAAGATAAAGGCTAAAGTTCCGTGTATATAGATGACTTTAACTTGCTACAGATTAGTTTGCGGGATGGCTTCAAGCTGACAAATAATGGGCTGCAGAGGCACCTTGCCATGAATTTTAATGAGAAGATTCACTCCGATTCCCTTCCAGCCGAATGAATGTTCGAATCACAAAGGGCTTAGATCGTTTCCGCCTATTGTTTTAGGTAATTACCTATGTTTTTGTTGTTTCTATTGAATTAGAGGTGTTTGACAATTGGCAGTTATTTATTGGTTTACTTTGGCGGTACAAACAAAAGTTATCTTTAAAGGTATAAAGATATTATAAATCTATAGTATCTATTCAGCTTGTATATGTATATACTTACTGTTGTGTAATGGTCACATTAATTCACCGTTTTATTTGGGTGTGATGCTGACGTTATCTTTGATTTTTTTTAATAATATTACCTAAAATACCCATTAGCAATCAATTTGCAAAGTGAAGGTGAAATGGGTTATGACTCGCAAAGAAACAACAAAAGTGTTCTTCATTGGAGACAGCGATTTGGCAAACGCAGTGTTGGCAGGTGCTGAATGCGGCAAGCTGAAGACAGGTCGCTGGTGGTGGTCATGTAGGGGAGGCGTTAGTCCAGCTGTGGACTAATATGGGCTGATGAAGATAATGGTTGACGTCCAAAAGACGTGCAAATAAAAATGTTAAAACGAAGGGATAATTTTGGAGTAAAATTACATTAAAATGTATGAATTTAACCATACCCGGCTATTGGATGAGCAAACACCATTACTGCTCATAATTACTTGACATTCGTGTATTTTATTCATGGTCTTATGATGAGGGCTACATTTATTCATAGCATGAGGGTCATAAATGAATCATGTAGGCATTTTACAGGCAATCATTTTTCAGATACGTACTTTTTAAGCAAATAAGTACTTTTCTTTTCAAAATAAATATAAAGTAGATGGCTTGAGCTATTTTCATGCTAAAGCACGAAGTTTCGATTGCAAAGTTTTAAAGAAGCTCGAGAAAAGTTTAGGGAAAGCTTACAAGTTTGATTTATAGGGTTCGCCGAAAAGCTAGGAGTTATACTTACATGAACAGTTTACGTGGAAATAAGTTTTGCATCGTAACAAACCTTGCAAACCATCACATTAGTATTATGGTTACCACACGAATAATGACTGTGATGTCATATTAGTGATAAATTCTATTATTTTGATAAATATAATAAATAAAATATGAATACTTCTGGACAAGCCACACAGCATCATCAAGCCCCAAGCTAAGCAGAGCTTGTGTTATGGGTACTAGATGACTGATATACATTTTACAATACATTACATAGATAGTTTTTTTTATTTTACATAGAAAACGACCAGAACACCCGGGACAAATTTATGCAGGTCGTACTAACATTTGGGCCTAGGCAGGAATCGAAACCCGCAACAACATTGCAGACGGGCGCAAACAAAAGACTGAAGGAAACTACAGCCAAAAAAACATTGAAACACATTAAACTGCATAAAATAAATTGGGATACTAAAACAAATGATAAAGAACTTAATGAAAAACAAAAGAAAACTCTTAAGTGTAGAGTTTTTAAATAAAATTGGCCTTTTCCCATTGCGCGGCTAAGCAGGTCCAACCTCAGCTTAATGTTAATATTTTTTTTTAGATGTATAGATGGATTAATGATGATGATACATAGTGTTTATTACTTGTTCAAACCAAAACAACTGAATGGATCTGGCTGAAATTTTGCAAGCCTGAAATACTCATAAACTACTTTTTATGCTATAAATAAGTTTCATGGGATATAAATAATTTTGATATACTCGTATATGTATTTTTTAGAAACAATGCATGCGAAAATGCAGTCAGAAACTATGTACTTTATGATAATTGTTATTCTAAAGAATTGGCAGCGCTATGAATTGCTTGGCACGAGTACAGAGTAGATATGACAAAGGGCAGATCTGAATATCTTTTGTTATTCTGATTATACGCTCATGTAAATGAAATGTCTAGTATGGACTTGGATTGGCATTTGGCAGGCTGGTTGTGTTCATGAAATATGGAGAGGGGCAATAATGCATTGTAATACGGTTAGATAAGGTCGCTTGTTTGATGAGCTCATCTGTTTTCTATGGTTAATTAACCCCCGTACACTAAAACTACTACTAAAACTCAGATTAAGTATGACTCAAGTCGCGACTTTTTGTGATTTATTTATATTAAAGAATCGCGACTTGAGATATAAATACATAAATTAGACCGACATGGCTAGTAAAATTTTTATTATTCTCAAATTATTATCAAGCAGACTCAACAGTGAACTTTTGTTCAACTCACTTTGAGCGTGAAAAAGTAGGTACCTTACAAACTCGTACACAAACACATACAAACGTTCTGTCTTTGTTATATTATGTGAATATTGCTCTATAATAGCACCCAAAGTACTCTCATTAACAAAATGTATCTGTATCTGTTCACATGCACGATACCAATTTCCAGTCCAGCACAATCTGAAAGGCTCTGGCCTCAATACAAACTGACGCTGAAAAATACCACAACCATTGCCCCTAATTACTCGTACCGGGAGTGAAGGTAGGTAGCTTCATTAATTATGACGTCACGGGCTACCCTCAGCTGACAAATTTGTAATGTTCCCGGGAGATTAATGCGCAATTTGAAATATCCGTCATTGTTGTCACACAATACAGAATATGAGAGCGCGCAGATAAATAATCCGATTGGATTGCCCTCATTTCTGGTATTTTCCGTATTCTGAATGTCGTTAATGTTTTGGAGGTATTCGGTCGGTCGAGTTTTAGCGTTTAATGGTGGTCATTAGGGGTTATATAATTATAGACATTAATAATACACTTAGCTGACATTGAAGTCGCTCTTGAGGTTGAACTTTACAAAGACAGTCCACGGAAAATACCAGCACGTTTACGAAATTTCCCATTATGTAGCGCTTTCAGAGAGAGTACATTTTACTGACGTAATTGTTTTAAGGGTTTCCAAAGAGTGCCAACAGGACTCTATAGTAATAGAGTCCCAGACGGACGGACAGTCGAGCAGCCGAGGATCATTAGCCTTGGCTGCCCGGCCGTCCGTCTGTCTGTCAAATGGCTGAAACTCATGAACCAGAAATAGGTAGGACAAACGAACAAAGAAAAACCTAGTAGATAATTTAAATTGTGAGTCTGTCAGTTGCCGCTATATCCTACTAATATTTAAACAGGAAAGTAGTATGGATGTTGGTTACTCTTTCACGCGAAAACTGCTGACGGATTGAGCTGAAATTTTGCATAGAGGTAGTTTCAGGCCCGGAATAAAATATAATCTACTCTTTATCCCAAAAATCAGTTCCAATGGAATAGAAATTCCAATAAAACGTTTTCATAGAAACAACGCGTGCGAAGCCGCGGGCAGAAACTAGTATATCATAAAATTAAAGTGTAAACCCCTAACTTCTATAGATATTGAAATAAAAATTACAGGAATAGAAACACAAATTAAATTTTTTTGATAAATTCAATAAACAAGTAAAATTTTAGTAGAGAATACAACATTTATTGAAATTACAAATAACATAATATTGTGGCTCAAAATAAACACATTTCTAATTTTACGCTAGGTACCATTTTACCACTTGACAAACCCATAAGTTAGTGAATCTGTGATTAAACATTCATTTAAAGTACGTTTATACTGATTCATAAACATAATAACAGGAAAAGTTGAAGTTGGGAAAACGAAAGTATTTTTAAGAGTGCTTTTAATATTATGTTACGGAAAAGTTTCGTGCGGTTGAAATCTGCCAACGCTAATTTCCTGGCACGAGTCGACTGCGAGATTTCCTGAGGCTTTTAAATTGTAATGTTATGTAAGTAAGGGGTACACGAGCAAATCTGATTCAAAGAAAGCGATATAATGTTAGTTTTAGCAATGACAATTTTATAAATTTGATTTGGTCATAGGCCGTTTTCGTAGAGCTGTTCTAGATTTCTGTACCTCTATTATGTTTATTCTTTGCTGTGCGTAGTCTTGGATTTGACTTATGTATTTACTGTAATAACTTTAATACCTACTGGCCAAGGCCAATAGTAGACTACTACGAACGAAACGAACATTTACTTTTTCTACTATGTAGATCCAACGACAAAAATCACAGAATCGAATTAGCTAGCTACTGCGACGCGTGACTGCGCTGGTGTGTATCTGGCGCAACGCACGCCATCTAGTGCATTGCCTTAAAGCAATGGAGCCAGCGTCTTGGAGACAATTCCCACTGTTATTGATATGGATCAGTTGAGCTACCTCGTAGATTGTTTACAAGTCTGCAGTTAGCAAAATTTTTTCAATTATAAATGCTAGTTCTCAATTGTTTATATTATTTGATTTGAACTTCTTTGTTAATAAAGATTAACGAACGAACGAACTTTACGAAATTGTCACGTTTAGTATATTTTTCTATACGCTTAGTTTTCATGAATAAAAAAACTCAGTTATTTTTTACGAACTTTACCAAAAACAAAACTTAGAAACGACGCCCACTCATACAATCAACTATTTTCAGACAGTTCCCTAATATGTGAAAATTTAATGGCTCTGAATACCTAGTGGGACAAACTTTTATAATCCCCTATTGCGCCAGAAATTTGTAATGGAGTGGAGCTGGCACTCAGTCCCTACTTTATTTTATGTCGGAAGTTTATGCACTACCTTATTCCAGTCATGGTGCCCAAAATTTGTTGTTATGATGAAGCATACATAGCTACACAAAAGAGGTCTCTTACGGCTTATCATTATAATAATTAATTTAAAATTTTGGTTTTCGAACACACTAAAACAGTTAGATGTGGTCCAAAACGAACTGTTGAAGATAAATAAATTCCAAAATATCAAATTATAATGTTTCGGAATTCCAGCGGAACAGCTTGGCAAAAAAGAGTAGAAAATAAGAAAGGTGTGTGTTTCTGTGCTCTTCGTATGGCAACCCAAACAACCTGTATATCGCACCTAATTAAGACTTGATACTTAGCTGGTCTATTTCTGTTTCTTTAGTATTAACATCGGTAACCATTTTTTTGTAGAACAACAACCTGTGTTATGTAACTGAATACTAAATTATAAAATCAAATAATGTTTGTTCGTGTAAATACTGTAAAATAAACATTTTAAAGAAATTTCAGATATTAAAAAAAAATATATATTGATTCCGGTAAAAACATTACACACTTGTTTAGTTAGCTGAATCCTCAAGACACAGAGTTCTCAAGTGGGTCCAGGTCAAGAACCTTGTGTTCTTGACCTGGAGGACATAGGCTTGCGCTACACTTAATAATATAATATAATATAAAATCATTTATTTCAGACCATAGAAAAGTAATAGATCTTATTTAACTTATTCTACGGTCCATAGTAATATATACCTTAAAAACTAGCATACATAAAGAAAATACTTAATTAATAACACTTAAATATACACTCATCAAATTATCAAATAATTTTGCCTTCGGATCGCCCTTACTACAAATTGATTGGGGTTTACTTACCTACCTAATGAAGTAAGTATCCAATATTATTTTAGGACCTGTCCTCGATTGGGTTGATGAAAGCTTTTCATCTAACTAAATAATGAGCCGTAATGTAAGCAGGTTAGGTACTATAATTCTTCTAAGCTCTTCAACTTAGAGCCTCTGCTTTTGCTGGAACTATTTTTCCCACATTGAAAACGTATCTTGGATGCATCGCTGAGATCTTTCATATTGGAATGTCCATTGTAGTGTTATAAAGAATGAGGATTTGTGAAAATCGAACACAATGGTCTGGATTTTTAGGGATTTGTCGCTGATCCTTACGTTTTGTGTGAGGTACTTTACTGGCTATTGTAGTTTGTGAAATGTGTACATAAGATTTCAATTTATGAAAAATACTGGAATGACAGTAAAAGCTTCTCAGAAAAACTAATATGTCTGAGCGTGAAATAGTTTCAAAGAAGTCAAAGTATCGCGTTCTTTTGTGTTTTTTTCACTCTAGCATTTGTTGTTTATGTTAGCGTATTTTGCCCGCAGCTATTTCAAATATATATGAAACACCACAAAAATTAATCACAACCACATAGCATAATGTTAGTGTAGGACGCCCTCCGACCAGGTGGGATGACGACCTGCGAAAGACTGCAGGTAGATGCTGGATGCAGCAAGCTGAAGACAGGGCGCTATGGCGCTCATTGGGGGAGGCCTATGTCCAGCAATGGACTGCTATAGGCTGATGATGATGATGATGATGATGACATAGCATAATCTAGCGCCAAACTCAGCAGAGCTTCTGTTATGGGTACTATGTAGATGACTGATAAACATAATACAATAAATTACATATGTAGAGAGGTATTTTTTCAGCCTCGGGAGAAACATAAGTTGGAATCAAACCCGCTATCTCCTGCGTCCTTCGTTCACAATACCACAGAGGTCGTCAGAGTTGTAGAATTCAACCACTATTATATTTAATTCATAGTGCATATTTTAACGATTTAATATACTGTAAAGTATCATTTATATATAAATTGGCTAAAATTACATAGTTAAATATTTATCAAAACCCTTTGAGTTAGTGTAGTGATAATAATAGTGTATGTGCAGAAGTGCTATTTTAAAGAACACATGAACAAAGTGTCTTCACCTTAAGTATAGAGACATTAAGAAAAGTGCCAATGGACACGTTCTTAGTAATATGTTGATATAAAAATAAGTTAAAACTATATTACCCATTAGCCAATTCTATGGCTAGATTGTAATTATACTGTATATTAACATTTATTTAAAATGTGTATACTAGACAATAAAAAAAAAAAAAAAAAAAAAAATATTTATCCAAAGTTCTGTACTTTATTTAATATTATAATTGTTAATTTGAAAGTAACTCCGTCTGTTCTATGTTCACGCCTAAACAGGTGAACAGATATTTATGAAATTTGGTAGGAAGGTGGACGATATCGTTGACATAGGCTGTTTATCCCACGAAAGCACGAGCGAAGGCGCGGGCAGTTGCTAGTAAACCATCCTATTTATCATAAATTCGAAAGTTCCTTTTTGCTGCTGTCTGTTGCTTTTTGACGATGAAACGGCTTAGATCTCAGTGAAAAACAGGGAGAGAGGATATATCTCTGAGAAGAGCATAAGCTATTTTTTATCCCGGATAAACGGCGTGCAAAGCCGTGTGCAGAAAGTAGTAATATTATAAACTAGTTTCTGCCCGTGGCTTTGCACGCGTTGTTTCTATGGAAACGTTTTAATAGTATTTCACTTTGATGTGACTGATTAATTGATTATGGAATAAAAAGTTGCCTATGTTTTATTCCAGGCAAAATTTCAGCCCAATCTGTAGTAGTTTTGGCGTGAAGAAGTAACAAACATCCACCCATACATCCATCTAAACATCAAAATAAATCCATTCAAATTATAAGTGAGATTTGAAAGTTATTATGTCTTCTGTCTGTCTATTTACTTTTCATATGGTTGAATTGCTAAACGGATCGTAATGAAACTTTTTAGGGAGGTAAATGTTTTTCCGGGTTCATAAACTACTAAATGCGAAGCCGGGTAGAAGCTAGTACCATAAACAAATAAAGAAAAAAAAGTTAGTATAGTTATTGGTCACATGTAACCAACGCAAACAAAGCGTTTACATACGCCACAACCACACCATAATATTACACTCACACCAAAGTACAAAACCGATTTAGCGGTAAGCTTACGATGAAAGCTGTCTAAATAAATTCATACTCATGATTTACTGTTCGCTCCTTCAACCAAACGCACGTCAAAAAGGCTTTCGTGTTTACCCTCGAATTATTCAAATGGAGAGAGACGCAGCGTACCACCCGCAATATACTTGGAAACACATCTTGGGAATTATAATACTAAGCTTTGTGACAGTCTTTCTAGGAGTGTTTTTTATTTGTTCGTGCTCAGAGTTGTTACGATGCCAGCTGTACAAAATAAAATAAAATATAAAAATATAATAAAAAATAAAAATACTAATACTGACTTTGAACTGTTTTTAGGTTTTGCGGGACAAATGCTCGAGAATAAAATTTCTATGAAACCACATCGAAATCATTTTCTATAAAATAGCGTAATATTTTTTGGTTCATAGTTAACGGAAAATCGATGAACATGCGTAAGAAAACACACATGGGCATTATGTTTACATATGGCCAAACATAAAACCTCCTCTTTTATTCGAATTCGGTTAAAAAGTAAAGCAGAGAGACATTCGTTTTTTAATGACCTTGCAAAGTATACCTTAAAGATCTCCGTGATGATACATTTTTTTTTATTTTCGATGTCTTAGGTGTCGTTGTTTTTATAGGTTTCTGAAAAGCTTAATGTGTATTAAATGAATGAATGAGAGAATGAGAATATGTTATTTGTAACTCAAACAACAAGAAAAAAAACATGATTTTAAAATAAAAGACAAAGCAGACTTTTCGCAATTGAGTCAAAAAACGGTCTCTGTCTCAACATGTTACTTAGTTGTAAGTTTTCTTGAGTTTATGTACAAAAAAAAGTATACTGCACTATTTTCAACTGTGACATAATCTGTTACAGTCCTACTTTGTTTCTTTTTCCTCGAAAGAACCAACATGCCACGGTTCAGCCACAGTACACATATAGGTTCAGCCATGTTCTATCCTCTTTCGAGTCTTTATATTTATCTAGTTTTGGTATAAATAAGACAAGATACCGAGTGGAAGGTTGCCAAATAGACTCGACCAAACCATTAAGGTTCTTATGTAAATTGGTTACGTAATTAGCTATTTGATTGGTTTGTTTTATGTTTCTGTTGAATTTTATCATTTTCCTCCTCGTTATTTTCTGTTTCTGGGTTTATCTTTTTGTCTTCGAGTATCTACCTAGTACCTTGAATAGGTATAAATATTTAGCACAAGCTAGATATTTCCTAGTGATTAATGGAATCGACATTTCTAATTCTATCACAGCGTACTTACTTGTTGCACTCTTCTGTTTGCGCACACACGTGCACTATAATAATATACCCTGCGCACACGGCTAGTTTCTGTGGAGATGATTAACTTAACATAGATACTTATTAGACTTAAAGCCTGCAACCGCCAGACCTTCTTAATTTTATAAAAGCTTAGAGTTTGTCAGCGTATGCCACCCAGAGGTAGGAACGATCACCGGTAATGGCGGGGTCTCTTAGTGCCTTTGGCAGATATGTAAAGATGCTGAATTTGCACCAAAAATTCGTTATGGTACAAATGTCTATTTTTTCTGGTTTGTGTTAGTAGGTACATGGAAGTAGAAGTGCCAGACAATTTCCATAGTGGCTTTGGCCTGACAGACGCCTTAAAGTTTCATAAAATAAAGGTGAACTTTCGTCAGTGTATAAAAGCCGAATTTTATATATTACGTTACTTGGAAATACCAAATGGTGTTTTATAAAACGTTCTGTGTAGTGGCTTTGCCCTGCCAGACGACTTTATATTCTACTGTAGCTACTTAAGCTAGGTAATAAATTAATCTTAAATTAGCTATGCTATAAAGCAGCAAAATACAATGCATGATATATTTAATACAATAAAGGTGTATTTTTTTAGATCGTACAAACATTTGTCCCGAGGCGGGAATATATTTCAAACTTGACCAAAATTGTAATGTTAAAAGTATGTAAGTAAACCATTTATTTGATACATAAAACACACACATACAATTGGCTTAATCATAACAAGTACAAAATTAAAACGAAACATAATTATTAAAAGTAAATAACTAAGAATGCGTGTGTGTAGCAGTGTCAAATGGGTAGCTCAGTGATAATATTGTAAGTTATTTAAACACATTTTCGGTAGCCTAACTCTTATTCCATCAATAAAACAAATACTATTCAGACCAATTGTTTGAATTCGAGCAATAGAATAGTAAAATACTTATAGATTATTATTATTTCGTAACAAGCTGTACCTACTTGTGAATCAATAAATGTATTTTCTTTCTTTCTTTCTTCTTCTTTCTTTCTAAAAATAAAAATATCTGGGTTCAGCTTAGCCACTGGACCGCCCGGCCAAATCAACTATATAGCCCTATATGTCTGAGCTTCGCGGACAAAAATCACGGCGCCGATGGCACGTCCCATTATTTCCATAAATCGTTATATCTCGCTATCTACTACACCTATGCCCTAAAAAAAATATACCATAAAAAAGCGAAAACTATACGGAAATTATAAAGGTATAGACCAAGTATTAGAAAGAATCAAGTGGTCTCAAATAAATGCCTAAACTTGACAAATTTTCTCGCAACGATTGTAGCCTGGACGTTCCAGTGGTTAGGTAACTTCCTACCAAAACTTGTATTACGCAAATCTTAAAAGTAATAAGTTAATAGGTAATTTTTCTTCCTATCAAGAATCATACACAGCTTTTAACAATGCAACAGTATTTACTTCCTTTATGCTAAAGCTAGTAATGCATTATTATATCAGTGCAAGTGCATGAAAAACAAGCTACGGGGCTTTACACTTTTTTTTTTGTTTTATTTGTGCTAGTTTTTGAACCTCACCGTGGTTTAATCAAAGGTAACTAACATACATCTTACAGTAAAAAAGTTGCATAACAAATTAACTTTAGCAAAATCGAATGGTAGCCTAGCGATATGCGGCGGCGTCGAGGCAGACCACCTGCCCGATGATGGTCAGACGATATTGTGGGGGCTTTAGGGAAGCAGCGGAACCGACTGGCACAGGACCGCCAGGGGTGGCGATATATAGAATAGGCCTATACTCAGCAGTGGGTGTTACCGGCTGCTTAGATAGATAGATCTCTAACTATTAAACAGGTTAAATAGAAATCTGGTATAAATTTAGGAACCATAATAATATTCAAAGAATAATCCGTAACTTAATTCGCGAATGGCCCGCTCGGACTTGTATGACAATTAGTGAGTCACCGCAAGACGAGAAGAGACCGCGAGACGAGAAGATAGAGAAGAAGGGTTAAAAAAATAAATAGAAAAAAATAAAAAAATCTATCTAATCTCAGGCCGTAAGTACCGTGATTCTTATTTGTTAGAATTCAATATCTTAAACTAAATCTGTTTTAAAAACACTGCTAAATTACTGAATTAAAACTTGTAGTAAATTGAAGTTAACTTAATAATTTTAATGTCGACCCAGTTAAAATCATAACTATGTTAGTGTCGGAGCGCAGATTTTATTAGTTTAGTCTGTGTACAGATAACGCTCAGAATATGAGTTGTTAGATACTCAGAGCTTCCCGTTCTCTTTGATTAAGGTCTTATCTGTACGGGGGAACTTTGAAACGGTAATGTAGCTTACTGAATTTGGAGTTTTCCTTATTATTATTACTCAATTTCATGAAAAGTTTTACTATAAGCCATTTGTTCAAAAGATTTCAGAAACGTGGTGGTTTTAGAGTGTTAGTGATTAAATAAATAAATAAACTGGAATAGAAAACGAACATTAAAGGTCTATCCGACCAGGTGGGATGACGACCTGCGAAAGACTGCAGGTAGATGCTGGATGCGGCAAGCTGAAGACAGGGCGCTATGGCACTCATTGGGGGAGGCCTATGTCTAGCAGGGGACTGCTATAGGCTGATGATGATGATGATGATTAAAGGTCTATTAAGTATTCAGGCCAGGTGCCACCTACTTTGTTAGATTTTTAGCTAACGAGCACCTACAAAGTAAGAACTAAGGCACCCTTAAATCCAAGCTCGATTAGGCGCCGCTTTTTCAAACGTTTATTCTTTTAGCTCAACGTGAATACTGAATTATTTTACATTGAAAGCTCGGCTCTATCGCGATTTAGATCGCTTAGATTCAATGAAAAAAATCTCTTATTCAGTGTTCCCAAAGCGAGTTACTTTATTATAATAGGCACTGGTTACATAACGTCGAATCGGCTCGTAGATATTATGGAACACAGCCAAACGCGAATTTACCTATCCAGAGCGAAAAAGCTGAAATATGCAATGCAGGCTTACCAGAAATCCTCCATTAACTAATCAGACAGAAGCGAAAGAAAAAGCCAGCCATTTTAGTAATGAGCATCGTTTTTTACGAAGATCCGGGAAGGGTCAAGTAAGAGCAATTTTCTAAAACCCAGTGACTATAGAAAAAGGGGACCTTTCGCCCTGCAGAAATCTGTAAGGCCGAGTCAGCTTATGTTAATTATATTTTCAAAGTACGTTTTGATATATTTAGCAATACTAAAAAGATTTTGTTTCTTAAATAAATAAATAGAAACACGCTCACGCGCAAAACATACTATCAGCGAAAATATATCCTTATTGAAATGAAATGAAAGTTTATTTCTTTAGGCTTACAAATAAGCATTTTTTTATATTTTTTTATTTTGTTCGCACTCTTTAAAATATTTCTCTAAAACGAATGTAAAACAATTGGTTTCTTTTTGTGGTTTTATTATTATTGTATTGTTTGAATCTTATAATAATTACGAAAATCTTCATGTATTTAAAGAAATAGGTATATGAAATAGTAGCATTATTTTTATATAAGTAAACGTTATTTTGAAACCTATAACGTTTATTTTGAAACTTATACAACTTGATGGTTACTTTAAACTGCAATTTTGACAGTATTATTTATGTATTTTCCATTTCCTGCGCGGGCTCCCGCGCGAATTTATTATCTGGTTTCAGAAATAAACTAATGGACTTTTAATAATAATGGAACGCTAATTTTGTGGTATTTTAAAAAGTATGCACTAAACACAATATCACGCGAGTACTAAGTATCGCGAAACAACTGCTTTTGTTAGGTACAAACAAGGGGCCGGCCTACTTGGGTGATGAAAATCGATGTTTTTGAGTAATTTCGTGCAAAACCAACTCTTATAGTTACTTGCATGAGATAGCGTTGACACAAAAACGAAACAGAAACCGCAATTATCGTTTCACGGGTACGGGCTTAGGTTTCGAAAACTACGCAAAAACGTACGTGTAGGAGCAGCTTTATAGCACTGCAATCCTATCGGTTGCAGTGACATAAAGGTAAACGAGGATCAGTTTACCAATTAGATAGAACCTATTTGGCGATGCCAAGTGCTGTACACAGAGACACTTGATAGGTTCTCTTTTATGGTGTAAAGCTATTGAGATCGAGTGCTTCAGAATTGAACGTTTTCCGATCCTACAGTACCTACCGGTTTTCCGTTGCTGGTTCATAGCTTGTTAATCTAGACTGCCACGACGCCTTTTCATAGCCAGTCCAAAGCTAAATGAATTTCGGGTGCCCCTGGCCCCTGCATACCTATTCGTGCACGAAATACCCGACGGCATTTTCGCATTCTGTTGACACCGCTTCCAACAAGAATTTTATTTTAGCACCCGACAGGAATCTGGCAATTTTTTCGCTTGAAAAGTGCGACGTATTTTTTGTTGCGACATCGTGTGTGGAAGCTCTCATGCATGCTTTTATTGTAACAGTAAACGTAGTGTATAGTGACCTCGTGGCGTTATTTTAAAGGAATTTTGTTTAAATCACGTATACGTACAGTATGAGGGCGCTGCGCCCGCATGATCAGCAACTCAGCTCCACGAAAAATAACTTTAAAAATTGAAATTTGTGTCTCATCATCAGCCTATATCAGTCCACTGCTGGACATAGGCCTCCCCCGATGAGCGCCATTGCGCCCTGTCTTCAGCTTGCCGCATCCAGCATCTACCTGCAGTCTTTCGCAAGTCGTCATCCCACCTGGTCGGAGTGCGTCCTACACTACGTTTACCGAGTCGTGGTCTTCACTCAAGAACACGTTTGCCCCAGCGGCCGCCGGTTCTTCGCGAAATATGGCCGGCCCACTGCCACTTCAGCTTGCTAATTCTTTGAGCTATGTCGATAACCTTGGTTCTCTGTCGGATGTATTCGTTGCGAATCCTATCCTTCAGAGAAACTCCGAGCGTAGCTCTTTCCATAGCTCGCTGAGCGACTTTGAACTGGTGGACCAGCCCTATCGTGACCACGTCCACGTCTCAGCTCCGTAGGTCATAACGGGTAGGACGCACTGGTTGAAAACTTTCGTTTTCAAGCATTGCGGTATGGATGACGAGAAGACTTGACGTAGTTTCCCAAATGCTGCCCAGCCTAGCTGGATCCTCCTTTTGGCCTCCTTCTCGAAACTGTTTTTACCCAACTGCAGAATCTACCCAAGGTAAGTGTACTCGGAAACAGTTTCGAGAAGGTGACCATGTACGACCACCGGCCTTGGATCAATGTGGCCATTGATCATGACTTTGGTTTTATCCAAATTCATGCCAAGACCGATACATCGGGAGGCTGAAGCTAGGCCGTCCAGCATCCGGTTCAGTTCCTCAAGCGACTCCGCCATTATGACTATGTCATCAGCGAATCGCAGGTGTGAGATGTACTCGCCGTTTATGTTGATGCCCTTTCCTTTCCAGACCAGCAACCTATACATATCCTCCGATGCGCAAGTGAACAGTTTCGGGGATATGACATCCCCCTGCCTCACTCCTCTGCGCAATTGGATGGGATTAGACTGCTGGCCCTGTACTTGGACACTCATAGTGGCGGCCTCGTAGAGACATCTCAGCACCTCGATATAACGATAGTCTACTTGGCATCGCTGTAAGGAATCCAGAACAGCCCAGGTTTCGACGGAGTCAAATGCCTTCTCATAATCCACAAAAGCCAGACACAGGGGCTGATTAACTCTTCGGACTTCTGTATAATCTGCCTCACTGTGTGTATGTGGTCTATGGTGCCATATCCTCCGCGAAACCCAGCCTGTTCCAGTTGCTGGAACTCGTCGAGTCTCCTGGCGAGACGGTTCGTGACCACTCGTGAAAACAGCTTATAGACGTGGCTCAAGAGTGAAATGGGTCTGTAAATCTTAAGAAGGGTTTTATCCTCTTCTTAAAAAAGAGCACTACCAAACTCCCGCTCCACGCCTTTGGAATTTGTGTCTAATAAGTGAAAATAGCATTAAAAAGTGTGTAAAAACGTACCAGGGACCAGTAGAAACGTTATCTCGATGAAATATAGTGAAATAAAACAGTGAATTAAAAACAACAAAAACCAATCCGTCAACAATAACAATCAGTGATATGAAAGTGAAATAAACGACAAAAACCTCGTCAGTGACCAAGTTTAAAAAGATTGAAGCCAAAAATAATAAAAAACATTACAAAAAAGCCTGCGAAAGACAAAAACAAGGTTATGTTATTACGACAAACAGTGTTTATTTCTGCTCCGTCTATTTTATTCTTTGACGGTTGTCGTAAAAACTTTATCGCGACCGTTAGAATATCGCAACCGACTTACTATTTAGACCTCTCAAGTAACAGCCCTGTCGGTGCGGTGGTTCTACGAAATAGCTTCTGTATGACTCTAAGTAACCGCTGGTTCGAATCTCTCAATTTCTTCTTTTTGCAAAATTTATTTTTGTTACCAAAGTAACAAAGTATAATGTATGAAATTATGAAGGCTATTGCTGCCATCGGACAACAGATATAAACCAAAACAAATAAGAGGAACGCCTAGACTATCTTGAGAGGGAAGTGAGGGGCTGGAACTTGGTATTTTTTGGTGTACCCGAGGAGGAAAAGACTTATATCGAACTAGAAAAAAAAATGCTAAATATGTTGAACAATGATCTTCAAATACAGAGCAACATAAGTGAAATCCAACATGTACGACGCATTGGGAAAGAAACCTAGACCCGTGGGTCTTTCAACTTACGGCAAGAAAATTCTTATACTAAAAAATAAACTAAATAAAACAGACTACTACATAAAAGAAGATTTCGCGCTTAAAATCCTGCAAGAACGAAAACAGTTACAGGAACAGCTGAAAAACGAATTAAACAAAGGAAACCAAGCGTATATTAAGTACAACAAGCTGGTTGTTCGAGTACCTAGCTCGCCGCTGGAAAAAATGCCTAATAAAGAAAACAATTTCATGAGGACAATCCACAGTGAAAATGGACCAAAGATGAGCAACAAGGACACTAGCAGAGCCGCAAAAAGACACAAAATGTACAATGAAAATAGAAACATAACGCAATATTTTACATCTCAAACAAGAGAAAATACCTAGAACTAGAACACAATTAGCAAAAGCGCTGCCTCTCCCAATTCTTATGATAATATTACACAAACACAAAAAACCGAAAAGAAGCCTCCCAATACGGCTGGTCACCGCGGGAGAGCTAGATCGAAACCTGCCAGCTCAGAAAAAAACAGAGAATCAGAAAAATATTCTACCTCTTCATACTTAAGTATAGCGTAGGATCTGCCTGCCTAAGAAAGAAATTACAACAACGAAATATTAAATGATCAGAAAAAATTACACCCATAACAAAGCTAGCTTCAAGAACTACCTAACATATAAATGAGCTGGAGGAGGCCTGTACTCGAAAGGGGTCCTAACCAAGAAATATCTAATAATATTTTAATTAATGGTAATCTATATGTATACGTATACAAAATCAACATCTAATAAGTAAATGCATGCAATTTTATTTTTAAGTCTAGATGATTGTATTATTAATTTTAATTTTATATATAATTTTTTTTATTTTATTTGACATACATACATTAGTAACATTACATATAGAATTAATTATTATTTTTACTTGTCAATTACTTTAATTATGCACTATTATTTTATATATTATATAAGGTTATGGAATAAATGGCTTTTTTATTTTTTATGTTATTTTATACGTACAGTATAACTCCTTTCTTAAAAACCCTTTCCTCGCACTTAGGATAAAGCGCCACAAAACACAAACCATACAAAAAGAAAACGAGTTTCATTCTAGCAAAGAAAAGCTAACAATCTCTGAAAGAAACGGAAGTTTGTATACAACTTTCCTGCATATCTCGCCGCGTTGAAATGAATGTGAGTAAACCTCGGCGTTGTCGCATCTCGGTCACATCACAACAACGTATCTCATATCTCTATGAATAGAAAGCGCTAAAGTTTTCGAAGAGCTTTGTCTTCAGCGCTGCCGGAATAAACTGGGTCTACGTATCGGTCTTGTGTTAAAACATAAGCAAGTCGACTTCTTTTTGGCGTTTTTTTCTACTTACAGCTACTTCTTTTCTACTAAATACAGCGTTGCTTTCAAATATATTAATTGGATGTCCAGATTTTGTTTAGTTTTGTTTATTTTTATTGGACAATCCACACAGTATCTTATACCCCCATGTTAAGCAGAGCTTGTGTTATGGGTACTAGATGACTGATATATATATTTACTTACAATAGATTACATAGATAGTTATTTTCATTATACATAGATAACGACCAGAACACCCGGAACAAATATCTGAAAATCGTACATTCGTCCCGAGGCGGGAATTGAACCTTGCGGAACCACATGCGTCGCAAACGGACCTTCGCCCACCGTGCCACACAGGTCGTCGCTTATTATTGGGCGAGGAGATTATGGAATTTAGAACTTTTACAAAAAGCTTTGTGTAATATTGCTTCATGCTGTCGAAAAACAGTAGATTTGATTATACATTTAATAATACTTAGGTTATTTACTGCATTAAGAAATTACTAAAACCAATGCTGCGGCAAGTTGAAGACAGGGCGCTATGGCGCTCATTGGGGGAGGCCTATGTCCAGCAGTGGACTGCTATAGGCTGATGATGATGATGATGATGATGATGAAAACCAAGTTGACACCTCTTTCCTTTCAGGCCGATGGCCTGATGCCCCGGAGCAAGCAGTACCGACCTATTAATATAGAGTACAAGTCCCTCAATATGCAAATGCCTGAATAGGCTCCTTTCATTCCAGCCTGTGCTAGTCAAGCAACAATTGGAACACTTGTGTAGTGTTGCCATTCATTTCTCCTGTCAGGCAATAATAGCTGATCTCCTACGTAACAATGGGTACTGGCAACACAAGCGTTATCCTGCATAATGGTATGTCCACATGTTGGTTGAGTCATCACATCGCAAACGTTGTTGGTTTTCTTTCATCTGACAGCCTGTACCTACACGCTGGCTAGGTAAGCTAAGAATGAGGGAACATATTCTTTTTACTCCGTCAGTTCGATTATCAGAATACATTAGACACGTATATTTTTTCTGTAAAAAAATAAAATTACAAAAATTAAGCTCGTTAAAGTTTGGAATTTGGGACTCTAGGAAAATAGGACTGTCTTTGGGAAATAGTGTTGCAAGGTGTGATGTTACGCGGAACTTTAACTAGCTATAGCTTTATAATTTTTTGTTTACTTGACAAAATTAAAAATATGTGTGCAATATCTTCTGATATACATAGATTATCAGAAGATATTGATCTGAATCCCTCATCTTAAAAGTCCCTGCTCACATTACCTCATTCTATGACAAATCTTTTACTGTACAAGCTACCCGTCTATGGAATGCTCACCCTCTGGACATCAGACGTGCAAAATTACTCCCTATATTTAAAAAAACTGCTGCATCAGCATTATTTATCCTTATGAAAACATTGATAGCTCTATCTTATGTCTATGTAAATTTATTGTAATATTTGTAATGTAGGTATTATTGTATGAAGTGTAAGTATTTGTTTTCTTTTCTGTTATCTATATATTTACTAAAGTACCACCGTCTATTTTGTTCCTTCATGTCCAGTCCATCCTAAGGTTGCCTGGAAGAGATCGCTCTCAGCGATAAGGCCGCCCTTTATATTTCATTTATTCTATTGTTTATTCCTGTATTGTTTTCTGTTTTGTGTGATATAATAAAGTGTTTTCTATCTATCTATCTATTGAATCATTGATTACTGCTGGCTATTTTCGGCACTGCCGCTACAGCCAACTAGTAATGTTTATGTCGTTTATGACGTAGATTTGCTCACTTCATGTAATGCTCGAGAATTACATGAAATGGTCGCATTTCATGATGTGGGCAACTTAATTTGACCAGTTCATTAAATCGTCAACGTTTCACGATTTTGTCATTCACACTTGGCCGGATCGTATAAATAAGGTGCTCTGTCCATCAATCTCAATGTCATCAATCCGGCGAATAATTTTATAAAAATCCAGAATATGTTAAGAACTTGTCTACCGTAATTTAGTCCGACTGACACAATTAAAATTAATCAAATTTTTGTAGCAAAATTAAACAATTTTTGTAACAAAAATGTCGTAGCCATATCGTAGATTTGCTCACTTCATGAAATGCTCGAGAATTTCATGAAATGGTCGCGCCTCTTCCGGTAATAAATGTAACTTATTTGATCAAATAATCTTAACTATTCCATGAAGAAGCCGCGCGTTTAGTTGCCCATATCGAGAAACGATTTATTATCATTGATCTGCCCAAATCACATCACGATGTGGCCAATAGACAGTGCAATATTTCATGAAATGCGACCATTTCATATTATTCTCGAGCATTTCATGAAGTGAGCAAATCTACGATATGTCCACGACATTTATACTTGAGTTCAAGGCGTTGGAAGCCAAGTCCTATATCAAATGATACTATTAACAACATTCATATATACAACATGTCCAGTATAACGTCCGTTCTTGGAATTCACATGAGCTTGTAGCTTGGAACATGTAATATATTTAACTTCGTCATTATTGTTCCTGCAATATCAGACTGTGTTGTAATAACCATTAAACTTGTAGGTAAATGCATTACCTACCCCAATAAGACAAGCTAAATCCCTCCCTATATTTAAACATATGGTCTATGAACACTTTCTTTCTTCGATCTCAAATAGTTAGGTAATATTTTATGTGTTTTTAGTGACTATAGTCAGTATTTATTTCCAAGTATATATGTATTTGTATGTTTTTTTGTATATAATTTATATTTAAATTAGTCTATAATACGCCACCATACTATACTATAGCTACGTGTCCATCCAAAGGTTGCCTGGAAGAAATCGCTCTTAGCGATAAGGCCGCCAATTGTGCATCTGTATCTCTGTTTGTTTGTTCTTTACTGTTTTTTTCTGTGTTTGGTGTGCAATAAGGCGTATTTGTATTGTATTGTATTTTATTGTAACTAGCTACCCGTAGGTACAGCATACAGCAACTAGCTACCCGTAGGTACATAAGCGAGCTTGTATCATCAAGTTGACATATGTGATCTATACTTCACTATCACTACATAGTTTAAAACAAAGTCGCTTCCCGCTGTTTGTCTGTCCCTATGTATGCTTAGATCTTTAAAACTACGCAACGGATTCTGATGCAGTTTTTTAAAAGATAGAGTGACTCAAAAGGTAATAAACCATATAGATTTCCACGCGGGCTAAGCCGCGGGGCGCAGCTAGTAATTTATAGTTTTAACTTAGATGGTATTAACACAGCATACGTTTTTTTTCGTGATGGCTTAGGTAGGTCTAGGTATATAGTTATAGGAGCGAGTTCACACACCCGACAGTATTATAGTAGACAGTATTATATATATTATATACTATATATATAGTATTCCGGATCCAATAAACGATTCTGAATTCTATTCTTCTATTCTTTGCAGTAGCGAAGGATCCATTAAAAACGGATCCGTGTAATTGCACCCTTAGAATTGAGGTATCTAAAAATAATACTATCATTCAAGATTATTGATCTGCTATTCCGTAAGTGGTTGCACCAATTAAAATTGTTTGACATAATAATTTTACAATTGTAATAAAACAACAAGAATAAGACAAAAAATCTATTTATTTTGAACACAAAAAATAGCGGGAACGATCTAAAGCCTTACCGATTTATAGATTTTACATAGTAATTGGACTCAATTTTAAATTTTGTAAATTTATATAGGTCGTCGGTCTAAATTGATTTGAGCGGAATAAAGAATACCACGGAAACGGAAACTCGATTTGTTCCATCTTTAGAGTAATAATTAGCTAAATATAGAGCGACTTCCTTTTGTAAAAAGGGCACTGCTTTGAAATATTTTTTACTTGTCAAAATATCTGTTTAGTAAGTACGAGTAGATATTGTTCTTTTATTAACTATCTACTCATTGTCCAGAGTATGAACAATTTCAATAATTAAAAACCAAGAAAATTACCAATACCCACATAAGTACCTAATACCGATAGAATATACAAATGAAACAAACACCTCCTTCACTGTTATTTTGTCTATTTTAAAGCATACAAATAAAAAAGAAAATAAGTGATTTTAGTATTTTTTAAACTTTAAAATATGTCTTCTTCAAATGATCCTCATTAATCTAAATTAATAAAGCATTTTATATTATTACATAATTATCAAAACGCCTGCCAAGTGTGTAGTTATCGCTAAATTTGTATACGGGAGGCATGTTAGCACCTCATGTTAGGACCTATGAGCTGATATATTAGTAGTATTCTAATTTTAGTGTGATCCATTTCGATGTCATTTCCCCCGTTTTCTAGATTTTCCAAGTTGTATATCACTTCTCTTCGGAGGCCCCATCAGAACAGACAACAACCGCGCCGTCAGCTGATCCATTCGAAATTTGAATAGATTCGCGAACGCCCAATCCAATTGTTCAAGATTCGAACCAAAGAGTTTTGTAGGCAGACTTTTTCCATTTTATATTTCGCAAAAAGAGTTTCAATACAAGACTGAAGTGCCGAAATAAATAAGCTACGTATTTTTGTAGTCCAACAGATTTCAAGAAGAATATACTGAACCTTACTCGTATTTGCTTACCCTCCTAGCCGAATATTCGGTCACGGCGACTAGTCCCAACGGAGATTACACAGGTGCGCAGGACATTATAGTATACCTATACCACTTTCAACTAAATCCCTTGACAGACGAAAATGTAATTTAAACTGACTGCCCGAAAGTCGCATTCGAATCTCAATAAATTTCAGATAGGTATTACAAAATGCTTACACAATAATTACACAAAATATTTACACACTAATGCATAGGTAATGAAATATCATCCACTGATTTCGTAGGTAATTTAGATATAATTAGTGTTTCCAACTCTATTTCGTTGATAATAGTGTACAATGGCTGGGATTGTGGTTGATTAATCAATACCTTGTATTCAACAGCAGGTAGATATTAATTAGGGAATCGGCAGGTTTCCATTTCAATTCGGCATGGTTAGACCATGTAAACTACATATTATAGTTATCTGTACTACACGTATTGCCACTTTAATACTGGTGTTTCTTGCGTTTATTTACCTCGGGTTAAAAAAAACGATTCAGCAAGACAAATCTATACTAATATTATAAAGAGGAAAGGTTTGATTTTTTGTTTGTTTGTAATTAATAGGCTCCGAAACTACTGGACCGATTTGAAAAATTCTTTCACCGTTGGGAAGCTACACTATCCCCGGTGAACATAGGCTATAAATATATTTTCAAAAAAGTTAGGGATCCTTACTAAAACCGTGCGAAGCCCTAATATAGAAACATCGAGCTATTAAAAAAACAGAGTATCTAGTATGAATTTGCAAAATACCAAAATATAGGTAAAGTTTTCGTTTAAAAACCGCTGAGTTGGCAAAGTTGTCAAAGTTGTAATGCCAAAATGCAACAAATCACTCAAAATCCTCGTGGGAATGTGGTTTTATGCTTGGCCAGATGTCGTTCAGCTCAGTGTCCGCTCCTACAATAGTTTGCAAGAAATACACACAATACGTTGTGCTTAGTTTTACATTAGTACTTCACTATGGATTGTCCTCTTGAAATTGTTTTCTTTATTAGGCATTTTTTTTCCAGCGGAGAGGTAGGTACTCGACAATTTATCTATTTATTGTACTATATACTTATTCTGTGGTTTTGACATATATCTAAAATCGCATTATACATATAGAAGATAGGCAAAACAAACATGAATTAGGCACATATTATGCAATTGATACGGGATCTATACATTTAATGCCTTATTTTTTACTTCTTCCACTAGTTGTGAAAAATTTGAGTGAAGAGAAAATCAAAACACTTGAGGTGTTATGGATCTTTCTTCTTCAATGATAATAACTTATAGTAGGTATAAAGTTGACTTGTATTAGTGCTAATGCTTAAAGCAATAAGCAATTAGCTGCTAATTAGCCTAGAGCAATAAAGTTATTGAAACGATAAGAGTGTTTCTCCCGTTAGAAGGTTTATAAACCATTTGACACAAAGATTTCCATGTGGGCGAAGCCGCGGGGCGCAGCTAGTACTTAATACAATACATTACATAGATAAATATTTTTCATTATTATAGAAAATACCCGAATAAATCAGATCGTACAAACATTCGTCCCAAGGCGGAAACCGAACCCGCAACCTCTTGCATCGCAGGCGTACCTTCATCCACCGCGCCACATCGGTCGTCTGATTGTGTCACCAATAATAATGTACCTAAATTCATCGCTCCTTCACGACATACTCTTGTTTGTATTCATGGAAAAAAACCAAGCCCAAGCATTCATTCCAGTCAATCGTCATCCATAACATCATTAATTAGACTCAAGATCATACCTTTTCTGCCAAGTACCTTACCTTCTAAAGACACATATTCACCCTAGACCTTTCTATTTAACCTTTGCAAGCCACCCTTCTTCCCGACCTTCGTTAACCCTGTAATCAAGATGGGCTCGGTATTGGTGCATTGAATGGTTGTGCAAATTTGCCGTCTCTCTAAGCATGATGTAGTGCCCACTTAAGGGGACACATTTACTGAGCACTCGTGTGCCGTAGTATAAAGTAGCCGGAACC
Source organism: Eupithecia abbreviata (assembly GCA_943735965.1). Classification (NCBI taxonomy): domain Eukaryota; kingdom Metazoa; phylum Arthropoda; class Insecta; order Lepidoptera; family Geometridae; genus Eupithecia; species Eupithecia abbreviata. The sequence continues at coordinate 6,259,593 of OX030986.1, forward strand.
TACCAGGAAACTATCTCTATAAACAGTAGCGGACTGACTGACTTTTGTCTTGCTGTACCTACTCAACGGTCGTTATCTATACTAATTATTTAAAGAGGAAAGATTTGATTTTTGGTTTGTTTGATTGATATGGGATATAAACATTTAATGCCTTATTTTTTACTTCTTCCACTAGTTGTGAAAAATTTGAGTGAAGAGAAAATCAAAACACTTGAGGTGTTATTGATCTTTCTTCTTCTTTGATAATAATAACTTATAGTATAAAGTTCGAAGAAACTATCTCTATAAACAGTAGCGGACTGACTGACTTTTGTCTTGCTGTACCTACTCAACGGTCGTTATCTATACTAATTATTTAAAGAGGAAAGATTTGATTTTTGGTTTGTTTGTTTCCATCGAATAGGTTTCGAAACTACTGGACCGATTTGAAGAATTATTTCACTGATGGGAAGCTACACTATCCCCGGTTGACATAAGGCTATATTATAGTTAATAGGGATCTTTGTTAAAACTCCAGAAACTAGTCACACTTAACGTACATATATTACCAATGCGAAAGTTTGGATGTTTAGAGTATGGATGGATGTTTGTTACTTCGTCACGCCAAAACTACTGATCCGAACGGGCAGAAACATAATTTGCATAATAGGCCTGGAATCAAACATACTACATAGGCTATTTATCCGAGTAAGCAGTTCTCATAATATATAAATAACCTTTAAACATTTCAATCAGAAACAACGCGTGCGAAGCCGCGAGCAAAAATTAATATTAAATACAGCAAAATGTTAGCATGAAATCATTAAGTAAAGAAACGATGTTAGCTAGATGAAGACACAGGCGTTCTCTATGTTAACAATACGTAGGCAAGTACTTGAGCGTCTTGGCAGCGTCTTGCTCTAATTTGTGGTATTACTTGAACCATGTACCCTATCCATATGGGTAGTACTTAAGTTAATAGATTTTGCAAGATGAGTGGATCGTGAATATTTTATCAAGTATCTAGCAGGTAGACTCCGAAAATAATATATTTACTTGTACCACAAATTATAAATAAATAAATAATGCTGGACAATTCAGAGCTTGTGTTATGAGTACTAGATAACTGATATACATAATACAATACATTACATAGATATATATTTTTATTATACATAGAAAACGACCAGTACACCCGGAACAAATATCTGCAGATCGTACACACATTAATTTGTTCCGAGGCGGGAATCGAACCCACAACCTCCTGCGTCGCAGGCGGACCTTCGCCCACCGCGCCACATCGGTCGTCAACTTCGATACTTATCTACTCAAATAAAAGGACCATAGTTGAGTATAAATAGATTTTTCGTATGGTTCTTGCCTATTCATAATTTATTATCTTTAGCCTCATGATTCATAATGATTCAAGATGAGTAAATCAGTTCTATTATTATGTTCAATATTCGTTATTTGGGGCAGGAAAAATGCATGGCACATTATTGATATTTTCATCAAAGTGCTTCTAGCACCTCATTAAATAAACGTTATTTAAAAATTATACTAGGACAGTACTACAGTGGTAGGGTATTGTCCTGGCCTACCACCAGGGGTGTTGAATGGCCGCGTCCGTAGCGTTACTCATCAAAACATTATAATCAAATACCCTTTTTTATAATTCTGGACAATTCACACAGAATCATCTAGCCTTAAGCTAAGCAGAGCTTGTGTTATGGGTACCAGATGACTGATATTTAATACAATATATTACATAGATAGATATTATATTTTATAATGAAAGTAATATTGTACGAGTATGTATAATAAATATGACTGTCCAATACGACACCACTCTGGGTGAAATTACTTAAACTCTAGATTTAGTTATGTTGGTTTTATTTTCTTCATTGTAATTGTATTTTCTTTTTTGTAATTTTGTGTTTGTAATTTTTTATGGACCTTTGTTGTCTGATAGTAAAGAATTTGAATTGAATTGAATTGGATTATACATAGAAAATGACCAGAACACCCGAACAAATGTCTGCAGATTCTACACAAAATTGTTCCGAGGCAGGAATCGAACCCTCATCGGTCGTCATAATAAATCAGACTTTTAATCAAAATATTGTGACTCTCCTAAGTGATTGAAAAATATTTCCCTCTGCTAATGAAAATGACTGCCTACTCGGCGATTCGTTACGTAATACCTGGCCTATTTCTCCACAGAAGCACAGAAATGAGGGGGCTTGTTTCTTTTACAGTAATTATAAATAACATTCAGTGAATTTTGTTCTATAGATTTCGGATGCACTGAAAAACAAAAGAAATAAAATGTAGGATTTTGTTTCGGGCTATCTCGGCGCTTAAAGGTGGATACTAAACGGGCGGCTGTCATTGTACTATGTACCACTGTACTATGTACAAGTACATAGTACATGCAGTACAGTATACATACATATAGTACAGTGAAATACAATGTACTTTTCTTAGCTAGCATGATGCATTACACCGTGTACTATATCCGTCTCGTTGCTCGTTGCGAGTACTTACTACAAGTTTGCTACGTTACTTTAGGCTCCGTAACTCCTGTCAGAACGTCAAAAAAAATAAATAGAATAGGTTACTCAAAAACTCAAAATGAATAGCATTTATTTCTTTAGGCTTACAAAATAAGCACTTAGACAAGTCAAATTTTATAGGTACTATTCATTATTATCAAATAACATTTTAATGTTCACTTAATTTTTTTGTTATCTAGTGGAAGAAGTGAAAAAGAAACCACTAGCATGTTCATATAACTTATGTGTCTAATACATTTGATTTGCTTATCTAATCTAAATATAGTGTGATTTTAGATATGTACATGTCAATATTTATTTAAAGATAAGCATAAAATTGAATTTCTTACATACTATTGTCGGTGCGGAACATTGATGTAATCGTATATGGAGTAGAAAGCCTTCTTCATAAGATTTCGTTTTATGTAATGTTTAAATTTAAGCTAAGGGAGCTCAGTTAGAAACGACTGTAAGAAGTAAAAAAATTAGGTAGCAATACTTACGCCTTTGTGCGAATTCATCTCTTCTTAGAATAAAAATAAAACAGAAACGAGAGTCGTTTGAAAACGATTAAAAGTTTCTCTATAAAAATAAATTAAGTAAATAGCTTCTTGAATTTTCTTGGGCTGCTATTATGACTTGATTAGATGGAATAGATCTTGAGTTTTCGCGTTTATGGACCATCTAACTTATTTAATTATCTCTAATAGTAGATTTATAGTAAATTTGCCTCTTGATTACTTAGGTATCTTACATTCTTCAAATCACCATTAAACAAAAGAAATTAAAACTTTTATTTCAGTAATTTGTAACCGACTTCGAAATAAAGAGGAGGTTCTATGTTCGATTGTATGTATGTTTTTTTATATATGTTCTTCCATTTCTGCATCAATTAAGGACTAATCTTGACAGTTCGTTCGATTTTTATAGTTAAAGACAAAGATCCCATGGTGAAACTACCTTGGGATCAATAAACTAGTTTTTTCCGCAAAACTTAAAAGAACAGTGAAAAACTAAGGGATTCAAAGTTGGTTTATAAGTTTTACAGAGCAATCAAGTTATATAGGTAATCCTTGGATAAAAGGTGTGACAATGCTACCTTAAGGTAAAGCTATACACTCATTATATAAAAAGAACTTAAATATAGTGCACTGGATAAGTACACATAAATACTACCGCCATAAACTATCAAAATCGTTTTCATACCGAGCATTTATGTGTTGGGAAGAAAGCTCTTAAAACGGGCCTGCTATAAAATTTTAGATTGATATCTCGTGTAAAACTGAAAACTCGTTAAATTTTAAGCTCTATCTAACTTTATTTCTTTTCTTTACTTGAATTCATAGATGCAGTTACTACAGTTAAATATTTAACGATTTCTAAGTCTAGGGTGTACCTGCACCTACTCAAAACTCTCTTAGACTAAATAAAATGTATTAACAAATACAACAAATTATTTGTATTACAGTTCCCTCGCTAGCTCAGCTGTCTAATTTAGAGCCTCTCGCTTCGCTCGTGACTATATTCAATACTTTTTCGCTAGCTCAGGATCGGCACGTTAAACATAAAATCGTTCAGCTCTTTAGTGAACTCATTTGTTGTTTGTATTGTTCCAAATGAGAACAAAAATACATTTGGTCTCTGTTTTTGAGCAGTGTAGTCATCGCTGCTCAAAAACAGAGACCAAATTTATTTTTGTTATCGAGCGGGAGTGGTAAAAAAAATATTTCACAGTCAATCACATAGTCTCACTTTCTTACACATCTGCAATTAAACACTTAGTATTTATTATTTTCATATCTAGGTAAGATATACCAAAGGTCATCCGCATTAATAAATCATAAAACTTTGTAGGTATCAACCCTAAACAATGTGATAGGTAGAGTATTTTCTTGATATTCGATATGGAACCGAAATTTCACGCTTGTCGGTTACACTCATATGAAAAATGATTTGCCGGTGGTAATATTAATATCGGAATGAAACAAACAATACCCTCCACTATAAATAGTTAGGGTTTTACTTCGATATATCCGCAAATGTATCCTTGACCCGAACCATTACAGGTAGGTCGATCAAAATCAACAACGTTTTCTTTAGGCTTACAAAATAAGGTTAAAGTATCCATGCATATAACTAGATTTATGATTGTAAAATAATCAATACAATGTATTCAAATTTATGAGTCGAGTTTTTTTAAACTACAGTTTTATAAGTACAGAAACACAGCATCACAATGTGGCGAGCGAAGCGAGACGTGCTTCCCTTTGATCCTTTAAGCTTGGAACACCCACTTATAAAAACTCTACTTGAAATAACTAAGTAGGTACTTTACAGACAGAGGTGGCCAATATCAAGGGCTTTCAAATCCATTTAATGTGGTTTAAGATATTTATTTACTTCTCAAAAGATTAATAATCACTGGTGAGAAACAAAATAAGCTTATTATTATGTTAATAGTTCGGTACGAGCTATTTATTATTATTAAAATTATGTGGGTAGTTAGCAAAAATACTATACAGAGCAAAGTAAAGGCGCGCACACACTATACAAAATTTCTGAAATATTAAATAACATATAGGTAATAATGTAAGCTTGACTATTATTAGGGACAACTTTGTAAAATTAAAAAAACATTTAAATCGCCCTGTTTGTTCCATAAAATTTAAACTTAGAATAAACACAAAATAAAAAAAATCTTGTCAGCTACTTTAGGATTCGATAAAATTAGGGTAGCAGTTCTTGCGGCTTTGGTATTTGATTTAAATAAAGGTCACCCAATTTCAAATAAGGTTCTTGAAGGCAGCCTATTCGTTACTTTGATCACAGAGCCTGAACCTTTAAGGGTGCTTTAATATATGTGGGTGTATTATGTTACTTCCATAATAGGGTGTCTTAGGGACAGGTGACTAATTGAAGGGTAACCTTGGTAGCATAAAAATGCGATCATGTAAATAATTACTTGAAAATGACAAGAAGTTGACAAATACAGTTGAACAAAGGAAGAACACTATTTGCAAGAATACAAGTTTTTTTACCAAAGCTATTGACATAGTTCAAAGGAGAAGAAGCAGTGGACGTGTGGTACCTTGATTTCTTTCCGGCCCTGGTGGGGGCACAGAGAGGGGCCTCATGGCTTGGCTTCATTACCGTTACGTCGACTCGAGGGGTGACGACCCCTCGGCCCTCGGGTTAGTGTGAATTTTTTCCCCGTTCTCATTGATTTTTTGTTTTGTTTTTTGGCTGCATTTGGTTTATGTTTTTTTAGGGTTTTTTTGTTATTGGATGTGTGGTAGCAGATTAGATGTTTTAGAAATCTCCATGAAAATCATTTATTTCTGGAATAATACCTACTCTATTTACAAAACCTATGAATAGTCTGTTCTAAATACAATTTGAAAATCTGTCACGTGAGTCACATTGGCTCTCGCAGTAAGATTTTTTTACTAGCCGGAAAAACGCCAGCACCGGCTGCCGGCTTTTTTATCTGTAACTTTAAAACTGGTATGATATACCTACTTGTTAGCCATGTTTCATAAAATTCGAAAAACACAATAAAAAAACAATGGATTCAATAAGGAAATTCCTCCAAAAATAACTCCTTGAAACGATGCCATTGGCTTATCCTGAATCGCACTCGAGTCGTGAACCCGTAAGGGCTCTCGATGTCTCCATGGCAACCCACTTGAACTGTTACATACACTGTGACATAGCAATTACTTACACCATAGAAAATATTATTATTATAACTATGAATACAGTGAAAATCTATACATAGCATAGATTTACACAGTATTTTTATCTGATAAGCGATTGGTATTCCATTTAATAAAGTAAATGGAATACCTATTTACTTATTCATTGGACAAGCGGTCTCAAAAGCGTGGTTTTTGACCGGTGTGTCAGACTCGGTCTAATGACACGACCCAAATGTTGTGATTTCGCAGTGACATACAGATATTGGATGTGTTTGTCTGAGGCGTGTATCACAGTCTGCTCGTGTTTTTGACACGCGTGTCAGACATGAGATATGACAAGCTGTGGTTACTTAACTATCCTAGACAAAACTCCATTCGCATTTGCCACGTCACAATGATACTTAACGTGCAAGTGGGTTAACATACATATATACTAACTACTAACTGGAAGGTTCATTGGCATCCATAGTCATTAGCTTATACGACAGAATGGCAGGGTCACTTTTAATTTTTCTTTGTCACTTTTCTTTTTAAACCACTTTTCTTGTTACCTATGTTTTGGATTAAAGTTACAATTACAACATGCAGAAAGAGAGATGTTATATAATTACTAAGATTACTTGATCCCACCATCATGAGAATAGTAATTATTAAGGAGGAAATTATATAACTTTAGCAGTTCAAAGTGGTTTACACAAGCAGCCTTGACCTGCGCTTTCAAGAAGTACGTTACCTTGGGGCGAGTACTAAGATTACTTGATCCCACTATCATGAGAATAGTAATTACTAAGGAGAGAAAGATAGCTTTAGCAGTTCAAAGTGGTTTACACAAACAGCCTTGACCTGCGCTTTCAAGAAGTACGTCTACCTTGGGGCGAGTACTAAGATTACTTGATCCCACTATCATGAGAATAGTAATTACTAAGGAGAGAAAGATAACTTTAGCAGTTCAAAGGTGTTTACACAAGCAGCCTTGACCTGAACTTTCAAGACACGTCTACCTTGGGGCGAGGCAACAATACGTCTAAACTTGGAATTCCGTAGGCATACAAACACTTCAACTATGAACTAGGGGAGTCCTCCAGCAGTAGACAAATATAAGCTGAAGGTCATGATGACAAACACTTGAAGCGATTTGATACCGAGCATCTTTGTATTATTGTGTGTACAATAAAAATTAAAGGGTCTACGCAGTATAAGGTCTACGCCGCACTATGGAATATCGTAGAACAAGAGCATATTAAAAATGGTTTTTACAAATATCATAATTTATCTAATATTTTGATTTTATTAGATACTCGAATAGTCTAATTATGTTATTCAATAGGATTTTGTTACTTAATACCTAAAATTATATTATTTTTCATAGTCAGAAGTACGTTGAAGACGGCGGTGCCAAACTCAAGCCTTTGCATGTACATGTTTCAATGCAATATTGTGAAATAAATATTCAGCAGAGATATGTAGTATATTACATTTTTGGAAAGGTTATTTCATGTATTTTACGAAACAGCTATTTAATTTTCGTAATGTTTTCATATTTTTGAGTAAATGCTAAAAACATCACATTCCTTATTTTTCACAAAAAAATTTTTTCGTTGAAGGTTTTCACTGTCGCCCACGTCTCCCCACGCGCTTCTTTTTGTGTTTATTAATAGTCTAACTATTCATACACATTATGCTAAAAAAATCAGCTGCGGTTTTTTGCGGTTTTAGAAGTTATGAGAAAAAATGTGATAGAAGTCGGAGCAGGAAATTTATTATCTTTCGTGATTTACCACAGAGACTGTTCGCATGAACAGTATAGACATTTAATCTGTATTTTTTTTATCGTTCAATCATTTTGCATGAGAATGTAAGTAATAATAATGATGTAGGTACCCCATTCAGTATTGCAAAATAGTATATAAAGAGAGGTAAAAATTATTCCAGCCATTCACATTAGTGTTACTTCAAGTGAAGTAAAGCTCATCTACGCCTGTAAGTAATTGATTGAAGTTCTAAAATTTGTACAAACCTAACACAGGACACACACACACACCCTCGCATAATGTTGTTCTTATAGTTATATACATACTATTCTAGTTTTAAACCTAAGCTCATTGTGTGAAGAGAATAAAACATTTTATTATTATAAAATGTCTTCATTCAGCTGTACTAAACGAGATTTCATACTTCCCTATATCGAGGGTGGCAGAACTCTGGAATCCGCGTCTACCAGTATCGAATGTCCACCTGATGAAATATTAATAAAACGCCTCTACATTATTTTACAAGTTCTTTCTTCAGGAATGATGATCGATTCCAAAAAGTTTGGCGAATACGCACACAATGGAAACTGCTGGAATATATGTGAATGAATATAATTGGTATTACATGCCATATTTAGTCCACAAGATACTTTTACACGGAGAAAATATTATGAAATATTTCGCAGTTCTTCCTATCGGACAGCTATCGGAAGATGTGCACAAGAGTCGCGCAACAAAGACTACAGAAACATGCGACTACATCATGCCAGAAAATGTTCTCGAACAGTTACAAATGAAGATGTCTTTAAAACTCTATTGTATACGTCAGATCCGTTTATAAAAAGTTTAAGAAAACCATACGTAAAAAATGACAAAGATCTTGAAAAAGAGGCACTAAGTGGCACCACTTGCAACTGACCCTGAAATATGTGTAGTAGAACCTAATTAGATGGCGATTTCTTTTCCAATGTCATCATCATCAGCCTATAGCAGTCCACTGCTGGACATAGGCCTCCCCAAATGACCGCCATAGCGCCCTGTCTTCAGCATGCCGCATCCAGCATCTACCTGCAGTCTTTCGCAGGTCGTCATCCCACCTGGTCGGAGGGCGTCCTACACTACCTTTACCGAGTCGTGGTCTCCACTCATTTCCTCATATCCACTCTTAAATTTAATCATTACTTTTAAGTTTTTTAAGGCAGAAAATATAAGGTAAGTAGATATATAGATACTACTAGTAATATTTACATTAAGAAAAAAAAATTTTTTTGGCCATGACTTTTTGTAATTAACCTTAGTTTTAACTTTTTTGGTAATTAAAACCTTGTATTTCACGTGAAATAAATTATTTACTTATTTTTTTCCGTATTTTTTTCTTTTTATGCAGTATACATATATACATATATGGTAAATTACTTAAAATTATATACCATTTGAATCTCTATACATTACTATATATCTGTACCAAATTTCATCACAGTACAATTAAAATTCATGAAGTTACAGATTTTTGATCCGAAACTGACCTAAATATTCCATAGTGCGCCGTAGAGGGTTTACGCCGTAGATGGTCTATGCTATAGGGTCTATGCCAACTAGATATTATTTACACACTGGTGTAAGAATGCGTCTCAAGGGGCAAGTAACTTGCAATCATATATGACAGACCTCAAGGAAATAAAAATTACCCGTCTAGTTGCGTTTCCGTAGACACTACGCAATATAAGGTCTACGCCGTAGAGGGTCTACGTCGTAGATGTCTACGCTATAGGGTCTACGCCAACTATATGTGTAACATACTGGTACAAATGGTTCTCAACAAGGGGCAAGTGATATGCAATCATAATAACGTGACCTCAAGGAAGAAAAAATACCCATCTAGTTAGGTTTCCGTACCTCGAAAGGAAAAAAGATTTTTTTTTTGTTGTCTGTCTATACGTCTGTCTGTCAACCATCTTTTCTCAGAAACGCGTGTAGCTATCAAGTTGAAATTAACATTAAATACTCATGTTAGTAACATGAGTATTTGATGTGTGGTAAATCTATAAAGTCATAATTACGGAACCCTCGGTGCGTAAGTCTCACACACACTTGAGATTTTATTTTTTTCTTTACTCTCCCCGTTCACATGCTGTTTATGATGTGACTTATAAGTTTTGCCCATATAAAAAAACCCTGTTAGTTTTATTTTTGTAGGTAAATCCTTTAAAGTGTACCAGTTACTCTAAAACTGTGTTTCCATTGTCCGGCGCCGTAGTGGCGAATGCCCGCAAGCGGACTCCTGGGTACCGACTGCTTAAATACCCCTACGCTAATCGGATTGGAGCCATAGAGACATGGTATATACATGAACAATGTGCAAGAACATTTCAGTAAACAAAGTGAAAAGAATTTGGATATATAAGTAATCCAGGGGGCCTACTTG